>OX421945.2:3179542-4429542 GCA_949128155.2 Xanthia icteritia | reverse complement strand
AATTTTATTGTAAAAGTTTAGATTTTTTACTTTTTAGTTGTGGTACGCACCCCACATAAATTCGAATACCACTACCTGCTTTGTAAAAATAACAATGACGGGAACTTATAACATCATCCATATAGAATAAGTGGGGAAAATACCCATTATTGAAGCTAACTCAAGAACTACCCAAGTAAAGTTAATAAAATTTATATGGGACCACCTCTGAAGTATGACCTACCAAACAAAAAAGAGTAAATTCGTGCGAAACTAAATAAAAGGTACATCAAGAATATTGTATAAAAATATTATACAAATTCAAATTAAATCAGTTTATTGCAAACAATCATGATGATGATAATCATTGTGAATGCTCTTATAGAGAATGAATCTTTTACTTAATACATTTTTTATGTTTTTGACATTTCTCGGAACCCTAGGGTCCCGGACCTTTGAAAGGCGTACGAGGGGCCGAAGTCAACTCGCAGAGGCTCGTTAGACGTGTTTAATGAAACGAGGCACCAACCGACAATAATTATCCCTGTACGCACTATGCTAGTGTACCCAAGGACAACCCCCGGTTAGTGCAGGACTATTGCAAGATATGAAAACAAAGATATTGGATTATGGGTTTGGGTGGCAATTACTTAATACATTATTATTAGTATAAATAATATGTAAGTACCTACTGGTACTATAGATTTATTTTATGTGTACTGAAAAGATGTTTTTCTCATCCTAGGTTGTGGCTAGTGGAGCATAACTATATTCGCATAACATAGGACGAAGCTTAACGAGCGAAGAAGAAAAAGGATAAGCAGTGAGCAAGCGCAATAGTAAGTGTTTATTTTGAATCCGCACAAAAAGAGGCAAATGCTTGGAGTGCGTCAAAAAATTACAGACTGGTATTACCGAAATTGTAAGTTTTAAAGGTTGTATAAGCTCATTTTTCGCTTCATCAATTCAATCGAAAGACGTCCACTGCTGGACATAGGCCAAGCACCGCCACTTCGACCAGTTCTCTGCTTCCCATCGCCATCGGTAAATTTTTCACTTTAAGGTACCATTCCGTACCCGACCGCGGGCAGCTACTGCACGCGAAGTGCAGTAGCTGCCCGCGGCGTGCATGACTGCAGTGACCTGACGCCGCGACAACACGTCGCGGCGTCAGTTCACTGCAGTCATGATTCCGAACCCGACCGCAGGCGGCAGCAGCCCGTATTCCAGTCGGTAGATATAAGATAGAAAAACGTGTTATCGCTCGAGCGTTGGCGGCACTACTGATCTGCGATCGGTGGCACTACGTGTCGCCTGTCACTCGCCCGTAACTGCCAACGCCGTGTCGCTAGCTGCGGAAGGTATTTCATAGAAATTCATAGAAACCAGTCGTGTCGCGGCGACACGTCGTCTGCTTCCTGCAGTCGGTTTCGGAATGGTACCTTTACCGTCATCAAAAAATAATAAAAATTCTTACGCCAACATGAGTCCAAATGTAACCATCAGGGTTAGTCACAGGGAAGATGTACCAGTCAAAATCGCGAGTAACAGCCTTCGTCTCTTCATCGTCACTGTATAGTAACTCATGGATAATGTAATTAGTTGTGGCAGGTGCAATCCATTCTCTTGCATGAATACCACTTTCAATAAAGACTGCTCTTCTGCCAGCGCCATGAGATATCTTAATACCCTTAATGACACGACCTTCGTACGATGTTCCACCTTCTATGATGGATACTTCATCGAATGTTGCAGCTAGGTCATCAAGCCAGGCGTATATGTCTTCTAAGGTATAGTAATCTTCCCATCCCATGCTTTTGACGTTGTTTCTAGTATATTTCGTCTTCTTTTCATTATCTATTAACCTGTAAAATTTATTTGTGTCGGTACAATTATATTGAGTCCAATATCAGTTTCGTTGATGACATAGATTAGCTGTCTGGCCTTCGCTTCTGTAATTAGGTCTGCGTACTATTACTAATTTATTACTACGGTACCTATCATTTAAATAAATAAACAAATCCTTCGCCTCACAAAGTATACCGTTGCGTAAAAGTGTATAGGGGTCAGTGACAGGTCGGCCCGAGTCAACTCAACCCGAATAATATTACCAGATAGACCTCGTCAAAAATGTGGTGTTTACCGTCGGAATTTTTCGCAGAAATCGCCATCTTGTCTTTTATGTCCTATAAATTTGATGCGCAAGAGTGAGATATAAAACTTTTCTATAGTTATCAGATGCAATGTTGTGTAATTTTCTTAGCAAAGGAACGCTTGTCTTTTTTAGTCCAGACAATAACAATACAGATATCATAATGAAATAGGCGTTGTATTATTATTCGGGTTGAGTTGACTCAGGCTGAGCTGTCACTGACCCAAAGATATTTCCATCAACCGCGGTTCCAGTTATGTACGAGTATATAACACGTGAAAAAATACTGTTCTATTTTTTAAATTATCAGGTCATTATTTACCTATCCGGAGACTGACATTCAGTCCTTTGGATCTTTGTATAAAGCTCTCACACAAGATTCAAGATTTTTAATAGCTGCCTACAAAATAAAGAAAAAAGCAAAAAAAATACTCACTCTTGAATATTCGGCACGGTAACAATAAAATCAATTCCATACGTTCCCATAAAACCTTCTAGATCATTCTTTAGTTCAGGTTTGGACAAAATATTAATATAGTCAGCAGTCGGCACAGGGTCATCCCAGAAATCATACTCCGAACCAGAATTATGCAAATCTTCAAGTATTTTAATTTCCTCTAAACTCTTTGGTAAAACTTTGTACAACGTATAGTTGTCGAACCTAAATGGTTCGCTTGACACGCAAATAATTAAAATTGATAAAATAGAAAATATTTTTAACGACATTTTTGGCTGTCCTCTAGTATCACACTACCATGCCCAAATAAATGAGATATGGACTCTGAACAATAAAAGTGTATGATTATTGTAAAGTCATAATGTTTATGAGTGCATTATTAGATAAATCGATCAAACGTATGTATTATTGTGTCATTCGTTAGGATATTCATTTTATTATGTTTGTGAGGGATTTTTTAAATAAGAAACCTATCGATCATGGTCTAATTATTGCCTCAGTTCAAAAATGGTGTAGATCTGTTAGGAGTGTTAGGACGCTGAATTGAACGTGAATAAAATTTACACTTGAGTCAAAAATGTTCTGTCATAGGCTCACTTTTATTCCAAAAAAGTCATGTAGCGAAGCCATAGGCATTAATAGTATATAATATTATGTGATGAATGCAAATGTTGATTAGGTACAAATGTAATCTGTAGAATTTATTTTTTACAAGTTGATTACTTACCTACAAGTTTTCTGCGTTTTAAATTTAATCTAATTAAGAAACGTTTAATGAGGACGAAAGCATTTATTTAAATTCAACCATTTACAGGCATTTTTGAACCGTCAAGAAGTCGGTCAGTCCGAAAGAAAAAGCTAGTTGCCCATTCCAAAGCTTACTAAATATTGCTTGCTTAATAAACTTTGGAATGGAAATTTTATTATTAAATATTGCTTTAGCTGCTGGAGAGTTTGTTGCGCCACTTCTTCTTCCCAGCTAAAGCACTAGGAAGTGATGAAGGGTGGACGTTTTGGGGGACTGTCTTATGTAATTTTGACGTTCGAAAAGTGCTGATTCTCAGCCTAGTTTGAATAAATGACTTTAGAATTTTTGAATTGGTGACATCATTTATGCTGAAATTATACATGTGACAGCAATTACTTCCAGAATCAACGAGCTTTATCTCCTCAACATTGTATAATTCAGGAGGCAGGCAGGAGCTCGTGACTAAGTAATAACTGCCGCACGGGTCGATCCATCAGGTTAATCTACGTTTGCCGGGGTTGGTCTGTGGATGTGTGACCATCTTTACATACCGAGACTCCTCCGTGCCTCGGAAAGCACGTTAAGCCGTTGGTCTCGGCTGTCATTCGTGGATCTTTGACAGTCATTACGGGTCGTTAGAAGCCTGAAAGTCTGACAACCAGTCTTACCAAGGGGTAACGTATTACCCAGTTACTGGGTCGTGGAGGTCAGATAGGCAGTCGCTCCATGTAAAATACTGGTATTCAGCTGAATACCAGTATTTTACATGGAGCATGGAGCATCCGGTTAGACTGGAAGAACATAGTTGGGAAAAGACTAGGCTGATTGAATGAAGGAGCATTGTATAATTAAAGAGCTTTAAATTATTTTTAAGCGCAGAAGTTACTATAGTAGTAAAATCATCATTGTTATTAGGTGCTCCAAATATTGAAATATTTATCTTTTTTTTTGTTTCTGTATCTATATTTGATATAAATAAGTACTAGCTTAAAAAACTGTAATCAATAGAAGTACCAACCATAAAAAAAAATATATTTTCCATATCTTTATGGTAAGATTATCTGGGCTGCGTTTTATTGCGGTCATTTATACCATTGGTAATCATAGCTTTATCATAGTTTTGAACAATATTTATATTTTTAACCGACTTCAAAAAGGAGGAGGTACTCAATTCGACTGAATGTTTTTTTTTTGTATGTTTGTTACGTGTTTACCCCGCCAATTATATATTTTTTTTCCACTTTTTATATGACCACAACTAAAAAATTTTTTTCTTCAACTTTACTTCTCTGGCCCATCTTCCGTTTTAACCAACATTTGCCATTTCCAAATACAGCATGACAAAACAGTTTATTATGATAAAAACTTAAAAAAAAATATTAACCGACTTTAAAAAGAAACACTAAAAAGTGCAAAATAACTTTATTTTGGAAGTCGATGGCAAAAACGAAAATACAACACCAAAGACACTGACTTCCGAAATTGAAAGTTATTTTGCACTTTTTTGTGTATTTTTTTTAAGTATGTTGGTTTGGGTACTCGACGGATCGATTTCGCATTTGTCCAGCTACCTTATCTTTTCATTAGATTAAAATATCGTGCACTAAAAAGTTGCATTTCTACTATTAGTGAGTCATGAGTTATTTTAGTCAGTGTTATTTTTTTGTTTTCTTTTAATTCTTCGATGACATTATGACATGATGTCATGACATCAGGGGTAAAAACGGAAGATGGGCCAGAGAAGGAAACAGGAAAAGAGGAAGACCATTTCAAAGATGGGAAAACGACTTGAAAACTATTGCGGGAGGGACATAGCTCACGGTCGTGAGTTTTATCTCCAATGAAGAAAAAACTCACCACCGTGAGCTATGTCCCTCCCGCAATAGTTTTCAAGCTTGCGCGATGCAGGATTTCATGTCACGTGATGCGTGGTCCGCATGTGGCGATGTAGATGTCGCCACATACCTTTCCTTAGAAGTTACACCACATCAAATAAAAATTAACAAATATCTCCAAAATAGCTTTAATAACGAAGTCATTTACAAGACATTAATAAACTTGGCTTCCCTAACTATTGCTAGGAGAGAATCGAAGGTTTCTTCAGCTGTGGGAGTTATCCGGTTTACAGGTAATGTGTAGCCCGAATTACCGTTATCCCTAAGTAGATAGGTGGCAGCAATTGGTGGGTTGTAGCGACTTTTCGCCCAGTCTGATACGGAGCCTGTTGCACCATCTGAAAATTTAATTTAATGTCAGCCGAATCAAAGTACAAAGTTCCTCTAATTTCTTTTTCTTAAGGAGGGAGGAGATATAATGATACTGTAATCATTCGTATTCATGCTCATCTACAGCTTTTTTGAAACATGATTAAACAATTATCTAGGTACATAAATCATATAAAAATCAATTGCCGTGCGCTATTCTCGCGAAAACTCGAAAATGACTTGATCGATTTGAATGTTTTTTTTTTGTTCGCTTTAAAACTGGGGTGGTTTAGGAAAAAATAAAATGAGGAAAACCACAAAAGAACAACCGAAACATCGAAAAAATCTAAATTTTGTCTCACGTGATACGAAGTTCACCGGTTCATTATAGTTATTTTTATACAGGGTTATTGGTTACATGTCAGCAATGCTGTAAGAGGATGTAGGAGAGCCTCATGAGCCTCATGACCCCCACGCCAATGTCAACTATTTTCGAGCAGTTTTTAATTTTAAAATTAATGAAATAAAAATATTAAATGTCAAATGGCTCGAAAGTTGTTGACATTTGCATAGAAGTCAAAAGGATCCATTTAATTGCCAACATAGAACCGATAATCCTGTATATAATAATATGTATGTTTCTATTCAGAGCGTTGTGTCTCCGACAGGGAATCGTTTTATTTGTATATAAGTTGGTTTTCGGCTAAGAAACCACGTCTGTTCTTCGTACTTATGCCGAAATATAGGTAGCTATGATCTGATTTTAAAGATGATGATTTTGCCTTAATTAATTATAATTAGGGCAAAATAAGTCCCTCGTTAAAATGATCAGTTACTTGTAAATATCCTTGAAAGTGTTTGTTTAATTTGCGTGATATTTTCCAAGGTAGCAGAATAAAAGAGAAATTCTTAGAACTTATTAAATTGCTTTAAATGTTTGAAATAAAAATCTCGGTCTGTAAATATGTATATCATTAGTACCCAGTCGTTAGTTAGAATTAAGTCCTCAGCGAGATCTATGAAGGAAATTATATAACTAGTAAATTAAGAGATTTTTTTAAGACTGTTGCACAGTTTAAGTTTGTCGCGCATATTTTCACTTACATTATTTTTTAAGATTTCTTATTTTTATAGTTGTAAAAACTGGCCAAATGTGAGTCGAACTCGAATACGAAAGGTTCCGTATCACCGTACAATATTTAGCAAAAAAACGCCGAAAAAAACACGTTTCTTATACGTCCTCAGTTGGCGCGACCAAGCGTTTAGGTTCATCGAAAAAAGTGACACTAAGTGCGGCAATAAGTGATTTTCTTACCGTGCACAGTTCTGGAAGTACCAACTCTATAGTGTGTTTCGTAACGGACAGATAAAGAACCCATGGCTCTTCTTCCGATGGTTACCTGAAAGCCAATTTAATGTTTTATGATTATATTATAATAAAACGCACAAAAAGTAGCTAACAGATTGTCCAAACTTAAGTCCTGTGGTAGACTGACTGAAACGAAAACAGCCTATCAGATCACAACATAACATCACGCTTGTATTCTCCGAAGAGTTCGGCAGAGGTGCACCTATTTAGTACACCCACATTTCACCAGTTATGCTTAAGTCCCATGTACTAGGGTGCGAACCTATTGCAATCAGCCGGGCACAAACCCAGACTCCGAACTGCTACCGAGAAATTCTAGATGGAAAAACCCAAAAACACTTTGCCCGACCCGGGTATCGAACCTAGGACCACTAGACCAACGAGGCAATCATATTATCACTTGACATAAATCAAACCTTTCAGAAAATGATAAACATTTATGTGGACAGTTGCATTGAACTATTCTTATGGGTATCGAGGTTTACACTGTTATGCATAAAAATCTCACCTATTACCTATATTATCCTGAGGCTTTTATGCAAAGGTGACTTAAAAACTGTCTTACATTACGCGTCCATCATCGCAAATGTAATGTTATGTTGTGATGGCCCAGTGGTTGAATCGCCTCTCGTGCGCGAAGTTGTGTGTGCAAATTCGGGCAAGCACCAATGTGACTTTTTCGTATGTTTTTCTGAGTTTATTCTGGACATTATCACATCACATCGGTGAAGGAAAAACATCGTAAGGAAACCTGGACTTATAGTAAATATACGTCTGAATTCGCCAACCCGAACAGGCATAGGGAACAGGCGTTTGCTCTTCAGTCAGCAAACAAGAATTATTCTTACCATCTGATGATAATTGAGTAATGGAACAGAAGAAAACGCAAAAGGAAGTAGTAAACGCTGTCCAAAAGACCGAAACGACAGGAATCCAGCTAGTGTATGGTCGGTGGTAATTGCTTCAATGTAGTTGGATAAGAGTCTGGTTTCTGGTTCTGAGAATGGACCAAGACCTATGAAGTTATTAGCTGAGGGAGAATGACTGCCGCCGCTTGCTGAAAAAACAAAAAAAAACATTATTTCACGAGGATACTATTACGCAGAACGGATGGTATAGTCGATCTCGGTAATGTTTATCACTTTTGAAAACAATTCTCAGTAAATTGAAACTTCACTCTTCGTGTCGCTAGCACGACAGTTATTCATATTTTGTTAGCCCAAAACTCTGACATTCAACCTTAGGGTGTTAAAGCAATTACGAGGTTAACTATACATATAATCTTAACTCATGCAGTAAAAGCAACATGAGAGGATATTGAATGCGTGCATGGAGGCTGAGGAGACCGTTGCGCACGTACTCTTCGAATGTACGGGCGTCACCCAGATTAGAACAGAAACCCTCGGGTCACCCAGATCATACACAGACGTTCTAAACAGACCAGGAGACCTAATCAGCTTCTGGAGGGAGGTGGGCTGGATGGAATAACCAAACGGCCGCTATGGCCCACGCACAATGGTCCACCTGACGGACTAAGTGCGGAAACCAAACCCCCTAACATAGATAGAACATAGAGGATATTGAAACTTAAGATAATTTATCTACATTATTTTTTAATTATACGACACAGCACTGGAAAGACATACAATCCAAATCACCAAAAGCATGTTATGGGGGATGCTCTAAGGTAGCCCGCGAAACTCAAATTTTCTTAAGTTATTTGCAATTTGCAGGTCACTGTAATGTTGTATCTTGATCAAAGTATAATTCGCGGCCGTAAAAAATATTTGTATTAACAGAATTATAATCATCAATAAATCTCTCTAAGTTAGAATTGAACTCAAATGTCATAATTTCATGAAATAGTCATTCAATAGGGGAATTTGAAGTTGGAGGATTCTATAGATGATTTTAATGTTTGTTATTCTGTAAATACATACTTGTTACGAACGCGAATCATATTTTAATTAATATACAACACGTCTTTCGTCGTATTTGCACGTCAGTATTGGCTGACGTGCAAATAGCAAAAAACGTAAGAAAAAATTGAATTTTGCGGGCTGCCCTGGCTTTTTCGCCTAATCTCTTTCCGGGACACTAAACGCCCATAGACGTCATAACAATAACACTTCTATTGTGTCTCGGTCAGTGTCCTGGAAAGTGTTAAGCAGAGTTATTCTTGTATTTCCTTACAGTGTTCCATCTCGTACGTAAAATACGCACTTTGACGTGGACTTGCGGATACAATTTTTACTTATAGTACTTAAGATATATATATATATATTTTTTTATAATGGTACACCAACAGCTTCTGTATCCAAAATATAAAATATCAGTAGTTAACAGTTATGTGCTTATACAGTAGCCAATAACAGGTGAACCAACATTCTCAAATACAGTGATAACCTAAGGTAAAAACGAAATGATTTTTTTTTTATAAAAATTTTGTGGTAACAAACTATGTTTACAGAAATATAAAATGATATACGTAAGTTAAAAGTTACAATGGTTGCAAGAAATACTTACAAACTAATACAAAGAATCTTTAGATTGTGCGGGTTGCGTGCTTTGGGATCTTAAAGTTTATTATATACAGAATAAGATAAGATCTTAAGATATATTATATACATAATAAATAAATACCAGATCGTATTACCTATTACCTACAGTGTACCATCACGCAAGTCTACTAAATGCATTGACAAGTTTATCACTCCTACAGACAGGAAACCTTACCTCCCCAGTAAGAGTTCCAGTTCTTAGACAGATCTACACCGATAGTGGTAGTCGAGGTAGGCCTCCTGTTCTTCACCCAAAGTCTCTCCTGAAAGAATATAAATACCAGAAGTATAACATTAGTATAAATAAAATAAGCAACAAGGAAACAAGACTCCTAGATTATACATCTTTATAAGCAGAAGGAACCGGCATCCCAATTACGTAAAACACCTTTTTTCCCAGTCCGAAGGATTTTGAAAGAAATTCATAATCCATTGCTTCCTATGTTTGAAAAAATCTTCTGCTCGGCAACATAAATAACGCAATGAATGTAGTCGAATTGTCAAAAGGAAAGGCATGGCAATTTTAAGTGTTTTACGCAATTACCCCGCCGGTATTTTGGCGTAACTTGACAAAGGACTATAGCACGTGTTCCTTTTGACATACCAAATCAAGGGACCATGACCATGTCAAAAAACAAACTTGCATAAGAATTAATACCCCTTGGTGAGACTGGTTGGCAGACTTTCGGGCTTCTGATGACCCGTAACGACTGTCAATGACACTCGGTACCAACGGCTTAACGTGCTTTCCGAAGCATGGAGGAGTCTCGGTATGTAAAGATAGGTCACCCGTCCACGGACCAACCCCGGCAAGCGTAGCTTAACTTGATAGATCGACCCGTGTGGCTGTTGTTACTTAGCCACAAGCTCCTATTATCAATACTTCTATACTTATAATATTATAGAGGTTATTTTATTTTTTTTGTATTGGGTTATCTGCGGAACTATCAGTCAGATTTGTTTTTTCTTTGCGTAGATATATTCTTGAGGAAGGTTACATGTTATGTAACATCACGCTACAACCCTTAGGAGCCGATCAAAAAGAAAAAAAGTCAAAAATAACGCTAAGCCAAAACTAAGTAATTGTGCGGGATGGGCGATGGAATGCGACGTGGTGAATCCGGGGCCGAAATTTCACAGCGGTCCAAGTCTCGGGTAGAAACTAGTAATAATAAGATAGTTCTACTGACACTCAAGTAGAGCAGACGTGTGTCTAAGCAATATTATTGATCATATGTCGTTACAATATTTCCGAGTGATCTGTGACCTAGAAAACAAATCGCGCTTTACTTGCTTAGTTTGTGATTTACTTTAGTGAATAACAATTAATTATGAGAAACATTTAAGAATTAAGTATGTCAAATAGTGAAAACAGCCCTCGGAATATCCCACCACCAAGCAGCCCTGCCAGCAAACCTGAAATACCTCACCATGCGACTGAAGGAAAAATTCACGCAGTGGACACCAGTGAGATTAGTAACTGGTTGATCTCAATTGAGTCTTGCCTGAATGAAGTTTGTACCATTGCTCAGGAAGGAAAGCTGAACTCCGAGCAAAAACTGAGGATCAATTCGCTATCGCGCAAGGTTGGACATGGCGTATCACAAATGGCAGTTTACTACCAGGACTTGAAGCTAAAGGCCCAAGAAATAAAAAACTCTAAACTAGTGTTGAGAGAAAAAGGTGACCTCACGGATTGCCTCGAAAATTTCAAGAAAACCATTGAAGCTAGTATTCAAGAAAACTGCGCTAAACCAACAATGGCAGAAAAAGTTTCGTTCGCTGACATGGTAAAAACCAATAAAAATAATTACTTGCGCCCCAATAACGTCAGCTCTATTGCAATTTATCCAACGGATAAATTAAAATCTAGTGACGACACTAAATCTCTTGTCCAAAAAATTATATCCCCAGAACAAATGAAATTGCACGTTAGAGGATTGCGCAAAACTAAAAACGGGGGCGTTATAATCAGCACGGAGACCAAAGACGACATTGAAAAACTTAGGAAATCATCTCAGCTAAGTAGTTCCGGCCTGAAAGTGGAAGAACCCCATAAGAGAAGACCAAGAATTGTAGTTATAGGAGTACCGACCGTTTTAAGTGATCAAGAAGTTTATGATTGCATCTATGAGCAGAATGTAGCCGACAAGCTGCCTAGTTTGTCCCGTGACTCTTTTTCAGCCTCTATCAATTTGAGTCACAAGTCAGGTAAAAAAGAGGGACCTACGTGCAACTTTATTATTGAAGTAACTGCTAGCATAAGAAACGCACTTTTAAACCAAAATCGAGTGTTCATTAACTGGTCATCCTGCCCAGTGAGAGACTTCACACTTGTGACCAGGTGCTTTAAATGTCAACAGTATGGACATGCTGCAAAGACTTGTCGAGAGGCTAGCTATACGTGTGGACATTGTGGAGAACAAGGTCATCAGGCGAATGAGTGCACTAAACATGCTGAACCGTCACATTGTGCAACATGCTTGCGATTTAAAAAGCCGAACAACCACAAAACAGGCGATCAAGAATGCCCTGCAAAGAAAATAGCTGAGACAAGATATATCAATTCTATAGATTATAATGAGGTCGCGTAAGACCGCCAACGGTTATTTATAAGTCTTTTTTTTTTTTTTTTAATTTATATTCTATATTTATTTTAATACTGTCCTTTACTAGGTATATGTATAACACATAAAAATAGTTTTCGTTTTTACAATTCGTATTATAAATAAACATGCAGTCTTTATATTTTGTTGACACGGTAAATTTTTCTGTATAAACAAGTAAACGCGACCTTATTAAAAATGTCACATTGCTAAAATCATTATACATGGAACGTGGTTGCAAAAATGACTTACGACGATGCAAAAAAAAAAAAAAAGTAGTTTCTTAATTTAAATAAAACCATAATTAAAGTAGATAAATTATTTACTATTTGTTTATGGAATCTTAGATACTTAATACTTATGTATAAGCACTTGAGTGTGATACCTGAGATACAGGTTTATTCCTAGTTCAGGTAGAATCCAATAGTTATGTACCTACCTATAGTTTATGGCCTTATTTTTTAAATATTTTGTAAATCAATTATTTCAATAAACAATTATTATTATTATTATAATAATAATGAAAGAAAGAAAAAAAGGTTTATTTGTCACAGAGACACGTGCATACAAATAACAAAAATATAAACAACATGAATATTTGGCAGCTGCACGTCATGACTGTGACAAGAAGGCTTCCACTCAGCATAATTCTGTGCTATGAGGGACCCACAGCACAGCACTGATTTTCAGGGGTCACCCGAAAAATACGTACGGACATCAAGTCAGTAACTAGATATGAATGAAATAAGAAAAATTCCAGTGAGTAAATATTGATTCAATCAGTGTTCTGTCTCGCTCCCACCCTCAGCGTCGCGTCGCCTGCGCGCGCGCTTGATATTTAAAAAGTACAGCAGTTGCATTTCACTATAGCGTCTATGAGCGTGATGACGTACTGTGCAATAATAATTTAACCTATAGTGTCCCACTGCTGGGCAAAGGTCAACCCCATACTTTCCATTTTCTTTGTGTTTTACTTTCTTAGGCCAAAAATAAACTAAAGTAGGTAAGATAATTACTTACAGAATCCTGACTGTACTGAAAACCATCTGGATTTGTCAGCGGGAAGATGTACCAAACGAAGTCCTGAGCAGCAGCTATGATTTCAGCATCATTGCTAAAGATCAGCTGATTTGCGATGTAAGTCAGGATGGTTGGAGAGAGCCAGTCAGCAGCCACTTCACCGGCTTGCAAGACGAATGCCCGTGTACCAGATCCACGGCTTATTCTGATTCCTTTGATTGCTCTGCCTGAAAACAAAATGATGTTACATACATAAACTCACGCCTTCTTCTCATGGAGGTAGGCAGAATCTACAGAACGCCACCTGCTACAATACTTTTTTTTTTTTTTTTTTTTTTAAACTCCTACTCCTTTTGCTTCGTTTACGTTCATACATCATTCTGGTCATACACGCACGCCGGTTGCGAGTACTACGCACCTAACCTTTCTGAAGAACATCACCAATAAGGTCAGTATTAAGTACTAGGACATCCTCTCCCAGCGTTTCCATTCACATCTGCCTTGTCCTTTTCTTAGTCGCCTTTCATTTTTTTATATATATGTCCTGGTAAAGTTTTTTTTAAAGCCTTTTAGTAAAGTTGGTAACTTGCTGCTGCCATATTATACTTCATGTACAATTATAGCCATTTCATACAACTGTCAAAATGACAGTTGTGATTTGAATATACGAACAATTTAAGTTAATAATAATAATAAATAATAATAATAAAAGTTTATTCATGAAAAAGTAACAATACAATGTGAGATATTCGGTGAACCACAAACTAAGCGTCGCTTGTATCTTGTGGCTCTGGAGTGCGAATTTTTTCAAAGTTATAAAAGTTACAGTACAGTTTGAGAGTGTTAGATAATTATTACATATTTACCATAACCAAAAGATGAGTGAAAATAAAATAAAATAAAACATTCTTACGAATCTGAACACAACATAAAATACCAAGTGTTAACTTTGGGCTTGCGCTGTGGTGTGTGTTTGTGTGTGCATGTATGTATGTATGTGTGTGTGTGTGTGATTGTGTGTGTGTAGGTGCTATATCAAGGCTTCGGTGTCATCGTATGATAATTTTAAAAGAGCTGAAGTTAGGGTTTTTTTACAGGTTGAGGTTGAGCAGCCCTTTAGGTCGCAGATTTTCCAAACTTTGTTGTAAATGTTGGGATGGGAAAAATAGGAACAGCGTCTAGCTAGTTCGGATTTGGCATTTGGTATGGGTGCTCTGAAGACACGCTTGTTTATTATGTCGCTATAGTCGGGCCGTTTTTTTATTGTTGAGTGATATTTAAGCGTTGCTTGGAGTACGAATATTTGTCGTACCCTGAGAACTTGAAACTCATGGTAAACAAGGTCTGTAGGGAATCTGAAAGGTTTTTTTAGTGCAACCTTGATCAGTGCCCGTTGTGCTCTCTCTAGTGTTATAAATGTGCTTTTACCAGCACGTCCCCAAATACAGATACAGTACTGTATGATTGACTGGCATAGTGCGAAGTAGACCATTCTCAAAATATCGATTGGAGTACAGTCGCGGAGTTTTTTCATGACGTGTATTAGTTTTCGTACTCTGGAGGAAAGTGCATAAATGTGGGCTTTGTACGTTAAGTGGTTGTCTATGGTTACCCCGAGATATTTAATCGTGTCAGTACGTTCAAGGGCTATGCATGCGCAGGAACGATGTGTCAGGTGAGAGGCAATATTGTGTTCCTGTGGACAGGTGTGTATTTTTAAGGACATAGTTTGAGAGGCACTGGAGGATCTTGTTTTGGAGAAAGCAATATATTTACTTTTACTAGCGTTTAGTGTCAGTAGGTTAGTGTCTAGGGATTGCGCTATCTGAGAGAGGCCTTGTTCCGCCAGTGGATACACTCGGTCCCATGACGTGTCGTGGAATACGATGGCTGTGTCGTCAGCGTAGGATATCACTGTAGCGTTTCTAAGAGGGAGGTTTACTACGTCATTAATGTACAGCGTAAATAACGTTGGGCCAAGAGTACTGCCCTGTGGAACACCGAAATTGATAGGGAGCGACATGCTTTGGTGGTTGCCTATTTTACAATATTGATATCTCGATGTTAAGTAGCTGCGAAACCATTCTAGAGGTGTTCCTCTTATACCTGTTGCCTCGAGTTTCTTCAAAAGCAGTTCAGGTGACACGGAGTCGAAAGCTTTTGCCAAATCAAGAAAAACACTAACACAGCATTCTCCATTTTCTATGTGGTGAGAGACTTGATTTGTCAAAAGTGACACCGCGTCTTCGGTGGATTTTCCCCGGCGAAATCCGAACTGCCTATCGGAGACAATGTTGTGCTTCTCTATAAAATTTACCAGTCTCTTGTTTACAATTTTTTCTAAAATTTTAGAGACTATACTCAGCAAGGCGATAGGTCTATAGTTTTCCGGCAAGTCTTTGGGACCACTTTTGTAGATAGGGGACACTGCAGCAATTTTCCAGGAATCGGGAAAGACACCTGATTCTAAGCTTAAATTAAAGATGTGCGTAAGTGGCTTGATTATACTTTCTCGGGAATGTATTAGTAATGGAACGGTTAGTTGGTCTGGCCCTGGTGCGCTGTCTATTTTCAAGTTGCGAATTATGTTGGACACTTCTTCTTCGTCGGTCGGGTGCAGATAGAAAGATTGTGAGATAGAGCTTGGAGCTATGTTTGATTCTATTAGTGAGTGGTGAGTGGTTGAAAGTTTGTCTAGAATCTTTGCTGCGTGTTTTTCCCCGACAGAGACGAAGTATCGATTGCAATTGTCAAGTGCTGAAGTTGGAGAAATACTGGACGCGATTAGGTGCGATGGTGAATTTTGACGAGTTTTATTTCCACATATATCTTTTATAACTGTCCAGAGCTTTTTTGGGTTTTTCTGGTTACCTTCAATTTCCTGTCTGTTATGTAAGTTTCTGAGTTTCCGAAGAAGTGTGTACACAAAGTTCCTGTATCTGGTGTAAATTAGTTGTTTTGTGATATTTTCAGGGTCAGCTTTGCATTCAAGATGAAGTTTATCGCGTTGTCTCATGCATCTAATTAAACCAGGAGTGACCCAGGGTTGGATGTTGGCCATTCTGCGACTAATTTTAACATTTTCTGTGTGTTTGTCAGCGGCACGGGAGATAATGTCGTTGAAGTAGTTTACAGCAGTGTTTACACAAGATGAGTTCGTAACTGGATCCCAGTTTGATTTACTGATCTCACCAGCTACAGCGGTCCAGTCAGTTCTGACGCTCCAGCGTTTAGTGTTTTTAGGGCGTTCCGGTTTAATGGGGACACTACACAAGACTAGGTCGTGATCGGTAATGGATAAGCTACAAACGAGACCAAAAGGTATTGCTGGTGATTTTATAAATATGTGGTCAATACAAGCTCCGCATCTTGTTGGGAGAGTAATAGCAGGGGATAAACCGTGTGAGGCCATGAGACAAGCGTAGTTAGATACTTTGTTGTCACTTGGGTCGTTTATGTTTAAGTTAATGTCGCCGGCCACAATTAGTGTTTCTTGGTTTTTAAGATCAAACAGGGTAGTATCAAGGGAATTAAGAAATTGCTCTGTATTTGTAAAAGAGGGAGACCGGTAGATAGCTAGGAGGCTTAATTTGTTGTTGGTTTTTATTAATATACTGTCGGCGTCAGCAAGGTTAGATTCTACAGTAACAATACTGCTCCTCCAAGCTGTTCTTGTGTAGATAACAATTCCCCCGTTTTTATTTACTTGTTTAGTTGTTCTGTATGCGCTATATGGTATTCAATTAGCTTTGCAATCAGTTTCCATGACTGTACATTGAAAATGACTAGTGGCTATAAATTGGTGAAAAACCTAAACCACAACAAAATGTTTACCTACAACTAAAGGATATCAGAAATAATATTTGAACTAAATGATTAGTTTACCTTCAGGAGTGTCTCCCACGTCGACAACAGTGACAATGTTACTATGGTTGCTCCCCAAATAGTCGAACCATCCGTAGATATTATCAATAGTTTGATAGTTGGTCCATATCAGTTCATGGCTGGTATCACGTCTTTTTCTGCTTTGGAGTTGGGCGTCAAATGCTCTAAAACATATAAATTGGATTACAAAACAATAGAGAGAGATAGTTGTAGATGGTTATCGACTGCCTTACATCGTAACAGACAGTATTTGAAGTAGTTTTGAGGTTACAATATAATAATCACTAATTAAATATATTAATGCTAGATTCGGCAAGGTTGCATTTGTAACCATAAAACTTATAGAAGAAAGAAGTGTAAGAATTATACAAGAGTAACCGTTTTACTATGCAATTAAATTCACAAACATGTTTACTATTTGAGGGATTGTATACAGATTTTAGAAATTCTTCTATCAACATGGATATAAAATTTTCACATAAGATTTGACAAGTAAATTAATAATACTTAGAATATGAAAGCAAATCTGTATAACAATATACAAAATAGTGATATCTTGGCTAAAATTAAAGTTTAAAATCAAAACAAGTTTTCATACATACAATAAATGCTATAAGTTAAGATTACATTACGTGCAGAAGATTACATGAATGAGATTAGACTTCAAGGTTGGGTAATACTCACTCTTGAATATTCTTCAACATGAGCTCTGAATAAATGCTGCGTTTCTTCAAAGAATGTTCAAATTCTTCTCTCAATTCTGGTGGAGACACCACACTTACACTTTCCCCTACATGACTAGGAGGTTTCCAGAAGTCCAGCTTTTCATTTTGCTCCATCAACTCATTAAGAAACTTCAAATCATCTACATTCTCCGGATGCACATTGTATAACGCAAAATTATCATATCTTACTTTTTCTGCAGTAACTATTACTACTAAAACACTATATAAAATCAGTTTCAAAATCATTTTTAATTAATTTCTATTAAAACTACGCGTGAACTGAAAGAATTTCATTAAGAACTTATTTGTTATCATCATTTTTTTAAATTCTATAATCTCTTTATTTTAAATTATCGTCTTATTGTATTGGAATAAGATTCAATTTTGTTTGATCATGATAAACTAGTAATCGATAAGTGGGTATGACTAAATATCTTATGATTATTTTAATCGCTTTTGAAATGATAGGTTAATCTGATTAGCATTGATATATATAATTGAGTACTACGAGTCTTCAGATTATTACCTAGATATTTTATTTATTTAGTTCAAGCAAATCAATAATATATGTCATGGTAATTAGCACACTAGTTGACAAAGATGTTAATTTGTTTATACCTAATTCAATGCAAAAAAACAAATTCAAAATATGTTATTTCACATAAACCTATATGAGCACTTATGAAAAGTACTTAATTTATGGGCACGAAACATTCGAATTTTTTTATATTCTTTATATTTTTATATTTTATAAATTTTGAATATTAAAATTCGAAAAAATTGCTCGTTCCGAAAGAGAAGAGCCAGCAAAAAAATCCACTGTAGTTCTTAAAAAAAATCATTATAATAATTTTATTGAATAAAACGTTTACAAAAAGTATACATTTAGTCAACAGTAAGATCTCCCAAGCAATTATAGTGCCTAAAAATAAACTAAAACTAAAATATTTTTATATTATTACGGGTGATTTTTTTGTTTTTTTTAGCGACCAGCCCAGTCTATGTTAATTCAAAACTGTATTTCAGGCAGGTGTAAAGATAGTATAAGTAAGAGAGGACAGTGTAGACCTGCCGGGGTTGCGGGAGAGTCCGAGAGGGATACCGTGGCCCCTGGCAACGTACAGGCAACGGAAGGAACACGGGTGGGTTTTAGTCTGTAAGAGTCTGACACGCCCTCCCGCTCCACCCACAGCGGGAGAAGTTATTTGATAATTTCCAACCCAAAAAAAAAGGACAGTGTAGACCAAAATTACATTTTTATCACTATTTTTAAATAACAAAATATAACTAGGCCTTTGCCCGGGAGAGGGTCAGCACAACCTAGCAAAAAAAAAACTCCTAACTCAATGTCGTCTTCAGCCTATACCAGTCTACTGCTGGTTATAGGCTTATCCAATCTCGTATGGCAATTTAATAATAGGCTATACTCCCATCCAGCTTGGTATACCTGTGTGAAGATTCAACGAGATTGCAAATTAACCCAAAATATTATGTACTATACACACACAATACAGTTACTGTATTATTACAGTTATATAATGAGGTAGTTTTCATAAATAAATTATTTTATTTCCATTAAAACTAACCATAATGAAATTCACAGAAATTTTAATCAAATAATTATAGTGAATGCAAAATCCAATATAATCCCAGTAAATGTTTACCTATGCAAGCGTTAACGATAAATTGAATGTTTGGATTTGTTCATTAAACTATTTAATTTTGGTCATAATGGTAACTAGTAAAGCCCACATCTATTAATATTTTGAGGGTTTTTGAATTGATGAGATCAGCCAGTCTATTCTGTAAGAATCTTACCTACCGTGAAAACATAGGTGAAGTGAGATTGAAGTGATCTATCATTCCACCTGGTGATAGACATTAAAAAAGATTGTTTACATTCTTAGGCCCATTTCTGTACAATAGATTAAAGACAAAACTTACTATTTATAAATTAAAATACTTTAGCAGTAAAAAAATATACTTAATTATTTATTAATAGATTATGCATGGACAGAAGATCGAGAGGAGCTCGTGGCTACGTAATAACAGCCACACGATTCGATCCATCAGGTAAAGTTACGCTTGCCAGGGTTGGTCTGTGGATGGGTGACCTTCTTAACATACCGAGACTCCTCTGTGCCTCGGAAAGCACATTGAGCCGTTGGTCCCGGCTGTCATTCGTGGATCTTTGACAGTCGTTACGGGTCATCAGAAACCCGAAAGTCTGACTGAATGAATTTTATTTATTTCTCAGTATATGGTACATTGAGATCTTATATTAAACACTTTTTCGCACATATTACCATTGCTGGTGTAGAAATATTAAATAATAAGCTAGGCACGTGCAAATCAGAACTAGGTACATTATAAGAATATTATATAAAATTACGAAATCTTGTATTGAGTTTATGAATTTATAATATTAATAGACTGATAGATTTATCAAAAATGCAATTATAATGTCAAAATATTAATAGTCATTGTTAATTTATTAAATTAAATATTAATGCACTTCCTAGCCTGAAGCACAGGTTCAACCTAGTTCAGGCACATTACTTATTGTAAATGTACCCCTTTTTTGTACTCGTACTATGTTATTATTATTAATACTGTTGACAGCTCACTTCAAGCTCACTTCGTTTAAGTTTTCACGGCGAGTTTTAACTTAATAGAACGGCTGGGGTTAGTCATTCAGAATCATCAATTAACCACTGAACCGATCGTTACGAAATTTGACAGATAGGTAACCTGGAATCTGCAGAAGGACATAGGCTACTTTTCGTCCTGGATATTAAAATGATGAAATACAAAAATAAATGCAGACGAAGACGCGGGACAGTTACACATAAAAGTGTTAGTCGTGAAGGTTCTACGTACTCAAGGATTAAATTAAAAGAAGATAATTTTGCAACATGTTGGGTTGCCTCTAAGGCGCTGAGCAGACGATGGATTTTTTTTTCGCGGACAATTTTGAATCGTATGGAAATCTAACGCAGGACAAAATGCCGAGACTTCCATACGATTCTAAATTGTTTGCGAACAAATTATCCATCGTCTGCTCAGCGCCTAATATGGGTTTCTACGTCCTTCTAAGTTCCAACATTAGAGCAGTCTCAAAGACCTCTAAATTACCAGACAAACTACAAAACGCACATTTATTAACTCCAAAATTAACACTTCATAAAATAATACGACATAAAGTTGCACACGAGCGACTGCTACATGGCGTGGTCATCGCTAATTGTGATTAATGGTCGCTCCGCTGTCGACGTCATTTGTCTTCAGGCGTCGCATCGGGCAGTATACGTTCTACTGTGCAAGTTTGTGACAGTGCAGACGGGCGACTAAGTGACGTTTTGTTAATGTGAATTTAAATTGTTTGGATTTTTGTAGGTAAAACTTGAAAGTTATGGAATGTGCATGTTATGGCTTGTTTTGATACAGATACCTGAATTTATATTATTTTTATTGTTGGTACAGTGTACAGCAGTGCCACATTGAGCCATCTTGAGGATCAATCAACAGCCTATCGCAGTCCAATGCTGGACACACTCTACACGTCGTTACATCTAGTTCCCTTGATGATGCGGTTGGTTATTTTTATCGCTTGTTCTTTTTGTCACGATCTATAGAAGTTCTTACATTATCAGGTGCAAAAACAGTTTTTTGTTGCCGTTGACTTCCAAATCTCATATACTGTAACACTTTTGCCTTGGCCTGTTATAACCTGCACCAATAAAGAAACGAATAAAACATTATGGAGGTTGTCATGCCCTTTAACTCGCACAGTATAATTTACGAGTGAGCGGGAACAATTAGCGCAGTCATTTTCAATTAGTTTCTTTATTGGCACTGGATAAATCTCTTTCTAGAAGACGCCAGAAATTAAGAGCGTTTATTCCGAAAGTGGGCAAAATCGGGAATAGATGTCGGCTGTTTTGATTAATTCGGCAATATTACTGTATGGAAATATGAAATATCACTAACTAGTGAACTAAAATATGGATTAGAAAATGCAATAATTAATATTGTAACACCAAATTTTTAGTAATAGATGTAAAAAAAGTATTTGGAAACATTCCAAATGCCCTTTTTTCACCTAAAAATTCAGTTTTATAATTGCAATTCATTCATAATATTTTAGGTCACTAGTTAGCGATATTTCATATTTTCATACAGTAATATTGTCAAATTAATCAAAACAGGTAAATATTTGAGAGCTATTTGTGACGTTGCCTTACTTTTAGAAACGCTCTTAAAAACCAATTTAATTCACATCAAATTCAAGCGAATCCTAGACAAGACTCCAAAATATCAAACTATTCATCTCAACCCAAGACAAGGTGTTGAAACCCGATCGCTCGTCTACCCACCCAACCGCAATGAAGTTAAATCCACCGCTTAAACCGCGTAATTATTGCACGCTCGATCCGTCGGTTGAAACTAAAGTAATGTGTTTGGTACACGAAGCAAATGAACTAAAACCCGTTTTAGAAGCGAATTAAACATCACTATGTAATGCTGTGGTTACTGTTGTAATAATTTCGAGCTACAACGCCTACGATGGAGCATTGTGGGTAGATTTTATAAAGTCATTGCGAAATGGAGTGAAATCATGCTGAGATTTTAAGTGAGTGTTAACTTGTGTTTTTGTATGAGTGTGATCGTTTTTAAGAGGGAACAGGGCTTGCGAATCTACGAGTATGTATTCCCCTTTTTTCTTCCTGAATAATGCCTCTAGAGCATTATTTTTTTTCCTAAAATCAAGGTCGCAATAAGCAACTTATTGGTAAAGAAAATATGACCCTCCAAAAATGTCAAAAAATGCCCCATTTTTACCGCCTTGATTAGAGGACTACCAGAAAAATTCGAAAAGTTTTTAACATAAAAGAAAATGGTAGGAACCTAGGAAAACTTTTTCTTAAAAAAATATGAAAAAAATAATTTTATCGGGTCTGTTTTCGTGATATAATTGGTCTGAGCTGCAGCTGTCCCTATCGCACTCTATGGAGGCAGACTTGAGGTAAGACGACGGCAATTTATAGTTTCTTCAAATATCAAATTCCTCGCAGCCCCTGTTCCCTCTTAAGTTCTAAATCTGTGTACGGGCACAGATGAATACAGATGGATCGCTCCGCATTTTAGGTATGAACATATGATAATGATAGATGCTACAAAGTCCTGGTGGGTGCTACTACTAAATACATATGGACTACTTATGTGACAGAGTAGGAGCATGTATTCAGTGACATTTTGTCACGTTTGTTACAAAGAGAATACGGTAATGTGATGAATGTGATGTGCTGTGTTAAGTGAACCAGTCGGTTGTCTTTTAAAGTGAAGGCACGTCTTTTTTTAAATTCTTTATTCAAAAGAACCAAGTTTTTAATAATGAATTAGAATCTAGCCTTTAAGACTAATAAGCAATTTTAATCTAACTACATTTTTTTCGTAATAATTATTTAAAAAATTTGAATAGTGTTGATTGAACTTTACACAAGTCCGTTTACTTTCTTAGAGTGTACATTATAATATAAACACTTTTTTCTTGTGTTATATGTGTGTCATTGTCACTATTATTTCTACACTAACTCAAAAGGCTTTGTTCGTTTTAGTCTTCGCACTATATTTGCTTGGTCTAAAAGCTGAATTGCCTAGATGTTCACATGTTGGTGGAGTCTGTGTTCATGGGCCTCAGCAAATTTTTGGAGTATTTTGGTGACGGGTTCCATTTTTAGGTCACGATGGGAGTCGTTATTTCTTATATACTAGGGTTCATTAACAATACTCCTGAGTACCTTATTCTGGAATGTTTGTATAATTTTGATGTTGGTCAGTTTGGTACAGCCCCACACTGGATGCTATATATCCATATTGGCATAAAAATATGCTTGTATAATCAAATTTTGTTATGTATCGATAGGCAGGAATTCTGTCCAATCCACCAATACATGTTTTTAAACCGCATGTCTAGCTCCTGTCTTTTCAGTTGATCGTGCATTTCCCAGCGCAGTTTCGCGTCAAGCGTTATGCCAAGATATTTGGCTGTATTTGCGTATGGCACTTGTTGGCCATTTATGAAGATAGGGTGGTAATCACAATTCCTGTTGGTGAAATCAATGTGAAATGACTTCGATTCATTCAATTTGACTCCCCATTTTCGTGCCCAGTCATGAACTTCATTTACAGCGAATTATACTTTTTTGATCGCTTCTGTATGGCATAACCCAGTAGCCATAAGGCAGTGTTGTCCGCAAAGGTTGCAATAGTATTATTTTCCAGCTCTGGTATATCATACGTGTACAACAGGTTGAGGACTGGACCCAGCATACTACCTTGAGTCATGCCAGCTTTAATATTTTTTAACCCAGAGTAGGCATCCTCGAGCCTGCATGCGTGCGTGAAGGATACGTGAACATTTATACGTAAGAAGTTGGCAGAAATATCCCAGCGCTTAAAAAATACTAAAGCTGGCGTGACTCAGTGTAGTGTGCTGGGTCCAGTCCTCAGGACCCAGCACACTACACTAGGTCACGCCAGATTTAATATTTTTTAACCCGGAGTAGGCATCTTCGAGCCTGCGTGCGTCCGTGAAGGTACGTGAACATTTATACGTAAGAAGTTGGCAGAAATATCCCAGCGCTGATTTGCTAGATTCGTTTACTCCTCTACTGATCGTTGTTTCTTCTGACAAAGTTTATTCTGTTTATATTTATGTATATATTTAATCTTGTATTTTATATTTATTTTCGTGTTATCAATCTGTTATGCACCTGCCATGTTTCCTCTCTGCGTCACCCTAAGGTTGACTCAGGAATTAAGTCCGCCTGTACGGTATTTTTTCACTTTTGCATAAAGTTTTGATAAATAAATAATACGTTCGTCGTTTAATTTCAAATAAGATTCCTTTATCAACCACGTTATTAAATTCATATTAATTTTCATAATAACTTTATTTATAGATATTATTTTCACTAACAAACAAAACTTTCTTTACAAGATTTATAACAGAGGGCCTCAGGCTCAAAGGTTTTATAGTTCTCAATATTTATGAGAGTTTCTGAACCGTTTTACGTGAATAATTAATATATAAGGAATTCTTGTTGACCTCAAAGTCGTGATTTCAATAATTTAGTTTTTAAAACAGACTGTGATAAAATGGATTATTCATTCAACGGAAGATTTACATTAAAGATGTTTGTGATGTAACTAATGATATCAGAATCTGTACTTAAATTGTGATGAATCTGTTTTGAGATGTTAATTTGCTGGATAACATGCTCGTTTAATCTTCATTCGTCATCATTATTTCGTGTAACTTAACTTGTTGTAAGTTTGCTGTCGTCAATTTCCGAGTTGCATTATCTGTACTAACTTTGCTGTCGTCAATTTTTGAAGCTCGTTTTTTTAACTAATAAGTTTTTGCGTATGAATGTGGATAAGAGTAGGGGAAGACCAAGGAAACGATGGATGGACTGTGTGAAAAATTATATGGGTAGAAAGGGGGTGACTACCAAGATGTCGACTAATGGAGAAGTATGGAAGAAAAAGGTATATATTGCGCCGACGCCAAATAAATTGATATAAGTGAAAGAGAATGATGGTCAATGAGGATTTTTTTTCAAGCAGTCACCTTTTATAGTATTGCTAGGTTCTTCAAGGTGTAATTGAAATAACTGAAAATCTCTTAAGGGTTCATTGTACTTACCATTATATACAACTTTTACTATCAGACCAACCCAGATATCGCGAAAAAAAGCTGCTCCATACAACTATGTTCGCATAACTGGTCAAATTATAGGGAACAGCTGTTTTCATTTATCCCATATTATATGTTTTTCTTTTGTTTGTCAGAATTTGGCTAGGTACGTGTTTGGTGCCACCACTAGCGTTCATCAGTTCCTACAACATGGAGCTGACAGGACACGCGAGACGCGTGTTGCATTGTTTGTGGAACAGCACCACATTTATACTCCAAGGCGGAGTCGTCTATGAATCTCCACCGGAATAGATTTTCCTTGCTTCGACCAACCTGGGTCCGGAGACTGTTTAAAGACTTCCAGGCTACCCAAAGCAACTCACGTCCAGGTGGGAGACCTCCAGCAGTTGAAACTAATGGTTTGGGTAAGGAAGCACAGTCTCGCCACAGCTTCAGTCTTTCTTTTGCTCGTTCATCAGTGAGTGGGACGACACATTTTAAAACCTGTTTTGGTTTTTCAGCCTTGTATTCTGTTATGTTATGTTGATCTTATTACCCTTTAAGTGGTTTTCAGCTATTTCAATTACATTTTGAATATTCTAACTATACAGTTATATGAAAACTTCACAGTACTATCATCCAGACTAACACTAATTACAAATTCTAGTAACTTGGAACTAACTCCTTAAATAGTCTGCCTCCATATAAATTATTTAGTCGCACATTTATTTCCATCACACGCCACGTCCAGACCAGAACATGTAAAACAATGACACAGACTTGAAGTGTAAATTACATAGTACATTTATCAGCTACGTCTCTGTCTGCCACAATAATACGGTTGACTTCATCTTCTAATAATTCTCTTTGTCTTGTTCGGTCGGCGTTTGCCGTTTTTTCTTGTGGTTTAAGTTGTGAACTTTTCATACTGTTAGCCCACGTTTGCACGGACGTAATAAAATCGCGGCGATTTTTCTTCGTGCACTGGAATTTCAACGCTTTGCTTGCGCCGAGAGTTGAAAATCCAACAGTGTGTTTTTTCAACGAGCTGGGACGAGAGTGCGTCCCAGCGCGTTGGATTCTCAACGCTCGACTCAACACAGAGAGTTGAAAATCCAGTGTACGAAAAAAAATCGCCGCGATAAAAACACGTCCGTGCTAACATGCTTTTAGCGCGTGGCCGGAACTAAGGCCGTCATCTTATCTTTTCAATACATTTACAAAACAATTTGAAAGTGTATAGAGTGCTGCTATTTGCGGCATCTCAGTGGCACTGCCTCGGCCCGGCTAAAGTGCCGTAAACTGCACTGCCATTGTCACTTGTTATTTTGTTACATATTGTTGATAGACTGGATTCTTATCTTATTTTGGAAAGGTTCTCTCATTTCCTCTACCTATTTCATCAGTTTTATTATTATTATTACCTATTTCAGCAGTTCATAATATCATTGGTTCAGTTGTATAATATCATTGTTGAGATTGCAAAGAATAAGCTTTTATTTGATTTGTACTTCCCTTAGTGCTAATTGAATAATATATATCTATCTAGCCTAATTTCGCGCTAGCAAACCCGTTCCTCATAATTATATTATCATCATCATCACGATCGTAATATTATCTGATAATAGTCGTCGACGATTAGACATAGCCGTCCTCCTCGTTTCAGCAGCACTTTTTCGACTACATTCGTAACTCTCTGTGCAATTTGCTGTACAACGATATATTGGCGCGTGGCCAAAATCGGAACTAAGGCCGTCATCTTGTCTTTTCAATGCATTTTACAAAACGATTTGGAAGTGTATAGTTTCGCTAGCGGCACTTTATCCTTAGCGGATAAAGTGCCGCTATTTGCGGCACAATAGTGGCGCTGCCTCGGCCCGGGTAAAGTGCCGTAAACATTGCATTGTCATTGTCACTTGTTATTTTGTTTGATTGTTGAGGTTAGTTAGCCGCCCTTCGTATTGATTGATCGTATTTGCTTTAGATAATTATATAAAAAGTCACTACAGTGACTGAATTTACGAAAAATGAACTAGGAAATGAAAATGGCTGAAAGGTAGAAGTACTGTAACCACACACCGGGTCCGTTTAGGCACAAGAGAATGTAATGTTTTGGGAATGTGGTGTTTTACAGCGAACTAACCTCAACAATCAAACAAAATAACAAGTGACTGTGACGCAGTGGAAGTGACAATGACAATGCAATGCTTACGGCACTTTAGCCGTGCCGAGGCAGCACCACTATTATGCCACTATTCTATCCTGCACTGCCAAACAATTTCACAAATGTTTATCAACACCGCCTCCCTTGACGTCAATCGAGCGCCAAAAGAAAATGGTGGGATTTTAGCGGTAACCCACTGACCTACCCGCTCCCGCTTCTTCCTTCCACCAGCTTCCATCACCGTACATCACGACATGTCGTTAGGGGCAGGAGGTGGCCCAATAAATCAGGGAACGTCGTCTGTGCCATCCGCTTGCACTCACTAATGCGAGCCCGTGTAATGAATGAGATCAGATCTCGAACGATTGTCGGTTTTTAGATTTTATAGCCTTTGTTATATTTGCAAACGTTATGCCTGCTATGTGTTGAATGTCAGCTAGTTAAATGGTTTTGGAAGAGGCGTCTTAGAAGATATACAAAGGTGCTTGCCTAAATGGCCTTTTGTTTTGTATATGTCGTGGCCAGATCTTAAAATTGATCATTTCATGAAATGAATATCATACCACTCATCATGATGTGGCCTGGCCAGATCATTGAATACTCGAAGTTTAAAGATATGAACAGTTATTCAAAAAATTCAAAATTCAAAAGTCATTTATTCAAACTAGGCTGAGAATCAGCACTTTTCGAACGTCAAAATTACATAAGACAGTCCCCCAAGAACGCCCACCCTTCAGTTAAACGCACGACTACTTCATGATGTGGCCAAATATTAGTGATCATATCGCAAAATAGTTAGATTATCCACCGGTAGAGGCGTTGATGTCGCTTTATTTTTGCTGTGCATCATGGTGGCGGCATGAACAAATCAAACAAAGTAGGGTGACCACGCAATAAAAGTCGAAGGGCTTTTATTGGGTTTCCAAATATGATATTATGGAAAGAGATCAACTTGGCAGTAGCGCTCGCCGGCTGCTGCGGCGGCGTGAAATGCCACAGAGCACAAAAAATTAGTTTAAAAAAATTACAAATTTACTCCGCTTATGTGGCACCCCGACTAAATGGGTTAGGTTAAGTTAGAACTGTAAACAGCCGCGCGCGAGCCGAGCGAGTGTAGCGAGCGGTGTCGCAGCAGCGGCCGGCGAGCGCTACTTCGCAGTTACTTGGCTATTTTTACTACATCTTACACCATGGATACCCTACATTAATGATATGGCCAAACGTCGACTGACATATCATTAAGCGTTGCCGTTTCAACGATATGGCCAATTTTAGCTGGCCATTTCATGAAATGATAAATTCTAAGATCTGGCCACGACATATACATGGTGGTGATTTAGTCATCTCCACCCGTTAGGGTCTACCGGCCATACTAAACTACTTTTGTAATGTCACTAATATTCGATTTCTATTCAACCGTAGACAGACGATTTTGATGCATGTATGATGTGTTTTCTATATTTATATTGTTTCTATGTTAATTAATGTAATTGGTGTTGTTCCGTTTTAATTAACTATAAATATATAAATAAATAAATAAATAAATAAATGAAGTTTTTTTTTATGATTCGTAAGTGTATATGAATTTTATAGCGAAAGTTGTTTAGTATGATGGGTAAACTCACCCCCATGACGGATGCAGCCGATCCATTCTATAAAAATATCACCGTGAAAACTTAGGTGAAGTGAGCTGTCATTCCACTCATGCCAGCAGTGCTATTCTGTAACCATCTCACCGTGAGAACTTAGGTGAAGTGAGCTGTCATTCCACTCATGCTAGGGATTGACACTATTGACATCTCACTTCAAGCTCACTTCACCTAAGTTTTCACGGTGAGATGGTTACAGAATAGCACTACAGGTGTCTAAACCGCCACCCTGCTTAATATTATGTTTTGTTGGTTAGTCAGTTATTTAATTTGGTACTCAGTTTAAATAGTTAATTTTATAATAATTACCTACTGTACAAAAGTTAGTTAATTGCTAACTTGGTATGCATAATTTTATAGTCATGACTATATATTTTAATGCCGTAATGAAGGAACAACAAAGTATAAAACGGCAGTTACTTCTATTATCTTCTATCTACTATAGACTTTCTTAATTAAAATTAAGTGTAGGTAATGTTCGCTATTTTGAATTCTTATTCCAATAATGGTTTTTCTTTTTACGTGAAGCTGACCTGCATCAAAATAGCAACAAAATTGCATCCAGCGAAATATTTAAAAGTTGTTTGTTACCGGCTCTCATCCCAAGCACCACAATAACCCAATTCTCCAGCTGGCTCCAGCAATTAGAGCAGGTCAACAAACAATACGTTTCATTTTTCAGCACAACACGAAAACGCAAAACTGCCAATTTGCAAGCGAAAAAGTCGCCAATAAATTTATTTAATCCCAAACTCGACACATAGGGTATCAACGCGTAAAACTAATAAATCTATTAAACTGAACAAATACAAAGTATTGCGATCCCAATTAGAGCAACTGGCAGTATGCCAGATGATGGCCGGAACAGAGCATAATGCATAGCAATTGGTCGAATTAAGCGGGAGTTAGATGAATGTCCTGCGGTGGCTACATAAAACCTTAATGCATTAGATACGATGAAAAGTGTGACGCCGCTTTCCATTATGCAAAGACTCTGGAAAATTGTGCTTTCTATTATGCAATTGCAAATGGTGTAGATAGTGATGGATGACTTCATTTGACCAGGGCAAAGATTATAAAACTAATGCTAAAATGGCCCAGAAATTTAGAATTCAAAATTCAAATTCAAAAGTCATTTATTCAAACTAGGCTGAGAATCAGCACTTTTCGAACGTCAAAGTTACATAAGACAGTCCCCCAAACCGCCCACCCTTCACCACTTCCTAGTGCTTTAGCTGGGAAGAAGAAGTGGCGCAACAAACTCCCCAGCAGCACAGCTGTCTCTTCAGTTAGAATTGCAGTTTCTAAGTCCAACTGATTATTTTCCGAAATGAATACTTATTCTGAAGAAACTGAAATAGTTCATGACTAGACTGACTTCAAGTTAACACAATTATTAACAGCATTACCTTTTGAACTTAAACTTATTTGCCTTTATAATTAAAAATCACATAGATAACACCCAGAGCTTAATCTCTATTCATACTAAAAAAGGAAAACAAGAGAAATGCTTTTAGTGCTAACAATATTTCGGACTAGCTGCACAAAGTAGATAGTTACAGAAGTTTAGCTCCATACGACGAGCAAGAACAAACGCCCAACAGATATATACGTAAGCATACTCATGAGCCGTTCACGTTCCCAGTTCCCACTGCTGGGACGCAGGCCTCTGAGTGAGAGGGAGTGGGCCATACACTTTGGAGGCCCAGTGCATGTCCTCATGATGTAGGTATTCTTTCAACAATTTAAGAGCAGTGGTGATTAAATAAATTTCACAAAGTAATGTGCCTAGCTGGGTTCGAACCCAAGAACTATACGACACGTAAGTCGGGGCCATTACTACTGAAACAACACTGCTCTTAAAGACGCGTACGTACGGTTATCTCAAACGAATGCTAGTTGCAAGTGCGCTTGCACTCGCTTTACGTGAAGCATGTCTAAGTGTGCGTGCGTCTTCGCTTGTTGTATTGAGCCGACCTTCTGTTCTACTTTGTGCTATGTGTCTGACCCAGATTCGAAACAGAGGAAAAATACATGACTGCTTTTTCTTTGTGTACATCCGTGTTGCGAGAACAATATCGGCAATGTACTGATGAAAAGTTCCGTGTCAGAAATTGCAAATTTGTCGGCAGTTGAATTCATTTCTTATTTTCGCCAGTTATCTTTTAGCTGTGAATTTTAAAACTGTGAATAGAGGAATAATTTTTCTGATGGGCTTCTGTTAAAATATTAATTTCTTTAGAAGCATGTTTAACGGTAATTTTTCAATAAAGTTGATTAAGGTGAAAAAAAAATGAGCAAAATCGACAGTGAATATTTTAATTTTTTTTTTTGTAACTCACCTTCTCAAAACGGCGGTAAGCTTCGGTTTCCTATGATGTGACAGCTGTCATGAAAATGCACCTGAGATTGACTTTACGGTGTCATAAATACTCTAGGGAACCACACCAACATAATTTCATAAATAACGTTTTAGTGACGTCATTCGATGGTAAATCGGATTCGGTGCCAGTCACCGCAGTCTTGGAGAACTCCAGCAAGGAAAGATGCGGTCTCGTTGGTTCACGCTTGCCCAAAAGTAATCTAGGCATAACTTAAACATTTCCAGTTTATACAACTTTTGGGAAACAGATTTCGGCTAGGCGTAAAAACGATAAGATATTTTATTGAGCAATTTCAATATTTTAGTATTAATTTCGCTAAAAACTAAAAGCAGGCTTGGATGCAGAATGCACTACCAATATCCCCGCGGCCGCAAAATTATGTACTTATAGAAGGTGCGATAATATACACAAACCTATACTCGACACGGGTTTCACCCTATCATGCGTCCTCAATCCTACTTATATACTTATATATATATATATATATATATATATATATATATATATATATATATAATATATATATATATATAAGTAGGATTATTATATAATATAATATAATTAAAAAATAAATATAACATAATATTATAATTATATTATTTGTTATATTATATTATTATAAATGTGAAAGTTTTATGTTTGGATGTTTATTACTCAATCAAGCAAAAACGGCTAAACGGATTTGGACGAAATTTGGTACACAGATAGTTTATAACCTGGATTAAGACATAGGATACTTTTTATCCCGGTTAGTACGTTCCCGTGGGATAATTTCCGACCTCCACGCGGGCGAAGTCGGTGAAAGCTAGTACTCAGTACTTTATTTGCATTTCTCAATGCGTACTTAGGTAGTAACTTAAAATTATATGTGGTCATTGTGGATCCTTTCGAGCTCGGCAAAATAGAAGGAGAGAGGAAGCTTTTGAAAAATTAGCTTAGCAGTCTTCTGATCTAAATCCTTAGAAGATATTGACTCATCAAATATATCAAAAATACCATCAAAACCTCTTTCCACAATTAGATGCAGGAATATCGTCACAGATGGTGCAAAATTCATGACCTCAAAGTGGTCTCTGTTTACTCAAACTGCGGTCTAAGGCTCTTGGCAGCATTCCAAGCCAGGATTAATTAATTGGGACACAGAGACACTTCCGTGCCGTCTTAGTGCCATTTAAGGAGTTTAATTTTTAAGTGCATTAAGACTATCCGTTCTTGGTCTTGCAGTTGTTTTCGAAAGAAGATCCTAATTGATATAGTTGATTCAAACTCAAACTCAAAGCATTTATTTCAATTAAACCAATCACAGTACGAATTGTCAAGGGGTCGGTCAGTCAGAATGGTGAAGTTATTTGATAATTGAAGCGGTTGATTTTGCTTGTGATAAGTATTCTGATATTGGATGAACGACTTGATAATGATGGCTTTTCTTGGTAGGTAATCAAAACCATAACTAAAATAAAGCGACCAAAGATTCGCACACGAAGAGTTCCTTACCGTATTTAGATCGAGCAAAAAACGCAGAAAAAAAAACACATTTCCGAACACCTTTAATTTTTTTTTTTTTGTTGTTATAACGGCAATAGAAAACATTATAGTGAAAATTTCAACTGTCTACAAATAAAATACAATAGATAATTATATATTTAGTAACCTAATACGCTTAATTATACATGACATATACCAGCGCGGTGGTATTTATTATCGCCGTATTATGCTGAGATAGGGGCCTTTTTAGCCTCGCACAGGTCGTTATTTTTTTGCTAGTTTTTTTTTTTTTCTATACTTAAGCTCCCTTTTTATTTTATTTTTTATATAATTTTGTTTTTTTTTTTTTTTCTGTTTGTATTTCCTGTGCGTGTCCCAAATAAAATATTTTTCTTTCTTTCTTTTCTTTCTTTACATATATTACGGTTCATGAGATACAGCCTGCTGGCAGACAGACGGACAGCGGAGGCTTATTAATAGGGTTCCTTCCACACTAAAAATACTTGCCTTTTTACGAGTTGATAGTGCAACTCATAGCCCTAGGTGTGCTGGACGAAGGCTTAGTACTACTGTCACTGATCATATAAATGAGCACAATCTTTATTAGTGATCACTGAAAATCAGAGCTGTGCTGTGAGTCCCCTAAATCACAGCATCATGCTGAGTAAAAGCCTTCTTGCGGGTACACACGTAACTGCGAGCATGCCAAGCCTGCATGAACAATCATTTTGTGCAAGCATGCACTTGAACTTCCCTAGAGGCTACACTGTACAAGCAAGCTGGAGCAGCATCAGTTTTTGCTTGACCGATGAACGAAGACGACGCGCTTGCTTTAGCTGCATTCATTTTAATAAAAAAAAATATGTATTTACTTTACTTACTTACTTAAGCGTGGCTTCAAGCCGCATACTGAAAATTCTATCAATCTTCATGCCGCTTGCACAAAATCATCATACAGACGCTCAAGCACGCTTTCATAAAATTATTGTTCATGCAGGCTTGTCATGCTTGCAGTTACGCGTGTGGCCACGTTTAGTCACGACGTGCAGGTGCAGACTATTTTTGTTGTGTGATTTTAGTTCTGTTTTGTTTTTTTTTCCAAATATCTTTCTTATCTTTTTATATGCACTTATTTCTGTGATCTTTCTTTCGATCGATGGACCTCTTCTTTTGATTGCACTCCAAAAGACTGTACTGATTTCTTTTAAGAATAAGAGGAGCTTAACTTCATCATTTATCTTCAATTGGTTTCTCCGAAAGGCATGAGCACGTTTCTCCATCACAGAAAAATTCTGATAATAAATTCCAACTTGAAAAACTAACTTCACCAATTAATATTTCCTGTAACTGTTGGAAAACAATTTTAATTGAGACGCTGAAGTTAGAAATAATTTCCATTTCTTCTTCTCGTTAGCGAACGGTGCAACTTTCCAATTTTGTTATTAAATCAACTTAGTTTGTTAGCCAGTTTACATTACAAGCGTGTTTGTTATCTAAGTTAAAACAATAGACGCTCATTAATTTTTCCTCTCGAATTTGATTCAAGAGTAAAAATTCGAAGTAATTAATGAGCGTCCATTCTGTTTATGACTTTTGAACGAAAGTGAAATAAACAAATGACAACTGTAACTAAGTTGTTTTGGGGAGTATTAACTCCTTTGTCACTTGAATAGATCACAAGATGTAAATAAATCTGTAGGAAAACAAAAATATTTTTTCATCTTTACAAAAACCTTTATGATAATTACCCCAGCGTCCTATTTGCTTTACACAATTTCAAATACAATACAAGGGTTTTGAAGGAATTTCCTGTTCCATTGCTTCATAGGTTTGAAAAATTCGTCTGCTCAACAACGTTAATAACGCAATGACCGTGGGATAACTGTCAAAATGAAAGACATTGATCAATTGTCATTTTATGTTTGTTACTCAGCTACCTCACGAAGCTTATAAAATTAGAGATATCGAGACTTACTTAAGATTGTGATCCCATGGAAACTGTGGATAGAACAGGGATTCCAGAATATGGTCTGAACGCAGTTTTGTTTTCATAATTATTATCTTGATGGTGGTTATAACATTTCACTCTAGGGCATTCTCCACGATAAACTCTACTTAATTTCGACGTGTTGAGATTGATTCAAACCGTCTTATTACAAAATAAGGTTTATCTTCAAACACAGGTTTAAACGATGTAGCCATCTTTTTTTCGAAATTGATTCCAAATTTCAACTACGGTAAAGTTGTCAGTTTTGTATAATGGACGGTATTTCAATTAGTACGTTCTTTATCTATAACACTTGGAAATTCTTGAAAATTTGACGTCACCTTAAAACTATCGCCAATTTCTCGCCCGTGGAAATGGTGTATGCAATTTGACCAAAACATACTCTCTATTTTTATTTTCTTTTATGAAAGTATCACCATCTGTAAATGGTGATACTTTTATTAACATTACAATCTAGCCTAGCCTATCAGCTAATAAGCTATTTTAATATAACTTAAACAGCTAAGTAAGTATAAAATTAAGAAATCGTCGAATTACGTATTTCTTATTCACAATAAATTCCTATTCTTACTCCAAATACAAAATTAAATTAAGTAGGTTAAATAAAACGATGAACTTAATACACTACTGTCCCAGTTCCAACAATGTACAAAGACGTTTGGAGTACCAGGAGGACCACTCGGGCTTTGGCAAGGATCCCGTAGTGTCTTTAAATTTTCTGCTTAATTCACAGCATTTTCAAGTGATTATTAAAGTTAACGAGATTCTGTGTAGTTCTGTTCTGGCTTTGTTTCACACTGGTGTAGGATTTTGTGGTTATTTTGTGGCGTTGGGATATCTGTACAAATTTTTAATAGAGGTAATATTTGAGAGTTTGTATGGGGTTGATCTTCGGAACTACTGAGCTGATTCCGAAAAATCTTTAACTAATGGAAAGCTAAGCATTTGATAGTAAGGTATAATATAAGGATAATGATCCCTGAGTGTCATCTTTTGTGTTAAACAGAGAAGTTAAGTATGCATTAGTATACAACGTGGAACGTTAAATGCGCAAAACCTGAAAATAGTTTGATCAGAATAACGAGCAGAATCAATTGAACCACTTTTTAAAATAGGTCACATTTTTCAAAAAATTCTCATTAAAAACGTTGCCGTGTCTATTTATTAATAGGTCAAGCCATCACATGCGCAAACCCGTCAAAATAGGTAAACAAACACAAATTGGGGTCGACCAATTTAAATTTTCCCATACGCGGGATAATAATAGCTTTTATTTAAATGTATATACGAATCTTCCATACAGTACCATGAATAAGACAAGAGCGTCTTCGCAGACGCAAGAAACGATCAGAATTGCCAGTAAAACTAAAACAGCACATAATTATAACCTTTACAATTTTTTTCATGTTTTTTTTTTCTCTCTGAAATCAATTGAATTAAAAATCTGTTGGGGTGTCTGAGGTTTTGCGCATTTAACGTTATACGTTGTATATTGACTATAAGAAAATATTTTACAAATATTTTAGTCAAACCATGACCAACATAACCGCGTCTTTACAGCCACATTTAAAGCCGGCAAGTGAAATGAGGCGTGCATAAAATTAACAAAGCAAAACGTACTGGGACTTGTGAGTTATTGTTATTGCTAGCTCATTTTTTATTTTATTTTTTTGTTTATGTTGATTGGTTTGTGGGTGAGAATAAATGGTCTCGATTTGATGACTTCATTGGAGATAATGATAATCGATTCTTATTTATTTTTTTGGTTCATTTTTTTTACTAGTCTTTCCAAGCGATATCGTGCTACGCAGTAACTGGGTGTGTGAAGGTCGGATGGGCAGTCTGCGAACCATGTAAAATACTGGTTTTATGCTGCATCCCTGCATGCATGCAGACCCCAAGATAGTTAGAAACAGCTAGGTACCTAGATGTTGTTCAAACTGAACAGACAGCTGTGCTGCTAGGGATTTTGTTGCGCCACTTCTTCTTCCCAGCTAAAGCACTAGGAAGTGGTGAAGGTTGGTTGTTTTGGGGACTGTCTTATGTAATTTTGACGTTCAAAAAGTGCTGATTCTCAACCTGGTTCGAATAAATGACTTTTGATTTTTAAGATGAGAAAATCTTGCCTATGGGTTTGAAATTGTTCTGAGTTAGACCAACTTCTTGGGAAATCTAGTTTTATTTGGGTGAAAAATCACTTTTAATTCAATCATTTATTTCGGAAAACATCCATATTGTATTAGAACTTAGAAAAATATGTAAGAAGCATTAAAATCAAAAACAATATTACAATCAAAACCAAAAATGTAATTAAAATCAAAATGATTATAATTAAATTAAAATTAAATTAAATTACAATCAAAACAAAATTAAATCAAAATCAAATCAGAATTAAATGAAATCAAAATCAAATTGAAATTAAATCAAATTATGTCAAAATTAAATTAAACTAAAACATGACCACTTTAGTACACTTCAATAAGGATAAGTTCTGACTGAAACATGATCACTATAGCAGCAATAGGGTAAGATACTCACTGATTGATAAGTATAATACTGTACTTATCAATCGGTGAGTATGTTGGCCGTACGTTAGTGATAACATAATTAGTATAAGCTGGCTTATTATCCTATTGAAACTCCGTAGCTACTATGCTAGGCTAGCTGAAGGTGCCACCGCCATGCAGTCAACTACAACAACATAGAAGTCAGTCAAATGGTTAATCAAAACGACTTACTTATTATTGATTTCGTAATTAAACATAAAATTGAATAAATTAAAACTGGGTATTTTGAATAAACACATAGGTAATGCCTTTTTTTCCGAGGGCAAATTCTCATGGATACCCTCCATCTCGGGAGAACGGACATATGTCGAACTCCTACCGACTAAAACCTCACTGTTCCTGCTACTACCATGAGTCGGGAGCCCGGGAGATACTTGAACATTCGCCGCAACCCCGACTGTATTCAGCCCGCCATGCCTAGTGGACCCCATCACCCAGTGCGGTCGATCCCACCGACCACACATCCCCCATAAAGGCTCACACGGAACACTGCGTGTCCCCTCTTTGGGCCTGACTGTTCGGGCGACGATACTGTAAACATGCCCTATACTCCATAGGTTTAGGTAGTTATATAAAGGTAAACAAAAATACCACGTGACGAGACAGCTGTCAAGTAACCGACTAGACGTAATCCTGTCACTTCAGTTGTCATATGCTACGTTGACGTTTAGAGTTTCGACTCTTGAAAATAGACAGATTGAGAGAGGCAAAATTCTGCTCAAGCAGATACATCTACGAAGGATAGTTTAAGAATAAATAATACAAGTTTAACATACATTAATAAAAAAGGAAAATACAACACGAAAAAGAACAAACGGAAATTTAATTTGGTTTTATGGTATTTTTAAACAAGAAAGAGAACTATAAAAACCCTTTATACGATTTGTTTACCTTTATTTAACTACCTAAACGTATGGAGTACAATTATCTCAAACCAATTCAATGAAGACAAAGCAACAAATATATTTGCTCAATCCAACCTCCCAAACTAAACCAAAGCAAAGGCAGTATAATTAGTCGAATCATTAATAATAATAGAAATCGTATCCAAATTGAGATATAAGCATCAGTCCAATAAATAACAGTAAGCAATTAATTCTGACACAAAAGGAAATGCAACGCCCTTCAATTAACCCATCACAACGAAAATTAAACCGTAACTTGATGCAGCAGAGTTGGAAATTGTTAATCAATAATATATGATTCCACCCACGCTATATTTAGTTATAAAGGTCTACTTCCAATTTATGTTGAGCTATCATTTCTGGACATTTTGTTGGAGCTTTAGAGGAGAGGATAGGTCAGCATAAAATGGTGGATCGTACCAAAATAAATGACACTAGATCACGTGATCTGACGATTTGTCGTGACGGCTAAACGATTACACGGATCATTACTCATATTACCACCTTTTGATAACATCATTTTGGGGTTAACATCACAAACTCAAACTCAAACTCAAACTCAAAGCATTTATTTCAATTAAACCATTTACAGGCACTTTTGAATTGTCAAAGAGTCGGTCAGTTAGTCAGAAAGTTGAAGCTAGTTGCCCATTCCAAAACGTAGATCTCTATGGAGAAGAACGGGCAAGAAACTCCAAGGACACTCTTTTAAATATAGAAATTACAAAATCCTGGGTACAATACTTTTGTTGCTTCTATATGTGAGAACAATGTAAAATAAAATAATAATCAAAAACGATTAAAAATATAAGATTAAAAATAAGCAATGGCAGATAAGAGATGACCAGTCTCAACCGACGGCGCCCGTTCACGAACATGACGCGTGGATCAGCACCATCCAGCTCAACCATTTTGTAGGGAACCGAATGATCCAACACACTCGCCACCATCAGCGAGACATTTAAGTGAGCATGACATACTCTCAACTGCCATGCTCTTTCAAGTCAACATACAACAAAACAACATAGTAAACGGCTCCATGGTACTCACATTTACAAATATTGAAAAAACAAAATGCTTCTAAATTATACAAAACTATAGTTTGCAATGAATTTGTGAAATTAAAAGAATTTTACTACCAAAAGGAAAAAAAAAAAAAAAACATTATTAACTTTTGGAGTATTCAACAATTAAACCTTGGTTAAGTAAAAATAAAAAGTAAACATTAAGTTCGTAAAGTCAGAAAAAATAAAAAATAAAATAAAAAAGGGGAAGCAACTCTTCCAAAAATAAACATGTTAACTAGTGAGCCCAAGTGGCTGTGGAGCAGGACCAGCATTAAGCCAAGCATTTTTATCTATGATATAATCATCCAACTTATAATATGCTTGTCTACATAGTGTGCGTTTAATGCAAGTTTTAAATTTCTTCTCATTTAGTTGAAGAATATCGAGTGGTATTTTATTATAACATTTAACACAGTACCCCATAAAAGAAGTGTGTACTTTAGACAACCTGAAACGTGGTTGATCTAATTTGTTCCTATTTCTTGTGTTAAAATTATGCCTATCACTTATTTTACTAAAAAGATGTAAATTTTTTCGAACATACATAATGTTTTCATATATATACTGACAAGGTACCGTCATGATGTTAATTTTCTTAAACAATTCCCTTAGAGATTCACGTCTGCGGAGGTTGTAGATGGCTCTGATAGCCCTTTTTTGCAGAATAAAGATAGAATCAATATCTGCGGCCCGTCCCCACAGCAAAATACCGTAAGACATGATGCTATGAAAGTAACTAAAATAGACCAGTCTCGCGGTATCCACGTCTGTTAGTTGGCGGATTTTCCAAACAGCGTAAGCGGCTGAACTCAGCCGCCCTGCAAGTGATGTTAAGTGAGGACCCCACTGTAGTTTTGAGTCAAGCGTGATTCCCAGGAAAACTGTTTTTTCGACGAATTCTAGTGTCTCCTTATTCAATACAACGTGACATTCACTACTTCTAACACACACAGGATTCGCTACTGAATTTATTTTTTATTCCTTTTATGGTAAAAGGATCGTGTGTTGCGTGCGTCTTTTTCTGATTGTTATCGCTGATTGGGTAATTTTTTACATGATATTTTCCGTAAGGGATATTAATCGGTAAACTTTTAGTGGTCATAATTTTGATGGATTCTTCTTTGACAACGAATTTTTTTTTCCTATTTTTACACAACATGAAAAAAAAACCCTGTGAAAACGATCCGTGAGCGTGTTGTTCGGTATCGTACTGAGAGTCTACTTATGTGGTGGTTTCGGAAAAGAAGAAAAAATAAATTCGTCACATTTTTTTTATAGGGAATATTACCGGGTTAGTACATGGGGAACGAGCGGCCGTCGCTTAGTGGGTGACAAGTTATAACTTAAACTTATGACCCCTGCTGAAAATTTTCAAATTTTAATGGATTTGGGGTAATTTTACCAAAATTACCCAAATCCATTAAAATTTGAAAATTTGAAAAATGTGAATTTTAAATAACTTTTTTATTTACAATAATAGTAAGATTTTTTTATTACTTTTTGGTAATTTTATTGCAATACCTGTGCCCCTTTCGGATCGGACAGGGTTTTTTTTTACGTATTGTATAGGTACCATCGCGGAGACTGACGGTGAACCACTTTTCAACCTTATTACCAAGGGCATAAGGGTAAAAACTAGTTAACCGCCAATTTCCGCAGTTGTACAGATTTTTTTACGACCAATCGAAGTAAAACATGGCTAAAAAGCCATCTTCAAAAAAAGGTGACCCAGCACCAATAAGGAAAAATAAGATTTCCCATGCAAAACACATTTTAAGAACGTTTTGGTATTCAAAATCCATTGAGTTTGTTTCGGCCTTTCTTCTCAAAGTAGTCTGGAAAGTAGTAGGAAACGCCGCTTTCATCTAGTTTTTAAAAGGCTGCGTATAGATTGCTGCTAGCGGTACTCTATCCCTATCGGATAAAGTGCCTCGGCCTGGCTAAAGTGCCGTAAGCATTGCATTGTCACTGTCACTGTCACTTGTTATTTTGTTTGATTGTTGAGGTTAGTTCGCTGTAAAACACCATATTCCCAAAACATTACATTCTCTTGTGCCTAAACGGACCCTGCCACTCACCGGCCGCTGGCGCGGTACCGCTCGCTACGCTCGCTCGGCTCGTGCGTTGTGTGGTCACAGTTCTAACCCTACCTACCTTTCAGCCATTTTCATTTGCTACTTCATTTGTCGTAAACTTGATAATTATCTAAAACAAATATGATCAATCAATACAAAGGGCAGCGAACTAACCTCAACAATCAATCAAAATAACAAGTGACAGTGACAATGACAATGCAATGCTTACGGAACTTTAGCCGGGCTGAGGCAGCGCCACTATTATACCGCAAATAGTGGCACTTTATCCGATAGGGATAAAGTGCCGCTAGCGGCACTCTATACACTTCATTCCTTCGTACAAACCTTGTTACTGAAATAAAATCATTTATCATTAAATTAAATACAATTCAATCAAACCTTACTATAATAAATAAAAATGCATTAAAAACAATCACAATTTTGTCCAAGATGAACTGCGGTCGGGCATAGTCTCGAGCAGGGTTGCCGTATGCCTCGCGAAGCTTTTTATACGTATTCGTTTTGGGGGTCAACAGGGCGATTACTCCGTCCATTGTCTCGCGGCAAGTCGGCAGGATCTTATGTACGGGCAAAGCAAAGCCATAGAAGCCAGTGTCTCTTAATTCGAATGTCACTACATACCTGGAATCAGACAAACTTTTATGTGAACAGTTGCGACATAGCAGCCTGGATTTGAATCTGGTTAGGCCGGCTTTCAGAGCACCAAATCGCCGTCGGCGCCTGGAGACAGCAGTACGAGAAAAAGTCGTGGCGCCAAAAGTGCGGTGAGCGCACAACTTTTGTCGTACACACATTCAAAGAACATTCATTCATTCATTAAATACGTTATTTGTGTCCTTGTGCTAGTAAAAGATGACACGCTTGGTTTTTATGGAAAGAAGATGATTATGTCAGCTCCAGGCCTCCCCCAAGCACCACCACTTCGACTGGTTCTGTGCTTCCCGCATCCAACGGATTCCTGTGGCCTTCACAAGGTCATTGGTCCACCTTGTGGGAGGCCTTCCAACGCTTCATCTTCCGGTACGCAGTCACTACTCCAGAACCTTTCAACCCCATCTGCCATTTATTCTGCTAGCAATGTGCCCTGCCCGTTGCTAATTAAATTTGGCGATTCCTCGGGCTATGTCAGCTAACCTTACAATCTCATAAACATGCTTGATATTGACAGTATTCTATGATGCTGCTGCCTATCCTCCTGACAAAATCCCGTAGTCTTCTAAAGGTCATTAGGGTGCCGTGGACGACGGACCTAATGCTATGGTTTCCTTGAAGAGCGGTGGCCGCCATATAGCGGCTGCAATGTACCGGCAAATGACGTCACTAAAACCTTATTTATGAAAGTATCTTGTGTTTTCCTAGAGAGCATTTTTTGACACCGTAAAACCCCGCTGTCATCATTTTCATGACAGCCGTCACTGCGGCCGTTATGTGACGGCCACCGCTCTTCTAGGAAACCGTGGCTTAAGCTAACTCCTGAACAATGGTTAGTACTTACGGAACTTTATACGTCGTTTTGACCCAACAACCGCTGACTCCCGATGTCCTATAACCTGTTGAAAGTAATAATTGACTTGGTTTAACTATTATTTAAATGCTTTACTAGCCATAATAATCATGAAACATAGGTTAGTAACAATATCTTTATTTTAAGGCTAGTTTTACAATGTACCAAGCGTAGGCCAGACTGGGAACGTGGCTAAGTTCGTTTATTTATTTATTTTATTTTTATATATTTATTTGGCTCACCAACAATTGAATACACCGATACAAAGATATGAGATACATACAATAGACTTATAGACTAGTGTACCGATTTCTTACAGGTAAGCACATCATGCATTTCTTTCTAAAACCAAAATTAAAATCACATAAAATAAAAATAAAAACACCAAAATTAAAATCAAAATCAACACTAAAAATCAAAATTAAATTTACACTGAAATGATTTTACAAATTTTTGTACATATTACTTCGGAACTTACCAAATGAGTCAGAGTGCACATCAACAAGATCACTGCAGCTATTTAATAATTTACATAGGTGGATTGGAGCATTAGTCCCAAGGACAATTTTGCGAAGAGGAGGAAATAAGGGGGTTATAGGAGCTTGTGGGTACACAGATTTTGACCCCGCTCAACAATTCTCCTCTTCTGTAGGGATATCTTCTTGAAATGCAAGACTCTATCTTTATACGATCGTTTCTTTTTACCTATCTCGGAAGAGTATGCTAAATGCCACAGAAATCGTTTTTGAACCCTTAACTCAATCTTAGTGTGTGGGTGGCAGTAGGGTCACCATACAGTGCTGCAATATTCTAACGAGCTACTGACCAAACAATATTATAAAGCACAATTTTTGTCTTGTTGCGACGGAAAAAGGGTAACATTTTTTATGACAAACCCAAGCATTCTAGAGGATTTTTTAACTACATTAATTGATTAAATATATAATAATTTGATTTAATGTGGGGTACAAATGTTAACCGCCTATCGAACAAAACTCCCAAGTCTCTTATCTCTTCCACTTCCTGAATTAAGTTGCCACTAATTTAATAAGCAGATCTTGTTAATTTAGTGGTGGTAGCACTTGCTGATATTTAAGCTCATATCATTATCATCACACCAGTTTACTAACATGTCAAAATCTCTCTGTAGCAACTCAACATCAAGGCCTGATTCAATTATTCTGTAAAATTTTAAATCGTCAGCATACATGTAACACAGAAAATTTCAACTCATTGGCGAGATCTTTACTAAATAAGTGAAATAAAACTGGGCCAACATGTGATCCCTGTGGGACGCCAGATGTAACCCTGTAGGAGCTTGACTGGTAGCCATTGAGGGCAACAAAGAAGCAACGACTGTCGAGATAGGATTTAAATCAATTAAGGAGGGAGACACTGATGCCGTAAGCAGTTAATTTATGCAAAAGTATATTATGGGGGACGTGATCAAAGGCCTTGCTAAAATCACTATATATCACGTCAACTTGTTTCCCAGAGTCAATGGCACTTGTTAAGGTCTCCATGTAAATTAAAAAGTTGAAAGTCATTAGGTTTGTGCATGTAGATCTGGAACTCACAAAGCCATGCTGGGAATTACCAAGGTAAAGTTTCAAATGAGATTGTATGAAATATTTGTAATAAGGGAGCTACCAGAGGCGAAGAATACATGGAGACAAAATAAGGAGGGATTCCGTCGGGCCCAGCGCGTTTCGACAATCCAGAGATATCAATTTGTTGAGCAAGGCATCGCTTGTAATCGTGGGTGTAGTCAAAGGTAAATTATAAGCCAACATGTCTTGCATGTGTTCTGGGGAAGATAAATGATGAGTTACATTTTGTTGACTGTACATGAAAGAGAAGTGAGCAGCAAACATTTCTGAGATATTGATGCCATCCAAAGACGATGTGATGCCGTCAACCATTGTTAGGGGATAAGAACTGGTGCCACTTCGCTTGTCCTTGACATAAGCCCAAAATTCTTCGGCTCTTTGTCTATTATTGTTTCTAAGTCGCTAACATATTTATTGTAAACTGAGGCAGCCATAACCGAGCACCGTTTACTCAGCAGCTTCAGTTCAAGCCCATGCATGAGGTTTTTGTAGGTTCTGTATCGCTGGTGTATCTTTTCCTTTTCTCTCAAAGTTCTTATTAAATTTATAACGAACCAAATGTGTCTTATGTTTTCATGTAATCTTGCATTTCCGTAGAATATACTGAGCATAACGTTCACATCATGAGTGCCATCAAATAAAAGGTTCCAATCGATCTCATTTAAGTGTTTACAAATTTAATAATATCATAATTTAGCTACCGCGTCTTTTCATAATTCGGTTCATAGTTCGCGGTGTGAATCGAAGTGTGCAAACATGCGGTAGGTACATGAGCGAAGCTAAGCTAGCTTCCTTCCCAGTGTGGCCTACGCTTTAGCCAACCTACAAAAACATAGATAGAAAGAAAAAAATAAGAGAAAGATTTACAAGGTTGAACCGATAATACGACAATAAATTAAACTGCGTGAAATCAAATGAAATTGTTTTTTCTGTAAATAGGATATTGGAATCACGTTTACACGTCATATTAAGAAATATTAAAAATAAGCTAGATCAGGTCACCGTTTCCTATTTGACTACTCTTAGAAGAAAGGCCGAAACAAACTCAAACGATATTATTATATTTAATGACGTTCCCAATCTGCATACTTAAATTCAATCAAATATAATCCAATTGTTTAGTGACTGTAGCTTGACGACTGATGGGCAAAACCCATAGGCAGTCGATCAGTACCTACTATATAGTTGGTTTGAAAACCCCTTTTTTAAATTTCGAAGTTTTATTTGATAGTTCCAAAATAGTCATAAATAATTATGCGTTAGTATTAGTTAAATATTAATAATGAATTGAAATTATAACACTGAATTTGATTTATTTTTATATTTATCTGCCCCGTTGGTCTAGTAGTCGCAAGTGCTACTGCTGAGCATGAGGTCCTAGGTTCAATTCCCAGGTCAGGCAAAGTACTCGTATTATTGGGTTTTTTCAACAGAAATTTCTCAGTAGTAGTTCGGAATCTACATTTGTGCCCGGTTGATGGCAATAGGTTCGCCTCCTATTACATGGGACTTAAAAACATAACTGACGAAATGTGGGTGTACTACGGACAGGTACACTTCTGCCCAACCCTTCGGGGAAACACGGCGTGAAGTTATCTTATTATGAATTTGATTTACGATTCGGTGTTACGATATTAATTATTGCATTTTATAATCAATATTTTAGTTCACTAGTTAGCGATATTCATATTTCCATACAGTAATATTGCCAAATTAATGAAAACAGCGAAATATTTGACAGCTATTTGCGTAGTTGCCCACTTTCAGAATGCACACTCTTAAGACGGAACAGGGCCTACGAGAAATTTGAAAAATAGGTATTTGAAGAAACTATTGCCGTCTTCTTACCTCAAGTCTGCCCCCGCAGGGTGCGATAGGGATAGCTACAGCTCAGACCAATTATATCACCAAAAAAATTGACGAAATCGACGTTTCGTATTTCCCTTTTTTCTCCTCGAAAACTGAACCGATTCAATTATTTTTTACATTAAAATTTTAAGTACGTCTAGGTTCCTATAATTTTCATGTAAGTACGTTAAAAACTTTTCGAATTTGTCTAGTACTCCTCTAATCACGGCGGTAAAAATGGGGCATTTTTGTAATTTTTGGAGGGTCATATTTTCTTTACCGATAAGTTGCTGAAAAAAAAGAAATAACAGGGATGTGAACTACAGCAGACCTTGATTTTATGAAAAAAAATGTATTGCTTTAGAGGCATTATTCAGGAAGAAAAAAGGAGAATACATTTGTATGGAGAATCGCACGCCCTGTTCTCTCTTAGAGTCCAGACATAAACTTGGTCACATCATGTCTTATTGTCGTTTTCATCTTGTATATCTCGTAGGATGATTTGATCATTCGAATTTTCGCGAAAACCATATTGAACTGGGTAAAATAGGTTAGGTTAGAGCTGTGACCAACCTACTTCCCAAGTTGATCGCAGAACTGTTTTCACCATTGTCTAATTATCCATGTTTTCGCAATATCCCTAGGATTTTCGTGAAAATTCTAATGCTCAAATCATCCTACGACATATATAAAAATACATAAAGGCCTTACCAACTGTATCGTAGGCTGTGCCAGTAGTGTACGTGGTTCTATATTTAGTTGCAATTTTTTCTGCGGCTTCCATGCATATTGTTTTCTGGAAACACAAACTCCAGTTAATACTCACTAACGGTATTCAAGTAACTGCAGCTGACAACGGGGTCAAGGACCGCTACTGTAGTAAATTGAAATCATGAGTAATTTAGAAAACGGAAATATCTAACTGATCCTTTAAAAACTTTGACCTTCTAATGACGCGGACTTTTTAAAATATTTGAGCCTCTTTTTAACTGTCTGGCCTTTTCTCGCAGTTGGTCATAGTAACTAAGAAAGGGTACCCCGACCAACCACGCGCCAGCCGAGCGAGCGAAGAGAGCGGTGCCGCGGCAACGGCCGGCGAGCGCTACATCCAGAAGTAAAAACAGGTGATTTAAAGTTAGAATATCGGGTTAAGTATTCAAATAAACAAATCAAAACACTCAAATTGTAAGTGGCGCTACAAATTGCCATATAAAGGCGTACCTGTAGATGGCAATTTGTAGAAGTGTCAGATGAAAATGTAAACGAATAGATCAGAAAACGAATTTTCTGATCTTCTTGTTTACATTTTCATCATAGGTATATTTTGGAACAGACCAAACAATAGGCGCGTAACCTAAAACGATAAATAACTAGCAATTATTGATCTTAACGCCAATTTTCGTAGCGTACATAAAGAAACGAAAATTTGTCAAAAACTATAGGTAAACTAGAGGTTTTATGGAGTTTACTCCTTAAGAATCGATTTTCATATAAGGACCCCGGGTCCCCGGGTATGGAAATTTTATAAAGAGTGAAATTAATATAAGCGTAACACTTTAGATATTTCGGCCATTTTTTAAGAGTTGCACTTATATACCCTCTTTGTCTATCGCATATTCAAAGACCATCGTATTAAGCAGTAAGCTCTAGTCGTGCGTCGGACGGCATTGCCCCCTTTTTTATTCCAAGTTTGTCACTCACCACTTCATCAAAGTTTTCTAAATGTTTCTTGTTTTCGGCATACGGTATGATCATGTATTGTCCATAAGAATGAAAAGCGAGGTAATACTCTAAGTCGAAGCTCTTGGAGGCCACCAAGTTTCTCATAGCTTTAGATTCTTTTTCAGAAAATGCCGACGGGCCGCAGTAAGTATCCGACGTCTTGACTTTACTTACGCCGACGGCTGAATAAATAAATGGTGAAACTTAATTATTTATTTTCTAGTTGTGCCTTTTTAAGGAAAAGTTATCTTATTGATTATCTATATATACAGGGTGTAAAAAAAACCCTTGACGAAGCCGTAATCTACGCATTCTGTACATGAGACTAAGTAGCTTTTTGCAAAAATAATTGCTGGGAGACAACTTTTATTTTATAATCGACTTCAAATAAAGAAGGTTATTTTTAACCAACTTCAAAAAAAGGAAATTATCAATTCGACTCGTATGTATGTAATATTATTGGAACTGTAATATATTCACATATGACAATCTATTAGGGCTCCCAAACAAATATAAACAATTTTGTAGGTGTATGTATGTATGTTTGTCCTTGCATTTCTCCAAAACTATTAATCGGATAGTGACCAATTTTTTATTGGCTTACATTACTTCAACTTAGGGAACAGTGCAAGTTTCATCTAAATCACTTCAGTAGTTTTCAGGATTATGTTATACGTATAAGTGTGACGGCAAATTGATGCGAGTTACGGGTGAGGTATTAAAGGGAAAATATCTCAAAACCTTGGTCAACCACAACTAAAAAAGTTTTTTTTTTTTTTTACAAAAAACTTCTGGCTCCCAAGAAAAAAAACACAAAAATAACTTTAATTTCGGAAGACATCAACTTCCAAAATAAAAATTACTTTTCACTTTAGCGCTTCTTTTGTAAAAAAAAAAAATTGTTGTCAAAATCCGGGAATGCACAACTAATCGGATATATGGTATGGAAAAGACTTATAAGCCCTCGTAAGAAGGTTACTTTTGCGGTGTCAACATAAACATGTAAATACCTACGTATTTAAAAAAGACACACTGTAAACATTTATTAAAGAAAATCAAGACACCGATTTGTTTGTCGATATAATGGTATGCCAATTTGGCAACCTACTTTACAACATTAGCTAGCATTTCTATAGTCAAAAGTACAAAATTTATCAATTCCGGACCGACCCGAGACCCGAACACCCCGACTCGGACTGGTTCGTTCGAAGGGGATGGCGGGGTCTAGTGAGCAAGCGAAGCGAGTGAGCAAAGACCCCGCCATCCCTTTCGTGGTTATTTTTTTTTAACCATCCAGAAACTGGAAACAAGTTTAGACCCACTACGTGATCTTCCTCAACCTTAATATTCCCACTTTCCCACAAAACCCGAAAGAAACATTAGCGATTTTTTTTTCTTGGCATTTAGTTTTGCTCACTTTGTTCAAATATGCACTAAAAAAGGTCACTAACCTCAATACTTAACAAAAATAACAAGTGACAGTGACAATGCAATACTGATAGAATGCCGCTAGCGGCACTACACTGCAATAAAAATAAAATGCTATCCGCTGGTAAGCGCATATAACTAGAGAACGGCTAGACCGATTTGGCAATTTTCTTATTTAATGTTGGGACGAACTAAGCACTCGCGGAAAGAAAAAAAAAAAACCCGTATCAAATTCGGCAATAACTGAACGTTCTTTTTCTATGGAATTTTAATATTATGAATTTTTGACAGGACGACGTTTGTCGAATTGGCTAGTAGAAAGACGAAAGACAGAGAAAGAACATGCAACGACCATCACGCTTGCAGTTAGTGTAGTAAGTAGGACAGATAATAATCTTATGAATATTGATTCTAGCTAAAAGTATTTGTTGTAAAAACTTACTTCCGAACGCATTGTTAAAATTTCGATTCAAATCTACCCCTTGTTCGTTACGATTTTTTCGCCAAAGCCGATCCTGGAACATAAGTTTCATTGTTAAAGCCGAAATAAAGGAAACTAAAAAAGTTGTGTCTATCTGGATAAAAAATATCAGAGAGATAAAGCGAATAAGCCAACCGTAATTATTTATTTATGTGTCTGCTACCTTCGGTGGTCTAGTGAGCGCGAACGCTACCAGTTTGGTTGTTTTTCCATCAAGAATTCCTCAGGTAGCAGCTCGGAGTATGGAATTTACTCGGTTGATGGCCATAGGCTCGCCCCAACATACCTGGCGAAATGTGGGTGTACTATTGGTACACCTAACCCTTTGCAAATTACAGGCGTGATGTAATTTTATGTTATGTGACTGCTACTACATTAGGCTTGTAGTCAAAGTTAAGCCCAGTTATCGGCCTGTTACTGTTATGAATAATGTATGGATACCAATTAATTGCCTAAGGGACTCGTCACTAAGTAATGACAGCCGCATGGGTCGAGTACGGTTGCCGCGGTCGGTTCGTGGACGGGTAATCACTTTTATATGCACAGACCCCCCCGTGCCTGGGAAAGCACGTTAAGCAGTTGGTCCAGGTCCAAGTCCAAAAGTATGAAAACCAGCCATATGTATCGCCCTACATATTATCATGTTACCCAGTGGGTAACTGCGTTGTGGAGGTCAGATAGGCAATCGCTCCATGTAATATACTGGTATTCAGCTGTATCTGGTTAGACTGGAAGCCGACCCCAACATAGTTAGGGAAAAAATTTGGCAGATGATCACCAATCCATTGCCTGACATCTTTTCTAACTACACGAACAGCACTCAAATGCTCCATGTACCTGGAGAAACCTGAATCCCTGTCTTATAGGATGTCCTAGTTCTGGGGTCGAGACCTCATTGATGTAACATGTTCTAAAGTTTGGACATAAATTACTATTACTACTACTATTTAAATTGCGGAATATTCGGAATGAAAATCCCAATAATTCTAACAATTCGTTAATTTCCATCTGTTGCCGCCCGGCTGACTTGGAAATCTTTAAGCAGATTCCGCACTCAGGATAGCCGCAGCAAAGTTATCTTCACGGGTGGGGTTTCTAGGATGGTTCTGATCTTCAATGTATATATGGCATGGCCCACCTTTCATTATTTTTAAATACCTATAATGTTTGCACGAACGAAACGTCGAATATAGTGTGACGTTATAGTTATTTATGCTACTAGTGCGGAAAGTAGATGATTTCCGACGAGTGGCATTTTTATTGACGAGCGAGCGAAACGATCGAGTGTATAAGTCGACACGAGTCGGAAATCATCTTCATTTCATTTATCATACGTTTTACTATGAATTGTGCAAGGAAATAAAAAAAAAAACGAGCGAGCCTTACAGCGACTACTGTAGTATTGGCTGACGTATATAAATGATATAAACTATTTTCATCATCATCATTGCCATCGCCATGACTTTGACTGACTTCTCTGGTCTCCTATTTTATGCTATATGCGACGTCCGACGTCAGCGTCAACATTCCGATCGACGTCTGAACGCAACAAGACGCTGACGTCGACGTGTGAAAGAGACCACAAGAGTACATTTATATAGTAAGCATCGTGACGAATTAATTTATCTGTCATTCCCTAATTTTTCATTCTTTTTACCTGTCGTGGTACAGTAATCTTATTCTAGGTGCATCGTCTTCACATATAATTATATAATTGATGTATACAAGTTATTGTGAAAACATTTTAAAAGAGTAACGGTGGTGTTTCTTGCCCATTCTTCTCCATACGAAAACTACCTTTTGGAAGGGGCGGTCTCTCACTCACACTGGAATAATGGTGGCATTAAGTCATAATACGGCACTTGGTCAAAACACAAAATTCGACTTTTTTTCAAACGATATTTTTTGCCACTGACATGCTTAGAACAAAATTATTTCAATTCAATTTTTTTTTCATATTCTATATCATCATCCTCCTGCCCGTATCCCAATTTATTTAGGATCAGCGCAACATGTCTTTTTCTTCCATACTTCTGTATTAGTCGTCATCTCGGTAGTCACTCTCTTTCTTGCCATATCATCTTTCGCACAGTCCATCCATCGTTTCTTTGGTCTTCTCCTACTCATATAGCCATCCACATTCATACTCGAACCTTTCCTGACGACATTTGACCACTGACTTGATTGACTTGTTTTGACTGGTGACCACTGAAAATCAGCGCTGTGCTGTGGGTCCCTCATAGCACAGAATTAAGCTGAGTGGAAGCCTTCTTGTCACAGTCATGACGGGCAGCTGCCGAATATTTCTGTTGTTTATTTATATGTTTATATTGTGGTTATTTGTATGCACGTGTTTCTGTGACAAATAAACCTATTTTTCTTTCTTTCTTTCTTTAATTTCCATTATTCCTCCGGATAAAATCATCAACACGCCTATACCATGACACAACACTACTTTTCAGTCACCGGTGTCACTTTCAGACTTTCTCTTATATACTCATTTCTTATTCTATCCATTCGTGTAACACCATACATCCCTCTTATAATTCATACATCCCTTTTGTGGCCCCACATTCTGATTCATACAAGACGCTGATTCCCGGCCATCGTAGTAGGCGCGGGCTTGTGGATGGTGGGCAATGGGTATCTCGCCGGCCGATAAGGACCAGGCCTGGATCAGCGGCGCGTTGTGTTCCACGCGCGCCTCATAGAGTTGTCAGCACAACTGGCGGGGTCCGCTAGCACTGATGCCTGCCGTGACCCCGGGCAACGTACAGGCAACTGAAGGAACACGGGTGGGTTTTAATTAGTAAGAGTCTGACACGCCCTCCGCCCAGACCGGGAGAAGTTATTTGATAATTTCCCACCCAAAAAAAATAACTATACAAGACAGCAGGTCTAACAAGCAGCAACAGGTTTAACATGTATAACAATAATTTTTGCTTTACTATCAACAATAAAGGGATTTTCATTCCACGAGTTACACAATTCAGGTGCAGGCGTCAACCCTTGAGGATGGGCATCCTCCCCACCTTTACTTACAGTGGTATGGCTGTACTCATATCCATCAGGGTTCAGAACGGGCACGAAGTACCATTCGTAGGTCAATGCTATTTCCTTGAGTTGCTCGTTTCCTGAAGTCCGCGATTGTATGATTTCATTGATGAGATATGTTACGAAGGCAGGAGCGATCCACTCTCTAGCGTGGATACCAGCTTCTATGATCACCTTGGACCTGGAGCATAGGCAGGCAGAATCTAGCTACTTATCATGTTCCCACTCTGGGACCAAGGCCTCCTCTCCGTGAGAGGGAGTGGGCTGTAATCCACCACGCGGAATCAGCGGGGTAATTGGATAACACACACACAATACCAACGCCATTCATATTGCAACCTTGAAATATTCAGGCGGTTTCCCACGGTGCACGATTTTGTGGACGGACGCGGACCAACCCACTCGATGTACCGTGGGAAGAGTATCGTTTGTGGTAGCACAGACACGTTCTGATTTTTTTTTATTTGGGAAATTCACCCATCAGTCAGTTATTGTATTTGTCATATGAGCATCAATGTGTATTACTTTAACTACATTGGTCTTGACAAATGGATTGATAATAAGTTTATGTTATTCGCAGATTGAAGAATATCCTCTTACTGGTATTATAATTTATTCCATGCTTTTTACTCCAAGGTCACCTCACTTAAGTTTCCACGGTGAGATTTTATATTCCCCAGTGAAAAGAGTTAAATTCGACCTTAATCTCAAATTTTCTGCTGGTACTCCAGCAGAAAATTCGAGATTAAGGACGAATTTCGCCAATGAAACTGAATGCGATCAGCGCATTAACCAGGTTTAAGAACTGTCAGTGTCATTATCTTCTATGAAATATTGGCACTGACAGCTCTTTGCTTGACTTTACTTGACTGACGCTTGAACGCGGTTTAGACGTGCCGATCGCGTTCAGTTTCATTGGTGAAATTCGCACTTAATATGAAAGAGTTATGAAAGTCTACAATACCTCATTTTACATCCTCTCATAACAATTTTAACAGCCATGATTTCTCTTTTCTGGTCTGTCTTCCCGATGCTCTGAACTGTCATTTCTGTGGGATGAGCCAAGGCTAAGTCAGAAAGCCACTTGTAAATGTCATCTAATCGGAAGAAGTTACTCCAATCGAAGGAGTTCATATTCCTTCTGATGTAGGTCTTGACGGTTTGCTTGTTAAAGGCTCTGGAAAAATGTTTGAGATACTTTGCAAATGGTTTGACAGAAATTTTGTGGTATTGTAGTTTTAATTCATGACTAAAGTAAGTCATGTTTTAAACGTAGTTTCTTTGATTCTAACCCTCATTCATAAATGTTGGTTAAAGTTAAGAGGCGGTTTAACGTCAACAATTATGGTTATGCAGACGCCAATCATTACTTAACTTTAAGCAACGTTTGGTCACCGTAAGTTTGTAAGAACCGTTAGATTATAAACTGTCGAAAAATTGTTAACTGGGTGAAATGCGTTAGGTTTGGTTAGAACTGTGATCAACCGCGCGTGAGCCGAGCGAGCGAAGCGAGCGGTGCGGCCGGCAAGCGCTACTTGCAAGTTGCTCGTCGCTGGGCAGGCTGTTTAGTATTAGCGCAAGTTGCGTCACGTCGCAAAGAAGTTTGATACCAGTTCATAATTTATCGTATATTCACAATTTATAGTTTTTTTTTTGCATAGGTAGATTATAAACTATCGAAAAATAAAGCGTTAAATTGTAAATGGTTACTGACAGTTCATATTTTTCGACAATTTATAATCTAAAGGAAATAATACGGACAGATTATAAACTAACGAAGTTCATAACTATTAGGTGACACATTAAAGGGGTGAATTGTTATGACTTACATATCTGCACTAAAGCTATATAGAATAAAGATTTGTCTTTTTGTTTGTAATGAATAAACTCAAAAACTACTGGACTGATTTTGAAAATTCTTTCACGGGTAGAATTTATAAAGATATCACGCGGGCGATGCCGCTAGCGCAAGCTAGTGATAAATAACTCGATAGATTTTAAATTCTAAGCTAATGTCATGAAGAGAGAGAAGGCTTACACTCTTCTCATCGTTGTTTTACCATTCGTTTTGCATCACAGTGATCTTTACACTAGTTGTAATAAGGTTGATAATCATAATTCTATGGTTTCCTGGCATAGGTATCATAACTGTGAAAAAACTGTTAGTATAGGATCCCGCTATACAACGACCTTCACCGAGATGCTTATTTAATGAAACGTATTTTATATATTATTTAATATGCCAATAAATATATCCTATATGGGTTGCCTAACAAATTTCAGTCCAGAGTATTTTTAATTAATAATTAAAAAAATTTTTTTTTTTAAACATTCCACCGGTGTGATTATTAAATAAATTCGATACCAATCGAAAGTTTGAAGCCCATAGAATATGCAAACGTTAGGTTGCCTATTTTTTTCCGGTCACAACTAGCGGGTTGCCAGGTGTAAACAGGTAAATCTATACTAGCATTTTGCAACGGTCTGATTATTGAATCAAACTTAAATAAAATGAAAGATTATTTTATTATGAACACGGTGGTATAGGGTTGCCTGCGAAAAATCAGTCCCGAATTACGGTTGTCGAATTTTAAATAATAAAATATCGCTGCGAGTGAATGTGTGCGAGAGAGAGGTCCCAAACCAACCATCCCATGCGGTAGAAAAGGACACAGCATAGCAGCTGTTTAAAGTCCGCCCATTTAAAGAAAGACAGTGCGCATGCTATTTGTGCTTGGAAATGAAAAGGAGCGTTAGACTCGTATATGCTGTGCATCATTTTGGAGTAGTTTATTATTAATATAGAGAAATAATTATTTAATTTTTTATTTTTTAATCAATTAATTATTTATCTATGTATATTTTTTATGTGACACTAAAGTATATACACATCTTTAGTAAAAAAGACAGTTATAGTAATACATATATATTACTAATCTGGTAAATTTTATCTTTATTATTAGGAGCCAAAATAAAAAACAACAATTAAAAGAATACTTCTGTTTATTGAAAAAAATTTAAAATACAAAATTTTTTTAAATTATTCAGGTTCCGAGTCATCGGACATATAACTGTGATCTCCAACTTCTGAATCTTCTTCGTCATCACTCTCCGTTTCAGTTTTTTCGACAATGTCTTCTATCTTTAAAGGTATACACGGATTCATTGGGGATCATAAGATCCCCAATGAATCCTACTGGTTTTAAATATTCATCTAAGAACCAACCGCAGTTCTCAGGCTGAAGTTTCACGCATATTGGATCCGTTGCATTAAGCCACATGGAATTTACGAAAATAGTTCGTAAAATTTTCTGAGTTAATGATATCCTGCATGGTGGTATGGAGTTGGAGTCGAAGCCTTTTATTTTTTTCAAAAAGTGCTCGCTGTCTTCTTTTGCAGAGTAATTCTTCAATAAAATGCGATGTCTCGCATCATTCACACTGGTGCAGTTCCTGATACCATACATACTAGACGTAAATTCTTGAACAGTCTTCATTTTTTCACCAATGAAAATATCAGCAGCATCTGTTAATGACGCAAAAACTGCTTGATATTTTTCATTTTTTGAAAATTGCTGAAAAGGTTTTACTTTCCCTTTATTGTAAAATGCTGCCGTGTAATCGCAACCTTTAAAATTTATTTTTTTACGAAAAGCTAACTTTAATACACAGTTTTCAAGTTTCATCATCAAAGTCAATTATTTCGTCATCCGAATCACACAAAAAACACTTTTTGGCCATTTTTTCCAACAATAAATAGTAGCACGTTTTTTCACTTGTATCATAGCGACAATCTACTCCAAAATGATGCACAGCATATACGAGTCTATCGCTATCCTTTTCATTTCCAAGCACAAATAGCATGCGCACATTGCGCACTCTCTTTCTTTAAATGGGCGGACTTTAAACAGCTGCTATGCTGTGTCCTTTTCTACCGCATGGGATGGTTGGTTTGGGACCTCTCTCTCGCACACATTCACTCGCAGCGATATTTTATTATTTAAAATTCGACAACCGTAATTCGGGACTGATTTTTCGCAGGCAACCCTATACCACCGTGTTCATAATAAAATAATCTTTCATTTTATTTAAGTTTGATTCAATAATCAGACCGTTGCAAAATGCTAGTATAGATTTACCTGTTTACACCTGGCAACCCGCTAGTTGTGACCGGAAAAAAATAGGCAACCTAACGTTTGCATATTCTATGGGCTTCAAACTTTCGATTGGTATCGAATTTATTTAATAATCACACCGGTGGAATGTTTAAAAAAAAAAAAAAAAAAAATTATTAATTAAAAATACTCTGGACTGAAATTTGTTAGGCAACCCATATAGGATATATTTATTGGCATATTAAATAATATATAAAATACGTTTCATTAAATAAGCATCTCGGTGAAGGTCGTTGTATAGCGGGATCTTAGGCTATGTAGGTATAAAGATAGTTATGATTCCTAGGATTATAATATTTTCTTTAAGTAGGTCTTATGGATAATTAAAGCAAAAATTATCTAGAAATGGATACCTACGACAATTTATCCGAGACATTTTTATGATATCTCGTATTTTAATCATAAAACATAATATTTTAATCTTGTCGTGAAATTATCATAATCGCGTGCCAGACTGGATTCTTGATTAGATAAAAAGCAATTAATTATTATTTATTATTATTAGCTTTCACTGATGACTTTAAACAGAGAGGCTTGTGGCTAAGTAATAAAAGCCGCACGGGTCGATCGATCAGGAAAAGCTGCGCTTGCCGCGGTTGGTCCGTGGATGGGTGACCATCTTTACATACTGAGACCCCTCTGTGCCTCGGAAAGCAAGTTAAGCCGTTGGTCCTGGCTGTTATTCTTGACTCTTTGACAGTCGTTACGGGTCATCAGAAGCCCGAAAGTCAGACAGCCAGTCTCACCACATTTTTTATAGTAACTCGTGCAGTTGTTCTCTGAAAGCACCATTTGGTGAAGTAGAACTGATGATGAAGACCACAGATGGCCACCGAAACTACTCAATAATAAGTATTTCACGGGTTGCGATTTGATTACTTTAATATGGTTGCCAAGAGATGTATGCTCGTCACAATAATTATGGAGAAGTGGAGCTAATGGAAAGCACCAGGAGAACTCCTAAACGATTGACGTCCCTGCATCGGAAAAAGCAGTATTTTGTAAAAGGTGATGAGCAGTTGTCATTATGCTATTGTAACTTAGACAAATTACAAAATGAGTCACAAAAAATCGAGTTAAAAAAAAAATGTATGTACTCTGTGACCAATAAACCTATTTTTACTCGACTGCCCCAGAGGGAAATGTTTTCATTCTTTCTTGTTACTGTTAGCCTGCATCATCCCACTGCTGGGCAAAGGCCTCTCCCCATGACTTCGACCTCTTTCGATCCAGGGCTAATGTAGACCACAGGTCGTTTGTTTTGTCAAAATCCTCCCGCGTCCCAGTCTTTTGTTGTCCGATATCTATTATAACTAATAAATTAAAGCTGAAGAGTTGGTTTTTTGTTTGTTTGTTTGAACGCGCTCACCTCTGCAACTACCGGTCGAATTTGAAAAAAATCTTTTTGGATTTGATAGCCCGTTTTAGGGAAACCTTATAAGCTTATTTAACAACGAAAAAAAATAAGAAGTAACGAGAAGCGAAACCGAAGTAATAGCGTGGGTGGGCGATGCGATGCGACGCGGCGGGATCTGTAAACTAGGAGTTTTCAAGTTTCAAGTGAATGGGTAACTTCTAGGCAGGCGTGTTACTAACGAGGTAACTTGGCATCAAGTAAAATAGAGGTCAAACCGCTTATCCAAAAATACTTTTGACTAAAAACCGTAACGTGTAAACAATCGATAGCAACTTCTCATTTATGACATGATCACAAGACTTGGTAAAACTAGGCTAAAATATATACCATCCGAAACCAGATTAATTTTCCAAAAAATACTACAGTATAGTATACAAATAAAACTTATACTGCCTCGTTATTCTAGTAGTCGCGAACGTGACTGCAGGGGCCATATTATGACGTATTAATTCCACCATTATTCCACTGTAAGTGAGAGACGGAGCTATACAAGGCCGCTAGCACCATCCTTTTTTCGCAATGGAATAATGATGGCATTAATACTTCATAATAAGGACCCTGAGCGTGAGGTCCAGGATTTTACTCCCAGGACGGACAAAGTGTTTTCGAGTTTTTCTGTCAGAAATGTCTCAGTACCAACCCGGAGTCTGGAGTTGTGCTGCCCGGTTGATGGCAACAGACCTGTCCCCTATTTAATGGGACTTAAATTTAGCTTGAGAAATGTGATGGTACTATAAGTATAGCTCTGCTTTGCGGGGTACATAAGTGTGATATAGTTAGGTCATGCAAATAAAAAGAGGAAGCTTACTCCTGTACATCTTCAAGAATCGTTGTCAAGTATAATCCGCGTCTTTCAGCTTCGGCCAAGAAAATTGGCTTGATCGCAGGACCAACCACAAATTCCACGGGCTTGTATAAAAGGCCTGGCTCTCTCCAGAAATTAAAATCAGTACTTTGGCTCAAATTCATAAAATATTTCAAATGATCTTCCTCCACTGGTATTCCTCTAAACAAAGTATAATTATCATACTTTTTACAAACACAAAAACTTATACAAAACGTTAATATGAAAAAATATGTTATAATTGTATGCATTTTCATTGAAGTTTACAAATTTCTCTATCTATACATTTTTGAAATTACTGTCCATGACCTTTGAGATTTTACATTTTCATTTACGTAACTTGACACTGAGTACGTCATTTAAATTGACATTACTGACATAAATGCAGTTAAAAAGTATGGACGAAAGAGAATTACATTGTAAGTACTCATCTCAGCTACCCTTCTTTACTATGGTGGTCATAATCAACATGGTAGTTTAAAGCGCCTTATTCACGATCCATCTGGCTGTATGTCCCGCCACGACAGTGAATAGTTTCGACGTACGTCGATAATTATTATTAATTGTTCTCTGGATTTGCACGACCAATTTCGCATATAGCGAGCACCCCACCAACGCGACGTCGTCGTGCAGATAGACAGTGAATAAAGCGCCTTATTCACGATCCATGTTGCGGTACGTCCCGCCAAAGTCACGAACGATGCAATAGACAGTGAACAGCGCGGACGTACGTCAGAGTGATCGTGCGTTGTGCGCGCTTGATCATATGTAAAATTGCTGTACAGCTGATTATTAAAATAATATCTAAGAAAACACAAATACCCGTATGAATTTCAAATTTCCTATGAGTATTTATGTGACGTGCTTGTTTATAAATCAGAACAAAGAAAGAAATAAATAAAATACGTTTATTTGCGGTAAATTTGACGCAAAGAAAAAACAAAACACTAGAATAACAAATTGGGGGAAAATATGCGTCACATCCACGCAAAACGGCCATCGCTCAGCATAATGCTGCGACGCTATGCGAGACAGAGACCCAGCGCTGGTTTTCAGGGACAGTCGGCGTTGACGTGATGACGAATACGAATTAATTTTGCGCCATTTAGTACTCAATGGAGGGGCTTAAAAATAACAGCCACACGGGTCGATCAAAGGTGAAGCTACGATTGCCGCGGTCGTTTCGTGGATGGGTGACCATCCATTACATTAATCGAGGCCCCTCCATGCCTCGGAAAGCACGTCAAGCCGTTGGTCCCAGCTTTTATTCGTAGATTTTTGACAGTCGTTACGGGTAGTCAAAAGCCCAAAAGTTGGACAACCAGTGTTACACAGTAAATAAAAAAGAAAGCTGTTACAATAACACTACACCAAAAATGTTATTTAAATATTTTACAATCAAAAGAGGTTGAGGCCTGTACCCAAATTACGTAACTCAAGGTGATAATCCCTTTACAGCACAAGTTTGTATAACATTGCTTTGAAAACATTTGTTCGTCAGTAAGAATAACGCAATGGATATTCTTCTTTTTCTTAGCGTGTCGATGGCAAATAATATCGTTTGGGACAAAGTAGAATTTTATGTTTTGCCCAGTATCATTCGCGTTTCCACCGTATTATAACGGCCCTCATGAAAATCTATCATTTTCACCAGTATTTGACATGAAGGTGTCAAAAAACGCTTTGTATTTAATAAAACATATTTTATAATAATTATAACAAAACGGAGGCTCTCGTTGGGCAACTGGATTAAGGGCTTGATTCAGAAAACGGTACTCCTGGACACGGCTCGCATTGTTAGGAGGTTCATCTCTCTGGAGCCCTGACCGTCGGTAGCTTGGACCCTGTTCCCGATACCGGTGGGCTACTATTTTTAATTCTAATTTAAAAACATATAATTTATATGTAAATAGTGAAATAAAGGAAATAACAATACATAATATTAATACCGTCAGAATTTCGCGGATCAAATTAAGCGCTATGCAAAAAAAAAAAATCGTATAAGTACGTATATATTAGTAATGACCGCAAAAACCGTAACCATAATAATGATTCTTTTATACAACGTAACAATCTGCCAGAGTAGGCGTTATGATAATTTTACTCTATACTCTACCGTACCGATGGAAACGGAACATTTGAAGATTTTGCAAAACTTTGAATGAGTGCTTTATCAGCAGGACTAAACTATACGCTGGACATCTTCAAACAGTTTGTAAGGCTTTTTCAAAAATATTATGTCGATGTATTTTAGTAATTCCAAGTTTTGCTAAATCTTCAAATGTTCTGTTTCCGTCGGTACGGTAGAGTATAGAGTAAAATTATCATAACGCCTACTCTGGCAGATTCTTACATTGTATAAAAGGATCATTATTATGGTTACGGTTTTTGCGGTCATTACTAATATATACGTACTTATACGATGTTTTTTTTTTGCATAGCGCTTAATTTGATCCGCGAAATTCTGACGTTTCTGCTGCTTCTTATTACTGGTAGTAACTGGAGACTTTCGAATGCCGACAGTTTTTAGAAACTTCCAGACTTCTCAGAATCAAATCTCAAATCGTTTATTGCAATCCATAATGTACAATATTACAGGTGGTAAATAAAAGAAATAATAATAGAAACAATTATGGACCCTGTCGGGCACAGCAAATTTTTAAATAGGTAGAGAGAGGAAGAGCGCTTTATTAATTTTCCTTATTATTAAGTTAGAATTATTTTCCCAAATCAGAATCCCTTAGCATCTTAAAACATACGACCAGCGCATTCAAGTTGCGCTCGGAAGGACAGCGTTTTTACCTCACACCAACAGACAGAGCCAAAAGACCCATCCATGGGTCCCATGCAATCGGATCTTTAATGACAGGGGTAAGCCAGGGATCTGGAACATATTTGACTGTAACTCGACGGACACGGGTACGACGATCGTATAAGCTGAGTATAGTGTTGTTGCAAATGTGAACCATATAGTTGATACGTGAGTTCTCAAATACTTCAGTCCAGTCGATGCTGTTGTTGGTAGAGATTTTAACACATTTATAAACTAAGTAGGTACAAAATGTGAAGGAAATAAATCAAAAACAGAAGACATAAAATAAATATTTAAACAATAAACTAAACATACTATGAACCACAACATTAGGTTATAGACTATGACACATGCAGTGAAACGAAACGTAACGTCAATAAAAACAAAAATGACACTGACATACAACAAAAATATCATCATCTACCGGCAAGCTAAGTTGTGAGAAAAAGATAAACGAGAAGTAAATGCTATAAGTAGATTAATAAAAGGGGAAATCTTTTTTTAAAGTGTACCTACCGACATAACACAAATGTATCACAGAGCGGTCAGTGTGAAACATGCAAGGGATATCTAAATTAGTAAACTTAGCGACGAACCTTCCTCACAATCTTTCGTTTGGAGGTTGCAGTTACAGGCGATGTAAAATCAACGGCTGACAAGGTGGAAGCGGCAGGCAAGGGATCATTGGGTGCGACACTGGCGGGAGTTTCAAGCTCACTCATGTGACTTGTCAGGCGTCAAGACAATAACCTTTCCCTCTGCAGACCAGTAGCTATTGATGCAAAAGTGTTTGCGAGCAGGAATAAATACCTGATCAGAAACTCCAAAATGGTGACGCAACTGCCCTTGAGTGTAGTTTTACCATCCCAAACTAACCGACGATATTAATCGCACCAGCATAGGTTTGGTTTTACCCTGGGGGGCTCCAAGTCTAAATCTTCCAATTTAAATGTCTTCAATCATCATTTGTTTGTATATAATAAGGAGAATCAAATCGCACAGCTTTTCATTGGGTTTCTCAAGAATACCGTGAAACGGTAAGATCTTTTTTCGCATCGCAGTCCCATTAGTGTCTAGCCTCAACGGCAGGAGTTCGATCTGAGTTTTGAAGAGAGTGAAAGTTTTGCATATAAAGGATATAAACTCAGAAAGGTCCAGGGACAGCGCAGAAAGATCTAAGTGTGCAAGGTCAGTTCCAGATGTATGCGGGAGCTAAGCAGCTTCTCCAGTTATTTAGCGAAATATTTTGAGTGTTGTTGTTGTTGTTGTTGAAGAGTGAAAGTGAAAGTTCCGAGTGAAGGTGGGTTTATTAGTTAATTAACACATAAATATAATGATAAAGAACAATTAACTTTTTTAAAATAAATATTAACACTTTCACTGTCCATGCATGTAATGCACTGAAGACGTAGTCCCTATACGTCCGTGCATGACATGTAATGCACTAGTAGTTATCTATTTTATCCCATATTCCAGCGAAATTAATCAAAATTAAATAATAGAATTCTATTCGAAGGCATGTGACATCTGCCGGGGTCTGGTCCCGTTTAAGAGTCTGACACATTATTTGAGAATTTCGCACCAAAAAAAAAGAATAAAAAAAGGCGTGTAACATCTACCAACCCGCACTGCGCCTGCGTGGTTGATTATAGCCCACTTCCTCCCGAAGAGACATTATAGGCTGATTATGTAAATAATAGAACCAGTTCTATTGTTTGTTTCGACGTTTTTAAACAGCACTATTAGCTGGAAGTGAAGCTCGTATATTCATGCATTGCATGTAATCTAATGCATTTTTCAAAATAATATGTAATTGTAATCTGATAATAGACGAATACAATATTATTATTGGACGTATGGTGATAAGAGATTACTAATTATCTTGGGACAGTGAAAATGTTAAATAAAGAAGCTACAAAATTACGTGTATATGTCAGGGCATAGAAAAAAAGCTGTTGGCTCTAAATAACAGCAAAATGTCGCTCAAAATAACATGAAAAAAACATTTATTTTAAAAGGAAAATAATAAAAACTGTACAAAATAATATAAAAATAACCGCTTTTAACTCTTGGGCTCTATTAACGAAGAGGTTCAGTTTGATCCGTCTATGTTTGGCGACCATCAGTTGGGTGAGACCAGATAAAGTCTCTTCACACGTGGGTATGATCTCGGAAGGCGGGAGCGCGTGGCCGTAGGACCCGTTGTCACGAAGCAGGAACGTGAAGACGTATCTAGAAACAGCAGTGCTATTCTGTAACCATCTCACGGTGAGAACTTAGGTGAAGTGAGCACGGAGTGAGCTGTCATTCCACCTGCTGCTAGGGACTGACAGCTCACTCCGAGCTCACTTCACCTAAGTTTTCACGGTGAGATGGTTACAGAATAGCACTGCAGAAATGTTTAATCATAATCATAATCATAATCATTTATTTGCGTACCATAATGTGTATAAAAGATGTTACATGAAGCTTAAAGCTAAAGTACAGTTATGGACCCTGTTAGGGCACAGCAAAATAGTATTTATTGTCTTAACATTAAAGATAAAATTAAATAAAATCAAGCAATCAGCAATAACAATAATAATCATAAAATAACATAACAGGTAGGTAATCAGATAAAAATGTAGGTGTTGTGTGTGTTGTGTAAAGATGTGAATTCAAATGTAAAAATTTACTGTCTTATCGTCTAAGAATTCCTTTAAAGTATAATACGATTTTTCTGTTAGATATTTTTGGAGACTGTTTTTAAATTTATTTTTGTACTCTATATCCTTAATTGAATTTGGAAGCTTGTTATATATTTTTACACACATGGCTAAAGGTCCTGAATGGAACATAGTTAATTTTGAACTTGGTAAAGCTAGTTCATGTTGGTTTTGGCGTCTAATACTGCGATGTTGTGGGCGAAGGTCTTTAGTGAGTGGGAACAGTGACTGGTGTTTTCTTACAAATTTGCTAACTTCAAAAATGTAGATACTAGTTAGTGTAAGAACTTTGAATTTTACGAAGAATGGCTTGCAGCTTACTGTGTTATCTATATTGGCAAGAATACGTATACATTTCTTTTGTAGAATAAAAAGTCTATCTTTGTCTACACTGTTTCCCCAGACCACGATTCCATAATTGAGCCAGGAGTATGCGTAGGCATAGTATGCTGTTAGAGCAGTTTTAAAATCGGTAGCTCTTTTAAGCTCCTCCAAGGCATATATAAAGCTGGCTAGTCTATTTGCCAATGTGTCTATATGAGATTTCCAATTTATATTAGTGTCTATACTCAGACCTAACAGTTTAAACTCGTTTATGCATTGCAGCTTTATATTGTTGTATGAGTAGTTTATATCTAATTTGCGTTTTTGGTATGGTCTATATTGCATTAGCTTTGTTTTGTTAAAATTTAATTCTAAGTTGTGATCTTTTAACCATGCTATTATTTTGGAGAGCTTCTCGTCTAGTCTTAAGTTTAAGTTTTCTGTATTGGTGTTAGGAAAAATGATAGAGATATCGTCAGCAAATAAAATACTTTGAGCGTCAATTTCTTTAGGGAGGTCATTAATATAAATTAGGAATAATAAGCATCCCAGCACGCTGCCTTGTGGTATAGACATTGTTATTTTTGCTTTATTGGATCTTACGCGTGTTATTTGGCCAGTATGTGTGTCGCTATATTCTACCTCTACGAATTGTTCCCTATTTTCTAGGTACGAGCAGAACCACTTGTGTGCTGTACCTCTAACACCTATTGCATATAATTTATTAAGTAAAATTTCATATGAAACTCTGTCGTAGGCTTTGCTCATATCCAGTAAAATACCTACTGCATAATGTTTGTTATTGATTATATTTAAAGCTTCTTGGATATACTTAAATATTGCTAATGTTGTGGATCTGTTTTTCCTGAACCCATTCTGGCTATCTTTCGCAATAAGAATAAAGTCTTTTTGACATCGCAGTCTCCAATATTTTTGAGAAGGTCGGTAGCAAGGCTATCGGCCGATAATTACTTGTGTCAGTCTTGTCTCCCTTTTTATAAATCGGTTTTACTATCGTTACTTTCAGCAGGTCAGGGACTGACCCTTCATCTAGGGACTGATTTATTAAATAAGTTAGCGGTAACGTTAATTCTTCAGCGCATGTTTTTATAAGTATAGGCGGTAACTCGTCATGACCATAACTTCGCTTGTTTTTCAATTTTTTTATAATAAACTTTATTTCGTTAGGGTCAACAGGTCTTAGGTAAATGGAGTTTACGCTTTGGGAGGAGGTAGGACGCCCAGTCGGACAAGCGTTCCCATTTGCGGTATCCGTTTTTCCTACTGATACAAAATAATCATTAAAAGCGTTGGCAATGGTAGTCGCGTTTTCTGTCACAGTATTCTGTACACGCAATTTTATGTTATTTATTGGCTTTTTGTTATTCTTATTTGTACGCTCTTTTATTATTTGCCACATTGTTTTAGTTTTATTATCCGATTTACTCATTATTCTTATGTAGTTTAGTTTTTTAGAGTGGGCTACTGTTCTCTTAAGTAATTTTTCGTAACGCTTATAGTATTTTGTCAATATAGTATTATTAGTTGTAGTAATTAATGCTTTTAGTTGTCTTTTATGCTTGCACGCTACTCTTAGTCCAGTCGTTAGCCATGATTTAGATGATCTCTTTTTAATTTTCACGGGTTTTTTAGGTATACACTTATTTAATATGTTTTGTAGGGTATTATTAAATGACAGATAATTAGTATTTATATTTTGGTTTGTGTCTATTATTTTACTCCATTCTAGTTTTTCTAGCTCTTTTTTAAACGCGTCTATGTTTTGTTTGTTATAGATCCTTTTTAGAGTTAATATTTGTTTTTTATTAATTATTGGATCGTGGGTAGGTATAGTGATTGCTATTCCTCTGTGGTCTGAGAGTCCAAGCTCTATTACTTCTAAATGGAATTTGTCGTGTGTGTTTGTAAATATTAGGTCAATACATGTGGTGCTTGAGGTTGTTACTCTGGTAGGTTCCGTCACTAGTTGTCGAAAGTTGAACTTTGTCATAGTATTTAAAAGATTAAATGAATTGCGATTTTTCTCAAGGATATTTACGTTGAAATCCCCGCCTATAATTATGTCTTTATGTTTGTCTTTTATGTTAATTTTAAGCAGCAGTTTTTCTAAGGATGTATAAAATATGTCAGTTTCCCTATTTTTTTGTGGCCAATAGATAACTATTAGTAACAGATTCATTTTAGGAATTTCTACTGCACACGTTTCAAATATAAATTCAATTGACAATTCCGTTAAATCTCGTCTTTCTTTGGAATCAATTCCATCTTTTAAGAATATGCAAACACCACCTCCCGCATAGTTTGGGCGGCAGTATTTGGCGGCTATAGTATATCCCTCCAAACTTAGTAGGTCTTTTTTTATTTTTGTAATCCATGTTTCCGTAAAACAAAGCGCTTCTATTCTATGTTCGTTCGTGATTGCTTCTATAAGATAACGTTTATTTTTTAGGCTTTGTATGTTTTGATAAAGGATGTTTATGTTACTGCATGAATGTGTTTGTGTACTGTTTGTTGATGTGTTGTTAAAGAAAAAAACTTAGGGCTGGTTTGTGGTTGTGAGCCCGTAGATATTTCTGATTTATCTGACTGTAAAAACTCTACTTCGAGATCTTCATTTTTTAGGTTGCTTATTGTCATGACAAGATCCTGTAGGTCTGATATAACAACTTCCGTGCCATTACTATTCAGTGCGCCCGTGCGCTGATTATACATATCGTAGTTATAGGAAAGATTTAGATTAGAGTCCAACAGGTATGCGTAGTTAAATGTCTTTGTATCCATATATAAAAGGTTATTAAAAGTTTCTATTCTACTATTGTACAGAGTATTGCCATAATTTTGTTGTCTTACATAATAGTTATTATTAAATTTAAATTTATAAGTCGGTAGACAAATAATGATATTTGTATGGGTTAATGCAACTAATTTTTCTCGAATAAACATGACTAGTTCTACATAGTTTTGCGTTCTTCGAAAGTCCTCTTCGCCGATGTAAATAATACAGTAGTCCTTACTTGTTAAGTCTTGAACTTTTACGTCAATATTCTCAAGTACTTGATGCAATCCACATTTTGGTTTGCGATAGTGACAAATCTCGTAGTTTCGCAGGTTAGTTTCCTCTGAAGCGGTGTATAATATATTTGAAGTTTCGCTGCTTAATATACGTATTTTTGGTTTATCTATAGTAATAGTCTGCTTTCGGTGGGTTCTGCTTGGCGGTGATACTCGAGTAGTATTAGAACGTTTTTGTGATAACTCACTTGTATTAGTCTTATCATTTATGCTTTCAGTTACGTTAATTAAGTTGTCTGTTTGGGTCTCTTTATTATTTGCACATCTTATTATATTGAAGGGTAATTGCGAAACACACTAACAATTGCAATGCCTTTCATTTTGACAATTCATTAACATTACATGCGTTATTCACGCTGTCGGACAGGTTTTTCAAACATAATGAAGCAATGGATGGTCTTTTTATCGGGGACAATTTTAGGATTCAACCATAAGTTTACCCAAAAAAAAATATTTTAGTAACGCTTTAAATGGTAGATCAGCACTCAGTGTTTGAATTACAACAATATTTTGATTTAAAGAGTGTCAATGGAGATTCCCGTTCTTCTTCATTGAAATCCACTACGCTTTAGAATGAGCAACTGACTAGCTTCATCTTTCTGATTGACCGACTCCTTGACAATTCAAAGGCGCCTATAAATGGTTTTAGTTTGAGTTTGGACAACTTGAATAACGCAATGAATATGGTTGAATTGTCAAAATGAAAGGCTTTCAGAGAAGAAATTCCCTTATTTTGAAGGACTCAATTTATCAAAACACCTCTAATCTTAAATGAAGAGTGCGGGCAAGATAAATTTGCGCGCGATTGGTGGCGTGGTTAATTCTATCTTACAATATTTAAACTACAATATTAAATCTATATTTATAAATAATAGTATATATTATGTATATATTATATAATATTTTTAATCTTATATCAATATTAATTTATTAAATAATTCTATACTTAATTTGATCTTACATAAACAACAAGACGGCGGCAAATGATTGGTTCCAATTTCTACCGCGCGCAGACTTATCTTGCGAGCACTCTTATACACGTTCCCTGTGTAGCTAGGATTATGGGTACCACCCCCCTTATGTGTAATCGCAAAATGTAGGTTTTCATTTATTTAATTAATGTCGATAAAAACGAATAAGCTCCCACGTGTATAAATTTAAAATACTATAGACTTGTATGGACTCATGCCCCATGGACGCATGCACGTACGACATGAGACTCAAAATGCACCATCGATGGGTCATGCACTGGTCGTAAATTTTTTGACATGTTTTTGACACTGATTGTCACTGAGAAGATTGCGACTAGATTTTTAACGTTTTTAAATACAGGAATTGGCCTTCTTATTGTGAGCGTATTACAGAATTAGGCTACAGTAATTATAACCTAGTTCTTTCGAATATTTCGAAATATCCCCATCTTATGACAGCTTTTAAGGGGTTCCGTAGCCAAATGACTAAAACGGAACGCTTATAATTTCGGCATGTCCGTCTGTCCGTCCGTATGGAAATCACACAGCCATTTTACTCAAAGACTATTGCACTATACCGATAAATACGGAAATTGGTGTATTCTGTGCACCAATAAACGATAGCTTAGAGATTTACATAACAAAAAATATAGGACTGGCTGTAATTGCCCCAATCATTTTTGAAGTGAAAACTTCTTTAGCGGCGTTGTGCACTTTTTTTGTGATGGGTAAAAAATTTTAAACTCGCGTCAGGACACGTGACCTGATCGAAAATTCGTAAGACGGAGGGAGAGTAGTACCAAGATATCAAAAATGCACAATTTTAATATTCAAGTTTTCACTTCTGCCGGCACTCCCGTAGTGCAACCCGTTTTTTTACTGTAACCTTTTATCCAAAATTAAAAATTGTGACGTTGCTATTATTAAGTCAATAGTTTTTGAGATATTATAGGATATTTTCTGTTATACCCGGAGTAATAATTATTTCATAGCTTTTTCGAGAAAACGACGAACTTAACCTGCGGTCATTAAAATTAATACTGTGCATGCGTTAATATTCATCCCAACTACGGAACTCTTCACTCTGCGGGGCCCTACACGTACTTGGCCGGTTCTTCAACCAAATCAGGTTTAATAAAAATAATACTTTTCGCTTTTTTTTTTTTTTCCCTTTTTTTTCCTAGAGTGATCAATATAATATTCCAAGTAATATGAAACAAAAAATAATCCGTACATAAAAAAGTAAATTACCTCACGCCATAAAATTTCTTGACCCAACTGGCACTGTTACCGGAAATACGAAGGCCTTGTACAACAAAAAAGAATTAAATAATTTTCAAACAATATTTTTATAGTAAAAATTCAAAAACAATCTCTGTGTCAATATATATAGAGGTCATTTTTACACTCACCCAAAGTGTCGAAGGTGGTCCCAATACTGTATTTTATGCCGTACATTCTATACATTCTCAATATTGCCTGTTTACCGAAATTTTCCTGAAAAAAAGAGTTTCATATTTAAATAATATCTTAATAAAAAACATATACCCGTATGATTTTCAAATGTCCTATGAATATTTATGTGGCATATTTGTTTACAAAGCAGGAATAAGAATTTATTTTGCGCCATTTAGTATTCAATCGAGGGCTTTGTGGCTTAATAACAACAGGCACACGGGTCGAACTAAGGTTAAGCTACGGTTGCCGCGGTCGGTTCAGGGATGGGTGACCATCCATTATATAGACCCCTCCGTGCCTCGGAAAGCACGTTAAGCTGTTGGTCCCGGATGTCATTCGTAGATCTTTGACAGTCGTTACGGGTCGTCAGGAAGCCAAAAGTCTGACAACCAGTCTTACCAAGGGGTATCGTGTTACCCAGTAACTAACTAGGTTGTGGAGGTCAGATAGGCAGTCGCTCCATGTAAAATACCGGTTTTCAGTTGCATCCGGTTACACTGGAAGCCGACCCACAACATAGTTGGAAAAAGGCTAAACAAATTGATACAAAGTTAAAAATTGGTTAATAACGGACTTATAACTTACATAATCAGTGAGAAATATCGCCCCATTTACGCGATCCAAGTTTCTTGCCGGTGGTATACAATACAATTATTGAAGCAACAAATGACTTGCATCGTTTAAATACTGTTAAATCGATGGTAAAAGTTGCACCGTCGAGTGAAACTTTTATTGTTGCTTCAAGTTACGGTATGCCATAAGCCAGTAGTCGCCAAACAGCAGCTCGCGAGCCGCATGCGGCTCTTTGGCCTATAGAGTGCGGCTCTGAACAAATGTCGATGAGTGCGAGTGTAAATACACGCGGGAGTCGGGGTTACGGTCATTAAGCAAGATATCAAGTTTTATTCAAAATTCAAATCATATTTCAAAGATTTATTTCTGAAGTATTTTCACCACAAATTAACAAGACATCGAAAATTAATCATTCACTGTACCTTTCAAAGGTTTCCAAGTTTAGCTTGTTAATTATGTAAGATGCTTTCATCATTTATCAGCCGATATGATGAAGACAATGATGAAGGTATCCTACTTCTTAGCAAGTTAATTTTAAGAATCGTTGTGGATTCAAAAGGGGATGTGAGTTTTAAAGATTAAGAAAAGTATATTTAGACAGTTTGGACATACAGAAAGGATTGGCTCTCATAAGAAATCTTAGTCGTTATAGTCAATACTATAAAAAATATTAATATATTTGATATTTTTTTTATAAATATCAATATATTTGGCTCAATTGACTAATGAGTTTGCCAACCACTGATAGGCACTTATATCTCACCATGTAAATCCGGATTAATTGTCTCACAGCTTCAAATTGAAGGATAAGATCAGAAATGAAGTTATCCGGAAAAGAACCGGAGTTACCGACATAGCCTGCAAGCTGAAGTGGCAGTAGGCTGGCCATGTTTGTCGAAGGACCGATGGCCGGTGGAGCAGACGAGTCCTGAAGGACACCGCGTTTCGGCAAGCGTAGTGTGGAACGGCCCCCAGCTGGATGGACCGTTGACCTTGAAAAGGTGGCTGGGACAGAGTGGATGTGGAAGGCGTAGGACAAGGTTGTGTGGCCAAGCCTGGGAGAGGTCTATGTCCAGCAGTGGACTGCGATAGGCTGAGTATTTTGTCTCACAGCAAAGCAACAATTTTCTTCATACAGAGAAGGACATGAATTGACCACTACACTTGCTAAACGGGTGTTGGCGATTTGACATTCATAATATATATTATATATACATACATAAACTCACGCCTTGTTCCCATCGGGGTAGGCAGAAAGTACAGAACGCCACTTGCTACATCCCTACTAACATAATGTGGTGAACTTATGCATGTGTCTGTCAAGGGTAGCAAACTATGTATAGCAACGACTTCCATTATACCTAAATATTACGAGTATATTGTCGAAACAAAACTATATATATATTTTTTTTCCTTTGCTTTGTGTGGACTTTTGACGGGACGAAAATTTTAAGCGAATTACGCTCGCGTGGACTATACATGACGATAACTTTTCAATTTCAATAAAGCCTATAATATTGCTCCAGAGTATGCTGAATCTACCTGTGAGAACCGCATAAAAATCCGTTCAGTAGTGTCGGAAATTAGCGGGTGAAAACAGACTGACGGATCGAAAGACAGACAATTCGCCATTTTGTGTTCAATTGCTCTTCCTGCATCGCATCGCATGCAATATATTAAATGTACAGACACGCTGGAGTTACTGTTTTATTACAGTATATGTAGATAATTATGACGCAGTAACTGATTCGTATGAAAATAAATACACAATCTTCTCCACAGTACAATGAATGATGAAGGGTGCGATGAAGGAATGATTCTAATTAACACCATGTAAGGAGTACGGTCACGAACAATCTTCAAAACATCAACATAGTGACGAGGTGAGCTTTGTGCTATTTTGTATTTTAGAGTGTGTGGTGGTGAATTATTCATCAACATTTAGAGGTACATAATTAATTCGCTCTCCATTATTTTTTAGTTTCACAAGAAGTTCTGTTTTTGTTTCTTTTATTCAATTAATTAAATCTTCTCTTCAGAATATTGTGTTACAGGTTTTCATAAATAAGTAATATGAAAACAGAGTCTCAGACGACCGAAGAACACAAACAGGCAGTTAAATTTAAAAAAACATGTCGTTAAAATGTATATATTGACGACATGTTATTTTTTTTTTTTAGATTTTGGATTATTTTTTCTATGATGTATTCAGCAGTGCTTTACGAACATGACATTCTAGTCAGATTTTACGTAGCATATCTGTATATATGAGGCCCGGAGAAGGGATGAAGAAAGATTAAGGGCGAGAGAGAAAGAGGCGGCGGTGTGCGCTAGAGTCTGCCAGGTCTATTTATTTAGTCGAAATAAGGTAGGTATATATTTGAATGCTCGGCATTCGACCTTGGAGCGGTATGCCACGTGTGTGCATGCGTATGCCAATTTTCCGGTAAGCTAGCGGACGCTCGCAGTATCGCAGAGGATTTTTCTTGTCACCGTGCGCTGACGGATACAGGAATCCCCCTCGATGATCTCCCCTGCCGTCTGCCAGTCTGCGCAGGCCCTAACCCTTTCATTACAGATTGCGATCCGAGGAAACGAAAAACTTGGGCACGCCACTATTGCGGCGATAAGTCCCCTCTTTGAGGAGTGGCTAGAGAGGCGCCACGGCGTCCTCACCTTCCGCCTGACGCAGGTCCTCACCGGACATGGTTGTTTCGGGAGGTTCCTATTTCGTATCAGGCGGGAGGAAACGCCCGGGTGTCATCACTGCGTGGATCGCCCGGAGGACACGGTTGAGCATACGGTGGAGGTCTGTCCGGCTTGGGCAGAGCATCGCCGTGTCCTCGTGGAGGCGATCGGCGGCGGGGATCTCTCGCGTCCGGCCCTAGTCCAGGCCATGGTACGGAGCGAGAGGGCATGGGAGGCCGTCACCTCCTTCTGCGAAGCAGTAATGCTCGCGAAGGAGGAGGCAGAACGCGTGAGGGAGAGGCAAATTTCGCGCCCTCACGCCCCTAGCCGCCGCAGGAGACGCCCTGGGCGTCGGGAATCGCAGGCCGATTCCCGGCCACCGTAGGCGCGGGCTTGCGGACGGTGAGCAATGGGTAGCTCGCCGTCCGATAAGGACCAGGCCCGGGTCGACGACGCGTTGTGTTCCACGCGCGCCTCAAAGAGATGTCAGCACAACGGAAGGGGTCAGATAGGACCGATGCCTGCCGGGGTTGCGGGAAAGTCCGAAAGGGATACCGTGGCCCCTGGCAACGTAAAGGCAACGGAAGGAACACGGGTGGGTTTTAGTCAGTAAGAGTCTGACACGCCCTCCCGCTCCACCCAGAGCGGGAGAAGTTATTTGATAATTTCCCACCCAAAAAAAAAAAAAAAAAAAAGGAAACGAAAAACTGCTGTTGGATGCATGTTATCATCAGCCTGGAGATTGGAGAGGCCTACGTCCAGCAGTGGTTCACTTAGGCCTCTCCAATTGCACGCCATTCAACTCGGTTCTCGGATAATCTCATCCCGTTGCTACCAGTTACCCTGCGAAGATCGTCGCTCTACTTCGTCTGAGGGCGTCCTACCTTATGTTTGCCGATTTGTGGTCTTCACTTAAGAATACGTCACCGGTTCTACTGTTAACATGGCCGGCCCATTTCCACTTGAGCTTGCTTATTCTGTGAGCTATGTCGACAACTTTGTTTCTCTGCTCGATCGACTCCAAAGATAATGGGTTCCATAGCTCGCTGAGCGACTTTGAATTTATGGACCAGCCGTATCGTGAGCGTCCACGTTCCGGCTCCCTGCGAGCTGCTCGCTCTGCTAAGCTTTGTGATAAAACCATAAAATTAGACATTTTAATTATTATGTAAATCATTAAAAATACCAGTTTTTTATATACATATTGACATTGTTGTAAATTATATACAAAATAACATGATTACTTTGTAAAGTATTATATTGTTTTAATTATTGTGAATGTGAGGACTATGTGGATATTTTATTTTTATTGTTTTTCCTCTTTCTTTAATTTTTTCTTTCTTAGTTAGTTTAAATGATGGTCTGGCAGTTTGAGTACTTTATGCGACCTACCCAAATGTCCTTTCTTTGGTATTGTTCGTCGAGTTGAGCTCCTTAAGTTCTGAGTTGAGCTCTACGATTACTGACAAATGCTTGCACTGACTGGACAGGTCCACTCAAATCTGTGTGGTTCTTTCCTCAAAAGACCATTTCAGACACTAATCTACATGGTCCTCATATGGCCTGACCAAGATTATGTCTGGACTTTAAAAGAGACTGTGACCTCTGAGTTTGTTTCGGTCTTTCTTCTCAGAGTAGTCAGATAGGAAACGCCGAACTCATCTAGCATTTTCTTCTTTTTTTTTAAATATTTTTTTAATATGACGTGTAAAAGTGATTGCAATATCCTATTTACAGAATAAACAATTTCATTTCATTTCATTTCCCAAATATCATTTATAGGCAGGACGCACTGATGAAGTAAGCAGTATGCATAAAATATGACTCTTCCCAAGTTTTCGTTTTTACTAATTATGTTAAAATTTGTGTTAAGGTCGGCTTCCTACGAAAGAAATAGGGCTGCCAGCCTTACTACGTCGTACAGGATATAAAAATTGTACAAGAGAAAACAGAGATGGTAAGTTAATTATAAGAGGTAACCATACATAAGTTAAAAATACACTAATGTATATTTATATACAAAATATTGTAAAACATTTTAAAAGAGTAACGGTGGAGATTCTTGCCCATTCTTATCCACGCGAAAACTACCTTTTGGAAGGGACGACTAGAATCAATTCATTTTTTTGTAAATGTTGACGTTCAAAAGTGCCTTATCAGGTCCTATTTGAAATAAATGATTTGGTTTTGACGGTGCAGCAGAAGACTTTTTTTTTTGTTTGTTAATCTCTGGGCTTACCCCAGAGGCACTTTTGAACGTCAACATTGACGTCTTGGCCTGCATCTCACCTGATGGTAAGTGATGATCAGGTCGATGGTGAAATCGAGCTTCTTCCAGAATCCTCAACCACAGAGGAACTGGCTATCTTAGCCAAAATACAACAATGCTGTTAACATTGTTGTTATAGCGACAGACTTATGTAGATAAGATGGTGATAGCTAGCCAGGTGGACTTAGAACAAGTCCTACCACCAACCAAACCGAGCAGAAAAGTTTGCCCTCACTAGGAATCAAATCAAATCAATGAGACAGTGGGACTAATCACTAGACCACAGAGGCGATTAAACTATCACAGGGTCGAAATTACACGAGAGAAACATCATTCAAAACTTTACTTACCATCTCACCGTAATTATCAATATGGTTTACCCTATCACCAAACGGTATGATGAGTTTCTGGCCGTAAGCGTGAAAGGAAAAGTAAAACCGAAGATTTTTTCTCTTGTCCGTGATAAAGTTTGCCAGTGCATTCGATTCTGGCTCAGAAAAAGGATGACTTCCACAATAATATTCGTTTTTGGCGTCATTACTTGTACCGTATTCTGAAAAGAAAGAAATATTAAATCTTCATTTAAGGGGCCGTGCATGAAATCGACTGATTTCGATCAAGTTTGTCAACATCATTATATGGTGAACTTGGACGTGATTGAACCACTTTTTAGGGTTCCCCACATGAAGGGTACACAGTATCGTCACCGAACGCTTTTCATGAGCTATATTATAACTCATGGAAAGCGCTCGGTGACGATGACGCGAGTTCCTTGATTTTTGTTCACCCAAAAAGTGCTCAACGCCCCTAAAGAAGTTTTCACTTCAAAAATTTACAAGTCAAATATTATTCTAAAAGAGGTCGGTAATTCATATCCTACTACGAAAAAAGCAGAACAGGTATTAAGAGAAAATGTCAGGAAACTGCCCCAACAGTGAGTTCTCGTCTGTTACAAAAATTACGCCCGCCAGCTACGGACCGACGAGCTCAAAAAAGTGGCCGAGTCAGACTGGATGAAGTTGGATATCCAGGCGTTTTGTCGCAACTTATGAGAGGCTGAATTGATTGATTGACAAACATTACACCACCATCACCATTAGAGCCCGTTCACATGTACCAAAACCACACCACAACGCAGCGAAAAAAATGTGGTTACGTTTGAATAGTATCGCTGCAACTTTTTGCAGTTGCGTTGTCGTTAGTAATTACGATGTGGTTACGTTGTGGCTAGTGTTTGCAGACAGACAGATCGTTGTGTTTGGGATGTGGTTGCGTTGTGGCTGCGACTTGGCCTTGATGTGGTCGGTGTCACCCACACCGTTGATTTTTACGGCCAAATGTGGTTCGTGTGAATAAACTTTTAATTTTCAGACTTATTCACGCCCTACCACGTGTTGTTGTTGTGGTGTGGTTGTGGCGTGGTTGTGGCTGTGGTGTGGTTATGGCGTGGCTGTGGTTAGGTCGTGGCACGTCTGTTCCCGTGGGATAAATTCCACTCGGGTGAAAGCCGCACGCTCTAATATCTAATAATATCCTCTAAAATACTTACTCCCAAAAGAGTTCTCAAAATTCCTATTTAGATCAACGCCTGTTCCAGCCTGTGTTCCCCGCCGATTTTTTCTCCATAGACGATCCTAGAAAAGAAAGCTGTTACAATCTCTCTTCTCACAAATACATAAGCAATACATAAGCTGTCGCAATAGCACTAGACGCCAAACAATTTTGATTAAATATTTTGCAATCAAAAGAGGTATAATGATTCAGTAGGTAAGTAAACCTTTGGCGGATTGCTATACGAGTATAAATATCGAATATATATCGTGTTGCCCAGTAACTGGGTTTTTGAGATTACATATGCAGTTGCTCCATGTAGATTTTTGTTGCTCTATCACATTCCCACTGATGGGCCACAGGTCTCGTCTCTTCGAAAGGGCTCTAATCTACCTCGCGAGCCCAGTGGCGGTAAATGTCACATGTTTTTGATTTTTTGGTTCTAGGACATGCCGGTTTTCCCACGATATTTTCCTTCACCGTTTTGAGAGCAGTGGTGACGAAATATTTTACACAAAGTAAAGTGCCATCCCTGGGTTCTACAACCTACAACTCGAAAATCGCGGCCGTTACCACTACCACTACGGTTACCGCTACCACTTGACTACTCCATGTAAAATACTGGTATTCAGCTGCATCCGGTTAGACTGGAAGCCGAACCTACACAGTTGAGAAGAGTCTAGGAGGATTGATTGGGTTGCTGTAAGAGATGGTGGCCGACTATGATAATATTATTAACTATTAGTGGTGCTACACTCCTCTTTGGTCAGCATGATTCGTATGCAGAAATGATGTGCGGAAAAAAGCCGCTCGGCTTGAACTGTGCCGAGCTAACCCGAAACTGACTAAGAGAGGGTAGATCCAGAACGAAGTTTTCCGATTGGCACGAACCAAACGAAAACCGAACATGTGTAGTAATTGTTTGGGGTCGGCTTTGTTGTCAAACAAATACCTACCATTCTAGATTCAGTGTGCCGAATCTAGCATACGTACAGACCCTTAAAAAAAAATATGTTCCTCACCTCTGTCTGACTGTAAACATAACCATCGGGATTGATAACAGGTATCAGATACCAGTCATATTTTCTGGCCAAATCATGCAGTTGTCTATGTCTTGTATCATTTTGAGCGATTAATTGATTCGCAAGATATGTCACGAACTCTACTGCAATCCACTCGTTTCCGTGGATTCCACCTTCCACTATCACTTTTTCCCTGTTGCCAAGTTTTGTGAGAGAGATAGCGTATATTTCTCTCCCTTCAGCAGATTTGCCGATTGATGACATGTTGACATTAGGATACCGAGCAGCCATGTCTGAGAGCCAGTCATATATGTCCGCTAAAGTGTGATAGTTTCTCCACGTAAAACTGTCTGGTTTATGTCGCGTATATTTTTTGATTGATTGTCGATCAAATGCTCTAAAAATAAGAAAATAAGGCGTTAATTTGATAAAAAAAGCCTTTGCGACAGAATCGCATAAATGCCCATTTTGACTGGTTACACTAGACGACGCCTAAATAAAAGCGCGCTGTTGGATTTTCAGCACTCCGTTGAGCATCGAAAGTCTTAAATCCAACATCTTAGTGTTAGTGAAAACGAGTATAAAATTAAATAGTTCTAGGGGAGGTCCAAATGTCTACCTTGAATGATCTAATGGCCTTGTTTTAAAAGTTGGCTTTCATCTTTATGCAATGCTACTAAGTAAAATCGGTTACTAAAATAACATCGGTTTCGGTTGTCTATTAACCGGAGTCACAGATTATACGAAAACCGAAACCGAAGTTATTTTGTTACGATGTCTTGTTTATACCTTTCCAGCTGGCGTTTTTGTCGTAGTTGGGTTTTTATTTTTAACTTTCTGTTTATTACGATTAAGGGTTACCCTTAATGATAAAAAGGTAAAATTTAAAAAGAGTTTCAGTGTTATTGAAAACAGTCAGAGTGAATTATTATTATTGTTTTATTCTCATTTGGCGTAGAACTCAACAGCAAGCGAAGCGAGCTCGGGTATTGGGACACCCCGACTCGGACAGGTTAGGTTCGAAGTAAAATTACTGTAAAAAACTGTACCACTTACTTTCCAACATCATGTAACATCACATGAGTTTTCAAATTGAAGTGATTGGTTCTTTCAATAAAGAGTGCTTTATCAGCAGGACTAACTATAAGCTGGATATCTTCAAACAATTTGTAAGGCCTTTTCCAAAATATCAAGTCGATGTATTTTTTTAATTCCAAGTTTTGCAAAAACTTCAAATGTTCTGCTTCCGTCGGTACGGTAGAGTATAGAGTAAAATTATCATAACGCCTACTCTGGCAGATTCTTACGTTGTATAAAAGGATCATTATCATGGCTACGGTTTTTGCGGTCATTACTAAAGTTTACTTTTACGATAATTTTCATTTGCATTGCGTTTCATTTGATACGCGAAATTCTGACGTTTCTTATTCATCTGACTGTGACATTTAGTTTGGCTTGTCAGCCATGTCTAGCAAAAAGGTAAGGTTTTGTTAAATATTCTTTTTTCGAGGTTACAACAGCTATTGTCGACCTTTTAAGCTGGTCAGACTGGATGTGACTCGCACAGACTAGGGAAGCATGGCACAAAAGGAAGAAAGCCTTTACTCAGCAATGGGTGGAACAAGGCTGCTAATGATGATAAAGCTCTAATCAAACCTTGGTCAAACAGAAAAAAACAATTAGTTATTTATTATTATTATCCTTTCACTGAAGACTTTGAACAGAGGGGACCGTGGCTAAGTAATAACAGCCGCATGGGTTGATCGATGGATGGGTAACGATCTTTGCGTACCGAGATGCACGTTGAGCCGTTGGTCAATACTATTTTACATCATTGATTCAGGAAGAGGAGCAACATCGATCTACTGTTGTGCAACCGACTTAGATTATGAACGATGCGAAGTTATGGTGGCAAGCGGGGTGACAAGCAGGGGGTTTAGAAGCATCTGGACTGACTCACTGTCCATGTTGCCACCACGCTGGTGCCAGCGTAGGTAAGTTTTATACGGAATTTCCTTATCGCCTTTACAATTACCACAAGGAAGATATTTTTGAGTTTAAACATGCAGAGGACATTTCGCTCTCCTTAAAAAATCATCAGTGTTTTGCATTTATTTGATCGCAAGCCTTGGGTTCGACAGTGGAGTCAAGAGACGAATTGGAGCTAATTATTATTGGGAATTTCTCAATAGGCTCGCCATTAAATTAGGTTGTACTTATAACATAATATATCGAACGTAACACCTCTGCCAACCACAACGGAGAATAAAAGTGTGATTTTCCGCATGCCTACAACCTCCAGTACAAATCTAACACAGGAAAACCTGCCAGTTAAACGTTTTGATAACACTACTGTTCATAAGTCAAGGGTAGGTAGGCCGCCGGGCACTAGGGGCCATTTCTTTTTGGTGCTTGTCATTTTTTTAGGGGGGGCAACCCCCCCCCGGTTGCCATAATCGCCACGCTTGGCAGACGGGTTGGCGATCGCAGTATAGTGTTAAAAATGCAAAGAATAAATGCCCGAAGAATTGCCAAACTTAAGTGGCAATGGGCAGGGCACATTGCTCGCAAAACAGATGGCCGATGTGGCCGAAAGGTTCTGGAGTGGCGACCGCGTACCGGAAGACGTAGCGTTGGAAGGCCTCCCACAAGATGGACCGATGATCTTGCAAAGGCCGCAGGAATCCGCTGGATGCGGGAGGCACAGAATCGGTCGAAGTGGCGGTGCTTGGGGGAGGCCTATGTCCAGCAGTGGACGTCTTTCGGCTGAAATGATGATGATGATGATGACTGTTCATAAATTGCTGCACCAGTAGCCATTGAAACCGTTTCGAGACGGTTAAGTAACCGTTACGGTCTTAGGCCCCATTCACACGAAGTTGATCAGTTTACTGTAAAATTTTGGGATCATATTACTTCGTTATCACATAGCAGTTTCATACTGCAATTGTTTTAACCGTATGTACCTTGTATGACTAAGAACACAACTGTTTACGGTAAAATAAGTTTGAAGTCGGCCGCTGCAATCTGGCAAGATGGGGACAGAGGCTAAGCATTGCCATCATTGCCACGTAGTATCTCTATGTAGTCTGTTATTGCCATACAACGTGGCAAGGCGGCCAGTCTCTTGGGTACATTTATACCAGTCGACAGCGATGCGGATGAATTTTTCGATGCTATATATAGTTTTTCAATAGTTTTAGTTAAGTTTGTATATAATTTTGCTATTTTTATTAATTAATTAGATATAAGAATGATTTGTCAATACAATTTTTGTGATACAATTTCACAAATGTTCGCCAACAACGCCCCCTGTCATTCAAGTGTCAAAACATCCTTCTTTAAGAGCTCCCGCAGACATACAATTGTAAGTTGGCCAACTACAGTAACTTACTAAGATACAGATACAGATGTTCTATATTCTATGTTATGGGGTTTGGTTTCCACACTTAGTCCGTCAGGTGGACCACTCTGCGATTTAGTTGGACAAATATTTTATGTCTGCGGTAGCCCTTAGCACCCAATTGGCTTATTTTGAGAAATGGCTGCCACACTATTTTCAATCACTGCATGTGTGCTAGAATCTATAGAGGTTTTAAATATAATGAAAGACCGCTACTTATCAATGATCATTGCAAAAAAGAAATAAAAATAAAATATGACGATCCCTTTCTGTATCTCGAACTCAAATACTCTGTTGTGGAAGCTATGAATACTATTAGCAAAATGAATAATTTGTATGATGTTTGTTAGTTCGTCTCATGCTGTGTGGAAAATGATAGCCAACTGGAAGGCCCGGGGGCGTGGTTGACAACGTAATCTGCGTTAGATGTACTATAGCAGTAGTTTTAGCTCTAAATAGCAGAAAAAATTAATACATAAAAATACTGAAAAAAAAATTATAATTTAAAACAACACGAAATAAAACGTTTATTTTAAAAGGAAAATAACAAAAATAGTACAAAATAAGATAAACATAACCGCTCTCAATTCTAGGGCTCTATTATCGAAGAGGTTCAGTTTGATCCGTCTATGTTTGGCGACCATCAGTTGGGTGAGACCAAATAAAGTCTCTTCACACGTGGGTATGATCTGGGAAGGCGGGAGCGCGTGACCGTGGGACCCGGTGTCACGAAGCAGGAACGTGAAGACGTATCTGAGAACGGCGATGGTTATAATGCAGGGTAAATGCGTAACCTTTCATTTTGATAATATTCATCGACATTCGAACAGACAATTTTTTCAAACATAATATGAAGCAAAGGATGGTCTTCTTAATGGGCACGTTCAATGTTAGGTTTCAATAATTACTTAGTAACGATGATGGATCAACACTCACAGTGTTTGATTAACATCAATAATTATTTTGATTTAAAAGAATGTGCATAGAGTTTCTGGATCATTTTTTTTTATTGAAATCTACTACGCTTTAGAATGAGCAACTAGCTTCGTCTTTCTGACTCATTGACAATTCAAAAGTGCCTGTAAATGGTTTAATTGAAATAAACGCTTTTAATTTCAGTTTGAGTTTGAATGCGTCTCTCTGATAAGCACAAATTTCATTTGAAATTTGTGCAAAAAAATATAGAGCTGGCTGTATTGTTTTTTTTTTGCCTAGAGCACTGAATAAAAACTATTCTAAAGGCCGATTTTTGAATCCTCAGTTAAATCGTTGAATAGTTATCTAGCGTATAAAATTATCTGCCTGTTTATCAGGCGAATAAATCTTTTCAATTTTTCAATCGCATATTAACTGAAGAATAGTTATCTGTGGTCTTTGTTAACCAACTTCAAACTATCATGTGCAAGCGAGATGCACAGATACAGTATTCAACGTGTTAGACAAGAATAGAAACAAAACGTGTGTTTGAAATTTTGACGAGATTTCTTATCTTGTATTTAGATCCACAGATGGTCAGCAATTGTGGCGACCTTTTTTTTTGTTGTTGTTTTTAGCTAAGTTGATAGGAGTGGGCACGTATTTAGTTGCAAAAGGATCAGTTAAAAATAAATCTTCTGTGTGTTAACTGTGTTTTCGACTTAGTACTAAAAGTTGAGCCTAATGGTTTTAAATAGTTAAATAATGTCTTCCCGAAAAAATTATATATTTGGAGACATTTCAAAAACAAGTCAAGTCAATTGAATCAAAAACATCCATGTTTTCAACAATACAAGAGCACTAAAACACGCAGAGGCAAAGCACATTAAAACCCCAAACAAAACAAACGTCAAAACATTATTTATTCCCTAGAATAAGGCACTAACTGAGGCTTGAAGGGACAGTTAACTTTATTCCTCAGATAAGTGAATTATTCGACGAATAAAGCCTATCTGACGATTGAACAACAGATTTTTTTGCTATCTATCGAATAAACCCTATCTGTCTGCTTATCTGAGGAGTGAACAATCGGCCCTAAGAAATATGAAACAAAAAAATAATCCATTCATAAAAAGTGAATTACCTCACGCCATACATTTTCTTCACCCAACTGGCACTATTGCCGGAAATACGAAGGCCTTGTACAAAAAAAAATATATTAAAAAAATCTCAAACAATGATTCACAGAAAAAAATCAAATACAATCTCTGTGTCAATATATACATATAGAGGTCATTTTAACACTCACCCAAAGTGTCGAAGGTAGTGCCAATACTGTATTTTTTGCCGTATATTCTATACATTCTTAATATTGCCTGTTTACCGAAATTTTCCTGAAAAAAAGAGTTTCATATTTAAATAATCTCTTATGAAAAAAAATCCCGTATGAATTTTAAATGTCCTATGAATATTTTATGTGGCGTATTTGTTTACAAAGCAGGAATAAGAATTTATTTTGCGCCATTTAGTACTTAATCGAGGGGCTCGTGGCTTAATAACAACAGCCACACGGGTCGATCAAAGGTTAAGCTACGGTTGCCGCGGTCAGTTCATCGATGGGTGACCATCCATTAAATATCGAGACCCCTCTGTACCTCGGAAAGCACGTTAAGCCGTTGGTCCCGGCTGTGATTCGTGGATCTTTGATAGTTGTTACGGATCGTCAGAAGTCCAAAAGTTTGACAACCAGTCTTACCAAGAAGTATCGTGTTACTCAGTCACTGGGTTGTGGAGGTAAGATAGGCAGTCGCTCCAAGTAAAATACGGTATTCAGTTGCATTCGGTTGGACTGGAAGCCGACCCCAACATAGTTGAAAAAGGCTAAGCAGATTGAAATAGAACCCAATGAGGTAGTTTAAAAATAGTTTATAACACAATAATCAGTGAGAAATAATGCTCCGTTTACACGATCCAAGTTTCTTGCCTGTGTGCCCATACAAAACAATTGAAGCAACAAATGAGTTGCATCGTCTAAACTCTGTTAAATCCATGTTAAGATTTGCTCATCTTAACTTCTTCTTCTTAATATATATAAATCTCCTGTCACGATGTTTGTCCGCGATGGATTCCTAAACTACATAACCGATTTTAAATTAAATTGGCACACCGTGAGCAGTCTGGTCCAACTTGAGATATAGGATAGCTTAGATCTTTAATTATAGTCGCAATTTTATTTTATTGCAAATTGTTTGTCTAAATAATTAATTGACAGTCACAATTATCTGTTAACTCCAAAAGATTCTAACAGATGTCGATACTTTTCGACTGGATTGAGTAAGTAATCAATAGATGGCACTGCTATGGTAAACCGACAAACGCGTCATATAAGCTACAATTCAATAGCATGATTACCACGTGTTATTGAGGCTAAAGTATAAATTAAATTTTATTTTGTAGTAAACGAAATACCGAAAAAATTCAATTATTTCTACTTTTTTAATTTTTGGTGTTAGTTTTATGGTTTTTGATTCGTTGGATTTGTCTCCACCCCGAATAGCAGAATACATCTTAAAAACAATGAAAACTCGACGAATACATAATTATGAAAGATGAATCATTTTAAATAGGTAAATGTTCCTTTGTTTCGTACCTGTCAAACATTTGTTGTCTATCCTGTCAAATACTGTATAAGTAATGATTGACATTTATGCGTGCGTTCAGAAATAATGACAAATGATTAACTTTTAACGAAAGCGTAAAGGTTGGTAGGGTAGGTAGGGTAGGTAGGGTAGGTAGGGTAGGTAGGGTAGGTAGGGTAGGTAGGGTAGGTAGGGTAGGTATGGTAGGTAGGGTAGGTAGGGTAGGTAGGGTAGGTAGGGTAGGTAGGGTAGGTAGGGTAGGTAGGGTGGGTAGGTAGGGTAGGTAGGGTAGGTAGGGTAGGTAGGGTAGGTAGGGTTGGTAGGGTAGGTAGGGTAGGTAGGGTAGGTAGGTAGGTAGGTAGGTAGGGTAGGTAGGGTACGTAGGGTAGGTGCGCCATAAATAAGTACTTCGTGCTACCCGTGCGAAGCCGGGGCGGGCAGCTAGTTATTTTATAATTTAAATGTCTAGCTTTCATTATGGATTTATCTTTTCTTTTTTTTTCCTAAAAAATTTGTGGTGAATAATGTCTCAACATGATGTGGTAAATTTATGCACTGTGCCTGTCTAGGGTAGCAAACTATAGAACTATATTTGTTTGTTACTAGCTGTTGCCCGCGACCTCGTTCGCGTGGAGTCCAATGTGAATTTTATTATTCACCAACATTTTGAAGTATAATTAATTCACTCTCCACCATTTTTTTTGTTTCACGAGAAGTTGTGTTGTTTGTTTATTTTGTTCAATGAAATAAATTCTTGATATCTCTTCAGAATATTATTTATCAGGTTATCATAAATAAGTCAAATGAAGAGTCTAAGACAACCGAAGTACACAAACAGGCAGAGGGCATATTTTGACCACAAGTCATGTTTTTTTTTTTAAGATTTCGGGCAATTTTTTTCCATTATGATTTCAGCAGTGCGTTTGAGTGCGAACAGTTTATTCAGATTTTACGTATAGTTTGACCGAGGCCGCTGTACCGCGCCTTCAGTATGTGCGCGGCAAGACGGGGTGGGCAGTGCAGGCCGCTCATTCGTCAACGCTGCCCCCCGGGAGCTCGAGGAGGGCTCGTTTTAAATATAGGTTATTCTTAGCGAAAACTGCATTATAAACAGTGAAAATAAAATCTGTTGTATATTTTAAAAAGATTCATTTGTATTCGCGTTGGTTTTAAAATCCAAGCATTTTTATTTTCAAAATATTTTTTATGTCCGGAGGCCAGTAATTCAGGAGTGGAAAAACATTTTAACGGTTACAAATATTCAAGAAAATTTAAAAGGTTCGACTCGGTATCAGAGCGAGTTATTATATCTACTTTTCTTAATTATTATATATTTTATTATTTCATGTCCCCACCCCTGGTACCAGAGAACCTACGTATAGCGACAAGACGCCCTGAAAACACTATTTTACTTCGTTTTACAGTGTTTTAAAACACTTTTTCAAACCATATGCCGTTGACCGTCCGTGAGGGTTAACTTTAGCGCAAACGTAATATCGGTGACCCTCCCGGAGGGTTCCCTTCCAATATGTATGGCGGCATGGTGTATGAGATTTATGAAAAGTGGGGTGGAGTCGAAAGTGTTAAAGACGTTAGTCTTTAGGCTCTGTGGAATAAGCGACGATGATGGATGTGACTGTTCCTACATTAGACTGACAAATTTTAGTTTTTACCCGACTACGGCGGTTGATTATGATTTTGACCGGTAGTCATTATTATTATTATTTATTTATATTTTAGACAATATGATCCATTTTTGCTTAAAGCTATGTTAGTTCACACATAAACGCATACAATGTTTAAAGAACGGACAGCCATACCTGTCCGCTATCACACTCAGGATGCTGTTGCTACTCATACGCACTCTGTGCAGCAGTGACGCCGCTTTCTTGCGTAAGAAGTTAATGTATGTGGGTATTCCCTTATTATTAAAAATCCTAAGAAGCTGTCACCATCTTAAGCGCGGTCGCTGTCAAACTGCATAGAAAATAAAGAGAAGCACGATGACACAACGCTGGTAATTTATTGCAAAATAATGAAGAAATTATCTATTTACATAAAATCTATTGATTGGACTTAAAATAACACTTTTACGTTAATATGTTGCTTGTAGAATAATCTGACAAAAAATCGGAACGTTTGCATGTGTATTAATATCGTCAATATATTTTTTTTGAGGTATCATCGTGATTTTTATCTATCTTATCAAATTAGTTGTATTATCTTCTTGTTTACTGCAGTGGGTCATTTAATTTTAGGAATTATAAAACTTGGAGTTTAGCTTCTGTAGTCCCGTTAACGGCTTCCCCCGGCATCCGTACTACGTCGTACAGGCGAGCAACAGAAATGGTAAGTTTATATCCATAACCTTATGTGAGGACAAAATATAAGTTCCGTCGATTACTGGGTCAGTGTAGAAAAGTTTGACACTATCACAGGGTCGAAATTACATGGGAGAAACATTATTCTAAATTTCACTTACCATCTCACCGTAATTATCAATATGGTTTACCCTATCACCAAACGGTATGATGATTTTCTGGCCGTAAGCGTGAAAAGCAAAGTAAAACCGAAGATTCTGTCTCTTGCCCCTGATAAAGTCTGCCAGCGCTCTCGATTCTGGCTCAGAAAAAGGATGACTTCCACAATAATATTCATCTTTGGTGTCATTACTTGTACCGTATTCTGAAACGAAAAAATATGATATTTTTATTTAAATACATCGAGCATTCAAAATAATAAAGGTACTGTGACTTCACAGCACAGAGCGCGCAGACGCCTTAGTCAGCGGCTGCATTGTCACCACTTTCCATACAAACCGTGCGTATCACCGTTTACTCGTACTACAACACAAATGACGTTCAGAAATTGATGGCTTTAAAGGCGATCCGTGACAGAAGTTGTGCGCGCAACGCACTTTCGACGCCACGAATTTCATTAGGAGGTACTGCCGCCTCTAGAAGCTGCCGGCGCGGCGATTCCGTGCTCTGTGCTGTACACAATTAAGTTCAACGGCCGCAGGAAATGTGTAAAAGTCATATTCGTTGCAGTCCTAAGAAGAGATGGAGCTATACAAGACATACCTAACTATAGCGATATCCCCTTTTCACACTGCAACAATGATGGCTTTCATACTTTCCTAAACGGTTCCCTGTCAGAAAACTACCCCATAGTCACTTTAGCGTACGTTCAAATGTTGAATAACAATAATTTATTTTGCAAATAACATTTTAGCACGTCAAATAAGATGCTAGATGAGGTCAGCGTTTCCTTTGCGACTACTGACAAAAGAATCAGAACAGGTTCTAAGAGAAAACGTCAGGAAACTGCTCCAGCAGTAAGTTCTCGTCAGCTACAAAAATTACGCCCCTCAACTGGATAGATTGACGACCTCAAAAAGATGGCCGAGACAGACTGGATGAAGAAGGCGGATATCCGGGCGTTTTGACGCATAACGAGAGGCCAAATAGGGATGAGGACATTTTTTTTTGTCAGTCGGGTATATTATTAAAAAAATATTTCACATGTATTTTTCTTTATTTACGCCATCCAAAGAAATGTGGCATGACGTCATGCCTATGTAGATTTTACACTTAGTTGTGACGTAGCGAGCCCACACTACCTCAACTTTAATGCGTTTGATCTAAGTCATTTTTTATTAATAATTGATAAAGCAAAAATACGTGTCTAATATTTTTTTATTATGTGATTGACGGACTAAATATAATATTGTTTTTACCCTGGCCTCATCCCCACTGATTGATTGAAAAAAATTACACCACACTCACTTTTAGGGCTCATGCACACGAACCTCAACCACACCACTTCGCAGCGACAAAATGTGGACAACCAGTGGTTACGTGAGAATAGTGTCACTGCAGTTGCAGTTGCGTTGTGGTGCGGTTGTGTTATGGTTGTGGTGTTGTTGTCGTATGGTTGTGGTACGTCTGATCGGGTCCTTAAACTCAAACTCAAACTCAAAGCATTTATTTCAAATAAACCAATTACAGGCACTTTTGAATTGTCAAGGGGTCGGTCAGTCAGAAATATGAAGCTAGAAGACCATTTCAAAGCGTAGTAGGTACCTATGGAGAAGAACGGGCTTAACTTATAATATCTTCTAAAATACTTACTTCCAAAAGAGTAGTCAAAATTCCTATTTAGATCGACGCCTGTTCCATTTTTTAACCGCCGATTTTTTCTCCATAGACGATCCTAGAATAGCAGAGATGATTTATAATAACACAGTTAAGTACACCAACAATTTTAATTAAATATTTTCCAATCAAAATAAGGTATAATGATCCGGGAGTTAAGGGGCCATGCACGAAATCGACTGGATTTGATTAATTTTGTTCATTTGTTGTGAGAAAGGGAATAAGAATTTAAACAAAAATATTCGTGATTTGAAAAGTCGAGTTCTTTGTTTTACATGTGGCTGAAAGATATTTTTTAAATAAATTAAGTATTCATGGAAAATCACTAATATTCGCAACAAGTTTTCCGTAAAATGACACAAGACTGACATTGGATCATTTTGTTACAAGAAACTACTTTTTGAAAATTAAAATAGTTTGGAAAATACAAAACCACACACCTCGTAGCACTCGTTTAAAAAGAGAAAATAAAATGGTACCAGGACGTTATTATTTATCATTTTTGTCCTCCGTGGACCCAGTATAGTAAAGAGTAAATGAGAGGTAAACTGATTATGTGGCGCGTATTTCATAATTCAGTAAATGTTATTTATAACGTACAAAGTAATACATTTAATACAATATTAAAAGCCCGTTACTATCTGACCCAGAGAAAATTCGAAGCGATTTTTTGTTACATGTTTTCTCGTATTACCCGACTACATTAGATAGTACCAGTTGGCAATAGGGACCGTCATATTTAAATGCACCTTCATAAATTACTTGGGTTACCACAGAATAAGGGACACAAGTGCCCGGTAAGATTACCCATTAATAAATATTTGTCACTACTATGACCTACCACACTCCTCCAGGAGAGCAGTAGGGCCACCAGTACAGTGCACAAACACACCCGACACCCGTCGTTCCGACCTCGCCGCAGAGGTCCACCGAGTGCGCGACCATCCCGAGTAAATAATACTCCCCCCCCCGACCCTTGTCCGATGAAACGCCAGCCCGTGCCGCATCTGAGTGTGTAGCTTTAAATTCCCCTCTCAATAATAATGATGCATCCTTGATCCAGCCTGTCCCATCTTGCTTTCCTCCCCTCAACGATGCCCTAAGCCGAGGTTCGTACCCCACAGGGGGTGCCCTTAGCGAGCGTTCGTTTAGTATTAATTTAGAATAGTTTGCATATGCCCCTGGCTGGAGGCTTTTAGTGTAGAAGCTAAAAGCAGCCACAGGAAAGTTCGGTTAAGCAGCCACGACCTTAGTGGTCACCTGCGAGATGCCCTAGTCAAAAAAAAAAAACTATGACCATTAATATTACTCACTTCTATCCACAGGATGGCCCGGTTAAGCAGCCGACAACCTCTTAGGTTGTATACGAGATATCCCTCACAAAAAAACGGTTCTTCGCAGAGTAGTCGGATTGGAAATACAGACTAGATCTAGTATTAAAACATAATTTATAAATATTTGACATGTAAAAGTTTATTTTCAGAATTTTATTTACAAAAATAAATTATTATCATTTATTTATCAATAAGTCATTGATAGATATTGAGGGGCAAACTGTTATTTTTGATTAACATTAGATTTTTTGTTGATATGAAATAAAACTAAGATTTAAAACCTTATTTGTATTTTTTACTCAACAAAATGTTACCTTCCATTTCAGTCCATGCCAGCTATACCTACTGAACTGGAGAGTAAGGTTTGTACATTAACGGTCAAATTTGGATGACGAAAAACCATTAGTAGATCATTGCAATGTAACTCTTATCTCATTGAAATAAAGTTTAAATTAGAATTATTGCCATGAGTTGGATAAAAGTCTCTGCAATTTCTCTAATTTCTACCTTATCTTACCGAGATAAAAGTGATATGGCAATGACTTGCTAATGGTTTAACGTCGATCGTGAAGGTCCTACTTAAGGGCTCAACCCGACATACCCGTTGCCGTGCCGCTACCAAAACACCGTCAGTATTTACATATTTTGATTTTTTGTACTGTGATATAGCAAAATCACCATGAAAACTGTATTTGTGTAGTCAGACAGACTTAATCTTTCAATTATTTCAAGTTTTCTCACAATTAGATAAGTGATTGACAATAGAGGGTTTTTCGTGCACGGAACCTTAAACTTTGCCCAAAAATCAGTTTTGAATGAAAAAGAAAGCCTTTGACGGATTGCTGTGAGAAGGATACCCAGTACTGGGTACTGGGTTGTGGAGGCTAGATAGGCAGTCGCTCCATGTAAAGTACTGGTATTCAGCTGTCCGGTTAGACTGGAAGCCGACCCCAACATAATTGGGAAGAGGCTAGGCAGATTGATTGATTTGCTGTAAGAGACGGTGGCCCACTATGATAATTTTATTAACTATTAGGGGTGCTACACACCTCTTTGGTTCAGCATGATTCGTATGCAGATATTATGTGCGGAAAAAATCCGCTCGGCTTAGCCTGAAGTGTGCCGAGATAACACGAACATGATTAAAAGAGGGTAGATCCCGAACGAAACTTTCCGATCGGCATCGAGTCAAATAAAAGCCATAGTATATATGTATAGTAATTGCTTCGAGCCGGCTTTGTTGTTCAACAAATACCTACCCTATTAGATTCAATATGCCGAAACAAACATACGTGCAGCACCCCTTAAAAAAAAACATTAATTTTCCTCACCTCTGTCTGACTGTAAACATAACCATCAGGATTGATAACAGGTATCAGATACCAGTCATATTTTCTGGCCAAATCATGCAGTTGCCAATGTCTTGTATCATTTTGAGCGATTAATTGATTCGCAAGATATGTCACGAACTCTACTGCAATCCACTCGTTTCCGTGGATTCCACCTTCCACTATCACTTTTTCCCTGTTGCCAACTTTTGTGATAGAGATAGCGTATATTTCTCTCCCTTCAGCAGATTTGCCGATTGATAATAAGTCAACATTAGTATACCGAACAGCCATGTCTGAAAGCCACTGATGTATGTCCGCTAAAGTGTGATAGTTTCTCCACGAAAAACTTTCTGGTTTTTGTCGCGTATATTTTGTGATTAATTGTTGATCAAATACTCTAAAAATAAGACATTAAGGCGTTAATTTGATAAGAAAGTGTTTGTGACAGAACAGCATTAATGCCCGTTTTCACAAGTTGCACTAGACGACACCTAAATAAAAGCACGCTGTTGGATTTTCAGCGCTCGGTTGAGCATCGAAAGTTTTAAATCCAACATCCAAGTGTTAGTGAAAACGAGTATAAAATTAAATAGTTCTAGGGGAGGCCCAAATGACTACCTTGAATGACCTAATGGCCTTATTCTCAAAGTAGACTTTCATCCATATGCAATGCTCTAGGGGAGGCCCAAATGACTACCTTGAATGACCTAATGGCCTTATTCTCAAAGTAGACTTTCATCCATATGCAATGCTACTAGGTAAATAAAAGATAAACTTAAATACTAAAACCTAATTAGGACATCGCAACCATAACCAAAAACGGTGTTATTTTGTTACGATGTCGTAGTTGGGTTTTAATTTTTAACAATATTTTTTCTTTACCTCAATACTCAATTCTTTATTGCATTCCATATTATTACATAGATGGTATAAACAAGTAAAAGATCAATATGGACCTTGTCGGGCACAACAAAATTAGGAGAGAGGAAGAGTTACAATTCAAACAATTAATATTATTATAAATGAAGTATTACATTGTTTAATTGGGTGTTTAATTATTTATATATACACAATTATACATTCTTATTATATATTATTAGGTTTGCGTATATCGGTGTAATTTTGAAATTATGTGTACCTATTCGTTATCTTTGATTCTAACATGAAAAGGACATCATTCGGTCTGAGCTAAAATAAGAAGACGCGAACAAACAAAGAAGTTATGTTGAAATAGAGCATCCTCTCTCATTCTTTTCACTTTTTACCATGGGACTAAATTTGTAGGCAAATCTGTAGGTGCAGAAATGCGGAACCTGAATGATGTCCTTTAAATGAAATAATCTATTCTTTTGCTTGTCTCACTTAGGTCTACTGTCCACGGAGATGTAGCTTCATAGACGCGTATTCGTTATTATACGTTCGCTGTACGCCTGCTAGTTGCAAAATACTACACACAGGCTTCATGACGCCTGTATGTATACTATGGCCACATTGAGTGGAGCTGCACGTTATCATCATTTGCCGCCCTTATCCTAATTTATTTCGGTCGGCGCGCAACATGGATTTTTTTCCATACTTCTCTATTAGTCTTCGTGAGCAGTGCTGTAGGTATTTTTATAACATTTATGTTCAATGGGCCTAGCACAAAAAGGGAGTAAAATACTTTATTCATATCTATGGGCGATAGTAATTGTGCTTGTCGCAAAAATTTCAACCAAATGCTATGGGATAGTTGTATTTCCGACTCAAAAACCGTAAGAATTTAGGTTAGGTTACGTACGCTTTGCGGATAAAGTTCAGGGGCCGTATTAATGCCACCATTATTCCAGTGTGAGTGAGAGACGGAGCTATACAAGGCCGCTAGCACCATCCTTTTTTCGCAGTGGAATAATGATGGCATTAATACTTCATAATAAGGCCCCAGTACGCCAGGTTGCACAGACCGCCCTACGTATTTTAAAGCGTCTATGAAGCTACGCCTCTCTGGACAGTAAGCCTAGTGGTCAACTACAATCTTCTCACATTTAACCTCTGATTTTGCATCATTGTCAAAATTACAGTGATATTTATCATCGTTAAATAAGGTTGCTGTCGGGTTGCTACTCAATCTCCCTAGCCTTTTCCCAACCATGGTGGGGTCAGCTTCCAGTCTAACCGGATGCAGTTAAATACTTAATTTTAGATGGAGCGACTGCCTATCTGACCTCCAGAACCCAGTAACTGGATAGTACGATACCCCTTGGTAAGACTGGTTGTCAGACTTTCGGGCTTCTGACGACCCGTATTGACTGTCAAAGATCTACGAATGACAGCCGGGACCAGCGGCTTAACGTTCTTTCCGAGGCATGGAGGAGTCTCGGTACGTAAAAATGGTCACCTATCCATGGACCAACGCCGACAAGCGTAGCTTAACCTGATGGATCGACCCGTGCGGCTGTTATTACTTAGGCACGAAGTCCTCGTTAAGTTGCTACTGTCAGATGTAAAATTACTGTGAAAGACTGTACCACTTACTTTCCAACATCATGTAACATCACATGAGTTTTCAGATTGAAGTGATTGGTTCTTTCAATAAAGAGTGCTTTATCAGCAGGACTAACTATAAGCTGGACATCTTCAAACAACTTGAAAGGCCTTTTCCAAAATATCAAGTCGATGTATTTTCTTAATTCCAAGTTTTGCAAAAACTTCAAATGTTCGGCTTTCGTCGGTACGGTAGAGTACAGAGTAAAATTATCATAAAGCCTACTGTGACAGATTCTTACGTTGTATAAAAGGATCATTATCATGGCTACGGTTTTTGCGGTCATTATTAATGTATACTTTTACAATAATTTCAATGTGCCTAGAGCTTAAATATGATACGTGAAACTCTGACGTTTCTTATTCATCTGAGTGTGACATTTATTTTGGCTTGTCAGCCATATCTAGCAAAAAGGTAACAAGGTTTTGTTAATGTTCTTTTAAAAAGGTTACAAGAGCTATTTTCGACCTTATAAGCTCTTGTCAGACTGGATGTAACACCCACAGACCAGGGAAGCATGGCACAAAAGGGAAGAGACCTATACTCAGCAATGGGTGGAACAAGGCTGCCAATTACGATGTTGAAGCTCTGATAAAACCTCAAACTGAAGCGAGCGACCGGGATGCGGGACGGAATTAACTCGCGCCGATTCAACTACCTAATTTGTAATCTGCGTTCGCAATTTGTTTGCCAAACATGTAAACAAACACGAGTTTTAGGAAAAACAACATAAGGTTCAGTTTGCGCTTCAATTTCATATTTTTTATAACTTTTTCAATAGTACTGGTCAGTCTAAAATCAACTTTATTTACAGTTACATAAAGTTGATGTTTGTTTAAGTGGAAATAACATCAATTGTAAACAAGGATTTGAATACACCTTAGGTTATAGGGAGGTTTAAACTGGCGCGAATAATCCCGTAACTTCCTAATAGTTTAAAACAATGGAGAAGCCTATTCGCGTCCTGCGCGGGATTCACTGTATTTTGACCTTAAATGCGGCACGAATCAAAAGGGGAAACGTTTTTTTTTGCGATTTCTGACTTCTCTAGTACTCAAAGCTCAGTTGGTCTTATAGAGTTTTTTGATCCATACAAGAAACTGGATTTATTGACATAAAAAAAAAACTTTTTGATAATTACCCATTTTCTTGTGCCGACTATTTCAAAATCTACAGATGCAGATCGGCGTCCTCACCTTCCGCCTGACGCAGGTCCTCACCGGACATGGTTGTTTCGGGAGGTTCCTGTTTCGTATCAGGCGGGAGGAAACGCCCGGATGTCATCACTGCGTGGATCGCCTGGAGGACACGGTGGAGCATACGGTGGAGGTCTGCCCGGCTTGGGCACAGCATCGCCGTGTCCTTGTGGAGGCGATCAGTGGCGGGGATCTCTCGCGTCCGGCCTTGGTCTAGGTCATGGTACGGAGCAAGAGGGCATGGGACGCCGTCACCTCCTTCTGCAAAGCAGTAATGCTCGCGAAGAAGGAGGTAGAAAGCGTGAGGGAGAGGCAAATTTCGCGCCTTCACGCCCCTAGCCGCCGCAGGAGACGCCCTGGGCATCGGGAATCGCAGGCCGATTCCCAGCCACCATAGGCGCGGGCTTGCGGACGGTGAGCATAAGATAGGATGAGGATAGATAAGGACCAGGCCCAGGTCGACGGTGCGTTGTGTTCCACGCGCGCTTCAAAGAGATGTCAGCAACTGAAGGGGTCCGATAGGACCGATGCCTGCCGGGGTTACGGGAAAGTCCGAAAGGGATACCGTGGCCCCTGGCAACGTACAGCCAACTGAAGGAAAACGGGTGGATTTTAGTCAGTAAGAGACTGACACGACCTCCCGCTCCGCCCAGAGCGGGAGAAGATATTTGATAATTTCCCATCCAAAAAAAAAGGCCGTTTTCGTGTAGCTACACTGGTTAAGGTACTTACTGCCCCATCTCAAAAATCCAGCCTGTATGTCATGATCGACTGCTTTTAGCCCCATTCATGTATAGAGTGATGATCATCATTTAAAAGGTTAAATCTATCACTATCTCTGCAATGTTCTAACCGTTTTGCTCGTCTTTTGACAATTTGTGGTAAACTATTATATGGATAGAGGAATACAAACTTAATGCAATTTCGCTCATCCTCCATAGCAAATAAGTGATAATTTATAGCCTACAGACTGACGTACATGGATTTTTTATGCAAAATTTTAAATAGAATATATCCGATAGAACTTAAGTGGTGCAGTTACTGCTGGTGCGTTGGTTGCTGGTGGTGGTTAGTGGGCAGGGCAATGTGCCCTGCCCACTAACCTGATCGCAGAACTGATGGCCGATTGGGCCGAAAGGTTCTGGAGTGGCGAACACGTACCGGAAGACGTAGTGTTGGAAGGCCTCCCACAAGATGGACCGATGATCTTGCAAAGGCCGCAGGAATCCGCTGGATGCGGGAAGCACAGAATCGGTCGAAGTGGCGGTGCTTGGGGGAGGCCTATGTCCAGCAGTCTTTCGGCTGAAATGATGATGATGATGATATGAGTCAGAGCCGCGCATGGGCCTCTGACTTGGCTTCACATGCCATTTTACTCACGATGTTTTCCTTCACCGTTTTTGAAACAAGTGATAATTATACAATACGCAAATGAATCCGAAAAATCAGAGGCCTTGGGTTCGAACTCGAGACCTTATGACCTGGCAGTATGACGGTCATACCACTAGGCTATTACTACAACAAACAGATAAATAAAATAAAACATAATTTTCTGTCTATCTGGCTATCACTGCTATGATGCTGGAACATACATAGGCAAACAAACGAATATTCTAAAAACGACATTTTCAGCATTAAAATCGTTCCCAGACCTCGTAACACTTGCTTTTTTTGCAAAAATTGTCGATGTATAGTTTTGACTTCGCTACGACTTTCATATATTATGTCTTAATATGTTTTCCTTCACTAATGTCAATAATGTCAAAGAAAAACTTGAAAGTATGAATATGAATAGAAAAAGTAACACTGATATTTCCCCGGATTTGAACCCACATCCTCATGCATGAGAGGTGAGGCCTTAACCACTGGGCCATCACGACATTCCACCAAATAAATGTTCGCAATCCACTTGAAGTGGGATTACTCCATAATTTCTAAAATGTTCCCTTTTATAAAAAAACTTGGGAATCCTTTTAAGTATCTGTCACTTGGCTTTGAAACAGCAGATTAAGAAGTTAAATAAAAATGTAACCCGCAGACGTGTAATAGGAAAAGTTTGTCGTGACGTTTCAACTTGGCAGGCTTAACTGATCATTTTCTTTTGGTAGGTGTTGATTGAACAGCTTTGATTTGTTTTCTTTTAAAGTCAAAGTCAAAGTCAAATCATTTATTTCAAGTAGGCCCGTATAAGGCACTTTTGAACGTCAAAAATTTACAAAAAAAAATAATTGATTCTAGTTGCCCCTTCCAAAAGGTAGTTTTCGTATGGAGAAGAATGGGCAAGAAACTCCACCGTTACTCTTTTAAAATGTTTTACAATATTTTGTATGAGTACATTAGTTATATAATTATATGTGAGGACGATGCACCTAGAATAAAATTATTATACCACAATAGGTAAAAAAAAAAAAAATTAAGAATTAAAAATGAAGCAACAACAGATAAACTAATTATGTGATAGATACATGGTGCTCACATATTTACAAACATTGTAAAAGTAGACGATCCTCCTAAGATTCCACAATTTATAAGTCAGTGTGCGAGGAATTGGTCATAGAATGTAAAAACAATGTCATATAATAAGAAATAATAATAAAATATACACTTAAATTTGCAACCAGTTTGATTTTGTCTTGATTCTAAATTATCCTATGGAGCAGGACCAGCATGTTTCCAAGCATTCTTATCTTGGATATAATCTTCTAATTTGTAATATGCTTGTTTACAAAGTGTACTTTTAATATGAGCTTTAAATTTTCTTTCATTTAATTGCAAAATATCACAAGGTATTTTGTTGTAACATTTAACACCCATAAAAGATGTATGTACTTTAGATAATCTGAAAAATGGTTGATCTATTTTATCTTTATTTCTAGTATTAAAATTATGTCTATCACTTATTTTATTAAAAAGATGTCGATTTTTTCTAACATACATAATATTTTCATAAATGAACTGGCAAGGTACCGTCATAATATTAATCCCTTTAAATAGTTCCCTGAGAGATTCGCGGTGACGTAGATTATAAATGGCTCTGACAGCTCTCTTTTGCAAAATAAAGATGGATTCAATGTCAGCAGCCCGACCCCACAGTAAAATGCCATACGACATAATACTGTGGAAGTAACTAAAATAGACCAATCGCGCGGTTTCTACGTCTGTTAACTGTCTTATCTTTCTAACAGCATAAGCGGCTGAGCTTAGCCGCCCCGCAAGAGATGTTATGTGAGGTCTCCATTGTAATTTCTCATCTAATGTGATTCCCAGGAAAATAGTTTCTTTAATAAATTAAGTTGAGATTTCCAACTTTAATTAATAAATGAAATTCAATAGTTTATTTCCAGATGTAGAGATCCAACTTAAAATAAATACATAATATAATAACACAAACATAACATAAACTATGGGTATATAAACAGTAGGTCAAGGTGTAATCGGCGTGTGGTAGGAATGCCACCTTCGATGCAAGGGGCAGTGGTTCCATTCTTGTCCCGCGGCTACTTTGGTTCGGTGGAATCGATCCAAATTCATTAAAAAAAAAAAACATACGCTACGAATGTAGAAACTCTTCCTTTTTGGAAATCGGTTAAAAAGGAGAAGCTCGTGGCTAAGTAATAACAGCCGCACGGGTCGATCCATCAGGTTAAGCTACGCTTGCCGGGGTTGATCCGTGGATGGGTGACCATCTTTACATATCAAGATTCCTCCGTGCTTCAGAAAGCACGTTAAGCCGTTGGTCCCGGCTATGATTCTTGGATCTTTGACAGTCGTTACGGGTAGTCAGAAGCCCGAAAGTCTGACAACCAGTCTTACGAAGGGGGATCGTTTTACCCAGTTACTGGGTTGTGGAGGTCAGATAGGCAGTAGCTCCATGTAAAATACTGGTATTCAACTTCATCCAGTTAATTGGGAAAAGGCTAGGCAGATTGAGTAACTTAAAAAAAACACATCTTTGGAATTAAATATGTACTTACCAGTACCCTAATAGCGAAACACGCTTTCAATCACAATCCCAGAGTTTTGAAGGATATTGCTACTCCATTGCTTCATAGGTTTGAAAAATTCATTTACTCAACAACGTAAATGACGCAATGTAAGTGGGTGAACTGTCAAAATGAAATCCATTGATATCAATTTGTCATTTTATGTATGTTACGCAATTACCCCCGCAGGATTACAAAAAATGAATACAAAAAATTCGGTAGGAGGAGTTCACATCGGCATCGAGTCGACGATGAAGTACCTTGGACTCGTCCTCGACAGCCAGTGGAACTTCGTGGAGCACTTCCGACGTTTGGCTCCCAGACTGGAGCGGGCCGGGGCTGCTTTGAAGCGGCTCCTGCCCAATCTAGGGGGTCCAAACGCCTCCTGCCGGAGGCTATACGCGGGGGTCGTGCGGTCCATGGCCCTTTACGGGGCACCGGTCTGGGCGCGTTCATTGAGGCGGCGGCCAGCCCGCCGGTTGAACGCATTCCAGAGGGTCATGGCCACCCGGCTGGTCCGGGGATACCGCACGATCTCCGGTGAGGCGGCGAGCCTCCTTGCCGGATTACCGCCATGGGATCTGGAGGCAAAAGTCCTCGCGCATATTTGGGAGTGGCGCGAGGAGGCGAAACGCCGGGGCGTAACTCCGCTGCCGCGAGAAATCGCGGCACAGCGGACAGAGCTCCGGCGGGATCTCATGGCGTCATGGAGAGTGCGATTGTCGCAACCCAGTGCTGGGCACGCCACTATTGTGGCGATAAGTCCCCTCTTTGAAGAGTGGCTAGAGACGGGGGATCCACGCAGTGATGACACCCGGGCGTTTCCTCCCGCCTGATACGAAACAGGAACCTCCCGAAACAACCATGTCCGGTGAGGACCTGCGTCAGGCGGAAGGTGAGGACGCCGTGGCGCGGGCTTGCGGACGGTGAGCAATGGGTAGCTCACCGACCGATAAGGACCAGGCCCGGGTCGACGGCGCGTTGTGTTCCACGCGCGCCTCAAAGAGATGTCAGCAGAAGTGAAGGGGTCCGTTAGGACCGATGCTTGCCGGGGTTGCGGGAAAGTCCGAAAGGGATACCGTGGCCCCTGGCAACGTACAGGCAACGGAAGGAACACGGGTGGGTTTTAGTCAGTAAGAGTCTGACACGCCCTCCCGCTCCACCCAGAGCGGGAGAAATTATTTGATAATTTCCCACCCAAAAAAAAAAAAAAGGATTACAAAAAAACTGAAATCAGCCAAATACGTAAAGAAAAGAAAGAAAGAAAATACGTTTATTTGCGGTAAACATGACGCAAAAAGAGAACACAAAATTTAAAAAAAGAAACAAGTTTAGGGAAAATATTCGTAACATCCACGCAAAACGGCCATCGCTCAGCATGATGCTGCCACCCTATGCGAGACAGAGCCCCAGCGCTGGTTTTCAGCGACAGCCGGCGTTGACGTTATGACGTCGATCGGTGCAGCATACCATGAAATATAATTAAGATATAAAAATAAAATAAATATACAATAATTAATTCTACATAAATAAAAAAAGTATAATATTTAAAAATGGCAATATTCCGTTATGTCGGTAATCGACATACGTAGTATCTCTATGTAGTCTGTGGTAATCGACTACGACACCAACGACTACGTACTATCTCCTGTTTAAAAACCAACACAAAATGCTTAGGTATTAAAATATTTTTGAGATAGTTTCATAAAACAAGCTTTAACACAAAAACGTTTAGTCATTTTCAGCTAAAATTCATGAGCCTATCCTTAGGGTTCTCACATCAAGTCATTACTTTGCTAACTAAAATTATATTAGTATGACTAGGCATTTCTAAATAGGTTTATTACTGTTTCGATACTTTTTGATTGGGGTTTATTTTTCTAAACTCAGATTTTTTATTTGCTAGACAAAAATGACAGCTGCGATCGACCTTTTTTTATAAATAACCCGATGATTCATTATTATTACAGAGACAACACGACAATAATGAAGGTCCTCATGCAGAGAATGATTCGGTGGTCCTTGGTGAGAGACATTCGGTCAACACCAAATGTCATTTTAGTCTAGAAAATTAAAAATAAGACTGTAGTGACATAAGTAACAAAAAAAATTGTACCTAATGAAATTTCTTGTTAGAAAATGTGTTTTTTTTTTGTTTTCAAAACTATGTTGCTATATTTTCCAAAGCTTTTTAAACGCCTATATACAATTAAATGGCGTATCATATGCTTTAACGGTTGATTGAATGGACTACGTAAAATAAATAATTAAGTTATTTTCTTAGAATGTACGTACTTGTTTAAATTACTTCAACTATTGTTATTTAACAAGATACATTTAACACTTAAAAAACACGGTTGCCACTATCTTTTTAAAATTCGAGCAGTAGGTAGTGTACTAAAGCAAACAATGATCATACTAGTAACATACCACCTCGCTGTCATTCTGGTAGGTTCTGTTTAGGGGAGTGTCAGACATGACGCATTACGCGTATAGATCACATCTCATACAACGCCAGTGAAATATGTCCATTGTTTTAGTTGATTACCCGTGTGTACACGCCCTTACTAGTTAACTAATGTATTGTGATTAGCATGAGATATTGTTTATTTTGAGTTTATTCATTGTTCTTTGGGGTTCTTTTGGCGTATGACTGATTTTATGGAAGGATATTACAATTTGTTAACTGTCCAGTTAAGTAGGTCCAACTTCGAGAAATAGATTAATCGTCGAATCCGACTCGGCTGGGCGTCGTTCGAGAAGCTGCGTACTATCATGTCGTCTCATATACCACAGTGTCTCAAGACGAAAGTTTGTGACCAGTGCGAGTTGCCAGTGATGACCTACACATAAAAGGGAACTTTTGAACGTCAAAATTTGCAAAAAAAAAAAAAAAGAATTGATTCTAGTCGGTAAGGTAAAAGGTAGTGTGTATGCTGAAGAATAGGCGAAAAATTCCACCGTTACTCTTTTATTTATTTTTACAATATTTTGTATACATTCGTTATATAATTATATGTGAAGACGATGCTTCTAGAATAAAAAAAAAACTATACCACAATAGGTAAAAATAATTAAAAATGAAGCAATGACAGATAAATACTAATTATGTGATAGATATATGGTGCTCACATATTAACAAACATTATAGAAGTATACGATATTCCTCAATTTTTTACAAGTAATACTAATAAGCCAGTGTGTGAGTTAAAGTAATCACAGAATGTAAAATCAATGTCATAAAAATAATAAATTATATAAATTATCAACCTGTTTGATTTTGTCTAGACTCTAGATTAGACTTAGATTCCTATGGAGCAGGACCAGCATGTTTCCAAGCATTCTTATCTTGGATATAATCTTCTAAATTGTAATATGCTATGGCACTGAAACGTGGTCGCTCACAATGGACCTCGTAAGAAGGCTGAAAGTCACCTAAAAGGAAATAGAGAGGGCTATGCTTGGAGTTTCCCTACATAATCGAATCAGAAATGAATAGATCCGTATGAGAACCAAGGTAATGAAATGATGATAAAATTATTTTATATTTTTTCTGTAAATAGGATTGTACAAACACTTTTACACGTCAATAATATTTTAAAAACTAGATGAGGTCGGCATTTCCTATCTGTGTACTCTGAGAAGAAAGACCGAAACAAACTCAGAGGTCACAGTCTCTTTTAAAGTCCAGACATAATCTTGGTCAGATCATTTGAGAACCATGTAGATTGGTGTCCGAAATGGTCTTTTGAGGAAAGAACCATTCACCAAGATTTGAGAGGACCTGTCCAGTCAATGCACGCATTTCTCAGTAATCGTGTAGCTTAACTCAGAACTTAAGGAGCTCAACAACTCGACGTACAATACCAAAGAAAGGACATTTGGTACTCAAACTGTGGCGATTATCATTAAAACTAGCTGAGAAAAAGAAAAATATATAATAACAAATATGACTCACAAATCCTCACATATACATACGCCACGTAGATCGATAAAAATAAAAATATTAATTCTAAGTAAAAAAAAGTTTATTGCTTGGGGTACCTACATTGGAGTAGCTTAATGAGTCCTTTTTGTCGTCCAATTAATCTTTAACATTACAGAAACCATTTTGACAGAGTTTCTGTTTAATAAATGATTTAAATTTATTGAGGCTCAGTTCTTTAACATTGCTTGGGAGTTTGTTGTAAAAACGTATACTTTGGCACTTAAATGAATTACTAATTTTTTGGAGCCTGGCCGTGGGCACAATTAGTAAAACTTTGTTTCTAGTATTTATGCTATGAATGTCGCTGTGCTTATAATATAGATTAATGTTATTTTATACATAAATCAGCTATCTAATTACGCAACACATTTTCGTAAATGATTACGACAAATTTGTTTCATTTTGACAGTTCAACATTCATTGCGGTATTTATGTTGTTGAGCAGATTTTCTTTTCGAACTCATGAAGCAATGGATTAGCAATTTGTTTCAAAACGATTCAAATTCCGATTGATCGTGTAATACGTAATTAGGGTACAGGTTCTCAAATACATACTACAATCTCTGACAGTATTTCATTATTTAAAAAAATCAATAATTATCAATGATATTCTAACGAAATTTTATTTTAACGTTCCCAGAAGGTCGAAGCGATGGAACGCACCGTTGCGTGTTCCATTAACCTCTACGAACTACAGGCAAATTCAATTATAGTGCGTGGAAGTAATAACTTTAATAGCATGTGCAAGCAGCATGATTTTGATCCGTTCATAGCAAGTGTGTCCTCGGCCTGAAAGTGCCTGAGCCTTGGCTTTATTAAGATTTGTATGTTCAGGTTTTTATCCTTGTATTGAATATGAAATGTGCATTTAGTTTAGCTTGAATATTATACCTTTTTTTTTTCTCTATTTTTTTTGGTTGCTGTGTTGTGCTGTTCACACTCTTTCTTTCCAATCTCTTTTTAGAAGTGAAGACTTTTAATCGGCTGTCAGTCTCACATACTATTGTTTATTCTGTTTATTTTAGCTGTAAGTCATCTATAGTTAATAAATAAATAAATATTGAGACGCGACTGTCATTATGTTTATTTCCTTAAATTTATCCCTCAGTGAATGAGCCTAAAACTTAGGTTATAAATTGCTCGAATGGCTCGTTTCTGAAGCACAAATATAGCCTGAATGTCGGTTGCATTTCCCCAAAGCAATTTTGCTTTGGGGAAATGCTGTACGACTATGGAAATAACTAAAATATACTAATAGAGCTGTATCTAGACTAATTTTATAGACTGCGTAGGCTGCAGAGCTTAGCCACTTCAACAATTTGGTTATATATGAGAAACACAATCGAAAGCTTTAGACAAATCACAAACAATATACTAGGGCATCATGTGAATTCTCCCAGGCCACAAAAATATGTGTAAGAAGCGTCGGTAGTCGAGCGACCCCTTGTAAAACCGAAGGGCATACTGTTTAATAATTTATATTTATTAAAATATTTTACTAAAGGTGGGCACAGAAATTGGTCTAATGTTCGTTGAGTCTGATGTGCTGCTCGATTTAAACAAAGGTATTAATTTTACTACTCTTAGTTAAGTCAGGAATTAAGTCAGTCAATACATATATTCAAAATAATTGCCAATTCCGACGTGTTGATTATGCATTTTGCAACCCCAACGAAATTTCATATTCAATCATTTTATAAAAGTTGCAGAACCATTAACTGAGATCTGCTTGGGTATAAATATTGAGTTAAATTCTGTACAATACATGGCAAAAAAGGAATTGTACAGTTCATTGGGATCATCGCTATAGGGCAAGTAGGGTAATTTACTATTAAGTTTGTTTTTAAAGCTCTCCAAGCGACCTGCAGTTTTTGGCACTACAGTGATATCTTTCTTAGCCACTTTGTTATCTTGTTTACTAAATGTAATCAGCCATCCACAGTGGTCAGAATCCAGTTGACTTATATTTTTTTAAATTAATAGTTAAATGTCAGTAAATATATTATCTAAACATGTAGCTGAGGTGGCCGTTATTCTAGTAGGCTCCAAAAATAAATGATTAGGTTATAATATATGACTGGTTTTTTTTTAAATTTTTAGGCACATTGATGAGTCCTCATTAAACTCACATTAAAATCACCACATACAGTTATATTTTTTCCTAATTTACCAAGTTTTTAAACACATCATCCATGATACTCTCAAAGCAATCATAAATCGATGACGGCGGCCGGTACACGCTTAATACCCACTCCAACTCCACACAAGCTATTTCTATAGTCCGCTCAACAGGGGCTTACAATAATTTATCAATGAGCCACCATGTATTGCATTTTCTCTGCTGAAAGAACTACCAACCTCTAAACATGAAATTATAGCTTTTTAACAAATACACAAAATATCAATGTTGTTACAGTTCATGAATCATTCAATTTCAAGGTCTTTTCTCACCATGCTTTGGATATTTTGGTGCACCAGGTGAACTGTGTTAGAACTTATTCTGACATTTTGATGATTTAGACTAGTATTTAAATTTAAATAATTTTCATTAATAATATTATGCAAGAGGTTTTCTCTTGTGTCTTAATTTCTAATTTAAATTAATGTCAGCTTGTGTAGCCAAGTTATTGGCTGAATCAATAAAAATGTCAGATAATTGCTCAATAGAAGCTAAAGTTTTATTAGCCAATTTCTCGGTGATAAATCCATTTAAAAAAAGTATTATTTACTATTTGTCTTTTCAAACATTTCGCTAAATACAATTTGTATTTTGTCACATATAAATATTTACTAACATACTTGTTAGAGTCAATGACATGAAAATTATTATTGAGTAATGTTATATTATTCAACATTATATTTAATTTGTGTCTAAAATTTGTTTATTTCTGTGGCAAACTGTAACTTTATGGAAATGTAAACAAAACAGTCTCTCTTAAGTCTAGCTCAAATAGTTTGTTAATGTAATGAAGCAGACGGTCCTGATTCACATTTCCTCTATTACTAATTAATATTATCAACGTTGTATCTAAGTGGAAACTTAAACTAATAATCTTTGTTAGTAAAAACTTAAGCCAGGCATACAATAATTGGTAACTGACCGTCCCTTACAAATATTTGATAATAACTGGCTCATGACTTTCCCAATGTCATCACTAAATATCTCTATTTATTTTGGGTTTTTACTGTAAGGAGTTTTTTACATTAAATTTAGTTTTTATCGGAACCATCAGATCTATAACCGTCCGTCCGAGGTAACCGACATAGTCCGAAGAATTGAAAGAAAAAAAGAAAGACAGTAAATTAATTTGACTCAAGTTAAGTATCACAATATTTACACAAAAAATAAAAATAACTTAGAATAGTACTGTGTGCCTCACGGCTGCGCCAAATAGGCCCAGTTCAGCATAAATGCCAGACAACTAGAGACTGACGCTGGTTTTCAACTGGAACTTATGTTACGAGGACGTCTTACGGATGTAAATCAGTTTTATAGTGTGTAAGTGTTTAATTGCCAAACTCAAGTGGCAGTGGGCAGGGCACATTGCTCGCAGACCAGATGGCCAATGGGGCCGAAAGGCGGCGACCGTCTACCGAAAGAAGTAGCGTAGGAAGTCCCCCCACTATGTGGACCGATGACCTGGTGAAGACCGCAAGAATCCGCTGGATGCGAGAATCACAGAACCGGTTGAAGTGGCCGTGCTTAAGGGAGGCCTATGTGCAGACGTCTTTCGGCTTAAATGATGATGATGAATGGGCAGAGAGAATGATCATTTCTTTATTTTGTCCTTTTGTATATTATTTTTAGAAGAAGAAGAAGATTGTTCAATTACATTTTTTCAGCGAATCTAAGTAGGTAAGCACCTTTTGTATAGGTGTGTAGTACTTTTGCATTGGACTGACGTGGTTCGACCGACTTCAACATTATAATTAATGATATTTCCCACAAACGTATTGTTTAAAATAGTTGCGATAGCATTATTCATTTTTTTTCATTCGAATGTTGAAAGTTTACGTAAATCCCTGAATTTCATGACGTAATTCGCAACATCCCGTCCAGTTAGCTGATATAGTAATATATCAAAATCTTGTCGAGCAGACAGGTTGCAAAAACAATGTATGAGAACGTGCCATTGTTCTTTAAATATAAGGTTCCTAATTTGTTGCATTTTTTTTTATAAACAGTTGTTAATCTTTACGTATAATAAAATCGCAGTGAAGTCAAAACTGTACATTGAATATTTTTGAAACAATGTAATTGCTACGAGGTCTGGGATCGATTCTAACGCCGAAAATATAGTTTTAGAATTTTTGTCTGTATGTTCCATCATCACGCAAATTCTACTGAACAGATTCTGCTAAAAATTTGCATAGATATTCCCTATAAGTCTGGTCAAATTGTAGGGTAAAAACTATCACGCTATTTGTTGTGGGGGATGAGCAATATTACATTATGTTCGTATTTTTCTCCGCAAATTGTAAAAGGACGCGCCAAAAGGTTAGATAGTTACCGATGTAACTTTTTAAATTATAATCATCACGCTATACCTTTATGGAACTAAGCAGTCAATCATGAAATATATTATAGGAACGACTATTTTTTCTAAGTTTTAACAAAGAAAATAACTAAGCGGTTAGACGATTGCTTTGCAAACCTGAGGTTATAAGTTCGATTCCCAAATATTGTTTATTTTTTATGATCCTTTTTTTACATTTTGTAATACAATTTACAGTCACAAAACATTCAAACTTGTGTTCTGATCATTTTAGAGCTAAAGACTATAAGAATAAAAGGATTTTTGATGATGAAATTAAGCCGAAAAATATTGACAAAAGCGTAAAAACGTTACCATTCAACTTTTACAGTTTGCTTAAACTATTTCACGAAGTCCTGTTAGTTATTGCAATTTAAACCATATGATCAACGTCATAACGGCGACAAGACAGGAAATAAATTAACTATACCTACCTGCTGTTTATATAGTACATAGGTATTCATTCCTTGCTTGGTCTGCTGTCTCAGCGTTGCGTAAGATTCTCTATTGAGACGGCCCACGTGAAAAGAGTACCTACCTGGAAAGACTTGGGGGAGGCCTTGACTAGCACTCGCGGAAGTCGCATTAGATCCCGTGATCCCCGGTGTAAGTGTGAGACGGAACACCGCGGTGGTTTTAGTCAGTAAGAGTCTGACAGACCTCTCGGCCCTCCCCATGGTGGAGGACATCCATGAGGATTTCCACCCGTAATCAAATTAAAAAAAAGCCTTCACCAGCACAAAAAAACTAGCTTAATTTTAGACTTTATACACAGATTTTGACAGCGAAATTGTCCTAGCGATTTTAAAATCTGTGTGTGAATGTTCTGGAATCGCTGCCACACTGCTTTCTGGTGACAACACAGCGCACGACATCCATGTTTAAGATTCCCATTGATTTAGAGAGCAACGAAACGCTGTTTGTGGGGTGTCACGCAATAGTAACAAGGGATGCGTGCTCAGGGTTCGCGAATTGATGAATGCATAATGGCAAATAGGAAAGCAGTAGAATCTGTAAACAGAACCCTGCAGGACATCCGCAGGAACCAAGACATGATGGGTGGTGTCTCAGTTCTGTCTGACGAGGTGAATACTTCGTTGAAAATGTCGAGAGTTCATAGACTGCGCTTGACCATCAACATGCGAGCTCGGCTTGGCGGGAATTCCCATGCTCAAGAATTCTCCGATGTTCTTTTAAAAGTTGGTGAAGACACTCTACCAGAGGGGAGCGGCCGGGTGGCCCTACCAGAGATTCTTGGTATATTAGTTCCCACTTTAGAAGATCTGATTCGTCTGGTGCACGGAGACATCAGTCGAATACCGTTCCAAAAGAATTCTTGAGCGTGTTTCCATTTTAACCCCGAAAATGATCAAGCTGCAGCGATCAACCACAGTATTCTCTCGCAAACTGTAGGGAGCCAAGTGACAGATACACCTGCATTGATACTAATGTGAAGGAACATGATGCCTTGCATGCCCAGTAGAATTTCTGAATTCGCTAATGGCAATTGGTCGGTGTCCCGATTATGCTCCTTTGGAACTTAACTCCGCCGAAGCTGTGTAACGGAACCCGGCTCAAAGTCATGTCTTTGCAGAGAAACATCATTGAGGTGGAAATTCTAACAGGTTGTGGTATTGGCGAGACAGTATTTACACCGCGTATACCAGTAATGACTGGTATACGCGGTGTAATTGTGATGCCCCACAATTACCCGTTTAAGCGCGTAACTGTGAGCGTATGCTTTGCGATGATTATCAACAAGTCACAGGGGCTGACACAAAAAGCTGAAGGCTTCGGGTGTTGACCTCAGGACAAGCTGCTTCTCACACGAACAACTGTACGTCGCTGGCACCAGTCCTGACTCTCTGTATATTTTGGCTGCTAAGATCAAACTACAAACGTAGTATACAGGGAAGTTTTATAAGAAATGTAGCTGTTATTGTAGTATATTGTGGTGTCTTACGACTTCCACATGAACGAAGTCGCGGGCAGAAGCTTGTTATGAATAATTAAATAATAATTAGACAGATTTCTTTTATATCTTCGTCTAGCAGGAATAATATTTATTCAGTACTTGATACGTGCGTCAGTTAGTATAATACAGTTTCCATGGAATACACACGTAAGTTGCTATTAGTTTAATCTGTAATTAATTGTTTCTCAGCGAATAAAATGGTAATAATACATTGCGATATGGGATTGTATCATAATTTACCGACCAATAACATAGCAATGCAGCATTATGGTAACGAATTATATGATATTTTACGCGAATAATATCGTAATGTTGCTTTATAATAGTTTAAGTTTGTGTCTTTAAAATTCGTGGTAAATTTAATTTAAATGATAATAAATTTCTACGAAAGTTATATTATTTAATAAATATGGGCGATTTTCTGCAACTGCAAAAGTAACTTTATTAAATACTACATTATGAAATTATCTTTGCGATTTTTTAAATATACCTAAGATAAAAATATTCTTCGTTCCGTATTTTCATTTATTTGCTAAATATTGTACGGTGGTACGGAACCCTTCGAATGCAACTCCGACTCGCACTTGGCCGGTTTTTTATTTTTCCTGTAAAAATTCGTTTTTACGATTACTATTTCATTCACCGTTGACAGCGATGTGAGCACGATGTAAAACGTTAAAAGTGACCCTAAAAAAAGAAAAAAAAATAGTTAAAATTATTAAATAAATTAATACAAGCCGTGGCAGCTAAGAGAGACCAGTCCTACTGTACTGACACTGGTAACATTGTTACACCTGTTTGCACCATCTGACGATAATCATAAAACCATCATTTATCACTTGAATTTCTTTCTCAGAGTTGAACGGTATTTTCTTGAGCAAGTACCTCTCTAAAGCTTAGGCTGCTGCAGGAGGACTTTGCGTATAGTGGAACTCCTAGTTGCTTTACCACTTTTGACAACTACTCCCAGTAAATTGCAACTTCACTAAATCTAATTTAGGTTTAGGTCATCTAAGGGCCCGATCACACCTACCACAACCACACCCCATCGTAGCGAAAAAATGTGGGCAGGCAGTGGTTTCGTGTGAATAGTGTCACTGCAGCTTCTTGCATTTGGTGAATTTGGATGTGGTTGCGTTATCGCTAGTAGTTGCGATGTGGTTACGTTGTGTAGGCTACGTGTTTGGAGACAGATGGTGTTTGTGATGTAGCCGGCCGCTAGTACGCGGTCTCGCTGATCGTTGCGTTGTGGCTGCGAGGTGGCCTTGATGTGGTCGGTATCACCTACACCGTTGATTTTGATGGTCAAATATGGTCCGTGTGAATAAACTATTCATTTTCATACAAATTAGTGCCCGTCCGCGTTTTGTCGTTGTGGTGTGGTTTTATCTGTGGTGGTGTGGTGTTATGTCGTGCAAGTGACATCCAATCTTAGGGTAGTAGGTACAGCAATTATGACGTCGACTATAGCTCAAAACAAAGCCAACCTTTCAAGCTTGGTGCTATCTATTATCATTCTATACCAAGTATGATTATAATCCACGGCTAATTTTAATTTAATTTAATTTTAGATGTGTTTTTTTATCTATATTACTGTAGACGCTTTAATGTTTTGCATCGTTCTCACATGTATCTATACATGTGAGAACGATGCAAAACATTAAAGCGTCTACACGTCGTCGTACGTCAACATGAATGATGTAACCATAATTTAAATTAAAAGAGTGTCCGTGGAGTTTCTTGCTCATTCTCCTCCATAGGCTCTACGCTTTGGAATGGGCAACTAGCTTCATCTTTCTGACTGACCGACCCCTTGACAATTCAAAAGTGCCTGTGATCAGTTTATTTGAAATAAATGCTTTGAGTTTGAGTTTGTCTTCAAGAAAAATAAAAAGAAAACACAACAGATAGCAGAACCTCGCAAAATTATTCCGCCTTATTACATATTTTCCATGATATTTAATGGAGCAGAAAAGGGCAAGCAGATTTATGGGCTAACAATAAATCCGTAGCAATTGGGACACACTCCCCGCCACTTAAAGGGGATTGGGCTTTTTGTATATTTTAATAATAATTAGCCTGATCTTGTAATGAAGGGGAATATTGGACGTTTATCTTAAGGTATTGTGCAGCCTTTCTTGTGACATATTGTACGAATGTTTCATAAATAAATCTGGCTATTCTTTTCCTATGTATGTTGGGGTCGGCTTCCAGTCTAACCGGATGACTATCTGACCTCCACAACCCAGTTACTTTAGCACAATACCCCTTGGTAATCCTGGTTGTCAGACTTTTGGGATTTTGACTACCTATAACGACTGTCAAAGATATACGAATGACAGCTGGGACCAACGGCATAACATACTGTGCAAGCGAATACTTTCAATTTCACTATTTTAGGTTCAAGGTAGATGTTTAGTAAAAGAAGGTATAACATGAGAGAAATTCAAAGAAGATGGCTTAGTGTCCACCAAGAGCTGCAAGGTAGGGATGATTATGAGGAGATAACTGTTATAATAAAAGTTAATCCATGTTAAACAAATTTTGCCGTGAACTAATCATATAAAAACCGACCAAGTGCGTGTCGGTACCGGAGTTACCCCAAGAACAAACTTAACACTGTAGTTGAAAAACATGTTCTCCCATACATTCCAACTGCAAATTTAAGTTTGTACGCACAATATTGAGAGATTTACCATGTTATTTTAAGACCACAGACTACTTATAGGTTTTACTGTAATCTATGAGTAAAGAACCAGTCCATGTATTTTTTTCAAAATTGTAGGCTCAATAGTTACGGAAATAAGAGGGGGGTCAATTTTTATGGTCAATTTTTATAAATTTATTTGATTATCTTTAAAAGTATTGACTTTAAAATTGTAAAAAAAAATAATATTTAAGATCCTCGCAACAAGCTTTTTCATTTGATATGTCATATGGTGCAGTTTGCAAAACTTTAATTTTTATTTTTCTTATTTGCCCCCCAAAATTGACCCCCATATTCAAAATTCATTTAATAACATTAAACGTCCGTGTTTGGGTCACAGAAATACATATGTGTACCAAATTTCAACTTAATCGGGCCATTAGATTCGGAGCAAATTGGCTGTGACAGACGTACAGGTAGACAGACACACGAGCCATCCTATAAGGGTTCCGTTTTTATCCTTTTGAGGTACGGAACCCTTAAAATGCCCTTTATTTATTTATTCATAAGAACGATTACTAATACACTAACAAAACCGATAGTCTTCTCAGATGCATACTCTCCCAACCACTGCCTTACCCTAAGGACACGATTACATGTACCACAACCACACCACAACGTCAACACGTAGTGCTAATTTGTGTGAAAATAAATAGTTTATTCACACAGGCCACATTTGGCCGTGCGTCGATATCAACCGTGTGAGATATACCGACCAGTTCAAGACAACGTTGCAACTACAACGTAAGAACCACATTGCAACTACTAGCGAAAACGCATCCACATCGCAAACACAACGATCTGTCTGTCTAAAAACACTAGCCACAACGTAAACACATCGTAACTACTAGCAACAACGCAACCATATAAAAATTTTGTTGTTACCACAATGCAACTGCAAGAAGATGCAGCGACACTATTCCCACATAACCACAACTTGCCCACCTTCTGTCGCTGCGATGTGGTGTGGTTGTGGTACGTGTGAACAGGCCCTAAGAAAGTTCCTTATTTAAATGTTGAAGTAAGAGTCACTGTCACTTATACAGGTGGAAAAAGCCAATGGGCCTCTGAAGGGAAACCATATTATTTTACTTAAAGGAAACATTCCTATATTTTTAAAAAGAAACAGCTACAATCGAACCAGCTAAAATCCCAAAAAATAACACGGGTCAATATTAAGGATCAAATTTCTCTAACAAACATGATACATTAAATGGAAGGAAAACCATAAAGTCATAACTTATAAATTCAATGGGACAAAATAAAGCACTTTTACTCAGAGGTCCATCAGATTACTTATGTAATACCTAATTACCAATTAACAAAAATCTAATTTACTAAAAATCCTAAGCAACTGTAAACGAGTTAAGAACTTAGGTTCACACTACGATTTTCAATATTCATCATAACTCGCTATTAAAAGTTACGTTTGTGGATCCAACAAAATGCGAGCAACTAATTCGTTAGTTTACCCTTTATTTCGTTCAATTAAAATAAGTTAAGATTTTATCATGTTTGTTATCACCATAAAACAGGTGTTATCTTTTCAAATTTTTGCCGGTTCGATTCCCGAGTGTAAGCGAATTTTCGAAAATCTTTGAATGCAGATCAGTTTCTTTTTAAAAATAAAGGAAATATTCCTTTATGTAAAATAATCTATCTTTAGGATTTCAAGTGGTTTCCCTTCAGGGCCCATTGATTTTTTCCATTCTGTATATACGACAGTGACGCAAGAAACAAAAGCAACTCGGCAATATTATTCTGAAAGTTACCGCCGACAGTTGGTGTCCCTATTTTCATTAAAGCCCCGTTTACACAGTTCAAGTTTCTCTAACGTAACGTTCAAGAGTAGTTGCATGCCATAGAGCACGTTCAATTATTGCCATTCAAGAATTGCATGCAAGTGTTTACACGCCTGCGATTCCCATAAAATGTCATACAATTATTGCATGCAAGTTTTGCCTCGATTACACAGAGTTGCACGTCCTTGTACAATTATTGATTCAAGTATCACCCGTATTTACGCTGCAAAATATGAGATTCAATTTTATTGATCGTCTTCAATTAACTTCGTCTTTAAGTTTTTTTTTACTTGTTCGCTCATGTTTGAAAGATAGAAAATGTTCATGCCAGAATTTTATGCAATTTTATTGAACGTGCAATTTTATACCTAAACCAGTTTTGAACGGCAACTAACTTGCCCTTATCGTGCAAGAATGTACGTGTTGTTTAGACGGTGCCAGTCAAGTGTTGCTTCAATTTTATGGTATGCCACAGGCAATAAACTTGCACCGTGTAAATGGAGTTGTGCAGGACACAACTTTTAATGAGTCCAACTGTTTGCAACTGCATCCGGTCTTGATAAACTCTTAGTTAATTAAATTATGATACCTTAGTTTCCTGAGCGAGATTATATTAACTTGATAGTGCTAATGGATTAGAAGGGGAGGCAGGATTTACGTGAAATACGGGAAATAAGATTATGCTGATGCTGCATAGACATTGGAAGTCTAGACTAATATCTACTTATATTTAGCATTACGCCTGTATTTCCAAAAAAGGGTAGACATAGACAGAAGTGCACTAACCGTATAAAAAGACAGATCCCTAATTGCTCATTTTTGAGATTATACAAGTGAGAAAATCCAATAAAATTTTGATCGACCCTGGAATCGAACCCAGGACCTGAAGGAACCAGGAGGATGATTAATTACCTACCTACTACTATTCAAAAATATTTTTATTTACAGGCCTCAATGCGTATTTATTTTTTCAATAATTTTCCAGTGTTCAATTTCCTTTTATACAGAAAATCGTGATTAATTCCCAATAACCAAATGACGCGTGAGTTTTACAGAAAAAACCTCTGCAACTGACGTGTTAATAAATCTTCTAAAATATCCACTGATATATAAATATTTAAGCAACTTATTATTTTAAAAAGAATTAAATTCTTATTGTTTTTCGATTTTACGCCCATACATGACCGAGGGGCTTGTGGCTAAGTACTAACAACCGAACGGGTCGATCGATCAGGTTAAGCTACCCTTGCTATCCCATCTTTACTTACCAAGACCCCGTGCCTCAGAAAGCACGTTAAGCCACCAGTCTTACCAAGGGTTACCCAGTAAATGGGTTGTGAAGGTCAGATAGGCAGTCGGTCCATTTAAAATTATTTAGTAGTTGAGAAAAGGCTAGGCAGATTGAATTTATTTGCTTTGGTACGTCGCCTGTGGGCCATGTGGCAGACCTACGCACGTCGCTGCCGGCTAGACCTATAATTCCGTAGTCCGTAGTTAATTTAGCTGTAAAAATGCATGTCTATAAATGATATTCTAAGTGCTAAGTAGGTATTTCTCGATAAGGGTCTGTTGACAAGACATAACCTTGAGACTAAAAATGCCGATGCATTCCACCAGCTTTTATGACAGACAAGCCTTTTACAGTTCAAGCAGTACGGTTATGGAATGCCTTGCCCGTATCGATAAGGCGTGCTCAATATTTGTCCACTTTTAAAATTCTGGTAAAAAACACTTCCTCTCTCCTTAAACATCATCATTACGTCATATAGTTCCTTGCTCTTCTTTCACGTTTATAATTTTATATAAGTATGTGTATATATATTTATATGAATAAGTTTATGCTTTATGTATGTATGTATGTATTTATTGTATAATTATGTAATTGGTACACCACTGACTACCTGCAGTATTGTCTCTCCTGTTACCTTTAATATATCCAAAGGTTGTCTGTAAAAGATCGCTTTAAGCGATAAGACCGCCCATTGTGTCATCCTATGTAAAATTTCTAAATTTATATCTGTAATTTTTATGGTGTACAATAAAGAGTATTCTATCTATCTATCTATTATAACCTCTAGAACAAGTGAATTTCAAACTGGAATATCTTTCCTGACTTCCTATTTAAGTATAACTGAAGACAAAACTGTTCAGGAATTCAAACTCTGTACTTTTACATATTTTTCATAAGCAGACGCAAAAATAAATGTCAACAAAAATTTGTACGGGACTCGCCATTGTCCTTTGAATTTTCACATGGATATCTGAACAAATGCTGAGTGTTCAGTATCCCATAAAAGATTATTTTTGAGACGAAAAGTAGCCCTATGTCTTTTCCCATGATGCCATCTAACTCCTTGCCAAATTCTGTCGAAATCCGTTCAGACAAACAAGTTACTTTCAAATTTATAATATTAGTATGAATTTCGAAAAGAATAATAATTCTTTACCCAACAGATTATAATGATATGAGATTTTTGCAAAAGCTATTGTTGAGTCACCAATAAATCTGGTTTAACGTCCAATAATAAAAGCTGGTTCGCTCAATTAAATAAACAGATTTTTTGAACGACCCAATTTTAATGGACGAAATAAAAATGTTCGGTTCAATGGCTTTTAAATTCAGGGGAAATTGTTTATTTATTGACGAAAATTCTGAGAGCTTTATTTAGATATTGTTAAAGAGGTTATATCTAGTAGGAAGGTTTTAATACAATAATGCCCGTTTTCACCGACAACTAAGTAACACTGAAATGAATCCCTAAATAAAAGTGCACTGTTGGATTTTAAACTCTCAGCGCTGAGCCTAGCGTAGAAAATCCAACAGTGCACTTTTATTAAGGGATTCATTTTTAAGTGTCACTTAGTTAAGGTAAAAACGGGCATAAGTATAATAACTTTGACCCTTTATCTGCAAAATTAAATTCTGCCAAGAACATATGAAGTAGAACATTATTAGAATTACACTACTGTAATAATTTCAGCAGACAAGACAAGCGCGACGCGACAACACGACACGACAGCGCGACGCGGCTCTGGTGGAACAATTTCAATGAAAACTTGTCGGAAATTGTTCTATCGGTGTCGCGTCACGCCTGTTTTGCAGAAGGAAGCCTTTAAATGTGTTTAAAATTAAATTGACAGCTTCGTTGGTCGAAAGCGTGACTGCGTTTGTGGTTTTTCTAGGACCGATTCTAGGATCAGAATGTTTAAAGGATTGTCCGTAAGGAAATACTTAATAGCAATCCGGGTTTGGAATTTTTTTTCCGGGTATTTTTTAGTTTATTTCTAATAGATGGGACCATTGTGAGCGAAATGTCGGTATACTGGGTCTGACTTGGCGGTGTAGTACGTCCGGCGTGTTTACCGAAAGCAGAGACGCAAGGATGTTTACAGAAATGACCAATTGGAACCGTGCACCTAGCTTCTGACGTTTCATAAGTGCCCTTGTAGGTTTATGTGAAATAAAATATTTTGAATTTTGATTTTTTTTGGATAGATGACTCTTACGCAGTCATGAGAAATTCGCAGGCATCTTAAAAGAACCGAATACATAAATCTGACAATAAATTATTGAGGGCATATACGAGGTTAACGGCACTTCACACCGTCACTATCACTGAAATATGTGAAATAGTTATGATTAGGTCCAGACAAAAAAAAAAAACTTTCAACCCCAAAACTCAAAACAAAAACCATATTCTTACCGCACAGTGGCGATTTAATTCCTAAAACAGTTTATAAACTAAGCGGGCATCGGGGCAACTTCCAGCCGCACTAACAATGTGGACGGACGAACTTCAATCTGACTAAAATTCTGGCATCCTTGCGGTGTTCCCAAATAGTTTCACTTGAAACAATTCCTTATTAATCCTTAACTATGCAGCAAGGTCGCTTGTTAGCCTCTTTGTGTGACGGTGGTCGTAATTATGGAAAGATTTTGGTACTTTTTGCTTGTAAATAGAAAAATGTTTAAGTAACATGTATCACGAAGGTGTGGTCAAATTTAAGGGTGTGCTTCAGACCATCAGACAATATGACAATGAACAATTTGCTTCATGGGATCAATATCATAATCACCATAAAATAATCAGTTGTCCCATACATTTGGGTCGAATAGGAATTGAAGTTTTGTATGGGACAGTATTGCTTTCCAAGACACAGAAGGGGCTCCCTGTATAATGGTTGGTCACCCATCTAACCGAATCTAATCGAACCACTTAACTTTCGATCTACCAAAATAATAATAATGAAATGACATTTTATTATTTATGTACACACAGAAAAATAGATACAGATAAGACATAATGACGGCACAGTTGGCGCAGTGGTTAAGCGATTGACTGCTGCACTGCGTGTCGCGGGTTCGATTCCCGCACGGAAAAAATATTTGTATGACCTGCAAGTAGTTGTTCCGGATCTGGCTGTTTGTGTATGTGAGTATAAATGTTTGTAAACGCACCCACGACACAGGAGAAATTCCTAGTGTGGGGCAATGTTTATTAAAAAAAAAAAAAAAACATAATTATGAGTACAAAGGTACCTACTGCTTATTTCTTAAGAAATTTCTTCCAGCAGACCTGCGATAGGAGAAATGAGAAAGAAATGTAGACAATAGTGTGTGAGAACAAGAAGAGAAAAATATAAATATGCGAAGTCTTAAACTAAAATATTGAAATAAACCTACACGTATAACGTAATAAATTAACATATACTTAAATAAATACACAGCGCTTAAATATATAAACATACATACTATAGGTATATAAATACTCACAGTTGAGAGGAAAGGTAATGCTCTTTTACTCGATATTTGAATTGTGAAACAGTTTTTTTAATCACGTTTTATGTTCTTATTCCATAATGTTTGTTACTCGTAAAACAAAGTTTGTTTGTTAAAAATATAGATAAACTCCTAAAACAAACTACAAAATATATAATCATCGCATACATCGCAAAAAGTTTAGTCGTAGCCATTATAAAAGCGTGGCATAAGGCCACGCTTTTATAATGGCTAAGACTAATACTAAGTTATTACTTTAGCGTACCTATGCTAAAGTAATATACTATAACGCCGTGCTTATTATGCCAAAAACTCTTTCACTGTTCCATATTTTTTCTATATTTTATACTGCGCTATCATAAAAATATTATATGAATCTCACCTGCAGTCCAATTTTCCCAAACTTCACAAAACTATTCTATAAATCACAAAACTCAACTAATTAACCAAAACTGTTAACATTTAGCACCCAAAACAAAAAAATTGGAGGAAGTTACAAAGTTACACATAATTACCGCGGAGCGCCATTTTAGTGGCCCCAAGGCGATGCAAGAATTTCGGAGAAAAAAACATAAATTTTACTTAAGGGTGTCAAACGCATGTGTCGTGATTTGTGGCTAGGAAATGCAACAGGGGTTAGGATTTTTGAAATTCCTGTGCTACCTTACTGCTAAATAAAGGAAGCAGAGACAATAACGATGAGTATAGTTTTGAACTAAATAAGTACTTAAGATAAATAACTTATTCAAAGGTTTGTCTAGCTAGAGTATAAACTTGTACGGTAGATCACACTTCAGAGGTGATGTAACCAGTATAAGATGGCCTCTTATTCTATTGGAACTCCGTACTACGCTAGGCTAGCTTAAACTCAATGATACCACCGGCGACGAGTGCCTTGTGCGGTCAACTAAATCGAATGATTTTCTTGATTTTATTATTGTTATTCATACTATTCAGAAAATAATGTCTTTGAATTTTTTGATTATTCCGATATCCGATACCTATTGCTGTAATTTGACGTCGTTACAAAACAATATAGTACAATTCCGTAGCCGACTGCAGACGACGTGTCGCCGCGACACAACTGGTGTCTATTTCTTCTTACGTATTTCTATGAAGTCGACGACGTGTCGCTAGCTACGGAAGATATTTCATAGAAATTCATAGAAACCAGTCGTGTCGTGGCGACACATCGCCTGCAGTTGCCGCATGCAGTCAACTACGGAATAGCAGGTAAAATTTGTGCAAAAAAGTAGATTTTTGGAGGCTTATACTGAATTCGTTTCTCAATTTTTCTATTTTATAGAAACCTAGATATAGTGCACAAAATACATATCAGTTTAAAAATTTAAAAGAAACAAGTGTTACAACGCCATGATCACGTAAGAGCGTTTGTATGGAAAGTATGACGGGTTGGCCGCTCTTAAGCTAGCCTAGCGTAGTACGGAGTTTCAACATAATACGAGGGCGACACTGAAAGTTTTTAGAACTGGCCACTTGTAAACGATATAATAAAAAAATAAGTTCAAATGTTGAAAATGGAACTATTTTCCAATATTATTGTGTATGTATTTTATTCATTTGTCATTAGTTTACGATTTGGCGGCAAATCAAAATTTGTCTGTGTCACGTCAGCATGAATTCAACGCGAGAAAATTTTTGTACAATGATTTTTTATGACTTTTGATGTCATTTAAGTCAACCAGAAAGTTATGATAGATTCGATTTTTCGTTTGGCCTTTCACGATGAAGCCCCATCTCGTACCACTGTTTACAACTGGTTTGATGAGTTTAATTAAATGTGGTTGCACTAATCTCACCGATGATCTGCGTGAGGGACGGCCTTCTACGGCGACGACTGAAGATAACATCAGTGTTGTGCGGCGTATGATACAGACTAACAAAAGAGTGACTTATCAGCAGATTCAGACAAGCTTAGGCATCGGTATGAGTCAAGTGCACAAAATCCTCCATGAACATTTAGCGGTCAGGAAGCGTTGTGCCCGGTGGATACCTCATAATTTGACAGAGGCCCAAAAACTCCGTCGTGTTGATTGGTGTCGTGAAATGGTTCAACGATTTAGCGGAGGTGACTCAAATGCTGTGTTTGACATACTCACGGCTGACAAAAGCTGAATTTATTGCTATGATCCTGAAACTAAGAGACAGTCTGCTGTCTGGGTGTTTCCTTCCGAGGAGTTGCCAACTAAAGTCAAGAGAGGTCGAAGCGTGGGAAAAAAGATGGTGGCCTCGTTCTTCGAAAGGATAGGTCATTACGCAACAATTGTTTTAAAGGATCGAAAAACAGTTACTGCAGAGTGGTACACTAACAATTGTTTGCCACTTGTCTTGGAAAAAGTTCGGGAGAAACGACCTCGCAGTAGGATCCTCCTTCACCACGACAACGCCTCGTCGCAAACCGCCAAGCAAACAATCGACTACTTGGCAACGTCAGACGTGGAATTACTGGGTCACCCGCCCTATAGCTCCGACCTCACACCTTGCGATTCTTATTTATTTCCGAAAATAAAAGAAAAACTTCGAGGAAAACGTTTTATGGACGCCGAGGAAGCAGTGGCTGCGTTTCAAAATGCCGTCGATGAGACCCCTAAGGACGAGTGGGCAAAGTGCTTTTCTCAGTGGTTCCATCGGATGCAGCGATGTATTGATGTAAATTAACACTATTTTGAAAAGATATAATAGAACTAATAACTTGCTAGTTTGTTTAGTTTTAGATTTTCTAAGAACTTTCAGTGTCACCCTCGTAAGAGGCCAGCTTATACTGGATATGCTACCACAGAAGTGCTGCCTACCGTACTAATAATAAATTGTATAAATGCTGACTGGTCTACCGCCTTCCCTCATTCAATGTAGGCATAGGAAAAGCTTCATTATACCACGTGAATTCAAAAACGCAATCATTGCCAGCATTATAAGGTCTTTCTTCCCCTCCCTTAAAATCAAAACGACTCAAATGCTATACATTTTCACAGAATACTCGCCCTTATAGCTTTCAGCATAAAGGTGATAATCCCTCAAAATTGAATTGTCATTTTTTATGTTTCAGTACCAAGGTGGAATAATGACAGTAATAAATCATATGGATCGTTAGGCACGTTCCCCTAGTGCTGGGTTCGATTCCCGGCCGAAATGGTATCATCTGTCAATTGGCCTGGGTGACTTGACACGACAAGCTAATGGAGTAGCCGTGTTTAGTAACAATGGTAGCAATTATGTGTAGATATGCGTTATTTGGCCCAAAGATAACGACCGCGACTTACGAGTCGGTCATAGGTTCGAACCTAGACAGCCGCTTTACTTTGAGTAAATTATTTCATCACCACTGCTTTCAAAACGGTGAAGGAATACGTTGTGAGGAGACCGGCATGTCCTAGAACCAGAAATTTGAAGACATGTGACATCTACCAACCCACACTGGGCCCGCGTGGTAGATTACAGCCCACTCCCTCTCGATTATAGGCTGATTTTGATGATACGGTTGACTATCTCAAGGTTGCAGAAGGGCAATCTCATATTTTTAAGAAGGTCAACGTTCACGTTCACGTCCTTAAAATGTATGAAAATACCTGCATGTTATAAGGTAACATTTTTAAAATTTATTTTCATCTGTACGAATGTAGTTTTACATTGGTAGTATGGTGTTAAAATATTTTTGTTAGTTCTACCACAAAGTATACGGTGTACAAATATTCAATTGTCATTCTTTAAGTACAATAGGAGATTTAAAAGCGTCTTCATAAAGTTATTTCCCTGTTACCTTACTTCCCTGTTTTATCGCAATGCTGTCACTTTAAAATGCCTGGTTTATTAGATGACAGTGGCTGGATCCAGTGACTCGGAATTTCGGACCCAGTCAGTGAGTTCATGTATCAAGATCGGCAGTAAGTCAAGCGGGGGAAACTACTGGGCTTGAAATAGACGGGTTATTCAACTGGGCTGAATTGAGGACACGAAGTCAGCACTGGACTAGATTGAAACTACACGACCCCAGCTGCAAGTCAGTGCTAGACTGACTTAAGTGTCGTGCAGTCTGGCGCGTAGAGACAGCGATACGAGACTCTTAAAAAAAAATCTTTAAGAAAACTTCACGGTAGAACAATTACTGGTCAAGTTGCGCTGGTTTGCACGAGCCTTTACTGTACTGTCACATTACTGAGCTTGTAGAAACCTGCCTGGAATTATAAATCGCACAATCTGTCAAAAATAACTCTAATTTTGATACATTTTTGACAAGTTTTTGACATTAATTGTCACTGAGATTAGATAGCGACCAGATTTTGAACGTTAATAAGTCTCTCTGCCTAGCCTTTTCCCTACTATGTTGGGGTCGGCTTCCAGTCTAATCGGATGCAGCTGAATACCAGTATTTTACATGAAGCGACTGCCTATCTGACCTTCACAACTCACAACCCAGTAACTGGGTAATACGATACCCCTTGGTAAGACTGGTTGTCAGACTTTTGGGCTTCTGACGACCCGTAACGACTCAAAAATCCACGAATGACAGCCGGGACCAACGGCTTAACGTGCTTTCCGAGGCACGGAGGAGTTTCAGTATGTAAAGACGGTCTCCACGGACCAACGCCGGCAAGCGTAGCTTAACCTGAAAGATCGACCCGTGGGGCTGTTATTACTTAGCCACGAGCTCCTCCGTTACCGTTCGAACGTTAACAATAACCTTCCTGATAGAAATAAGTTGTCCAGTTAGCGTAGAGAGAACACTGGTGGTACTAAAGGTACAACTCTGCCTAACCCTTTGGTGATTTCAGACTCAACTCCGCTTCGAGAAAACTTTTACTTTACTTTATCATCGTCTCTCATGATGAGGCAAACAAGAAAAATAATAAATTTTCCTAACACTTCTTTAAAAACTCGACAATCTGTCACACTTACACATCCATTCGACCACTACAAAAATAATAGCAAAAAACATAAAAAAAGACAGATGCACGACATTTAACTCGCACATAACACCTATTCTGAAACAGGAAGCCGATCGACTTCCCCTCGAGTTGCGGAGAAAGAAACAAGACCAACAAACATACATAATTGATGGGGGAACGACGTCGCATTTCATCAGCTGTCCTCAAACGATGACATTTGAGATGAGTTTTAAAATAGTTTCGTTTTTATGACACGATTTGTCGTGAGTCGCAATGCGATTACTCTTGCCGGCAGGAATTGCTAACAGAAGTTTAAATTCACGAAATAGAATAAAACAAGCCCCCCCGCGCGCCGCCGCCGCCGCACCGCGTCTGTTTGTCTGAACGCGATAAACTCAAAATCTACCGAACGGATTTTCATATAGTTTTCACCAATGTACGGAATGATTCATTAAAGTTTTGTGTAAATTTGAAGATGTCGGAAAAATCATGCCGACTGGGAGCTTTACTGGCGTGCGCCGCGTAAACTAATAAAGTTATATGATAATAATGTATTACGGAATTATTGTTTACCTGGATTAATCCATAAGGTACTTTTAATCCCGGTAGTATGTTTCCGTGGGATATTTTCCGACATTCACGCGGGAGAAGCTGCGGGCACGTATTTGTGTTACTATTTGTAATCTTTTTCGTTTTCAAGCGCATTAGACGATCTGATTAGTTTTTGTGTTTTGTTTCATTACTTTTATCAAGTGATAATAATAAGTAGTAGTGATAGTAAATGTATGCACGTTAACACCTACATAATGTTATATTCAATTTCATTTTCAAATAGCAAATGATTTTTTAAATGTTTGTATGTTTGTTTGCTACGCTGTCACGCTAAAAACCCTGAGAGGATTTAGATTAAATTTGGTACATGGGTAGGCCATGACCTGAGTCAGGACATCGGGTACTTTTTATCCTGATATTTCTACGGAATCGAGACTTATCTGGGTGAAACCGTGGGGCGCAGCTAGTTGGTTATATGTCGGCAATCCATTAAGGGGATGTAGGAGAGGTCATTTACAACCGAATTGACTCCTGTGCAAATGTCAACAATTTTCGAGTCATTTGACATTTATTTTTATGTCATACATTTTAAAATGTCAAATTACTCTAATATTGTTGACATTGGCATATGGGTCATCAGGGTCATTTGGTTGCAAATGACCTTTCCTTTGTCCCCTAAACGGATTGCCGACAAATAAACCAATATCCCTGTATAAATTAGATTTTGCCGCTTGGCCTTTGCCGAATCATACCGACCCGAACAAGACCGTGTGTGGCAGCCCTTGCTTAAAAATAAATTTCTAACCAATAAAGATTTCAGACATCGCACGCATTAAAAGTCTTCCACAACAAAACGTAAGCAGCTCAGCTCTGCGAGCGTTTTGAAAGCTTTTCAGTTCAGTTTGTTATTATAGCTTAGTTTTACTAATGTCCATTTATTTGTCATACAAAACAGTTACACCTCGTCAAGTTACAGTTATTTTTATTTTATCACTAGTTTTAGCTAGCGGCTTCGCCCGCGGTAATGTCAGTATATCCCACGGGAGCGTACCACCAGGACAAAATGTAACCTATGTCTTAAAATCCAGGTCATGTCTACCCGTGCGCCAAGTTTGATCCAAATCCGTTCAGCCGTTTTTGCGTGAGCAACAAACATCAAAACATACAAACTTTAGTAGGATCCTTTTTTTTGTACCTGATTTGTACTTAGACAGATAAAGAATAATATTTGTGAGTTTTTATTTATGACCAGCTTCCGCCAGCGGCTTCGCCCGCGTCATATCTTTATAAATTATATAGCCTATGTTACTCAGTGATAATATAGCATTCTACTGGTGGAAGAATTTTTTAAATCTGTCCAGTATTTTTTGAGTATAATCATTACAAACAAAAATACAAAATAATTTCTCTTTGTAATATTAGTGTAGACTAGCTGTTGCCCGGTTCTTCGTCTGCGTGTATTTTATATTTAAAAAAATGTCTATAAATTTCAAGGACGAAAAGTACCCTATATAGTATATACTTCTCCAGGCCTTACAGTCTTGACATAGATAGCGATCGCTATACGACCGAATTTGGTCGCAAAGTCGTAACGGCGTCCCTAGACGAGCACGACGTGCTTCACTCAGTACGGGATTTTTTTCGTGCTTGTGAAGCACGTCGCGCGCGTCAGCTATTAAAATAGCTAATAGTAGACCACACCAGAACAAGTTTCCAAAAAAAACTCAAATCGCTAACTATATATAATTTGGTCTAGGTACAATAAAAGATAAATTTGAATAAATTCGTCATTCAAAATTATTACAAAATATTAAAAAAAAAAAAATAAGTATAAAAAAAAATATTCGTAATTTTAATTAAACATTAAATATAAATTATTATAAAATTATTATAAATAGGTACATATACAGTACGATGATTGATATAAAAAAACCGGCCAAGTGTGTGTCGGACCACGCAGGGTGTTAATAAATTACAACGCCACAATAAAAATTACGTTATTTTTTAAATATATTGCAAATCTGACCCTCTTAGCAGGCAAGCAGGGCTCCTGCTTACCCTGTCCTGTAAGTGTAACAATATAAAATAATCTTACAGTCGTAACTCTTAATAGGTACATCTTGATAAAAGGAGGCTGTCTCAAGAAGCGGCGTGTTTTATACAACAATCTTGAAGTCTGTAGTCGGCGAGTGTTGAGAACTGTGCGATGCTTATCACGCTAAATGTGGATGAAGATAAATGGCAAATGGCATGAAAGAAAAAAGTTTAATTATTTTGGAATTTAAATTATGAATACCTACTATACATGCTGTGGACATCAATCGCGACGCGCAAACTGTTAGCAAGAATTTACCACATGATTCTAGACCACCAAGTTTTTTTTTTTCGGTAATATAAAAATCTGCTATTTCATACAAGTGACTTACACGGTCAAAATCAATGAAACTGTTGTATTTTTCTGTCTTTTCCAATTCATACGCGTACTTTCTAAGTTTATATTGGACATCAATTATATCAGTAAAAGAAAAAATCCTGAAGAATTACATTCGTAATGATTTATTTTAAAATACCTATCGATTTCCTGCCTGACCGCACAAATCACCGTCATTGGGAGTGAAATATCTGGTATTATTATTCGGGTTGAGTTGACGCGGGCCGAGCTGTCACTGACCCAAGAAATCAGCACCCTAATTGCGTTACACACGAACAATCTGTTTCATTTTGACAGTTCAACAACATTCATTGCGTTATTTACGTTTTTGAGCAGACAAATTTTTCGAACTTAAGAAGCAATGGATTTGCAATATCCTTCAAAATGATTCAGATTATGATTGATCGAGTCTTACGCAATTACGGTGACTTATAGTTATTATCAGTCTGAACTTGTTAACCCGTCTTGAGCAAGCGTGTTGATCAATGTTCGTGCCTTCTTCTGTAGTAAAAGAGGCCATTGCACTGCAGTAGGACAATAATAGGCTGGTATTATTATTAGTAAAACTACTCGACCGAAATAATATTAAACATATTGGTTCCTTCCAACATAAACCGACAAAATACAAAAGCAGAGTATTAATTATCTAAGAGATATTAATTATAAAATGAAAATAATATCTTATGTCTTATCTAAGATGTTTTGTTCGCAAATTGTAAGCCAACTCGGTACGTTGACAAATAATTTACGTTTCAAAGTTGTTGGTGTAATTTGTATTGAAACTTTTGTGTATTGTTCTGTCTTTTGAGTTACGGAGTAACTACAGTGAATAGGTTTTCAGTAATTAATTAATTATTGCAAGGATGGGTATAGTAGACCTCGTAATTAGTACTACCCTAAGGTTAAATGTCATTTGCCATTTGCCATAGTGACGTCATAAAATGTCAAGGTTTATTTGCTATGGGGAAATATTTTACAAATCCTCAAAAAAAATTTTGCGCTTCTAATGATGCATACTTTTTTAAATGTTTGAGCATCTTTTAAACATTATTTTTCTCAGTCTTCTTCTTTTCGTGTGGTTAGTGACTAGCCTGGTGTCAGAGTTTTAAAGCCGTCCGAGAAATATCTCTCAGGCCGGTTTCTTCACGATGTTTTCCTTCACCGTTTTTGAAGCAAATGATGGTTATACAATACGCATATGAATCCGAAAAGTCAGAGGTGCCTGGTAAGCCTTGTGTTCGAACTCGAGACCTATGACTTGGCAGTCCGACGGTCGCACCACTAGGCTATCACTGCCCTAATTCTCACAGTTGGTCTAAGTAACTAAGCTAGGGTACCCGGCCCAAATGGGTTAGGTTAGAACTGCGACAAATCACGCGCGAGCCGAGCGATTAAGAGGGAACAGGGCCTGCGATTCTCCATACAACTGTATTCCCCTTTTTTCTTCCTGAATAATGCCTTTAAAGCATTTTTTTTATTTTATAAAACCAATTTCTGCTGTAGACACGTCCCTAAAAAAATAAAATAACTCCCCTTTTTCAGCAACTTATTAGTAAAGAAAATATGACCCTCCAAAAATTACAAAAATGCCCCATTATTACCGACGTGATTAGAGGACTACCACACAAATTTGAAAAGTTTTTAACATAAAAGAAAGTTATCCTAACCTAGACATACTCTTTCTTAAAAAATAATTGAATCGGCTCAAATTTCGAGGAGAAAAAAGGGGAATACGAAACGTCGATCTCGTAAATTTTTTTGTGATATAAGCGGTCTAAGCTGTAGCTATCCCTATCGCACTCTACGGACGCAGACTTGAGGTAAGACGACGGCCATCGTTTCTTCAAATACCTATTTTTCGAATTCCTCGCAGGCCCTGTTCTCTCTTAAGTAAAGCAAGCGTTGTCGCGGCAGCAGCTGGAGAGCGCTAGAACCAAGTTCGTCGCAGCTACTTGACTATTTAATATTTTTAGGACCCCGAAATAGGAATTCTTTGAGGCTTACAATTATTAGAGTGTTCAATAATATTTTTAAGGGCGTAAAATAGGAATTATTAGAGGTTCGATTATGCCTTGTCTATGTGACACTTGGACAATTTCATCCTTAGTGAAGTGTCAAAATACTTTGAAATTTGTTGTCAAAAATGGTTGCGAAATTACGATATCAAATACACTAAATTAGTGAAACACTGAGTTGAAAACCCTAAAAGAACATAGGTACCTTTTTGGTGAATACTATCAAAAAGGTCAGGTGTATAGATAATTTTATACAACGGGCGCGTGTAGATATCATTAGAAGTATAAACCTGGACGAAGCAAAAGCATCATGTTAGGTAGCAGCTAGTGTTCTGTAGTTTTGACTACGCCAATGGAAGCAAGGCGTGAGTTTACATAATAATATGTACAGTGCGTTCATTATAACTTGACCCAATACGATTGGTAGCACTGAATTTTGCAGTCATGGGATTGATAGTAGGTAGGTACTGTTCTGTCAGTCGCAATTTTAAACCCTATTAGTATTGAAACTAAGTGCAAATTTCACCAATGAAACTGAACGCGGTCACCACATCTAAACCGAGTCCAAGAGCTGTCAGTGTCAATATTCCAAAGAAAATAATTACACTGACAGCTCTTAAACGTGGTTTATGTGATGATCGCGTTCATTTTCATTGTGAAATTCGCCCCAAGACTGCAAAATTCTGTACTACCAATCGGGTTACGGATCAAGTTATACTGAACGCACTGTAGGGATGTATGCCTTTCAAGAGCTGTCAGTGTCAATATTCCACAACAATGATGACACTGACAGTTCTTGAACGCGGTTTAGATGTGCTGATCGCGTTCAGTTACATATGTGAAATACGTAGCCACTGCGACGCGCGACGTGTCTTGCGGTGCGACGGACGTGACGCGCGTGTTGCTTGACGCAAGTCGCGTCGCAAGTTGCAGAGGCCTGATGGTGTAGATCTTGGAGCTCCTCAGTATCAACATAACCAGCCTATAATTTTCCCACTGTTAGGACTCAGGCCTCCTCTATTCGAGAGGGAGTGGGCTGTAATCTACCACGCGAGCCCAGTGCGGGTTGGAGATGTCACGTCTTCGAATTTTTGGTTCTAGGACATGCCGGTTTCCTCACGATGTTTTCCTTCGCCTGCTCTCCCCACTAGTCTCAGTATATGCAAAGGAAAATAACAATAGTGGTCATTAAAACTCCAATGAAAAAAAAAAACTGTGGTCAATAATTTGCAACCTTTAAGTTACATAAATTGTGCAACCTTTAAGTTATATAAATCCAAATACATACACTGAATCAGATAGTACACGTAACATCAAATTAGGCGTATCAGTTATCAAGATTCAATATGACGGTAGCAGAAGGAATAGCCACTTAGGCATTCATAGTGGAGCATCTAGACTCAATTATAGCTACCGTATCGAAACTAGACTGAAATGTATGCTTGGCACGAAAATCTTGGGAATGCTGCTCGAGATTAAGATTTCTAGTATTATATTATGGCTATATTTGATTTCGTGTTGATTATAAATCATAATACAATATAGTAGGTAACGCAGAAAGTAAGTACATTTGAATTGAAAAAGTGGTACTTGGTTTTGGTACTTTCCCTGATTTGTTATTGACGCCGTCTCAGTAATTATCCAAGTATGTACATAAAGTGATGAGCAATTCAAATATACATAGAAAAAATAGCTAGCATGCCATAAAAGTAGATCAAATCAAGTAATTAAAGTTGGCGTGGTCTCAACGTATTATTAACTTTTGATATTAATTCCAATTGTTTGGTTACCAAGCCCTTGTTCCATTTTTTTGTGAAAACGATTAATTTATAAGTAAAGCCATTTGTCTTCTTTGATCAGTCTATTTCCATCAATTTGTACTGCGATCTCTTAAACGCGATCCTGATATTTCATTGTTGTTTACTATGACTTTTTTTAGATCGAATCATTTTAAAGAGAAAATACTATAAAATCAGTGAGATTTTGATGATATTGATTCTAAGGTAGGTAACTGTTTTTACCCGACTACCCCATGAGGATGGTAAAGTTTGGGCACGCCACTATTGCGGCGATAAGTCCCCTCTTTGAGGAGTGGCTAGAGAGGCGCCACGGCATCCTCACCTTCCGCCTGACGCAGTTCCTCACCGGACATGGTTGCTTCAGGCGGGAGGAAACGCCCGGGTGTCATCACTGCGTAGATCGCTCGGAGGATACGGTGGAGCATACGGAGGAGGTCTGCCCGGCTTGGGCAGAGCATCGCCGTGTCCTCGCGGAGGCTATCGGTGGCGGGGATCTCTCGCGTCCGGCTCTGGTCCAGGCCATGGTACGGAGCGAGAGGGCATGGGAGGCCGTCACCTCCTTCTGTGAAGCAGTAATGCTCGCGAAGAAGGAGACAGAACGCGTGAGGGAGAGGCAAATTTCGCGCCCTAACGCCCCTAGCCGCCGCAGGAGACGCCCTGGGCGTCGGGAATCGCAGGCCGATTCCCGGCCACCGTAGGCGTGGGCTTGCGGACGGTGAGCAATGGGTAGCTCGCCGTCCCATAAGGACCAGGGCCGGGTCGACGGCACGTTGTGTTCCACGCGCGCCTCAAAGAGATGTCAGCAAGTGAAGGGGTCCGATAGGACCGATGCCTGCCGGGGTTGCGGGAAAGTCCGAAAGAGATACCGTGGCCCCTGGCAACGTACAGGCAACGGAAGGATCACGGGTGGGTTTTAGTCAGTAAGAGTCTGACACGCCCTCCCACTCCACCCAGAGTGGGAGAAGTTATTTGATAATTTCCAACCCAAAAAAAAAAGTATGTCAATGTTTTTCGAGAGTATAATATATGTAGGTATATCTATTTCTTCGGTTTTGCTCTGTAGCCTAAACGGATTGATAGATTTTAACATATATAAGGTGTTGTTAGATTATTATTAGTCTTAATTGTGGGAGTGACATAGGCCATATACCTACTATTTATATATTGCATCTGCAAACACATAAAAAGGGAGGGAAAGGTTTTTTTAAAATAAAATTTCAACAATATTGGTTTCAAAAAGCTAGTAATAAGTCAATTCCAAATACATAGATAATATATTATTAAAAATAATAAGCTTGAAATAAAGTAAATTATTAAAAAACCCGACCGCAAAACCACATAGGTGACTGAAAAAAGAAAAACAAGCATTGAACTTTTTGTAAGGTATTGCAAACGGGGACAAACCAATAAATAACCTTAATATGGTGTAACTTTTGTATGTTTTCTTTCTTTTTTTCCGGTTACGTGTTTTTGCAGTCGGGTTTTTTTTTTTGAACACATTCTCGCCAGTATTTAGACCAATACTGACATTCATTTTTAAATCACAGAAAATTGCCAACTGGAACTGTTTTTGACCTTATTTTCGGCATCACCATTCCAAGAACGGACATAATTATTCGTGATCACAACATTTATTTAAAGGTTTCTGCCTCGCCTTTTCCTAATTATGTTAGGGTCAGCTTCCAGTATTACCAGATGCAGCTGAATTCTACTATTTTGCATGGAGCGACTGTCTATCTAACCTCCACAACCCAGTTACTGGGTAATACGATACCCCTTGGTAAGACTAGTTGTCAGACTTTTGGGCTTCTAACTACCCGTAACGACTGTCAACGATAAACAAAATTAAATGACAGCCGGGACCAACTGCTTAACGTGCTTTCCGAGGCACGGAGAGGTTTGGATATGTATTGGATGGTCACCCATCCATGAACCGACCGCGGCAAGAGTAGCTTAACTTTCGATAAACCCTTGTGTTTTTTATAATTTAGCCACGACCTCCTCCATTTATTTAACGGGTTGTTCCTTATTAAAAACAATTTTATTGAATGTTGTTTCAGAAACTAAAATGCCTCCACATGGATCTGTAAATCCTGAAATGCGTTTTACGGACGATTTAAATGATAAATCAATCACAGCTCTTGAAAAACTGGATGTACCACAAAAAGCTGGTCCTAGGGAATATGAAATTGTGGACAAAAACATACTCGTATTTGGTTATTTGCACGCTGCGGCGTTCTATGGTTTATATCTTTGTTTTACAGAAGCAAAATGGCCAACAATTATGTTTGGTAAGTGAAAACATGAATTTACTTGGTTGAAATCCTTTAAATGAGCAATATTTTATATTTGTAATCACGTTCTCGAAAACGACTTTTGGCAATAATTCCTTCTGCACATGTGGCTTCCCTGGTACCTCATTAACGGCATAACTATGTAAATATCTATTAACGGCTCCCAAATTACGATGATTATTTTATTTTATTTTACCTTTTTTCTTTTACATACTACCTTGACATAATCTCTTCGTTATTTGACATTATATACCTAAAATATTATATATATATATATATATATATATATATATATATATTTTTATAGCAAATAAGTATTGTTACATACAGCTGTAGTGGCAATTATGTCATTTGGTTTAAATAGCTTTTTATTTTTATTATTTGATTTTGCTTTTATATAGATTCTTTTCTTTTAGAATTTGTGAATGTGAGAACGTTGTAGGCTTAACAGACTGTAGATCTATCGACCATTTTCTATCTTGCTAAGTACCTGGTACTTGTTGATAGGCCTACACTGTCCTCTCATACCTATTAACTCTGTAATTTGAAAGCATTGTAAATACCATTTATTTTTAAAAGAGTAACCATGGAGTTTCTTGCCGGCTCTTCTCCATAGGAAACGACCAATTGGAACCGTGCATCTAGCTTCTGACGTTTCATAAGTGCCCTTATAGGTTTATGTGAAATAAAATATTTTGAATTTTTGAATTTTGAATTTTTGACTCTAACGATTTCGATGAAAGTTGTAATAATATACAGAGGTTTACGGAAACGAAAAAAAAAAAAAAAAAAAAAATGGTAACAGTGTTGAAAACAAAAAACAAAATGAGTGTTGAAAAAATAATAATGAATTTAAAAAAATTGGCTAATTGCAGAATCCTTTTTGTCTATAATATTCGTACCATGTACCTTATGCTCCCCGGCAGCTCTCTACCGGCGGCGGCGGCGCCTCAGAAAAATTTTTCTACACTAATATATGTAATAATGAGAAAAGATTTGTATTTTTGTTAACCCGATTTTAATAGCCAAACACTTCTGTACCAATAAAATGGAAGGGTTGTATAGTTTATCTCGTAACAGCTTCTAACATTACTGAATCATATTTTCTTACTTTTCCAGCTTACCTATCATACGTCGCAGCTACAATAGGGGTCACAGCCGGAGCCCACCGTCTCTGGTCCCACAAGGCCTACAAAGCCAAGCTTCCCTTACAAATACTCCTCATGATCTTCCTCTCTATCGCCAACCAGAGAGCCACCCACTGGGTCAGAGATCACAGGGTCCACCACAAGTATAGTGACACTGATGCTGATCCCCACAATGCTAGCAGGGGATTCTTCTACTCCCATTTGGGATGGCTCTTTGTGAAGAAGCATCCTGAAGTCAAAAAACGTGGGATGCAGATGGATTTGTCTGATTTGTACAGAAATCCTGTCTTGATGTTTCAACATAGGTAAGTAGTTTATGATAAAAAAGCTTTAGTTTAGAATTAGGAATATCTTTAACAACTTAGTTACAACTATAACTATTTCTCCATGTCATTTTTAACTGCAATTTTGATGCATATTCAGCCTTCCTACCTTACCTTTACCTACCTTACCTTTAACTACCTTACCTTTACCTACCTTACCTTTACCTACCTTACCTTTACCTACCTTACCTTTACCTACCTTACCTTTACCTACCTTACCTTTACCTACCTTACCTTTACCTACCTTACCTTTACCTACCTTACCTTTACCTACCTTACCTTTACCTACCTTACCTTTACCTACCTTACCTTTAACTACCTTACCTTTACCTACCTTACCTTTACCTACCTTACCTTTACCTACTTTACCTTTACCTACCTTACCTTTACCTACTTTACCTTTACCTACCTTACCTTTACCTACCTTACCTTTACCTACTTTACCTTTACCTACCTTACCTTTACCTACCTTACCTTTACCTACCTTACCTTTACCTACCTTACCTTTACCTACTTTACCTTTACCTACCTTACCTTTACCTACCTTACCTTTACCTACTTTACCTTTACCTACCTTACCTTTACCTACCTTACCTTTAACTACCTTACCTTTACCTACCTTACATTTACTAGTATACTGCGTTCCTACTTCTGAGACACAGGCCTTCTATCTGTGAGATAGACTGGGCCATAACCGACGACGCGGGCCCAGTGCGGTTTGGTTGATGTCACTTGCCTTCGAATTTTTTGGTCCTAGAACAGGTCGGTTTTCTTACGATGTTATCATTCATCGTTTTGAGAAAAGCGGTGATGAAATAAAGTGCACAAAGTAAAGGGCCTGTTTGGGTTCGAACCCATGACCACTTAAGTCGGGGCCGTTACCACTAGGACACCACTGCTCTCGATGCAGTTCTTGCCAACCTGTTACCTAAATTTAAGTTATGAACCATAGTTGCTTGCGAAGGTATTATCAAACTCTTTGTAAGTGTCATTTATTGAATTTGGTTTATTAATATTATTATTATTTGGATATTTCAGGTTTGCCAAGCAGCTCATTCCAACAATTTGTTTTGTGATACCAACTTTGATCCCCGTGTTCCTTTGGGGTGAAACCTTCAACAACGCTTGGCACCTCGTCATCATGCGATACGTCTTTAACTTCCACATGTTCTTCTTGGTGAACAGCGCTGCCCACATCTTTGGCAACAAGCCTTATAACAAAAATATTTTATCCAGTGAAAGTAAGATTGTTTCTTTGGCGACCTTTGGCGAAGGCTTCCATAACTTCCATCATGTATTTCCTTGGGATTACCGAAGTGCAGAGTTGGGGAATACTTGGTTTAATTATACAAAGTTGTTCATAGATTTGGCTGCAGCCGTTGGGTGGGCTTATGACTTGAAGATTGTATCTGATGATATTGTTAAGAAAAGAGCGTTGAGGACAGGTGATGGGTCTCATCATTCTGTTGTAGTTGAATGAGAGAAAATAAATGATTGTTTTATTACAGTTATATAATTTATTATGTTGTGAATTTATTTGAACTAATATTAACCGAAAAGGCTGGTGGGGGTGGCTCGGGAAAAGGATAATTGGAAGAATTTGGGAGGCCTTTGTAGGCTAAATAACTTAAATGTTAACCTTGTTTTGTTGCATATACTTTGGATTATTATCTGTCGTATTATGTATCTGGAAATACCTACTTATGTAAATACCAGTGTCCCCTAGCGATACCTAAAAGCATTTTTATACAATTCATGTTATCAGAGCAAATAGCTATTCAAACTAGTTGCTAGCAAGAAAAGGGACGGGTGTGTATTTAAAAATGACAGAAGGGTGCATCTGTCACTGCAATGTTGAAAGAATAGTTAGGGGACGAACTCATCCATCATGGTGGCTACGAAATGTCAACAAATGTCTTGGGACAAGAGTTCATTATTCTTCTGATAAATAGCACCATAATTTATTTATTTATTTGAGACGCCACTAAATGCCAACGGCATTGAGTGGTTAGCTTGCGTGTTCTGTGCTGAGTTCACGCAACGCGTCGTACGTCCAGCCAGTAATAGGAATCGCCCATCAAGGTGCGCTGTCCCAAATTAAACGCATTATTATAGATAAAAAAGGTATTTTAATAAAACACGTATACTAATTAAATTATCTTTAAAATGGTAAAGGTTTCAGAAAAATACGCTTGATAGTTTTTACGTAATTCTCAGTGTTTTATCCGCGTTACACAAAACTTTACAAATTAATTACACTACGTAATATAAACATAATCTAAAATATTTACAGATGAAGTTATTTAAAAAATGCTCTTATTTACCACTATATTTTTTCCGAATCATTAAAACTACTCATTTAGACGTGATTTTCGGAATAAAATCACTAAAAGTCGGTTATTGTCGCCTTACAACATAACAGATTAAAATATATCTAAGTCGTTGTACAGATAAATTGTAACAAAAAATAATAATAAATAGAACACTAGTTACAAAATTGACACATTATGAAACAATGTAAAGCTAATAAACCAATCAATATAAAAATACAATTTATTTGCACATTATATTATGTACAACGTAATTTTACAGAAACAATAAAATCCAATCATTTATTTTTATCCTCCCACGTATGATGAAATCACAAACATAAACTTCCGCCATAGAATTAAAATACCATAACATATTTTTCATATTTACCGTTCCAGATGTCATTAACAACTAAAAACTCATTATTTCACCATTAAATTTATTTATACGTAATGTCGCCATCGCTACGGGGATCGGGATACGGACATTCCCACTTTAGACCATCGTATATCATAATTTGAATATCGAAATAAAACTATGGGAACAAGATCCGGTTACCACAAAGGGCATTTTTTTTTCCCTTTGATGGTCACTATACTAATCATAACAAATAACCTACCTTTTATACTAGAATATAAACAGATTATTTCGGCATCTATAAAATTACGTCAGGTTCCGTAGTTTATTTTTCTTTTTCTCATAGATTTACTTGTAATAAGCAAAACCTCGTTGCAAGATTGAATTAAAAATCTTCGGGGAAATCTGCCCCAAGATTTATATACTTACTTAACATTTTGTTCTGTTTTTTTCAGTCCTCAGAAGTTAATTTATTTAAAGTGGTAATAACTTAGAAAACTAAAAGCGTTGTTCGAGAAATACCTACCTCAAAATAATAAAGACGATAAGATTAAAAAAAAAACAAAAAAAAATGGAAAATCCTCCCTCCTTTTGGCTTTGTCCTAGTCCAGTCAAAAATATAAAAAAATACTTCAATCTTCAAGCCTATTTAAAGATTATGCCACAAGCATATTGTCAAAGATTTTTTTTATTTCGTTACAGAACCCTAAACACCACAAAATCTATTCCAGCATAAAATTAAAATTTTAAAGCCCCAATAAACGAATATGTCAGTTATTTATTAGTATTATAATACGTTTAGACATTAGATGTGTTATTAAGCTATTTTTAACTAACAAGAAATCCATTTATAACTGACCTGCCGACTTTCCTAGTAACCCTAGAACGAACGATCTTCATACACTGGTTGACCAGTTTAAACGAGGTCTAGAGAACTTAAGCTAATGTTTGCAGTAAAATGTCAAAGTATATTGGTTTTTCAGCAAATTGGTTCCAAGTAATGTTTAGTTTCGACTCATTAACGACTCTGAAATGATTGATGAATGTGACGAAGGGTTGTCTGGGGTGTTCTGTTTCTTATTTTAGAATTTAGTTTTGCTTCAGTTTAGTTTGTTTGCAATTCTGTATGTTAGAGATTTGTACTTGCGACCTTACCTTTATGTGCATCAAAGAAGCTTCCATAAGGCGGTGTCCATCCATTACTTATCGAGACCTCTCCGTGCCTCGGGTAGCACATTAAGCCGTTGGTTCCGGCTGTCATTCGTAGATCTTGGCAATCGTTACGATCAGTCAGAAGCTGGAAAGTCTGACAGCCAGCCTTACCAAGGGTATCGTGTTACCCAATAACTGAGCTGTGGAATTCATATAGGCAGTCGCTACATGTAAGATACTGATATTTAGCTGCATCCAGTTAGACTGGAAGCTCGACCCCAACATAGTTGGGAAACGGCTAGGCTGATAAGCGGCGATACTTGAATGACCGTCCGATGCACCCTAGGCAGTCACTGGAGTCTGAAATATTGCCACCTTTCCGACCGAATATTTATGCTGGTACAAGGGAGGACAAATTATTTAAAACTGTAAATTAGACTTATCTTGGAACAGCCTGACGATATAAGGAACGAAAAGATGGCCAAGTTGTTCTAGGCTACAATCGTTATTATACAATGTCTGATTTTGACAAATCTTACAATGTTACTACTGTATACTCGACCTTGTAGTTGCTTTACCACTGTTGACAACAATTCGCAGTAAATTGTAACTTTACTAAGGTTGAAACTATCTAACTGTCACAGACAAATAGACCTTGTTATTTTGTAACGTGCAATATGAAGTTCAACTTTAGGTTGAGTCATAGAGTGGTTGCAAACGCGACTGCTGAGCCCTGGATTCCATTAGGTATGTCTTAGTAACAGCCTGGAGTTTGGAAGTTGGCGGTGTGATACCCCCGTGCCTCGGAAAGCACGTTAAGCCGTTGGTCCTGCGCCTGATCTCTCTCCGGTCGTGTCGGATTGCCGTCCCATCGGACTATGAGAGTGAGGGAAGAGAGAGTGCACCTGTGTTTGCGCACACACTTGTGCACTATAATATCTCCCGCCTAAAAGACTGGTCTCCGTTGAGAGCTCTGGCGGCGGACCAATATAACTGTCATTGACATTATGAAGCTACTTTTTTGCAAAAGTATGCATTGTTTTCATAATTCTTTCGTAACTCTACGTATGAAAAATGTTTTATGATATTGCTAACTTTTCAGCCTAAAAAAATGCGTGTGACGTAATATCACCTAAACAGTTTAATTTTACGCAACGTTTGAGAGGAAAACAATAAAAAGGGGATCATTACCAAATATTATCATATAAATTGAATATGTTCCGTTCACAGAGAAAAGTATGGAGACACCTTCTAGAAATATTTTGTTTCATTTTGTTACCTACCGAAAATGAATGAGTGTAATGTCAAGGCAATACAAAAGTTATTTTTAGAGAAACATAGTAGGTAGTTACTTCAATTTTAGTTTTTTACAACTGTTGGGCAAAACTTTTTTCCAAAATGCTAAAAAACCTGTTTTTTTTAAAGAATTTACCATCTTTAACTCTTACAATTATAAAAACCGCTTTTTTTTCCTGTATCTACTTGACGTCTCCTCCTGTTATACCCGACCGCACGACCCGACGTGTCACGTCATGTGATTTCAGTGGCGCGTCACATTGACACGAGTCGTTTATTATTGTTGACCTTTCAGCTTTTGACAGTAGGCAGGTACTCGTACCTTATCACGTGCATTATTTATCGTCCCGTTATCATATTTAGTAATACATACACAATGAAGATTACACACACACACACAGTTCTTAATTTTTTTTAAATTCTTTTTTTTTCCACACATATAGAGTCCCAATGTTGGGCATAGTTGGTCTGGTGCTCCCCATATGAAATGAAATGATTTTATTTTCTGTAAATTGACGTGTAAAAGTGTTTCTCTACAAACACTTTTATACGTCAATAATATTTTTAAAACTAGATTATGTGGGCGTTTTCGATCTAAATACTCTGAGAAGAAAGGCCGAAACAAAAATTAAGAGGTCTCTTTTAAAATCCAGACATAATCTTTGTCAGATCATGTGATGACCATGTAGATTGGTGTCTGAAAAGGTCTTTTGAGGAAAGAACCACACATATTGAGTATAATAGACCTTTTCAGTCAGTGCACGCATTTGTCAGTATAGTCTTCCATACCTCTCTATACGCTCATAAGAAAATATTGCTATTTAAAAAGAAACTATTTAATTTTTTTATTTTCCTCTGCGTCTACTCCATGCCTCCTCCTGTTATATCCGACCGCGTACGTTATGATTTGTGTGTTTGACGTGCCATGTGATTTCAGTGGCACGTCACATTGAGACGAGCCGTTTATTATTGTTTACCTTTCTGTCTTTGACGACACCAGGGTATTTTTAATAACAGGAGAAGGGTTGGTATGTTATGTGTCTTTATGTCAAGTAGGGGTAGGCACACAGATGGCGGGTATTTAGAATTGAGATACGTGGATTGAAATTGTTTTTTTTTTATTAAGTTGGTATTTTTTCTTTTAGAAATGATTGAGGATTGTTTTTTTCGTGTGTTCATTTATCTACACCAATATGATAAAGAGAAAAGATTTGTCTTTTTGTTTGTACTCGATGAATAAACTCAAAAATTACGGGACCGGTTAAAAAAATATTTTCATCAGTAGAATGCTTTAAAATCACTCACTAACATTCATTCGCTTATTAACATTATTATTTTTGGCTATAATTTAGAAAGATATCATGCGGGTGCGGGAAAGGGAGATATCTCTCTCCCTTTCCGCTGCCTCCTTTTTTGTGTGCACTAAATAAATGATTTATCTATCTATCTATCTATCTCCTTCTGCGACATGTCTAAAGGCACCTGCGTCAAGTTTTTGGCCAAACTGCTAAGGATAGGTACTAAACTAGCCTCTAGCCAAGTGGTAGTGACCCCTACTCTGGATATTGTACAGTCAGTATAGCTACGAACTACCTTATCTCAATAAGACATGATACATGGTAACCTACATAACTAAAAGGACCCAAAAAAGAAACAACAACCTTCGTTAAAATCTTTAATATTTTACATCATAGCAACGAATAAACCAAAAACAAACAGCATGAAGCTGAACATCGCCCTTTCTCCGGAACTGGTAAGCTCTATACTGTAGTACCCCAGTGTTCGGGTCACCTTCTCCATTTCCACCAGACCAGCCATTATCTCCCGGTTGTTGGGTATGATTAGTTCTGAAGGCAGGAGGAAGCCGTATTCTCCAACGTCTCGAAGCTCGAAGAGGTAGACAATGGGAACCTCTGCAACTCCTTTTACCCAGTCGAAACTGGAGCCACTTACTTCGTCTGAAAATTGTTATAAAATTAATGTCAACATTTTAAGCTCGTGATAACAGCCGCACGGATCGATCGACAGTTAAGCTACGCTTACCGCGGTCGGTTCGTGGATGGAACCATCCATATCATAATTATCGTGCCTCAGAAACCATGTTAAGCCGTTGCTCCCGGTTGTCATTTGTAGATCTTCGTCATTGTTATGGGTAGTGAGAAGCCCAAAAGTCTGACTACCGGTCTTACCAAGGGGTATCGTATTACCCAGTAACTGGGTTTTGGCGGTTGGATTGGCAGTCACTCCATGTAAAATACTGGTAACACATTTTAGCGTTTTTGTTTGAGCACGCGTCCTAATTGTCAAAAATCGAGCAAATCTATTGGCACTTTAACGGCGGCATTTTCGCTTTTACGAGTATATCCATATTTGAAATAGGAGGAGATCATGCATTCGGTTAGGTTTAGATTAACTTTATCTAGACAATTCAAGTCTCGAAAAAAATAGACGCATGAGTGAGCTTATAATGGTTTCTGTGATTGAAATGAGTTATATGGCTGACGTTTCAAAATCTTCTGAAAGGAAAGTATAACCAAACAAAAAGGCCTTTAAAAATATAGGTAGGTGGGAACTTACACAAAATATCAGCTGATGTACCAACTACGTAGTCTGTATCATATTGCGCTTTCAGCTTATCCATTCCCCTGATGGCAATTTCGTACTGAAATAACAAAACAATTAGTTTTTTATACAGAAGAACGTGAAAATTTGTTTTTATATGCATCATGTATTAGAAATACTACCCCCCTAACTTTATTAATTTCAAGAAGAATTGTAGAAAATTGTGCAGGAACTGGATGAACAGTGTATCCCCACTTTCATCTAATATGGCTCACGGAGGAAGATAAATGTAGATTTAGCTATTTTTTCCCTACATTTAGCTAAAAGTGTGGTCATATTTAAGGGTGTGATAAAGACCATCTAACTGCACAACTTTCTCCATGGGACCAATATAATTTGCCGTCCTATATATTTTTGGAAGTTGTCAAGTTTTACCGGGCCACGATGGCCGAAACTCAAATGGAATCAACAGGAGAAGTAACAGTCTGATTTTTGTCTGTTAAGTGATAATATAGGCTCGCCTCCTAATTCATAGACTGATCGGCAAGATTCTGGGAGTACTTTTAATTGGAAGCTCACGTATGATGGGGAGGGTGACGCTTAGCTCTTTACCTCCTCTTATTTTTAATGGTACTGTCATACCCATAACCCCTACTGTGAAAGATCTCGGTTTGCATCTGGACTCGACACTTAGCTGGCAACGCCAGGTCTCTAGTGTAAGTCAAAGAGTCAATGGTACTCTGCGATCTCTGTATCGTCTAAGGAACTTTTTGCCCGCCAAGACGAAAACTATGCTGGTGCAGACTTTGATTTTCCCTATCATCGACTATGGTGACGTGTGCTACTTTGACTTGAATGCGGTTTTGCTGGATAAGCTCGACAGACTGCTCAACAATTGTATCCGGTTCATATTCAACCTCAGAAAATATGATCATGTGTCGAGCTATAGGTCTGAGCTCAAATGGATGTCCATTCGCCAAAGAAGAAGTTTGCGTGCTTTGACCACGCTTTTCTCCCTTCTCAACTCTCCCTCTCCTCCTTCTTATCTTTTGTCTCACTTCCAATATCTATGTTCTTCACACTCTAAGAATCTGCGTTCTTCTAATAATCTTCTCCTACTCTGTCCTTCTCATACTTCTGACTTTGTTCATTCTTCCTTTCATATTCAGTCCATTCTTCTTTGGAATGCGCTTCCTCTTGATATCAGAACGGCCACCAGTCGGTATGCATTTAAGCGGAAATTGCAGATTTATTTTCAAAATAAATAGAGTAGAGTCATCTCAGCACCTCCCTCTCTTGAATTCGTATATAATATGTATATATATATATATATATATAATTTAGATATATTATATTATTGTAAATATGTATGTATGTGTAATTAGTACTATTTTAGTTCGTATGTATTATCATATATTTTTAATAATAGTTTTCTCTTTGTTCCTCTCAAATAGAGCACCTGCCATCTAATCTCTTCACCACCCTTGGTTGGCTGGTAGAGAATGCCTAAGGCATTAAGTCCGCCATTGTACCTCTTTGAGTGCGAGAAGTTTTTTAATAAGTACTTCTGTCTACCTCTTTGGAAAATACGGTCGTGATGTAATTGTAATAGTTAGATAGCACAATCAGCCTATAACTGTCACACAGCTGGGACACAGCCCTTCTCCCTGGGAGTGGGCCGTAATTCCCCAGGCGGGCCAATGCGGATTGGTGGATGTCACATGTCTTCGAATTTTTGGTTCTAGGACATGCCGATTTCCTCAAGATGTTTTCCTTCACCGTTTTGAGAGCAGTAGTGTACAGTTCAATATGTGTGTCGGAAATATGTTACTGGGTTGACGGGATCGGGACAACAGCGCCGCCTAGCGGCGCTCGATAGAGTCTACAACATACCGCTCGGACCGGCTGGAGCTAAAAAGACTTCATGGATGGCGGTCAAGCAGTGAAGACGTTTAGAAACTGTCGCGCGGTTCGAATAGTTGTGTTGTGTACCTACAGTGTGTGAATTGCTAGTGTGATTAATTTGATAGTAAATTATGTGATCTGTATTGCACACGGTTTTCTATTGAGCAATAACCAACATTACCCACAGTACGGCCAAAGTAGTTAAAATATGGCTGATAACAACGAATTTGACAAATACCCTTCCCCGTTATGTGTATGTATTTACTTACCATATCAGTATAGTTGGGAGCTTCCAGCACATCGTATCCCGCCAAATGGCTGAATGGAACCAACACCATTTGAGAATACGAATGGAAAGCGAAGTAGTAGACCATATTGCCTTGCTCCTTAATAGTTGTGACGTAATTGGCTATTGCTCGAGATTCAGGTTCCGAAAATTCTATGTGTCCAGCAAATGTTTCAGCGCAAGGGTTCTGAGAAGCCCCAACCGCTGTAATAAAAAAAGTGATGTAGTACCAGCGGGGTAGTTGCGTAATTCCGTAACACATTAATAATGGCAATACCTTTCATTTTGACAATTCTAAAATATTATTTTAATTATTGTGAATGTGAGGACTATCAATATGGATCTTTTTTTTCATATTTGTTTTCTTGCTCAGTTAGTTTCAATGATGGTCTGGCAGTTTGAGTAGTTTATGCGGTATTGTTCGTCGATTTGAGTTCCTTAAGTTTTGAGTTGAGCTCCACGATTACTGACAATAATGTTTGCACTCACTGGACGGGTCCACACAAATCTATGTGGTATCTATATCGCAAAAAACTTCTCCCATACATTTCTTATTGATTGCTATGAGATTATGAGATTCCTACTATGAGATTGACCCTGATGGACTCTGCATAATATCAATATGAATGGATGTACACTTGATAATATCGAGCTGATAAGCCACATTCTAGTCCACAAGTACCTAATCTATGAAAATATGTTATTGCTTAATTATGTCAATAAATGGGACGCAAGTAATCAAAAATTCATAATTTTCGATAATGATAGCAACTTATCAGAATTTATATAAAATAAATATCTACCATTGGTTTGGTTACGGACAACATTAAAAGAGAATTTTTATCAAATTTGTTTTTGGAAAACTTGGCTGTATAATAGAGCACGGACTAAAGTCGCGTCCTTACCAAAAGCGATCGACGCGCGAGTATATGTTCGTCGCGCTCTTTTAAATTAATACTAGCTGTTGCCCGTGATTTCATCTGCAATTCATGATAAAAAGTAAACTTTGTCCTTTTCCAGGTCATGGTCTACCTATGTGCCAAATGTCATCAAAATCAGCCGTTTTAGCGTGAAGGCGTATCAAACAAACAAACAAACTCACTTTCGCATTTACAATATAAATATATTATATATATATATCGACTTATCCGTAGAACAGAGTCCGATGTGATCATGGAGCAGAAACGGTTTAAATAGCTAGCGAGATAAGAAATACGAAATCTACAGACATACGTTTTTAGAATTTTCGTATCTTATTTAGTTTTGGAAATATACTCGTAGAATCGAATAACGTTCAATCTGACATTAGCTCCGTATAAAAACGCACGGAGTGATCAAGCTACGCGCGGGGAATGAGGGCGGCGCGGGCGCCCCGTCCGTTCGTCAGTCCGGCCGCTGTTTGTTGGTGTTAATATAGAACGTCACTTAATTAAAAGTAAAAGTAAAACAACGTATAATATTCACTACGAATCCCCGCTCTTCCGCTATAAAACACCCGATGTTGATATGGAGCTCACTATCTCGTGAAATAAAAGGATAAGAAATATACAATACATAGCATTTAACTAGGCTGGGGCATCTGTACAACATACCAGAAAATCTAAAAGTCAAGTCACACCGTTTAAGAGTTACACAAGTCAACTACTTTTCTAACCTCTACTGAAAACTATGAACCCGGACTTTATTCTACGGATGAGTCGATATAATATATAGGTATGATCGACTATGTCAGTCGTGCGATCTATCAAATCGCGTTTGTACGTCAAAATTTATACAAACGATCACGTGCTCGCGCGACGATTGCTTTACGGTTAGGTTAGGTTAGGTACCCCGCACGGGGTACCGATTAATGCTTCTGATATAAAGAAATAAGACAATAACTTGGTTACTAGCCATAAACTTTGTAGAAACTAAGTATTTAGATATTTATTATACAATTTTATGTTCAGAGTTCTGCTTATAAGACGAATGTGTTTCTACAGCATGTAAACCTAAATAAAAATAACTATGAATAGCTTATTAGTATTCGCATAGTACAATAAAGTATCAGTATTATATCTCGGCAGTAACCTTAAAATGATTATCTACGGCCGCTCGGTAGATAAACCTTCCGCATCCATGCGTAACTGCCGCGCACTCGATACTGTTCATACTGAGATTTAGAAGTGTTTCGCCCGTTTTCTAAGAAGATATAATACTGTTACTTCTTTATACGGTGGTATTAGAAAACTTTTATACACTATCGTGATGCGATACGACGAAGGAGGAGTATCATCAACTTCCCAAATTCAAATCACAAAAATGTCATTCTTTGTCAGTGGTATGAAATGGCTATTGCGCGTCATCAATCTACTCAACAATAAAGTTCCCTGATTTTACAAAATAGAATGAATTAAAAACAATACTTACACATCCAGACAAAACCAAAGTTTCTGTTCAAATCAATTCCGTTACTGATATCATCACCCTGAGCGCAAGTTGTGTGATTCAACGTACTTCTATTCTTCCTCCACATTCTATTCTGTAATCAAATATTAAAAATAACTCTGTGAACAAAACACTGGTGTAAATACATTCATGAAAAAAATTCAATCCTCCAATAGATCTACTGACAAGTACATTCGAACAAGATAATTAGTATACAGGCAGCTAACTTGCAATTACCTTAAAAACAATGACGTCGTTAGTGTATAGAATGTACTGAGTAGTCAATTCTTTTACCTACATCGCTCTTTTAAGTATGCCACAAGTTAAGTTATTAAGCACGCAACAAAAATTAATATTAATATTGATCGATTGTACAATTGGCCTCAAAACCACATGATTGAATTTGATTACGTTCAAGTGCACTCCGCATTTGAACGTAATCAATTTCGGGAAGTGTATATACTCAATTTTTTTGCCTTCTAGATACATACCTGACTATTTTCAGGTTTAAAAGCTAAATGCATTATGGCAGCCATACACGTTACGATATACTTCCAAAAGTTTAGATGTTGCACAAGTCTGCGTGACACCGAATGGCTCGGATACTTGTGCTAATTCATCTCACATACGTTAATGTATACTTGTGCAATTCCAATTTTGTGCAAGTATATCTTAACGTGTGTGGCCTGCATAATACTCACATTACTAAACGTGTATGCGTAGCCATCAGGATTGACAACAGGGAAGATATGCCACACGATATTTTCAGCCATCAATCTGACATCAGGATCAGTACTAGTCAAGAACTCGTTGATAATATAAGTCACCGTCGCGGGCGAGATCCATTCTCTTGAGTGAATACCTCCCTCGATCATACCAATGACAGGATTGTTTTGCTTTTTAAAGTCAATTTTGACACCCCTAATCGGTCTGTCTTCGACTGACTGGCCAATTGTGACAAGGGTGACAACGTCAGGGTAATCTACGGCTAGTTGGTCGAGCCATGCGAAGATTTCATCTAAAGACTGGTAGAAAGTCCAGGCATAGCTGCCACTTCGAATTAGAGGCCGCCTAAGTTGGGCATCAATTTTTCTGAAAGATTACGAAAATATTTTTGTGATTTGAGCCTTTTAACATTGTTCTCTCCTGCCAAACATGAATCATAATTATTTATAAAGTTAAACGATCCTTTATTGTTTCACAAGGCTTTATCTTCTTACTTAAAAATAAATCGAATACTTACTCCTGCACATCTTCAATTACCACTTTAGCTGGAATTTTTACACTTTCGAAATAATTCTCGAACTCCGCTTGTTTTCCTGGAGCCACCATAATCCTAACATCACTGTTAATAGCTACAATATCACTCCAAAAATCATATTGCTCTTGTGTTTTCAAGTCCATAAGTATTTGTACTTCATTATCGGAGCCAGGTACTATTTTGTACACTTTATAGTTCTTATAGCTTACATATTCTGCATTAATTGCAGTCGCTACAGCTATTAATAAAAATATTTCTTTGAGTAACATTGCGTACTACTCTTTCGTACGTTTCAAAATGAAATGAATTCCATGGATAATATTAATCTTTGGTATTACAATAATTGATAGTGTCATTATCTTTCAGTTATATATTTATTTTATTTGATAACACGTTTTATTATTTTATAGTAGTGTTTTGGAATTAGTCCAGCTCCAGGCCAATAAATATTTTATGGGTAGATAAATAAATTAGTTAATGATAAACTTATTGCAGACCTCATTTGTTTAGGTACACAACATGTACTTTGTCTTATTTTAAGCCTTTTTCTGAAGCACTTGTAAAAACGATTGACACGGAGTACAGACGGCCTTCTAAAACCTTGACTATACTTAGAACCTTGTCACATTTACTATAAAAATGACGTCAAAGACGTAAAAACCGTAATTACAAATTGATAAAGACTGCTTCATCAAAAATTTATATTAATGAGTAAATGTGGAAAAGTCGATAAGTGATAAACTTTTTAATAATTAGTATTCATCATGCAGTCAACCAACTCATAGAAAACATCAAGAGTATAAAATCCCGCTATACCTCAGTTTTATTGATTACTCTAAAGCTTTTTGACGCCTTAAGGAACCAATTAAAACATTGATCCCACCTATATTAATCTATTACGCAACGTTAACAAACATAGTACAGCCGCAATAAAAATTTAAACCACAGGTCCAAAATTTAAAATAGAGAAAGGAATCAAACAAGGCGATCCGCTATCTACTTTACTGTTCACCAGTACCCTCGAAGATATCTTCAGGAAGTTGGCAGCCGAATGGAGGGAGAGAGGCATTTTCCTTGGCGAAGTGAGACTGACAAATCTACGTTTCGCCGACGACATTGTTCACGAACGGAAAACGCCTGGAAGAGCTACTGGTCCATGAAGGAACTATTCAAAGGTGATGCCTATGGCACTGAAACGCAGGCTCATGGACATGTATATTCTTCCCGTCTTAACCTATGGTGCACAGAATTTGTCTTTAACTATCATCCAGAAGTCCGAACTCAAGGTCTGCCAAAGAGCAATGGAGCGCAGAATATTAGGCGTTAAATTAACGGATCGTGTTTGAAACAATACTGCGCTCCAAAACAAAAATAGCTGACGTGGCTCAAAAGGCTGCCTAACTTAAATGGGACTGGGCAGGACATGTCTGTCGCATGCTGGACAAACGAGCGGGACGAGCTGCATAGGATCCGTTAAAACTGGAAGGAGGACGCGCGGGCTCGCGAACGATGGAAGGAGTGAAGGGAGGCCTTTGCTCAGGAATGGGACTGCATAGGTTAGTAAAAAAAAAACAGATTACTATGATACTATGTAGTAATTGAGTATTATAATTGTATAAATAATGTGAATTCAGAAGTTATAAAACATAATTTGCTTGGAAACGACTGTCAAAATAAAGTATTTACACAATTTAGAATAGAATAGGTCTTTATTTGCTTAGAATGTAGGATAAAAATAAGTTGTTAAATTATATGTATCATGGGATCCGTGTACATTCTGCCTTAGCATAGCAAATGTAATACAGAGTAAAAATATTACAAAAAATTATCATTTAAGAAATCCTGCACAGAATAATAACATTTATCTACAAGTAATGTGCAAGGTTTTTGAAATTTTTGCAACGATAAGTTTTTAATTTGGTCAGGTATTTTATTAAATATTACAGGAGCCACAAATCACATTTCTTTTTAATAAGCTAGTTTTAAATATGCCCGTGCATTAATAGATTCCGATATTGAGATCTCATAGCTGTACTTCGTTTTCTAGTTTCTATTAAAGTTGCAAATAGACATCGATTTGTTATTTAAAATATTACAAATTAAAGAATATATAGGCATGGGAAGGTTAATAATTTATGAGACTTAAATATAGGTACGCAACTACTTATTTAAACAATGCAATCAAAATACCAAGTAACATAATTGACGTAGAAAATAACATGCTATTTGCTCCCGAAAACTGTTCTCTAATATAGCCCAGTCTTCTGGTACTCTTGCCAATTTCAACTAGAGCATCCATGGTTTCCAAGCCAGTGGGGACGATGTGCCTGGGTGGAAGGAGGAACCCGAACTCTCCAAGGTCACGGAGTTCTATAAGATATGTGATGGGGACACTGACTGCGTACTTGACCCAGTCGAAACTGGTACCGCTCATGGGATCTAGAAAAAAGAAATTGATGATAAAGCGCATCAAACTCTCAAGCACCAGAGGGTCCAGATAAGTTTAGTGGCAAATTGGTAATCACTTTAAAAGCGTTTCATATTTCTACAACGACTTCCAACCGGGTTGACATAAACGCTTTTCGGTAGCTTAGGTAAATCCAATACATTTTTTTCTTTTCCATCACTGATATTGCTGATATAATTTTCACCTTGTAGAGGAGTGCTGATTAGATAGCTGATTTTTTTCAGTCAGTCATCCTTAGTTTTTGAAATGGTAATCATCATTCATCGTCTAATCAATGTGGCGGCTATATCCCATTATTTGGAGTTCGGAGCATACCTCCGTGTTTTTCTTTTATTGATCTCTAACAGCCGTCATCTCAGTGCTATCTTCCTTCCATGCCATATCATCTTCTACATAATCCATACATCTTTTGTTTAGTCTGCCTATTTTCTCATAGCCATTCTTACATACCTTTTTTGGCTCGTGTTCTTGATTCTTTAGATAAGGGATACTTACACATAACATTAGCTGATAGTCCAACTCGGTAGTGTGTTCCATATCGTTTTTCTAAGGCATCGGCACCTCTTATTGCTATTTCGTACTAAAAAATAAATAACATTTATTAGACATCAAACACCGTGTATATGGATAGAATAGAATAAAATATCTTTATTTTCTTAATAACAAACAGAGGTTAATTTAATTATTTAGTTCAGCAAAGAAAGATATACTAGTATTCTGCCGCCGCCTGTTCAACTTTGATAATAGATATATTATGTTTTAATATATAGGATCCAGTGCAATTAATACACATAATGCAATTATTAATTAATGCACTGCCAAGTCAAAGGTCTCGAGTTCGAACCCAAGGCACGCACCTCTAACTTATCAGATTCATGTGCGTACTAAGTATATAGTTATCACTTGCTTTAACAACGTTGAAGAAAAGCATCGTGAGGAAACCGGCATGCCTGAGAGATATATCTCGACGGCATGTGAAGCCAAGTCAGGGGCCTATGGGCGGCATAAACCAGGTTACCAGGTCGACCAGGTTAGTCACTAACCACACGAAAAAGAAAGAAGAATTAATACTATTCATATTCATTTATTTGCTCAGAATGTTCAAAATATCGCTATATAATAATATAGCGATATAATAATAATAATAATCCTATCCTCTATATCATGGGTAGACCATGACCTGGGTTAGATATTACCACATGGGATACTGTTTATCCCGGTAGCACGGTTCCATGGGATAATTTCTGACCAACACTCGGGCAAAAACTAGTTATTAATATGTATTACTAAAAAATACCGCTAGTAATAATCACATGCAGCACATAATTGTTGAGATTTTTTTTTATACAACTACCTCTGTAGTCTAGTGGTTGACCACCTGTCTCAGACTCAGAGGTCCTGGGTGATTCCCAAAGGGGTAAAAAATTCTGCTCGATTTTGTTGGTGGTAGGGCTTGTTCTAAGTCCACATGGCTAGCTACCACCATCTTATCTAAGTCTATCGTCATAGTAGCAATATTAACAGCATTGTTGTGTTCCGTCAGTTAGAGGTAAGATAGCCATTTCCTTTGTGGTTGAGGATTCCGGATGAAGCTCGCTTCCACCTTCGGCCTGATCAGCACTTACCATCAAGTGAGATGCAGGCCAAGAGTATCAACGTTACAAGAGGATAAAATTTAAAACATTGGCTCTAATTTTTTACCACCATGATTGTGACCTGATGGTAAGCCATGTTTGCCAAACCATATTACGAAGATATCCTTCAGTTAATGGGATATGTTCATCGTAAACAATAAAGACTATAAAATATTATATTTTAGGTACAGAAAAGGAATACTCACCATGTCAGGATAATTTCCAAGTCCAGAAACCAGTACATTATCATTATTCAGCAAATGACTATAAGGAATGATAATTAGCTGAGTGTAGGAATGGAAGGCGATGTAAAAGATGATTTCTCCCTGCTGATCGAGGGCCTGCACGTATTGGGCGATGGCTCTTGATTCGGGCTCGGAGAAAGCTATAGGACCAGCGTATGTGTTGACGCACGAGTCATTAGATGCTCCTACGGCTGAAAATGATTATCAATTATTAAAGTCAATAGTGCTGCTTCCCTTAATTTGGATTTACCGAGCCATAAGTAATATTTTTAAAGATATTAAAATACAGTTTGTTTAAATTCTTATTATTTCAATAAATAATTTGTCTAGAGCTTGATAGTTGGTCGTTGTAATGTTAATTAGATTAAATTCGGGGGGAAAACCTGGTGATCCGTCACACAGGGTATCCTAGGACTTCAGTTTCTCTCAAAAGATCACTATATTATGCATTTTTATTAAAACGCTATAAATCTTGTCTCTATAAGTTTATAAATACACCGTAAAATCTTAATGGTTGTTTTCCCGCTGTGAAATGGTTTGCTCTTGGTAATACAATCGTTATATAAACAAATAAAATATCAGAAACAATTTTGAAAACAAATTTTGTGTTGTTGCGTGGAAACTAGTTTATGCCGTATCACTACGTGCGACAGTTTGTTTTGCTATGAACATTTATGCATCGCTGTTCCCTTTGTCGGCAGCGCGTGCATTTCGAGTAGTACCTACTAGTTACCTGCTACTATCGATTCTCACGTTTTGGAGTTGATAGATTTTTTTTAAATTATTTTATGACAAAAACATTTTTATTTTTTATTTTTTACTCTATGCTTCGAAAGTACTCCTTATGGCAATTTGTTCTGCCGCGGGAAAACAACTACAACATTTCACGCTGTATATATGAACAAATAAATAGTTACGCGTCTTAAAAAAATATTAGTAGTAATTATTAGTAATTATTAGTAATTATTAGTAATTATTAGTAATTATTAGTAATTATTAGTAATTATTAGTAATTATTAGTAATTATTAGTAATTATTAGTAATTATTAGTAATTATTAGTAATTATTAGTAATTATTAGTAATTATTAGTAATTATTAGTTATTAGTAATTGTTAGTCAGTTAGCAAGATTGCATCGAGACGGAATAACCAGGGAGCGCCACACGTATAGTTGACTTCGTAATTGCTTTATCACCCTAAGCTTGAATGTCACTTCCACGTCACACGTCATAAAATTGTCCAGCATCCTAATTGTGTATCACCATTCGAGGGTTTGAAGGAAATTCCTAATCTATTGCTTCATAAGTTTTAAAAATTCGCCTGTTCAACAACGTAAATAACGCAATGAACTTGACTGAACTGTCAAAATGAAAGGCATTACGATTAATTGCCATTTTATGTGTGTTACGCAATTACCCTGAAGGTTTATTTTTGCTTTTCTAAAAGTCGTAAAGCAATAACGAGGTTAACTATTCATTAAATTATTCATTATTATTAATTATTTATAATTATTCATTATTCGTAGAAACTATGGTAATGCTATTTTATTAATGTACTTACTCATCCATTCAAGATCAAAGTTCCTATTGAGATCCACACCATGGCTCATATCATTGTCTGTTCCATCTGGACAAGTCTTTACACTTTCTGGACTGCGGTTTTTTCTCCACATACGATTCTGTAAAAATAAATGATTTGATAAATATAAATAATATATATATTTAATATATAAAAATGAATCCATATTTCCCTTGGTCACACCATAATTTGAGAACGACTTTACTGATTTCATTCATCTTTTTTTTAAAGTTTTCTAATAACTTGTAGAAGGTTCTTACGGAAAGCAAAATTGAGAAAATTGCACAGAAAATTGGAAAATTTCGGAAAACTTAACGACTATATTAAATTCGTGCAATTGATGATGTAGGTAGGGTAGGTAGGTAGGTATGTAGGTAGGTAGGTATGTAGGGTACAGATAGATAAGAAGGAAGGTGCGCCGTAGATAAAAAGAAAAGAAAGAAAGAAAATACATTGATAAAGACTTTGATAAGTACTTAGTCCTACCTGTGCGAAGCCGGGGCGGGCAGCTAGTTAATCATAAAATATACCTATGACACAGAATACATGAATGAAATAAATACGTACACAGTGCTCTTAATTATATATCCATCCATAGCACTTCCATTTCCTTATCAGTTTTTTTACTTCATTGAAAGACCAAATACAAATCTTTGAATTAAGTACATACATTACATACCGTGATGGGAACTGCAACCAGCGGGGTACAATAGCAATGCCTTTCATTTTGACAGCTATACAACGTTATTACTTAGCCACGAGCTCCTCCATCTCTTCCATACATAAATAATAATACCCACCTATATATCACAACCAAACATACTTACATGACTAAATGTATAAGCATAACCATCTGGGTTGACAACAGGAAAGATATGCCATTCAAAATTTTCTGCCAACGCTCTGATTTCGGTGTTATTACTGGTCAGGAACTCTTTAATAATCCAAGTGACAGTCGCTGCAGAAATCCACTCACGAGCATGGAGGGTACCTTCTAATATTCCATATAAAGGATTTTGTCTCTCTGGGTGATGATTGATAATGATTCCTTTGATATCTCTTTCTTCAACAGATTTGCCCATGACAACAGTTCTGGCTACTAAAGGATGGTTTTCTTCTAGTTCGTCAAGCCAGTTGTAGATGGCTTCAAGATTATGGTATTCGGACCAGGAATATGACAGATAGGATTGGGAAGATCTTATGATGTCTGGGTTTAGTTGGTCGTTGATTGCTCTGAAAACAGAAGGAAACACTGTCTAAGAGTCAATTTCACCAGTGAAACTGAACGCGATCAGCAAATCTAAGTCGCGTTCAAGAGCAGTGTCAATATTCCACAACAATTATGACACTAACAGCTATTGAACGCGGTAGATTCAAACCCAGGGAGGCGTTTTACTTTGAGTAAATAACTTCATCACCACTGATATCAAAACAGTGAAGGAAAGCATCGTAAGGTAACCGGCATGTCCTAGAACCAAAAATTCGAAGACATGTGACATCTACCAACCCGCACTGGGCACGTGTATCTACAGCCCACTCCCTCTAGCATAGATGAGGCCTGTGTCCTAGCAGTGGGAACATTATAGGCTGATTATGCAACCGCAATGTCAATAATGACGTATAAAGTACAAAGTGACGTCGTATGAAGTATAAACTTCAACTATAACGAAAACAGCACTTACTACTACGACATAAAAGCTCTGTGTCAATGTAAAATTATTACCACTGAAGTGCAACAATTGACTATGTTGATTCTTTGACATGGTCTCATTAATACCCTAGCTAGGGTTATGGGACATCAAAAGGAATACGTTGTATAGTTATCAAAAACAAAAGCTAAGTTGGATACTACCATGAGCTCCTTAAGTTCTGGGTTGAGCTCCACGATTACTGACAAATGCTTGCACTGACAGGACAGGTCCACTCAAATCTGTGTGGTTCTTTTCTCAAAAGACCATTTCAGACACTAATCTACATGGTCCTCATATGGCCTGACCAAGATTATGTCTGGACTTTAAAAGAGACTGTGACCTCTGAGTTTGTTTCGGCCTTTCTTCTCAGAGTAGTCAGATAGGAAACGCCGAACTCATCTAGCTAATTTTTAATTATTTTTTTAAGATGACGTGTAAAAGTGATTCCAATATCCTATTTACAGAATAAACAATTTCATTTCATTTCATTTCATTTCAGTTTAGATCTTAATAATAATATTATCGTCTATACCTACAATTTAATTTCAACCTCTATATTAGTGGCTTTTGTGGACATGATAATTATTCAGATTTGATACAGCTGTAATAGCAATCACGTCATTTCATTTAAAAGATTTTTTTATATTTATAAATTTATTTATCTTTATATAGATTCTTTTAAATTTTGTGAATGTGAAAACGCTGTAGGCCTAGTGGACTGTAGATTTGTTGACCATCATTATTCTGTTAAGTACTTGGTACTTGTTGAAAGAACTACACTGTCCTCCCATACCTAATAACACTGTTATTTGAAAATATTGTAGAAGCCCATTATTTTTAAAAGAGTAACCGTGGAGTTTCTTGCCGGCTCTTCTCCATAGGAAACAACCAATTGGAACGTGCACCTAGCTTCTAACGTTTCATAAGTGCCCATGTAGGTTTATATGAAATAAAATATTTTGAATTTTGCTCTAGCTGTCCATTTTTACTTACCTTTGTATGTCATCGATTATAATTGTTGATTCTATCTTCCCAGTTTCCAAGTATCGAACGAAAGTTTGACGATTTTGTGGTGATACCATAACTTTGGCTTCTTGGTTAACGTTAAAACTATCATCCCAGAATTCTCCAACATTCTTCGCTTGTATTGCAACTAATATTTTCACTTCACTGTCATCTTTAGGCACTATTTTATATAATGTGTATCCATCGTAACTTTTCTTAACGGCAGCACTAACGATAGTTAATATTGTAAAAAAATATATAACATTTTTAGAATTCATTTTGGATTTAATACAGACATCAAGAGTGATTGCCACAAATTGGAAGATAATTTTAATTTATAATAGCCTTGATTATATAACCAAATTATCTGATAAGATTTAGATTATCTTCAAAAAAATATTGTACTCGTAATTCAGTGATAGGCAGAAATTTTAGTCATACAATCTCAAATTTTATTCATTATTATCATTCAGGCTATTTTGAATGAATATTATGTGCAAACACTCCACAAAATTATAATATATTTTAAATTACTGAAACGTGAACGCTTTTTCTTTAAATACTATTTTTCATGCAATAGAATCTGGCTGGATGCGGGAAGCACAGAACCGGTGGAAGTGGCGGTGCTTGGGGGAGGCCTATGTCCAGCAGTGGACGTCTTTCGGCTAGAATAAAATGATTATGCAATATAGGTCTAGTAGGACATAATTATTCCATTGCATGAAAAATCAAACACTATTCCACATTCGCTTTTATTCTAGAGATTACTATTATAGATCAAGTCCAATATTGTAAGTCAAAATCGACCTCAGTTTTACTAAATATGGTTTACTTTGAGACAGAAGCAGTCTATTTAATAAGCCATACTACATCTATAACTGCACCTGAGAAGCATAACACTGTAACTCCGTTTTTTACGATTTTAGTTTTATACACTATACTATTGTATGTATCCTTCTGTACAAAATCATAATACTGTAACTAATAAAATCAACTATACGTCAGAGTTTCGAAATTTTATTACAAATTTACAATGTATTTCTGGAAAACGACTAAAGCATAATATTTTAAGTGATTATACATTAAAATACTACGATAATTTTTAATAGAAATATCGTCACCCTCCCCGCTAACCGTTGTATCTCCTCGTGTTCATAACTTTCCGAAAAAAAGTTTTATGCCCTTAGGGCTTTAGGGCAACTACTAACTCAAAGAGTAAGCCAAGAGCAATAAAAAACGTTATTAATTCATTAACATGATTGTAGCGCCTGACTGAAAAACTGTTGCCCTGGAAAAATATCAATGGCTAGTTAGGACAGCGGGGAGGGCGACGATATATAAGTAGGAAAATAATACGTTACTTATAAAACTAAAAATATAACATCTTAACCTAACCAAAACTATGATAGATGACGACACTACCTTCCGCCTCGCTGCTTCCCTACGACTAGGAGCTTCTTGTTGTTCTCCTCATCGCTGTCACTGTGGCGAAGTTGTCAACAGCCTCGGACATTACGGCCTGTCTTGCAGCCGAAGTGCGGGTCGCTTAGCGCGGCACGCGAACATTAACGACATCATCCGACGAGCTCTTGTTACCGCCGGCGTTCCAGCTATATTAGAACCCAATGGCTTGGTACGCGACGATGGCAAGAGACCGGACGGTATGTTTTTATCTCCATGGAAGGTGGGTAGGCCTTTAGTGTGGGATGCAACCTGTGTCGACACTCTTGCGCCATCCCATCTTCCTGGCTCGGCGTGCTGTGATGGTGCTGCCGCTGCGGCTGCAGAAAACCTCAAACGGCGTAAGTACAATAATCTTACAGGTAATTATATTTTCGAGCCGTTTGGGGTTGAAACCCTCGGGCCGTGGGGTCCTAGTGCTCACGGCCTCTTCAATGAAATATCAAAACGGCTATTTGACACTTCCCGTGACCCAAGGGCTGGTTTTTACCTTGGGCAGAGGCTAAGCATTGCCATACAACGTGGCAATGCGGCCAGTCTCTTGGGTACATTACCAGTCACACAGCGATGCGGATGAATTTTTCGATGCTATATTTTAGTTTTTCAATCGTTTTAGTTAAGTTTGTGTATAATTTTGCTATTTTTATAAACTATGAATACAAACTAAAATATAGCGTCGAGAAATTCATCCGCAGATGAATAATACAATTTATATTTTAATGTATGGAGTTACATTGTTTTGCCGCTACATATTCGATGACTTGGCGCTCGGTGCAGCGATCTTATAAATAGCGCGCGGGAGTTACCGTGCGACATTTAATATATGCTTAAAATTGTGTAAAATCATAACACTGTATGTGATACAGTTTTTTTAATTTCCTAAAATAAGTACGAATACTACTGTCAAATTGATATTAATATTGTTACCTAATTAAAGTTTGATAGTGTCGTTGTTAGCTAATAAAACATTTTCTCCAAAAATGTTAGCACATTTTATTTCACAAGCTCTAAGTCAAGAATGTCAGTTATTTTTGAGAAAAACTTTCCCAGAAAAAAAAAACGATTTTGGTGCCTACAGTTATATGCTTCTCAGGCGTAGTAATGCTCGCGAAGGAGGAGGCGGAACGCGTGAGGTAGGTAGGCAAATTTCGCGTCCTCAGGCCCTGAGTCACCGTAGGAGGCGCCCTGGGCGTCGGGAATCCCAAGCAGGTGAGCAATGGGTAGCTCGTCGTCCGATAAGGACCAGGCCCGGGTCGACGGCGTGTTGTGCTCCACGCGCGCCTCAAAGAGATGTCAGCACAACTGTCGGGGTCTGCTAGGGCCGATGCCTGCCAGGGTCGCGGGAAAGTCCGAAAGGGTTATCGTGGCCCCTGGCAACACAGGCAACTGAAGGAACACGGGTGGATTTTAGTCAGTAAGAGTCTAACACGCCCTCCGCCCAGAGCGGGAGAAGTTATGTGACAACTTCACAGGCAAAAAAACAAAGGCACAGTTATTAGAACCTGAAAATAAAAACTCCTTACAAAAAGAAAATGACCATTCAGCAACACAAACAGGGTACTATTCATAAAGGAATTTCGAATTTAATTTTATAAACTATGAAATCGTATAAACAAAATAAAATACAAGATTGTTCGACAACAGTCCGGACTAAGTTTCGCAAAGTTATATTTTCTTTTAATTCAATCCTTATAGCATTGTGTTAAGGATCGGTTTTGTATGGCTTGGGTTGCAGTATTGTTAGGCACGGTTCTCCTTTACTTGGTGTAACTGTCTTCCTGTACAATTGCTTGTGGTACATCTGTAGTTGTTTGTAGGAACTTATGCACAATGAGAATTACTTTGGCATATTTATTCGTTTGTTTATTTTATATTTCAGAAGTAAAGTTATTGCTTTGCGATTTGTGGAACAGAAAAATAGGTATATTTTCAGTGGAATATCGTCCAAAGAAAGCTTTCGGTTAACTTAGGAAAACCATTTATAGTTTATTTATAGTTTAGAAATAGTAATTAGGTAATATTAAGTGTTTTTTTTTTTATTTGGTTCTAAATAAAAACAAATATAATTAGAAACCATAAGTATATGAGCCCTGAATGATTATCGCTATATTTAAAAGCAGATCATGATCATCATTAAAAACTGCGTCAGAATCCAAAATACTTCAGTGGACGAAATATCAAAAATCTTTTAGTGGTTTGTTCTGGCAGTCGTAGAACTTACGACAAAGTGGACTTTGAAAGTCTGAATCATAAAAATGCACAGAAACAAAACACTGTTACAGAATCCCAATTTCCATTGTATAAAGCGCCTAACGCACTTGCCGTAGCTCGCTCCCTGGGTGGGTCACAGCGGCACAATTATATTTATCGCCGCGTACCGCCGTGTCGTCGATCCACGCATAAATCAGCGCACGTACGATGTCGATGTGACGTGTCGTCGATCGCGAATCGCAGCGACTAACTTGCAATGGGAACGGTCTTTTACATTTGCTATTTAGCTTTTGTATATTACTCATATGCTATTTCGTTTATTGCTTGTGTGACAGGTACCTTGTTAAGTGAACTGAAGTTTTCTAAAGATAACTTTGTCGATGTTATGTTCATTTGAAATTTCTTTCTATAGTGTTAATTTTTTCTCAATAATGTTACATGATTTTCACTGACCCCTTCTGAATTATCAATATGATCTTTTTATATTCATACTTTGTGTTATAACCTTTCTTCCAGACAAACTGAAAATTATAAATCCGCTCGCGTATCTGTCGGCAATCATCCCAAGAGAACGAAGGTTACTTTTTACAGAAATAAAAAATATCCTATAGCCTAACTCAGGTTATAGTCTATCCATGTGCTAAATTTCGTTCAGCCTTTAAGCTGTGAGAAAGTAACAGACAGACAGACCGAGTTACGTTCGCATTTATAATATTAAAATTCTTCTCCTCAAGCTACAAATACCTTATACATACAAAATACATTCACTTCTCCATGCGCAAGCCTCAACTTAACATTACTAACCCTCATCTATATGCCCATCAATGTGGAAATCGTTCAGTCAACATGTGTTATTGCCCTTCTATCCTCAAAACGAGCAGCATAAAATATCTCGGGGTAATAATGGACGACACACTGTCTTTCATAAAACATATTGAAAGTCTAGTTAAAAGAGCGCGCAAATTAATATATTATGTTGTTAAAAAATTGCGAACATTTGCAGATTCAAAATTAATCACACAAGTTTATTTGGCTCTGCGTCAATCTATAATTCAATACTGCATCACTTCATGGGGTGGTGCACCAAAAACCAATCTACTTCCTCTTGAAAGAGCTCAGTCATCAATTTTAAAGGTAGCAAACTTCTATCCCTTTTTCTTTCCCACAGATCTGCTATATAAATCCCGCAACGAGCTGACTGTTCGCCAACTTTTCATTATGTTTTTAATATTAAAACAGCACACCATGCTTACCTACACTGCTGACAATACTAATAAGAGACGGAATGATATAGTATGCACATCTAATGCCACCTCAAAACATGTCTTTGTCGAAAGATTTTTTACATTCTTAGGCCCATTTCTGTACAATAGATTAAATAGAAAACTTAGTATTTATAAATTAAATTACTTTAGCTGTAAAAAAATATACTTGAATATTTACTAACCATTGATTATGCACAGGCACAGACAGAAGATCTACTTGTTGTTTGCAAATAAAATCGTTAACATGCTATTTTACTTTGATTTACCTAATTTTAATTTAGTTTCTAATATATACTCATTGTTAATTTATGCACTTACTAGCCTGAAGCACAGGTTATTGTAAACGTGCCCCTTTTTCTAAATAAACGATTTATAATTATTATTATAAACTTCATACCCAAGTCGGCCGCAGCAAGACAATCTCCACAAGTGGCGGTTCCTGGACGGCTCACATGGGTATGCGACGTCTCTCCACAGACAATGGCCCACCTTCCATCTTGTGTCGCATGCCCATTTATAGCCTGCACACGTGAGAGCCTAATCGGTGCGTCAGCAATCGTTATTAGCGCTTCTGAATTTTGAAGCATTTTTTTTTTTTTAATATTTTAAATGTTATTTTGCCATCGACACGCTAAGAAGAAGATATTATTTATATTAGTAAGCACAAATGTTAATAGCGCAATAATCAGATTTCCCTCATAAGTAGCCTCTATCACCAAATTGAATCTACAACACTGTGAATCGAATAATAGAACTCAATTGGTCAGCAAATTGAATTCAAGTAGGCATTTGATTATTATCGGGTTAATCACATGCTGTATTAGTTTTGCTACGATATCCATATCTACTCGGTCATACATGTAAAGCGAGGGGGGATTGTGGTTTTCCGGCCACCTTAGGTGCGGGCTTACGGACGGTGAGCAATGGGTAGCTCGCCGGCCGATAAAGACCAGGCCCGGGTCGACGGCGCGTTGTGTTCCACGCGTGCCTCAAAGAGATGTCAGCACAATTGAAGGGGTCCAATAGGACCGATGCCTGCCGGGGTTGCGGGAAAGTCCGAAAGGGATACCTTAGCCCCTGGCAACGTAAAGGCAACTGAAGGAACACGGGTGGGTTTTAGTCAGTAAGAGTCTGCCACGCCCTCCCGCTCCACCAAGAGTAGGAGAAGTTTTCAAAAAAAAAAAAGGGGGGCATTGTGGAATTCGTAGGAACCCGACTCTCGGATTCCATACACCTAAGATCCCTCTCCTCAATCGAAACCTACAAGTAATTGGGTAAGTCGGAAGCGTTATGTATGGTTGACAAGAAGCAATCGCTGAGGGAGCGCTTCTTTGGCCACCTGAATAAAGTATTAAATAGTCTTTTAACAGGCGGAAACAAGGCGCTCGCCTTCAACGGTTGGGTCATGCCGGTTTTGATTTACTCTTTCGGTATACTCAAATTGACTCAGATGGAACTTGACGCCCTGGATAGGATGGTCCACACACTGCTGACCGCAAATCAGATGCATCACCCACGTTCATCGGTATTGAGACTGTATATCCCACTGAAGTGCGGTGATCGAGGCTTCTTAAATGCTAAGACTACTAATGCTGTCACAGCATTTCGCTGAGCAATGACCTGTTCTTGCACAGATGCGACGCACAGTTTAATTTTTCTCATTATTTATTACAAAAGTAGTTTACTCTGCAATCGGCATTTTGTTATTGTTATGTTTTTGTTGTCATTTGCCAATGTCGCAACCACAGAGTATGTAATGTTGTTACAGTAATTACGCAATATTGTCTTTGTCTGTGGCCTTGACATCAACCGATGAATGAATCAATTTTATAAATAGCGTTTGTTTGTTGGCTGAATATGAGGCTTTTGGCTACTTTTGTATGTGTATTTTGTGTTTTTATTTTATTTAAATGTGCGTTTTGTTTGTGCAGAATAAACGTATTTTCTTTCTTTCTTTTTTCTTTCTTTTAAGACCCTGCACAACCGTGAGGTATGCAGTCTCAGGGAATTATTCCTAGAAACCGCCGTGGGGATGCACTGAGATGTGGTCTCAGTGGACAAGGGCCTCACCCCGCTATCCTTGGCTAACGAGAACTGGCGCAAACATATAGTATTAGATACTAATGACCGCAAGAAGGTATGGCAGAGCAAAGAGCTTCACGGCGCTTTTACCGAACCTTACATTATCCCGACCCAGACCTGTTAGCGTCCGTATCCTAGTTGCGATTCGGTGATCTCTTTGGAGAAACCGAAGGTTTTGTCTTTGCGATTATGGACGAAGTTATGATGACGAACAACTACCGGAAATATATTATGAAGGACGGCACGGTTGACATCTGTTGGGCATGCCACCGTCCGGGGGAATCAATCCGACAGGTTATTTCTGGCTAACGGAGACTACTTGCATAGGCATAACCTTGTAGCCATTATTATTCAATAGCAACTTGCTCTGAAATACAGTCTTGTAGAATCGGAACTACCGTATTATAGGTATGTGCCCGATCCAGTTCTCTAAAATGACAATAATTCACGTTGTATTGGGATCGATCTATCATCACTGACAGAACTATTGTTGCCAATAAGTCAGAAATACGAGTAGTGGTGATAGATTGATTTCAGCGTCGCACAATGATTATTGATATAGCGGTCTCGCATGACGAGAACCTCGTGAAAGCTGAAAAAGATAAGCAGATTAAGTATCTTGACATGGCTCGCGAGGTTGTCGACATGTGGGATGTGGATACAGCAGTCATTGTGCAGATAGTCGTGACGGCCAATGGCATAATAGCCAAGAGCCTCGACCTGTATATAAATGAAATAAAGGAAATAATAATACAAGCCAATAATATTTTTTTATAAAAATATTTAAAATAAAATTAATATGTATGCAAATTTAATATAAGATAATACGATCCTATTATTGAACAATAATACTGTCGGCCTTTCGGGAAGAGGCATGAGTATTGATCACCACGGTTGCTCAACACGGGTTGGCGATTTCAGACTTATATTAAAATAAGTGTTTAGCTATAGAAAAAATAAAACGTAGTTTATCGAATAATTTTGCGTAAATTTTGATGAACAGTGTTAATAAAGTTTTGTTGCTGACCATACCAAACCGACCGATGGACATTTTTTCCTTTATAAGTACTAACTGTTGCTCGCGGCTTCGTCTGCGTACCAGGATTAAAAGTAGCCTATGTCCTTTTCCAGGTCATGATCTACCCATGTGCCAAATTTCATCCAAATTCGTTTAGCCGTTCTAGCGTAAAAGCGTCACAAATAAACTCACTTTCGTAATATTAGTTAGGATTCTTGAGGATATAGATTAACGTGTTAGAGTGACTTTCATTCGTTGATATCGAAACCCTCTTGGTTTCGATATCAACGAATGAAAGTCACACGAATGAAATGAGAAATCAATATGAAAAAAGCCGACCATTGCAGTCTCTTTCAAAGAACATTTTAAACATAATAAAGAAGTAGTAGTAAGTGTCCAGTTAATGGTCCAGGTAATCTTTTACGGCAACTTGTGGATTGTTCACTCCTGACAATTGATTCTTGTCATTCATAATATTGTTCTGCATCACATGTTACATCTTAAACTTTTTAATTACGTACTATAATAAATTATGCACAAGTATACAGAGGCAAAAAAAAAATATAAAATAAAATTAGGAAGAACTCACTGGGCATCTAAAAATTCGTTTGCATCGCTGTCAGTGGGAAAAGTGCCCAAAGGGATGGAAGCATTGCCACGTTGGATGGCAATGCTGATTCTTTAACCTAAAAATTGGCCAGCCCTCTGGTCACGTGAAGATTCGACCAACCGCTTGGCGATGTCCCGAAATACTAGATGAGCACTCGGACCACGCGGCCCTAGTGTTTCAACCCCAAATGGCTCGAAAATATAGCTACCAATAAGGTTGTTATATTTTTACTATAATAATGTAACTTAATTTGATTCAAAGATTTATTTTAATTTTTTTATTATTATATTGTTTTTATATTTAATTTATTTTTATTGATTTTATTTTTTCCATCATTCATAATATTGTTCTGCATCACATGTTATATCTTAAACTTTTTAATTACGTACTACTCGTATAATTATTTAACTTAATTTGATTCGTTGATTTTATTTTTATTGATTTATTTGATCATATTATTATGAATTATAACATAGTTTGCCTATTTACTTAATTATAAGTAAATAGGCAAACTATGTAAGTGCTGTGAACACCTTTAAGTGACAAGTTCGCTATAGTTTATAAGTTATAATTATGATATGCTCTATGTAAATGTTTTTGTGATCCAGTCGTTGGAGTGCCATAGTAAAAAAATAAAAAATAAGTAGAAGTAAGTGACCAGTTAATGGTAATAATCTCGCCCCCTATTACATGGGACTTAAACAAAATTGGCGAAATGTGAGTGTACTATAGGTACACCTCTGCCTAACCCGCCGGGGATTACAGGCGTGATGATATTTTAAAGATAAATATATCATTTATTTTTGTCAACAAATTAACATGAATATATAGGTTATAGAAGTCGACGTACAAAAGTGCCTTATAAGGGCCTATTTGAAATAAATGATTTGACTTTGACTTTGAAGATTAGATTAGACTAGATTAGAGTATCTACTGACAATGGGCACGCCACTATTGCGGCGATAAGTCCCCTCTTTGAGGAGTGGCTAGAGAGGCGCCACGGCGTCCTCACCTTCCGCCTGACGCAGGTCCTCACCGGACATGGTTGTTTCGGGAGGTTCCTGTTTCGTATCAGGCGGGAGGAAACGCCCGGGTGTCATCACTGCGTGGATCGCCCGGAGGACACGGTTGAGCATACGGTGGAGGTCTGTCCGGCTTGGGCAGAGCATCGCCGTGTCCTCGTGGAGGCGATCGGCGGCGGGGATATCTCGCGTCCGGCCCTAGTCCAGGCCATGGTACGGAGCGAGAGGGCATGGGAGGCCGTCACCTCCTTCTGCGAAGCAGTAATGCTCGCGAAGGAGGAGGCAGAACGCGTGAGGGAGAGGCAAAGTTCGCGTCCTCACGCCCCTAGCCGCCGCAGGAGACGCCCTGGGCGTCGGGAATCGCAGGCCGATTCCCGGCCACCGTAGGCGCGGGCTTGCGGACGGTGAGCAATGGGTAGCTCGCCGTCCGATAAGGACCAGGCCCGGGTCGACGGCGCGTTGTGTTCCACGCGCGCCTCAAAGAGATGTCAGCAAGTGAAGGGGTCCGATAGGACCAATGCCTGCCGGGGTTGCGGGAAAGTCCGAAAGGGATACCGTGGCCCCTGGCAATGTACAGGCAACGGAAGGAACACGGGTGGGTTTTAGTCAGTAAGAGTCTGACACGCCCTCCCGCTCCACCCAGAGCGGGAGAAGTTATTTGATAATTTCCCACCCAAAAAAAAAAAAAAAAAAAAAAAAGTATCTTCTGACAACATATACCATGGATAGGAATGTAGACAATTTTTTTTGTCCGTCCGGGTCCTGTAGATTATTAAAAAATATTGAACACGTATTTTTTATTTTTTTACGTGTTCAAAAGATTACGGCAATACATTGAGTTAAAAAGTGACATGTCACTCCCCGGTAGAATTTATACTGACTTGTGACGTAGCGAGCCCCCACTCCCCAACTTTAATGCGTTTCATCTAAATCATTTTTTATTTATACGATAAAGCAAAAAATACGTGTCAAATATTTTTTTATTATCTAACTGACGGATTAAATAGCTTTTTGTTCCCCATTCAATATCCCTATTATGTTTTTAAAAAGTGATTGAGAATACGTAGATGTCAAGTGCTGCAGAAAGGACACTCTTGAAAGCTCACTCTCCCGATTTTCACTGCCTACTTGCTATAAAGGCTTTCAATCAATATAATAACTCCTTCCTTTGTCTGCTCAACTGAGGGTTGCTTCTTACAAACCTGATTCCCTTCCTACTCGATTTCTATCTAAACCAACTTAAAATACAATAATTTTCAATAGCTCTCCGTCCAACATTTATGATTCTCCCTTAAAGGGCTGGGCAGGAACAAAATAATTTACGATCAGCCCAGTACCGCTTAATCAGTGTTTGGTTCATTGTTAACTCGCTCAGCACGGAATAATGGCGCTATTGTCTCTTAGTATCGCGATAAGTTTGTGGTTTAAGGTATAAACTTGTGTTTGATAAGTGGACACAAAATTCTTCACGACTTTATTTCATCATGCATACCCCTCACTGCTCAGCCTTTGTCCAACTATATTGGGATCGGCTTCCTGTCTATCCGGATTCAGCTGAATATACCAGTGTTTTCCATGGATCGACTGCATATATGCTCTCCACAACAGCACGTGCACGTGTTTCTGTGACAAATAAACCTATTTTTCTTTATTTATTTAACAGTTTATGTACAGTTGTACACACATATAAACAGACAAGGAAAAGTAACAGAAAAATACGTACAAAGGTACGTACTTATTTCTAAAGAAATCTCTTCCAGCATACCTGCGATAGGAAAGTGGATAAAAGGAGATGTAGACAACGTGTGTTCTTTCTTTCTTTTTCTTTCTTTCAGTCAAAGTCAAAGTCAAATCATTTATTTCAAATAGGTATAAGGCACTTTTGAACGTCAAAAATTTACAAAAAAAATGAATTGTTTCTAGTCGCCCCTTCCAAAAGGTAGTTTTCGCATCGAGAAGAATGGACAAGAAACTCCACCGTTACTCTTTTAAAATGTTTTACAATATTTTGTATAAGTACATTAGTTATATTATTATATGTGAGGACGATGCACTTAGAATAAAATTATTATACCACAATAGGTAAAAAGAATTAAGAATTAAAAATGAAGCAACAACAGATAAACTAATTATGTGATAGATACATGGTGCTCACATATTTACAAACATTGTAAAAGTAGACGAATTACCTAAAATTTTACAATTAATAAGTCAGTGTGCGAAGAATTGGTCACATAATGTAAAAACAATGTCATATAATAAAAAATAATAATAAAATATACACTTAAATTTGCAACCAGTTTGATTTTGTCTTGATTCTAAATTATCCTATGGAGCAGGACCAGCATGTTTCCAAGCATTTTTATCTTCGATATAATCCTCTAATTTGTAATATGCTTGTTTACAAAGTGTACTTTTAATATGAGTTTTAAATTTTCTTTCATTTAATTGCAAAATATCACAAGGTATTTTGTTGTAACATTTAACACAGTACCCCATAAAAGATGTATGTACTTTAGATAATCTGAAAAATCGTTGATCTATTTTATCTTTATTTCTAGTATTAAAATTAAGTCTATCACTTATTTTATTAAAAAGATGTCGATTTTTTCTAACATACATAATATTTTCATAAATTAACTGGCAAGGTACCGTCATAATATTAATCCTTTTAAATAGTTCCCTGAGAGATTCGCGGTGACGTAGATTATAAATGGCTCTGACAGCTCTCTTTTGCAAAATAAAGATGGATTCAATGTCAGCAGCCCGACCCCACAGTAAAATGCCATACGACATAATGCTGTGGAAGTAACTAAAATAGACCAATCGCGCGGTTTCTACGTTTGTTAACTGTCTTATCTTTCTAGCAGCATAAGCGGCTGAGCTTAGCCGCCCCGAGAGAGATGTTACATATGTGAGGTCCCCGTTGTAATATCTCGTCTAACGTGATTCCTAGGAAAACAGTTTGATGAATAAATTCCAGTTTTTCTCCGTTCAATATGATGTCACATTCGCTACTTCTAACATTAGGTAATTTAAATCTAATGCATTTGTTTTTTTTTTAATTTAGTAATTTGGTAACACTGTATAGGGAAAATTGTAACTTCAAAACCTCATTCTACATTCTTTCGTTCTCTCGAAATGCACATGGTGGTCGGCCACCGTATAAAAAGAGAAAGAGTTGGATGTCAAGAGGAAATCATCAGTGCATTATCATCTGCGCTAAGTTTTTGTTATCACATCCTATCATAACCTATGTAGTCGTTTATTATTCGGGTTGAGTTGACGCGGACCGAGCTGTCACTGACCCTATTTTTCTTGCTTAAATCAGCTGTAAATCAGTATTTTATCTTACTTCTGCAAACAAACTGTGAACAGGTCTTTGTCTACGGTATTTGTGTTCACTATTTGTTTGTTTGTTTGACAACAAGTCTAAACAGTTTCACGGGATCTCTTGACCTTTCGTTGTGTAATGTTATAAGGACGTCAACCTTGACCAATATTATTTTGATTTCACCAGAAACCATTATACTTTATTCATAAGTATGTATGTTCCTAAGTTTGTATAACAAATAGTGATTTGGTGAATTTGTTGTGGATCTAGTGGGGGCAAGCAATTTTGTTGAGGTTTCGTGGGTTCAGTTTTCAAGTTGGACAAGGTGTTGATGGGTTTTTCTATCAGGAATTTCTCAGTAGCAGCTCGGAAGCTGGATTGGTATCCGGTTTATGAAAATAGGCTACCTATTTCATGGGACTTTAACATAACTGGCGAAATGTGGGTGTAGATACTAAAGGTAAACCTCTGTCTAAACCAGGGGTTCTCAACCTTTTAACATACGCGCCCCCTAGCTTTCTTTTAAAATCACTAAGACAAATAACATAGCAGTAGCAATAGCAATAGCAGAAAAGCAAAAGAGTCAAAAGCGAGCGAAAGTGAGGTCAATAATGTGTGCACCCCCTTGAATAGGTTAAATTTTCTTTTGATCATTTAAACAGAAATAGAAGTTATCGAGTTTTGAAGAAAAAACTCAAGAATTATGAGAATGCATAATGTAAGAGCGAGCAAAGCGAGCTCGAAAAATGTTGTACAATTTCGGATTCATTGCATTTTTCTTTAGACCATTCATGCAGAAAAAGGAGCTACCTACTTTGTCGACATATGCAGAAAATTTGATGAATCAAGAGGTTATAGAATGGAATAGCGAACAAAGTGGGTTTGAAAATTATAGCACGCCGCTTCGGATAGGTTGGGTTCTTTAATTTATTCATACAGAAATAGGAAATCTTAGTTTGTCGAATTGTGCAGAAAAGCTGAAGCTCATTTTACAGTTTTATGAAAAGTTCAGGTTTTGAAAACTAGCCTTAACCTTTTCTAAATAAAATTTTATATATCTATTGTTTATGTATCTACGCCCCCCGAGGGGGTGCGCCCCATCGGTTGGGAATTCCAGGCTTCAACCGTTCGGAGAAAACGCATGTGATTATTATGTTGTGCACAAAACCCATCATATTTCATGGTCTCATCTTGGAAAAAAACCCGCTTAATCTCGTAAATTCTACCACACAAGTTTCACTATCAGAGCTCCCTGTATCGAGCTTGTTCGAGTCGCATACGCTGCTCTCAAATTGATTTTATACTGATAATGCAACAGTGTCCGATTCGATAGTGCCGATATGTATAAGGCTTAATTAATTTGTTGAGAAAATATTATTAGCGTCCTTTCTTTATACTGTTATCAATATTTATTACAGCTTTCGTATATGGAGCGGAATTTGGTAACGGTTTCTCTGCAATTTAGAGTTAAAATGATGTCCTGATGAATTTATGATGTGTGGATTTATTGAAACATCTGTCCATTTCTGGAAAATGTGAATACTAGAGGACGCCTTTTTGGAAAGTGTTAAAATCGTACGTAACGTAAACATTATTTCTGAGTTATCGGCCAATAGTATCTTCAGGAGGTAAGAAAAGGCCTTATTGCATTTGTTTAATACCTACATTAAATACTCAAAAGCATTTGTCTGGCATTATTGCTGAAATTAACCTTTTTGGCGCAGCCGTGAGGCACACACATTATTGTCAAATATTAGATTATTTGCCTAGAGAGCAAACACTTATTTTAAGGCGAGAGTATTTCTTTGAATCCATAACGCAGCGAGGCATTCAAAGTACGTCACTCGAGCTTAAAATAGTTATGCTCCCGAGGTGAACACTCTACTTTTTACACCTACTTTTTATATCTATGAGCAAAAAAACCGGTGCGGTCCGACCCCCATCTCTCACGTATGATTTAAAACTAAAACAAAATTTTCGCAGCCGTCATCTTGGATTTTCGTTTTGACTTCACTATCGGCTTTAGCACCCTTGACAATCATGAAATAGATACCCATGATAATAAATTTGAAATTTTTCAGAGTAGCCATCTTGGATTTACATTTTGATCTCACTATCGGCTTTAGCGCCTTCAAAAACTATAAAAATGACACCAATGACGAAAAATTTGAAAATTTTTGCAGTGGCCTTTTAGATTTTCATTTTGAACAAATTCACACTTTCTCTCTCTCTCTCTTGCCAGCCTGTTACTTGTTGATACACAATGTTCGTGATTTATCTCTTTGATGATTGTAACTTTTACTAACAATATTCACATTCAAAATTCAAATCACTTTTAGTCCCTAGGGATTAAAAAGCTATTTTAGTATCCGTTTACGAAGAATAAACATTTTTTTTCGAATAGCTGTGATAAAAAGATTATTTTCCCTTTTTTATTTTGTTTTTCTTTTGTGTTTCATGAACTGTGACCAAATAAACGTTTTCATTCCTTTAAAAATGAACGGACTCAAAACCACAGTAATATCTACTTTCCTCATTATAAACGTAAACGTAAAGTTAATTGACACTGAAATACCTGGCAAAGTACTTCATTTTACATTTCCCCTGAATAGCTTTTGAAAAAGGCATGAAAAGGTCTTCAGAGAACCAAAACCCTGTAATTACAAACCTGGCCGAAATAATACAGCCAAAAATGATAACATAAAAAATGATAGCCCACGAAATTGAAGGAAAAAGTAATATTATAGAGGAGAAGGTATTTCTGTATGAAAAATACTTTCTTTTCTTCCATTAACATTCATTATAATCTTAATCTTGAGTCCTTTCAAGCTTGGCTCGGTCATAGTTTTTATATCCTTATATAATTAAAAATCCTATCCAGTTGAGCCCGTAGTGAAACACCCCTACTACATATTTGAGGTACCAAAAAAATTTTCACGAAAGCTCTCATATACCTTTTTGATGCTGCTTTCAGTCACCAGCTTGAGTTATCTTGTCCGGTTGGTATTCCTGCACACTTGCAATGGGAATGCCTATCATTTTGTCAATTCTATAATATTCACTGCGTTATTTACGTTGTCGAGTAGATTTTTTTTCAAATAAATGAAGCTATGGAATAAATAATGAATTTCCTTCAAAATCCTTCAGATTGTGATTGTGCAAATGTTTCAAGTGCTGCCTTTTGAAAATATACATGATGAGTGTCAATAGTTTATCACTTTCAGCGAACTTGGTGGGGAGTTGGGCCTATTGACTAAATTTGACCATAATTGGACACATGGACACTGAAAATCGGTATGGTCCACAAATTCATGGTCACTCAGCGTGCTATGGAGCGAGCTATGCTCAGAGTTTAGGATAAAAAATCAGAAATGAAATTATCTGGAAAAGAACCGCGAAGAGTTGGCGAAATAGCTTGCAGAATAAACAAGCTGAAGTGGCAGTGGTGGTGGTCTGGCCATGTTTGTCAAAGGACCAATGGCAGGTAGAAAAGATGAATCCTGGAGAGGAGACCGTGTATCGGCAAGCGTAGTGAGGGTCGCCCCCCCCAGCTAGATTGACTGACCTTAAAAAGGTGGCTGGGACAGACTGTATGTGGAAGGCGAAAGACAGGGTGCTGTGGTGCAGCCTGAGAGCGGCCTGTGTACAGCAGTGGACTGCCAAAGGCTGAGTTGATGACCATAATTTTGATAAGAATTTTTTTGACATAAACCGTACTAACACGCAAGTAAGTAGAAATCATATTCCCTTCGATACATTCAAACTCGATAGTAAAAGGACCAATAGTAAAGGGCGCAGGTGTGACGTTTTTAAAGATATTACGGACGGCTTGCCTTCATTTTATGACGTCATTGTTAGCCGTAAACGTCATTACGAGCCTCTTGGCTTAAGAAGGCGGAAAATTTAAAGAGAGAGCGAAAAATGAATCGTTTATTTCAGTTTGAGAGTAGGTATTTGTGAGGGCAATGTTTAAGACTTCATTATAAGTTTGTGTTTCATTTTTTTACTCATTTTTAACTGGAAATAAAAAAGGTGAAATAATGTAATAAATAAATAAATGGGGGAGACGTTTTGTTCACTTGCTTTTAAATCGCACATTTATGTGTCTGTAAGATCAGCTTTAGTTATGATTTAAATGATCATAATTTAAAAATTTCAACATCAAAAAAACTGTTAAGCAAGACTAAAAATATCTGTTTGACTTGAGGCGCAGTATAAATAAGTACCAGTAATATACCTTCATAGTAAACGGCCGAAACGACGCACTTCGAAATCAGAAGCAGCCGTAGGTAATTATTTCAAGGTCACCGCCGAGACATAATACTGTTACCTTATTATACTGTGGCCGAAGGCAAGTAAGAAAAGCAAATTAAAAGGAAGGTACCTACCTAATCAATATTACTTCACAGTCGCTCGTAAAATATTCAGAAAAACCTCATTACACACACCCAAACACAATTTCATCTGCCGCATCATATTTTGTCTGACTACCCTCAAAACGGGCTGAAACAAAGCTTTGGACGTTTTGTTTTACTCATATCGCTTTGTTCGAGATACCAGTTCATACGGCAGTCCAGAAATAGAGAAAAAAACACTCGGAATTGACTAACCAGAATTGTGATTCGGGTATGGCAATGTTGTTATGTGTTTTAGCAAAGTCTGTACCAGATTTTGTTACGTGGGTAACTAGGTTTTAGTGTAAAGGTGCTTACAAGTAATGGACAGTCGCTTAACATAGAAACTGGGTCCATTTCGCAAGGATAACTGGATTGAGAGTGGCGAGTTAAAAGGCGTGCATATCCAGCAGTAGGTACTTAGATTAAAGGGTAATGATGGGCATCGTTTTTTTTATATTGTTGTTATTCTATAAGGATCGGCAAAGGTTTATTTTCAAATGCTCAGCTGTTTTACAATAATTATTGGAAGGGTTCCTTCTCACTGACTATTGATAATAACTTCATTGTGTAACAGAATATCAAAATTACACTTTTTTTAAATGATGGCAACTCAAGTCTTCGCCATTTTGGAAAGTTATACTTACCGTGGAATGAAATAACGACACTGACTGACCGGGGGATGATTTGATAGTAATATTTTGCAGCCATATTCAACAGAAAAGTGTGCTAAGACTATTAAATAGTTTAGTAGATACATAATATTTGCTAAACATCAAAATAACAAGTACATAGTGCCGCCAACATATCAATTTCAAAACATATCGATAAAATCAATTTTGAAAAAGGAACAAGCCATTCGAACGAAGTGCACAGAGCGGCAACAAACAATAGGACGGACGCGCGTGATTTACGCTCTACACGGATATTGTTGAAATTCGCATCGATACAGCTTTTGTTTCGCCGTCTGCCTTCTTATCGCCTCTTAGGGATGGGACTGTCAATATTTTTACTGTGTTTATACTTTCACATTGATTTATTAGTGTGCTGTAGTTTTTTTTGGTGAATACTGTTTTTTATGGAAGTGAAGCTCTACTAGTTCTATACCGATATTAAATGAATATTTTTATTTAACCAGACGTTGAATTTATAATAATAATCAAGAAGTTAAAAAAGGCCACTGAGTAGGTCCATGCATTTTCAATAATTGGTTATCAGTAAATACCCATACAACTTATTAGTGTACAAAACCTGATTCAAGGATTCTGACACAATAAAAAAAAAGTTAAATAATCTGACAAACTTTTTTAATTGTGACCAACATACATTATGTACCTACTTATTTTATATCATTCCATAGAATAATTATGGTGTTGAATATCGATAGATTCAACCTCCGAATCAAGAATATCGATTACTAACATCCCTAAAATAGGACAGTGCGCCCGCATGGTGCATCGCTATAGCAAAATATTAAACGCATTCCTATGTGCCATGGCCGTACAATGTTTTAGTTCACATATGTTATCTAGTTAAGATCTATGTTCAAAGCATGGGAGAAAATGTTCTATTGACTTTAGCGCATGTAAGCCATAGAATTGTATCGGTTGTAGATACTTACTTCTGTCTCTTTTAGTGAATAAGTGAACGCGTTGAAAAATCACGTGATGTATATTATATCCGTGTCCTAATAATTATGATCGATCGTCGCTTGAATACGATAACATCGCGTTAATTTCGTTCGGTCACGTCCTAAATGAAAGCGACTGTCGCGCGAGTACGCAAACGTCGCGCTCGATACGAAAATGACAATCTTGCGCGATCAATTAAATCACTTGTGCGCTTAATCGCATATCCACGTGACAGTCGCTTTCGGTTCTGACGCAGGATTCGGCGAAACGCGTAGCCGCGCACCGTTGCGTTCGGATTTTCCGAATAAATGAGTCATAAATATCGTGACGATCGCGTATTCGCGCGACTATCAACTCAAACTCAAAACTCAAAGCATTTATTACAATTAAACCATTTACAGGCATTTTTGAATTGTCAAGAAGTCGGCCAGTCAGAAATATGAAGCTAGTTGCCCATTCCAAAGCGTAGTAGGTACCTATGGAGAAGAACGGGCAAGAAACTCCACGGACACTCTTTTAAATCAAAAAATTGTTACAAAATATTGGTTACATCATTAACGTTGAAATTATACATGTGAGAACAATGTAGAAAGACGTGCACGTTAAAAGCGTCCGTAATAAAAATATAAAAAACAAAGAACAATTCAAAAATTAAAATAAGCCATGGCAGCTAAGAGATGACCAGTCTCTACTGACGGCGCCCGTTCACGAACATGACGCATGGATTAGCACCATTCAGCTCAACCATTTTGAAGGGAGCTAAATGATCCAACACACGCGCCACAGCGAGACATTAGAGTGAGCATGACATAATCTCAGCCGCCAGGGCACATTCAAGTCAATGAAAGACATACCCAGTACCTAAATGGTAGCTTTATAGCCGGTGCATAGTACTCACATATATTATGTGCTATGCAATTATACAATGCTAAGACATTGAATTTATACAATGCAAAGATAGTTTTTAAAATATTCAGCAGCTCCAACGGTATTTTCAAATGCTAATCAATTAGTTTATGCTTGTGGAGCAGGACCAGCAATGAGCCAAGAATTTTTATCAATTATGCAATCCCCCAACTTATAATATGCCTGCCTACATAGTGTGCGTCTCATTCAATTGAAGTATATGGGGAGGAATTTTATTGTAACATTTTAAACATACCTATCTACCTTACCTTACAATATATATACCTAATTTATTGTGTTATCTGTCCTAGTAGATAGATAGATAGATAGAATACTCTTTAATGTACACCATAAAAATTACAGACATAAATTTAGAAATTTTACATAGGGTGACACAATGGGCGGTCTTACCGCTTAAAGCAATCTTTTACAGACAACCTTTGGATGGATAGTAGTATATCAGTAGTGTAGTGTATAGTAGTGGTAGTATTCAATTGATTTGGAGTAAACTGAAATTGACTGTGAAAACATCAGACTCCGGCACCGAAAATACTTGATAAAAAAAAGCATATTGCCTAGAAATAATGTCTATGAAAACGGTGTCTGTTTATAGCTTGTCGTCAAAAAATCATAATATTTATTCAGTCGACGTTTTTCGAACAGTTTCAGTGTCCACACTGAAAACAGCAAAAAAATATTCATAAAAATAAAAATTATGACCTTTCAGTTCCTGCGATAAACTGCCATTTTCGTGGCAAAATAATGAGTTGATAACATGCGCGCATAAATTGAAACTGACTGTTAACGGTCCGTTGCCGAAATTGTTCGTTGTTTGTTTAAAGGTAGTGTTACACGTGCGGTTTGATAAGCAAACTTGGGATCACGTCATAATTATTGATAAATGCGTGTGCTGGACAGGTTCATTCAAATCTGTGTGGTTCTTTCCGCAAAATACCATTGAGACATCTACATGATTTGACCAAGATACGACTTTAAAAGAGACTGTGACCTCTGAGTTTGTATCGACGTTCCTTCTTAAAAAAAAAAAAAAAGAAAAAAGGTTTATTTGTCACAGAGACACGTGCATACAAATAACAAAAATATAAACAACATAAATATTTGGCAGCTGCACGTCATGACTGTGACAAGAAGGCTTCCCCTCAGCATAATTCTGTGCTATGAGCGACCCACAGCACAGCGCTGATTTTCAGTGGTCACCCGAAAAATACGTACGGACATCAAGTCAGTAACTAGATAATCCATGCGTCATGTTCGTGAACGGGCGCCGTCAGTAGGGACTGGTCATCTCTTAGCTGCCACGGCGATTTTAATTTAATTTATATTTTTATTTCTAACGGACGCTTTTAATGTTTTGCATCGTTCTCACATGTATAACTTCAACTTGAATGATGTAACCAATATTATGTAACCATCTTATTTTATTTAAAAGAGTGTCCGTGGAGTTTCTTGCCCGTTCTTCTCCATAGGTACCTACTACGCTTTGGAATGGGCGACTAGCTTCATATTTCTGACTGACCGACCCCTTGACTATTCAAAAGTGCCTGTAATTGGTTTATTTGAAATAAATGCTTTGAGTTTGAGTTTGAGTTTGATATGAATGAAATAAGAAAAATTCCAGTGTGTAAATATTGAATATTGATTTCTTAGAGTTGTCGAAAAGGAAATACCAACCTCATCTAGTTTTTTAAATATGTATGATTGATGTGTAAAACTGTTTTTTACAACACTACTTACAGAAATAAAAGCATTTATCATTTAATCTGTGTACTGAAAAGTGAGGTAGTATACTTTCAGGTTTACTCTGCAACACATGAAGTAGAAAAAGAAATGAATAAAAAAACAAAAACCCTTCATTTTGTCTGCTTACGTTCGCCCATAATAATTATCTTGTTTATTTTAACCCAAATTCACTCGACGATCATCATCATCTGCCTAGCATTTTCCAACTATTTTTGGGTCAGCTTCCAGTCTAACCAGATATTCGCACGATAATAATGATAACTAATCAAATAACAGCAAATGTTACCGTTGATTTTTGTAAGCAGTGATATAATTATATGTCATTATATAAACAAACAGCATTTTTGCTAAGGAAACGTAAGGACCTAACACTAATTTATTTAACACAGAAGACTGGTGGTCAGGCCTCCCAATCCTCGTTCAATTATTAATTTCGTTACCTATTAAAATATTTTTCTCATAACACTATTAATAAAGATCTCATAAAACTTCCTCGCACGTGTGTAGCAAGCCGATATTATTTGTTTTTAATTTATTATCCGCAATGTTTCCAACTTGTTCACATTGCTCCCTTATAATTTTGATTAATGGAAAAATATTGTAGCAATTGTTGTTATATACTGTGCGATTGGCTGTTTGTGTATATTAGTAGGTATATTATGTACACGTATCAGTACCAAAAGGGGCTAGCGAGTGGTCCTGTGTTAGCAAAACCTTGTCTTTCTCGGCTAAAAGAAAACCACACTTTTTTGATCATGAGAGCAAAGATTTAAATCGTTAGATTTTCCGTCACCGTACTTAGTCGCGTGAAAAAGAGTTCATACTGAGAAGTGTGAGCTTCCTCCGGCATTTCCATGACTATCAAGTCGAGTCATGGCGACATTGTGTGTGCCAAAGGTGTTAATCTTTTGACGCGGTAGAGCGAATCTAACGATTTAAATCTTTACCTGTGTATCGAAAAAGGTAAATAATATTAGATGAACAGAAACTCAATGTAAAACTGTGTGTCTACTCTAGTATAATGAAACTGCGATCTCCAAACTGTAGTACCAAGAATTTCGAGAGGACCTGGCTAGTGCAATGTCTACAATGGGTATACTTTTATTTTCCAATGGGCCCATGGAACATTTACCAACCTTACTTATCAAATCATTTATTGCTCATCTCAGCGTCCTTTAGTGTATGTCCTCCATATTGTATTCTACAATTACTGCCAATATAACACTTATGGGTTACGTTCACTCAGACGGACAGCGACGCATTAAATTTCCTGTGTCTCAAGTGAATATACTACTCGGTACAAAGATGGAGCAACTGAGGGATGTTCGCATTTGAATCTGTCTCAATCTGTTTAAAATACCTAGAATTTACCTACATTTTTGTCAAGTTTTTGAAGTGAAAACTTCTTTAGCGGCGTTGTGCACTTTTTTTGTGATGGGTAAAAAAATTTAAACTCGCGTCAGGACACGTGACTTGATCGAAAATTCGTAAGACGTATAAAATTAAAAGAACATCACTTCACTTTTATAATTGTCACAAAAGTGCAAATTGCGCACGTACACGGCGTGCATTCGTCCAATCATGACATATGCGGGAGCCGTCTTTGCACATGCAAAGCCTCGCCACATCCATAGGATGCAAACGCTCCAAAATAGATTCCTCCGCAAAATCACCGGTGCCCCCTGGTACGTTAGGAACGAGATCCTCCATCTCGACCTAAAAATCCCCACAATCCACCAATTCTTAAAACGTAACTCCAAGCGTTTCTTTGAGTCCGCTGCCAAACATCGCAACCCTCTGGTTGTCGAGGCCGCCAATTATGTCCCCAGCAGAATCAGTCAGATCCGCCGCCCTAGGCAAATCCTCACCGACCCCGATGACCCTATAACCCTCCTCCAGGAGAGCAATAGGGCCACAAGTACAGTGCTCAAGCACAGACACCGACCCGCATTCCGACCTCGCCGCCGAGGTCCTCCGCGATCGCGACCCTCCCGAGTAAATAATACTCTACCCCGACCCTTGCTCGACGATGCGCCAGCCCGCGTCGATGCTGAGCCTGTAGCTTTAAATTCCCTGATTAATAATCATGAAACATCCTTGATCCAGCCTGTCCCATCTTACTGTCCTCCCCCCAGCGACGCCCTAAGCCGAGGTTCGTACCCCACAGGGGGTGCCCTTAGCGAGCGCTCGCCTAGTTTTAATTAGAATAGTTTGTTCGCCCCTGGCTGAAGGCTTTAAGTATTAGTAGCTTAAGGCAGCCGCAGGAAAGCCCGGTTAAGTAGTCATGGCCTCAGAGGTCATCTACGAGATGCCATACACAAAAAAAACTTCACTTTTATTATGGATGGAAGTTAATTTTTGAAGTTCTAATTTTCTAACTTCTTTAGCGGCGTTGTGCACTTTTTTGTGATGGGTAAAAAAAATTAAACTTGCGTCAGGACACGTGACCTGATCGAAAATTCGTAAGACGGAGGGAGAGTAGTACCAAAATATCAAAAATGCACAACGTTAATATTCAAGCTTTCACTTCTGCCGGCACTCCCAGAGTTTTTACATTGATTGTCGCTGAGATGAGCTTGCGACTAGAGTTTGAACTACTTGGTTTCTTTGAAATGTTCAATTTTTTCATCAACAATTAATTCAGTATACAATATTATTTTGTAAATCCTTTATTTACATTAATTCCCCTCTATTATTTCAAACTTTAATTAAAATACAAGTGTTGCCATAGCACTATGACATTAGTACAATTGTCGACATCGGCATACATTGCCCTCGAGAAAAATATAATAGATTTTGACCGATTTTAGTTACGCGAATGAGGGCTTTTTGTCAGCATTGAGATGTCAGGTCCGGGCACCTGTCAAAAGTGTCAAAGTCTTATCTTTAGTCGTGACTGAATGATGAACGAAAGAATGAAAAGAATGATGAACATAGTCATTGTCGAAATGGAAGACCTCTTGCCAAAGTGGTGCCAACTGGTGGCGTGAATTTTCATGAAAACCCTCATTAGTAATTGGTCGCTGATTTCATTCATTTGATAATGACCGCGATGCGATCGTATGCAAAAGGTGCTACTAAATTCGTTCATTCTTTTTCCACTTTCGTACCCCGCAACACATACTATTATCAGCCCCCTGTAGTAAACAGGAAAGCCTAGCAGGCAACGGTAATCTAATTCTGTAGCAGCTTAATAGTGATGCACTTAGCCCGGGTAAAGAATTTTATATGGAACTCATGTCGATCACAATACGTGTCTGTTTTTCCCCTCCCTATTGGCGTCGGATACATTTTGTTCATTTTTTTTTTAAAATGGAATGTTTTACAAACAGGGTAAAGAACCTTTTGGTTTGATAATTTACCTACAGCTAGATGCATGGGGTTCTCGGTTCGAGCTCCAAGTCAGACAATGTCTTATTAAATTTTTCAAGATTAATTTATCTGTAGTAGCCTGAATACTAGTGTTTGGTTACAAACCGTTTTTAGTAGCCAACATAAAGATGTTTTGCAAAGTTAAATACGGAACTACGACACTACTGGTGACATAGAAAAACAATGCATGATATTTATGTTCCGTAAAATTTATGCAAACTAATGGCAAAAACGAATAGAAAAAATCAAAAGATATTCTAACACTAAAACATATATATTAAGTACAAATATATAAGGGAAAAAATAAATAAATAAAGAATTTATTTATTTATTTAGGTTATTTAAACTATGAATATCGGAAATCTTCTTAAAATTTGATCTATTTTTGTGTACATACAATAGGTTTTCAATAATTGTGAGGCTACAGTCAGAATATTGATTTCTTTGAGGGGTCCCCATATTACCTATAGATCTACGACATTATTTAATAAGGAAAAATAGACCACATCTTTAAATGTGGGCTAGCTCCATCAGCATCTTGAAAACCCTAGCCGAAAAACACGATTGTTGTCAATATAATCATTAAATACATTAAAATGTTTTTTTTTTCAATGAAGGAGTAATAAGATCTTGAACAAATAACGGCAACGGTTGAAAAGGCGGCGCCCTGCATGCGCAGCGCCCCAGGCCCCGAGTGCGATTGCGCCGTTGTCGTCAAGAAATTACAGTTCCGTCAAATTTTATAAATAGTGAATTTTTTCGTTTTAGTTTATTTATCTTGTGTGTTTTTTTCTCTAGTGAGTGCGTCTGTATATAGTTTATTTCTATTTTTTTAGGTAAGTTTAAGTGTTCTGTTTTATATGATTAATGCCAGCCGTAGCGACGTCGGAAATTGTGCCAGTCAACCTGCCACATCGCTTGATGTCCAGCTGGTGAGATGTCCCCATTGCTCACAGGCACGTTTTTTTAAAGGCGAAAGGGGCCTGAGGATACACTATGGCAGGATCCACAAATCTCATGGTGTATCTTTGTGCCCCCCAGCCGCATCCCCAACATCAACTCTTCCAGATCAAAGCTTGTGGAAAACATTGGCAAAATTCAAAAATTCAACCCCAGTTCTAAAGAGAGTTCCTCGGGGCGCGAGACGGTCCGTTGCGCTGAGTTTGGCGCGATGTCTCCGTCTTGTGACCCAGGAGAACTCCCAAAGTGCCTGGGAGCAATTACTCACTTTCCCTTATAGGATTCTGCATGTGCAAAAAAATTCGGCGACCAAAAAAACCTTAACAAACCAAATTAAAGATAATTGCAACAATTCGACCCTTATTTTAGATCCAAAATTACCTGTTTCCAATAACCCTTCACGAAGAGGCTTATGTTCACATGTGGAATCCAAACTAAGTGAAGGTGATATCAGGGGAGCGGCCAGGCTACTGTTCAGTAGCGATGTGGTGGCGCCTTACTCTCCAGACACTATTTCAGCCCTGGAGAGTAAACATCCAGTGCCTGCCGATGGTCTCACCTTTCCCGACCCCCCCCTTCCTCCTGATCCGGATTCAGCAACTCAACTTACTGTTACTGCCCCCCAGCTGATTGCTGCCGTGAGCTCCTTCAGAAGTGGCTCCGCCGGCGGCCTCGACGGCCTGACTCCTCAACATTTAAAAGACTTATTGAGTTCAGGCGCCGGGGAAGCTGGTGAGTCACTTTTGAAGGAGCTTGTGGCTCTAATTAACCTGATGCTCAACGGCGGTGTGAATGATGCCGTCATCGATGTCTTGTACGGGGCAAATCTATGTGCCCTGCTCAAGAAGGACGGCGGCATCCGTCCGATTGCCGTTGGGTGTACCTACAGGCGTACGGCAGCCAAAATATGCTGCAGATTATACAGCGAAGCTTTAAAAAACAAGTTCCAGCCCCTACAGCTTGGCTTTGGATCCAAGGGGGGCTGCGAGGCTGCCGTACATGCCCTTTCCAGTTTTTTGAATTCCGGTAAAGGTGAGGTCATCCTCAAGGTTGACGTCAAGAACGCCTTCAACTCCGTTAACAGGGACACTCTGTTGGCCGAAGTAAAAAAGGAGTTACCGGAAATTTATGGTTTTTTGTGGCAGTGCTATAGGCACCCTTCAAAATTACTTTATAAAGACAATGTTTTGGAATCTGCAGTCGGATGCCAACAAGGTGATCCTCTCGGGCCAGTCATTTTCAGTTTAGCAATTCACCCCATAATACAACAACTAAATTCAAAATTTAATATGTGGTATTTAGATGATGGGACTCTAGGAGGTGACGTAGATACTGTTCTAAAAGATCTCCAATTCCTCAAGCAGCAGTTCCAATTCATCGGCCTCGACCTCAATTACTCAAAATGTGAAATTTACCCTTGTGGCAATATCGACAAACAATCGACGATACATAAATTCAATTCAATAGCCCCAGATATCAAAGTTTTGGAAAAAAGTTCACTGTACCTCCTAGGCTCCCCAATTTTAGAAGACAGTTTTTCACCTTTCGTTGATGAAAAAATTAAACATTTCAACGATATTTCGGATAGACTTTCTAAAATTAACTTACATTCGGCATTCACCCTTATCAGATACTGCTGTTTCGGTCCAAATTTTATGTATTTTCTCCGCTCTTCCCCTTTATGGAAGAAGCCACACCTTTTAGACAAAATTGATCAAATCATTCGAAGTACACTAACATCAATCATAAATGTGGCTTTGGACGACCGCGCGTGGCTGCAAGCTACACTACCCATTCGTTTTGGTGGGCTCGGCGTCCGCAAAATTTCTAGTGTGAGCTTACCGGCGTTCCTGTCCTCGGTCCACAGCACCGAAAAGTTAACCAGAAAAATCTTAACCGCTTCCCAGGTTAACTCTGAAGTGCCGTGTTTGACTGATGCGATAAACGCCTGGAAAGTGGCTTGTCCGGGCACGGAGCAGCCCGAGAACCCGTCTTCCCAGAGACAGTGGGATGAGCCGCTCTGCAGGTTGGTACGGAATAACCTCATTAATACGTCCACCAACACTGCTGAGCGTGCCCGCCTATTGGCTGTGGGAGAATGGGAATCGGGCCTCTGGCTTCAGGCGCTACCTTCACCCAACATAGGCACTATGCTGGGTGACACTACTTTCCGACTCGCTACAAGTCTGCGTTTGGGAGCTCCTTGCGGAGCTCCGCATCGCTGTCAGTGCGGTGAAGCAGTCGACCGTATCGGACACCATGGTCTTTCCTGCAGCAAGAGCGCTGGTCGTTTGGCACGACACGCAAGCATTAATGACATTATCCGTCGGGCTCTTGTCACCGCCGGGGTGCCAGCCGTTTTAGAACCTAATGGCTTGGCACGCGACGATGGGAAGAGGCCAGACGGAATGACCATAATGCCTTGGAAGTTGGGTAGACCCTTGGTGTGGGATGCAACCTGTGTCGACACCCTCGCGCCATCCCATCTTCCTAGCACGGCGGGCTGTGCTGGAGCGGCTGCTGCGGGTGCAGAAAACCTCAAACGGCGCAAATATAATAACCTTATTGGTAGCTATATTTTCGAGCCGTTTGGGGTTGAAACTCTAGGGCCGTGGGGTCCCAGTGCGCATCGAGTGAGAGTGAGAGAGAGGACATCGCCAAGCGGTTGGTCGAATCTTCACGTGACCAGAGGGCTGGCCAATTTTTAGGTCAAAGAATCAGCATTGCCATCCAACGTGGCAATGCTGCCAGCCTTTTGGGCACTTTTCCCACTGACAGCGATGCGGACGAATTTTTTGATGCCCAGTGAGTTCTTCAGATATATTTTTTTTTTTTTTTTGCCTCTGTATACTTGTACATAATTTATATATATTAGTGTTAGATGTAAATTGTTTATGTTTTATAGTATGTAAAGGAAAATAAATGTACATTTTAAATTTCACAAAAAAAAAAAAAAAAAAAAAAAAAAAAAGAAAAAAAAAAAAAAAAAAAAAAAAAGAATGAATGCCCAAATTGGGCATAAAAAAAATCGTCCGCATCGCTGTCAATAGGATAAATGCCTAAAAAGCTGGCAGCGTTGCCACGTTGCATGGCAATGCTGATTCTTTGACCTAAAAATTGGCCATTTCTTTTGGTATATTATTATTGTATTTAAGATTTGTCAAGTGTACCTAACTCTATAGCGAAAATATATTCTTATTCCATTCTGTACTCAACGCCACATCCTATGAGAACTTTCTATTTATAAATAATAAAAGGCCTGAAAGTAACTTACTGAGAGTCGGAAATGAAACAGGTATAGGTAGCTGTCACTATGTACATTCAATACAATTGTTACGTGAATGAACGTGTCACCAGCATAAAGAATAGAGCCTCCATTAAACTTATTTTTATTATGTGTGTACTTACAGTAAGTATGATGTGTCAATTAACGGCGATGTCGTCATAAAGTAGTGAAAAAATGGCAGGCGATTACAAACAATGAATGAATACACACACCGTATTAATTAATAATTATTATTGACTCTGTTCCCGATAACGGTGGGCAACTATTTTTAATATTTTTATAAAAATATGTAAATTATGTGCATTTATAAATGAAATAAAGGAAATAATAATTACCTAATAAAAGAGCATTCGGTTATGAATCCTGAACCACTATAATTATCATTTTTAAACGTCTATTAAATATTTAAATTCATTTTCCCGAACATACGCTCTTGTCGTACACACGGCTACACATCAAGCTATACATTTCCAGCATAACCTGACCTCGCATTGTACGGAAATCCTATACAATGCGAGATCAGCATATACTGAAATGTATGGCTTGATGTCTAGCCGTGTGGTACATAGTAGACGAGTATTTGAAGTATTATGATTGGTTGTGTTAAAGGATAAGCTACCAAGAAAAGCCATAAACTGAACCTGAAAGATTTTTAACTTGGCTGACACTGAAATTCTTGGATAAAATCTTGAACAAACAAAAAAACGACAAATCTAAGAGGGCCTAGACAAAGTGACATCTATCGGCGATAACGATGATGGAAAATTAAAAAAAATGGAGTGGATTGATATACAAAAAAAAGTTTTTAAAACTACTTTGGGGTCATTGACACCGTTTTTTATTTATTTTTATAGACTACAAATATAAATAAATTCTTTATTGCCATAAACAGGTTATAGAAAAAATTGAGATCCTGGCTCCAGAGCTAGGTTAGAGTACCTGTATTTCAGGAGCCAAAACTAATAGACTGAAAATCTAGAACATATCTTATCAAGCAAAAATTTTCCCTTTGAGTTAAATTTTAAGCACTTTGCATGATGTTAAGACAGATAGTATGCATATCGATCGTTTTCCATAATTTACGGATTTATAATAATTAAAAAAATACACTAAAGAAAGCTTAAGCCAATCCTGTTGAAAGATGAAGTAGAAATACGAAACGATGCCACTTGCCTCATCATGTCAGCTGAAAGACGTCTACTGCTGGACATAGGCATACTCCAAAAAAAAAAAACCTCCTTTTAAATTGAAGGTTGAACTGGTAATTTCGTCGAGAATCTTATACAAACATAATTCTACTGAAAATAGTTATTTTTATTTAACCATTTATGTACACACATATATAAACAGACAAGAAGAAAAGAACAGAAAAATACGTACAAAGGTGATGCTTATTTCTAAAGAAATCTCTTCCAGGATACCTGCGATAGGACAGAGGGTAAAAAGAGATGTAGACATAGTGTGTAAGAGTAGAGAGAAAGTAAAATACATAAAATCAAAACAATTCACTTAATAAAATAAAACAAATCTGAAGATAAAAAATCTATTTCATTTTGATCACCACCGTAAAATCGATCAGTAGTTTAAAAAGTCGACAAACGTACCTACAAAGTCGACTGAACTATCGCGACATCTTGAAAACGTATTACTGACCTATTTTCGTTCAAAATTGAGTTCTAAAATTCAAAATGCAACCGTCGACCGGAAATGAATCCGTTGGCGGGAGTCTGTCGTGATACGGATCTGATGGAGCCGAGCGTCCAACATCCGGTCGGTTCCCGCCTTTATGGCTTCCAATTTTGAATCCGTCGCCTGACGGTTAAAATGGTTTTTTTTTAAATTACGTGCCCATTTAGATTTTTGGAGATCGAATTTATGTTTTTTATAATGAAATTGTTTGAGATTACAACTTTGATTTTTCTTTGTTTGGTAAGACTTTTCCTACTTCTGTTTGAAAAGGTAGTAATAATGAACAAGAATTCTGATGCGGAAATGTAAGTATCGATCATTGCTCATGATGCGCACTTGATCTATAGCATTATTTATTGGTTTTAAGGATGTTCAAAAAAATCTTAGAAGTACTGAAATCATATTGGAACTTGTCAAGTTTTGAATCCGAGTTGTGAACTCAGCCATGACATCATAGAATCCTGCCCTCTGTGTCCCAAAACATGCAGCCAAAGTGACGTCAGCGCTGTCACCGATAACGTCGTAGAAATAGAGAAGTTTCGGACCAACAAAATTTGAACAACTGTCGTGCCAGCAAAGAAGAAGATGATCATAGATTTGATATACAAACATTTTCTGTTTTTAATCAACTTCGCCTTTAATACAATGACAATACAGGAGTGGCGGTATCTACTTCACCACATGCAAACTACGCATCAAAGTCCTGACGTCAGACAAAAATCCAGATATCACACATTATTATTATTTATTTATTTATCTTTATTCCAAAAAGTTAAGTTACTTATAAGCCCACAAAACCGTTGCAATGGTTTGACTCGATGAGTCTCTAAACATACTTAAATGTACTTAAAAAATATTATTTAAACTTACACTTATATAAAATTTAAAACATTTCTAAGTAATATAATTTTAATTTACGTCTAAATCTACTTATGTTTGTTTCACTCACATCGGCAGACTGCTCAATAGGTATGGTATTCTCTTGTTTAGTGTTCTGTCACCAAAGTAATTGGTGACTCTGGGTACATTGAATCTACCAGCAGCCACAGATCGTGTATTATGATTGTTGTATACGTGAGTTAAGCTATGCTCTTGAGTACTGTGGTGGTTAACGAAAAAAAGATATTTATGTTTGAAACTGATCGGTAGAATTTTGCATATTTTAAATAATTTTTTCCTTAGTTTTTTTTAGTAAGAAGTAGTTTTAGGAATCTACTCGTACAGACGCCAGCAGGCCAACCTACCCGAAACTGACAAATTTTCCCAATCAACTTTGAACCTTATAGTAAAGTGATAAAGTTGAAAATCTATTAAAGGAATTTAACAGATTGTAGTAGGTTGATGTGCTGGCGTCTGTACAACAACACACTAACATACCCTGCATCGCGCGATTAGAAAGAAAAAGAAAAGCAAATATAACTTCCCCGAAATCATGCATTATGTTGTGTCTATAGAAGATGAGTGAACTTTACTCCCTGTTCTTCTAAACAGGTAAAATTGTATTCGTATCTTTGTCGTATCGACAACTCTCTCCTTTAAGATAATGCTATCTGAATGAGACTGGCACTGCATTCCGAATTCAAGTCAATTCCGTTTCCTTGAAAGATAAAGCATTTCGTTCTTTCTTCATCTGTGTGTACGAACGCAGTTGAGGTTGTCAAGATTGTGGACAAAGCCATTATTGTACGAAATAAAAAATAAAACGAATTACAATTGTGTAATTAGGTAGCCCGAGAAATAAAAGTAAGACATTGTTACCAGCTCAATGACATCATCATTTGCTTTTCCTAATATCGGCTATTTATCCGCTTCTCTTTTGTAACAAAAATGAAAATGAAAAATGAAAAAGTGTTTATTCACAGAAATATTTTTTCCAAAACATTATTACTTCTGCCAAACTACAAAGCAGTTTGTTGGCAGACGTAGCTCCTTTTTTTTTGTATTGTACATAACATATATATATTTTAGTTTGTATAATATTTATGTGTCCATGGAGTTTCTTCTCCATAGGAACCTACTGTGCTTTGGAAGAAGTTTTTTAGCTTTCGCTTCATCTTTCTGAATGACCGACTCCTTTGACAATTCGAAAGTGCCTGTAAGTGGTTTAATTGAAATAAATGCTGATTAGACCAAATATTAATATTTTTACATGGATCAACCGCCTTACTATACTGACGTTTATAACTCACCTGCTAGCTGACTAAACGTAGCCTCTGTTGATTGATTTGTATGACAACAAAGGGTCAATTCTCGTACTTAAAAAAACGTCCACATTCTAGTCGCAATCTGTCAAATTGATTGTATTTTTGACCAATTGTGAATGAGATGCGAATGCTCCTCTGGAACTTTCGATTAAACGAGTTCTTTACTCAAACTTAAAAAAATGTTCTTTATTCATAGTAAAAAAAAAACATTCTATATTCAAAACTATGTAGTTAACTCAAAGAAATCTCAAAACGTACACACAAACACGACCCGTGGAGATTTAACGCCAACAGTTAGATAGGTATCAGCTGAATCTATTGCCGAGCGAAGAGTATGAACGCGCGACGTAAAGCGATATATGTGTAGACTATATCGAGAGATATTTATGTGTCCGACTGTACTCGCTCATTTGTTTGGAACGTTCAATGCGGAAAAGTGTGGGAATGAATGATTTGACGTATTTTTGTATTGAAATGTAGTAAATTGGGAAAATTATACTGTGACTATATATATATGCCTTTAATTTTGACAGTTCAACAACATGCATTGCGTAATTTACGTTGTTGAGCAGATGAACTTTTCAACGATATGAAGCAATGGATTAGCAATTTCTTTTAATTTTTTTTTGGATTGTGAAAGTGTGTTATTTATCTAAAACTTAAACTAAATTTATAAAGGCCTTATATTAATTTATAAATTAATAATAATTAATTAATTTAATAAAATTTATAAATTAATTTATATTTATTTATAAAGGACTTAAAAATGTTGAATAAAGTGATCTAAATTCCTGGTTATCTCTGATCAAATAGTCATATTAAAGAAGAAAAATCAAACCATGAATTTTACTTACCTACCGAATAATTCAGCTCACGAACTCAAACAGACGTAAAAATTACGCTCCAAGCTTTTTAAAATCTCATCAAAACTGATCAACTTTCACACTCCGCGTAAACGCTCGTAAACGCGCGCGTAAACGTAACTGGCACGATTACGGTTTACGTTTCGTTTACGTTTACGGCTGTGCCGGGGACCGTATTCCCGTGTCATAATTTTCATGTTTAATATGAAGAATGTATTGAAGTTAAGAGTGATTCTACCAAACGAGCAATATTTTTGGGTATCGTAAACAGAACTTGATTGTACCTTTTATGTATCTTTATAAATCTTTTCAGGGTTCCGTACTCGAAGGGTATCAAACGGAACCCTATTGCTAAGCCTCCGCTGTCCGTCTGACTGTCTGTCTGTCAGCGGGCTGTATCTCATGAACCGTAATAGGTAGACAGTTGAAAATTTCAAAGATTATCCACTTCTATTGCCGCTATAACAACAATAAATAATAAAATTAAAAATAAAAGGGAGGCCCCCTTTAATGCCTGTATAAGGCATTATTCAGGAAGAAAAAAGGAAATACTTTTGTATGGGGAATAGCAGGCCCTGTTCCCTCTTAATATGATAAAGCTGACGGCACGGTTGGCGCAGTGGTTAAGCGATTGACTGCTGCACTGCGTGTCGCGGGTTCGATTCCCGCACGGAACAAATATTTGTATTACCTGCAAGTAGTTGTTCCGGGTCTGGCTGTTTGTGTATGTGAGTTTAAATGTTTGTAAACGTAACGCGTAAACGCACCCACGATACAGGAGAAATTCCTAGTGTGGGGCAACATTAAAAAAAAAAAAAAAAAATGTTAATAAAAAAAAAAAAAAAAAAGCAAAAAATATGTGTCTAATATTTTCTTAATAGCTGACTGACGGACTAAAAAGTTTTTTTTTGCACCAGTCGATCCCTATTGAACCTCTTTTTCATCTACTTATAGATATTGATTTTATGGTTGAGGCTGTGCGCCTTGCCTATTAATCAGTCAAGACTTTAAAAATATAGATTGATACATCGTGATTATACCTTCATTTTCTTTTTTCTAACACTATTACACCTGGCCATACCTAAAACCTCTATCTCATAGACAATCGAGCGTGAATTATCATACCTTACATCAGTTAAATTAAAGTTACTCAGGCGCATATCTACATATTAAACTGCCACGTACGTTACATTGTCATGTCAACAATTGTGTTCTTAATTCAAACTGACGTACATCAGTTGCGCAGGAGTTGGACTGGACGCGTTCGTGTGGGGCCGCGAAATTTGAGGGCTTGTTTGATTTTTTTGTCTTATTTTATTATTTACTATACTTTCATGAGTTCTTTGTTCATTGATAATTTTCTAAATCAGCCAATAGGATGCTCAGTTAGAATTCGGTGTTGGTGAGCCATGTGCACCTTGATGGCGTGTTCTATGGCCCAACAATTTTAATATATAACATTATAATATCAGATAAGATTGTCATGATAATTCATAATTTTTGACATCGTCATAATTATTATTTAATTTCCTTTTTGGTAGAAATGTTTAAATAAAAAATATAAACAAATTGAAATACATTACGCGTCTAAAAAAAACCATTCTTACTCTGTTTTGAGAATAATAAGCTCTAAAAAGAAGTAAACGTAGAAGTATAAACTCAGACCTTATTGCCAAGAGGGTAGGCAGAAACTACAGAACGCCACCTGCTACGATCCTTGCATACTCCTCTTGCTTCGTTTACGTTCAAAAAGAAGTATTTTCAATTTTAATTAACAACACTTACATAAGTAAAACTATGTCAGGCACACTTGGAGCAGACAGCCTTGAAACCATCAATTAGCAAGATATTTGGTATCCTAATCTAATGAAATGACAGCCTAATCTTTTCTCCACGGCATAAAATTATTTGGCAGTGTAAAAAGGGCCGCTAGCGGCACTCTATTCCTGTCGGATAAAGTGCCGCTAGCGACACAATAGTAAAGTGCTGTAAGTATTGCATTGTCATTGGTGCCGATTCTCTTGTCACAAATGCCTCTAAACTAGACTAAAAATCACTAAAATTTAGTTTATTCCTGTCAAACGATGAATTCCCATTCTGAAATAGACTAAAGTGACACAACTTAACTATATTTTAGTTTGACAGCACTAAGATTAATCTGACCATTTTTAATCGCGATAAAATATGGTGTGGAATAATATTAGTTGTCATGAACTAAAATTCACACGAACACCTCGACTTCAGATTCAAAAACGGTACTGTAAATATATTTTTTTCTTTTCTTTTGCTTATAACTCGAAAATGGTGTGTCCTATCGCAAAAATAATGAAAATTTCGACCCCCTTTGTAACCCCTTACCCCTAATTATCAACACGTACGTAATTTTTATTTTTATTTTCTATGCAAAACGTGAAAAATTCCATATAAAATACGTCGAGGCTGCACCTCCGGCTCTAAAAAAAATCACGGTGTAGGGCAAACAAGTGTGTACCACGTGGAGTCGCGATTGTCAAATTCGATTTAGTTGTGTCAAAATAATTTTTAAGTTTAGAGACTTTTTATTGCAGAATAGCGTTAAGATTCTCATAGTAAAAAGTAAGGAATTTTAGTGATAGTTTAGTTAGTTTAGTTCAGTTTACAAGAGAATCGGCACCAATGTCACTTGTTATTTTGTTTGATTGTTGAGGTTAGTTTGCTGTAAAACACCACATTCCCAAAACATTACATTCTCTTGTGCCTAAACGGACCCTGATATTCGCCGACCGCTGCCGCGGCACCGCTCGCTTCACTCGCTCAGCTCGTGCGTTGTGTGGTCACAGTTCTAGCCTAACCTACCCTACCTTTCAGCCATTTTCATTTGCTACTTAATTTTATTCGTAAATTCAGTCATTGTAGTGACTTGATATAATTATCTAAAACAAATACGTTCAATCAATACAAAGGGCGGCGAACTAACCTCAACAATAAAAAAAAAAAACAAGTGACAGTGACAATAATGCAATACTTACGGCACTTTAGCCGGGCCGACGCTGCGCCACTATTATGCCGCAAATAGCGGCACTTTATCCGATAGGGATAAACTGCCGCTAACGGCACTCTATACACTTCCAAAATATTTTCGGTAGGTATTGCTTGCATAGAAAGGTGGTTAAGGCGAAGCGAGTAGATTCTGCAACTAAAAACTAGTTTGCAAGTAACGAGCAGCGAGTCCACGACGGTGACGAGAACCTATGCGGATGAATCTAGCGCGAGTCTCTCACCGAGTGTTCAGAGACCCTAGTGTAAGTTTATTTTAACCATCTCGACTTAACGCATCGACCGCGTTCAGCGCTCCGATTGGCCCTTCACTGGTGAAGGCCGGCGGGCTGCCAATCGAAGCGCCGAACACGGTCGATGCGTAAAGTCGAGATGGTTAAAAGAAACTCACACTAGGGCCTCTGTTCGCGAGCGAGTACTCACATTGACAGCACTTGTCGCTGCAACAAACGAGTTCTCGTCGATGGTGTACAGTCAGCGATGAACTAGTAATATATATATACAAATATTTTTTTCTAAAGACAAGGGATTATTATGATTATATATAGGGCAAATATTTTTTTATAAAACAATATTTTACAAAACACACTAGGAATTTATCCTGTATTGTGGGTGCGTTTACAAACATTTAAACTCACATACACAAACAGCCAGACCCGGTTCGGGACTTGTAGGTCATACAAATATTTGTTCCGGCCGGGAATCGAACCCGCGACACGCAGTGCAGTAGTCAATCGCTCAACTAATGCGCTAACTGTGGCGACAATTACGTATCCCTTTTACTTACACGGGACCTACGATCTTTTATACGTTTCTTGAGTGAGTAAGCCCACGAGGCACGGACGTAATAAAATCGCCGCGATTTTTTTTCGTGCACTGGATTTTCAACGCTCTGCTTAGCGCCAAGTGTTGAAAATCCAAAAGTATGTTTTTTCAACGCGCTGGGATGAGAGTGTGTCCCAATGCGTTGGATTCTCAACGCTCGGCTCAACACCCAGAGTTGAAAATCCAGTGAGCGGTAAAATCCCGCCGCGATATTTTTACGTCCGTGAAGGCTAAATCGTTGATGCTAATCTCTTCCCCGTGGCCGCCGGTGGGACAAAGGTCAACTTAAAAATAATTAATTTATTATGTGACAAAAATGAAGAAGAGGTTCCTGATTAGCTACCAAGTTTTCTTTTACGACACCCACAGGCGAAAAGAAGCTCATTAGGTACCAAAACTATACTTGGACAAGAACCACACGATACTAAACGCACAGCCACACATTTTATCCATATCCAACTTAACCCTAAAACACTTGAAGTCTCAACTTAGTTATGGTCATAAGGACGGACTCGTTCCAACTTAGTTTATACTTACCCCAGTAAAGTTACCGTACATTATTGAGACAAACAAGATGGCGCTAATAAACTTTGTTCAACATCAACATGTTGCTTGATTAAAGATTTTTATGAAGTACTAGCGGCTTCGCCCGCGTGGAGGGCGGAAATTATAGTACTACCGGGATAACAAAGTATATCCTATGTCCTATGTGATCCAAATTCGTTCTGCCGTTAAGGCGAGAAAAGATCGACAAACAGAGTTTTACTTTCGTGATTATAATACATTATGGATGGAGATTGGGTTGTCCAAATGTGTATGAAAATTATCCCATGGGAACGTACTACCGGGATAACAAAGTATATCCTATGTCCTATGTGAAAGACACAAGGATAGACCAGTATCCTAATTACGTAATACACGATCAACCGGAATTTGAATCGGTTTGAAACAAATTGCTAATCCATTGCTTCATAAGTTCGAAAAAAAATCTGCTCAACAAAGTAAATAACGCAATGAATGTAGTTGAACTGTCAAATTCGTCGTAATCGTTGACGAAAATGTGTTGCGTAATTAGATAGCTGGGGTCTATCCTTGTGTCTTTCATACAAATTCGTTCAGCCGTTAAGGCGTGAAAAGATCGACAAACAGAGCTACTTTCGTGATTATAATACATTATGGATGGTTGTCCAAATGTTCATCATCACGTGAATGTCGAGGCGATCCAACTCCCGAACGTCACCGAATTAGTGCGAAGACTAAAAAGGGTAATACCTTTTGAATTCGTTTAGTGCAGTGTAAGTGAACTTAAGCTGTAGGTGCTGAATAAGTAAAGAACACGTGAAATAAGTGTGTTCCCCTTAACATAAATTGAATAATAAAAGACGTTAAATTGGATGATTTCTTAATTTTATACTTACTTACTGTTTAAATTACTTATTAGCGAATAGGCTAGATTGTAATCTGAATAAAGTATCACTGACCGTGGTACCTACTTTACAAAAGATTTTAAAAACAGTTCAATCATACATTTCTGTTAAAAACACGAACATAAAAATGACTTTTAAAGTATTGTATACAAGCTAGACATCACATTTTTATACAATGTTGGGGCACGTTCCTACTGTGTCACGTGCCGTAGTGATGTTATCTTATCGATAAAATTTTAATAATGGTTTACTTATCTTGAGTACTTATAATTATTTTTTTCATATCATAATGAATTACTTATTAAACAGATGACGATTAATTTTCGTATTTTGAAAGACTGATTAATATAATGATAGGATAAATGTAATAGGATACAAGATAATGCTACAATCAATACGTCTGGTAATCTTAGGCGTTCTACAAACTTGTTTGGGTTGGCATAACCGAATATGTGTCGGATTTGCTTTATTTTTAACAAATGCTGGCTAACCGAATATCGGTAATGGGTGAAACATGTAGTAGTTGATTTTCTTAATTTACCTATTTATATTTGCCCAATACTGGCAGTATCCTTCAGATCACATGAACAAGCTGTAATAGGACTGTGGCGGCATCTACATCGCCGCATGCAAACTACGCATCACAGTGACGTCACACAAAATCCTGCATCGCGCAAGCAGAGTTTACCGCTTGACTAGCATAAACAACGTCTCAACATCAACCGTCAGGCAGTAGCCCACCAGTCACAGCTTTACACCCTCTTCCATACCTCTATAGGACAATACAAGTTGTAATTTAATTAAATGAAAACCTGAAAAGGAGTCATTGTACTCATCATTATAAACAGCTTTGTCTAAGGGACCCACCCGAAAATCGTGAATAAATACAGGTGTCGAGATTATTTTTTACCCTTGTCCGATGAAACTCCAGCCCGTGCCGCAGCTGAGCGTGTAGTTTTAAATTCCACTGATAATAATAATGATCTATCCTTGATCCAGCCTGTCCCACCTTGCTGTCAACGAACGCCCTAAGCCGAGGTTCGTACCCCACAGGGGGTGCCCTTAGCGAGCGTTCGTTTAGTTTGTAACTTAGCATAGTTTGCATTTATGCTCCTGGCTGGAGGCTCTTAGTGTAGAAGCTACAGGCTGCCACAGGAAAGTCCGGTTAAGCAGCCACGACCTTAGTGGTCATCTGCGAGATGCCATAGTTAAAAAAAAAAAAAATTGACCAGTCTGTTGCTGTCCCACTGCAGTGCAAAGGCTTCTTCTCATATTAGAAGACACGAGCATTGTGAACGTAGATGTATGGAGCAGCAGATTTTTTTTCGCGTTCAGTGTTCATCTCATGTAAAAGTTATTTATAATGATGAGTTACCTACAATACGTGCCACTAAAGATGAGACTTGACACACCACGTAGTTTGACCTGCGCAGTAGACGATTTATAACGACGCCGGGGCGTCATCGGGGCGGTGCACTGTGGATTGAAAAAAGGCTTTCAAAGACATTGGATCATAAATTTTGAAGTATCGGTTTTTTGCTTGAAATGGTTTCTAATAGCCAATATTATGCATATATATATCATAGGATACAATTTGGTAGGCAAATTGGCAACTTATATATTTTGCAAAAAAAAAAGTAAGTAGCTAATGCTTATATCTCTGGAACGGAGAGAATAACCGTTATATCCTTGCACACGGTAATGTAACTATTTATTTATGATTTTTTATATAGGAGACGCAGTGAAGTTCCATCTTTCATGGCACGTATTGTACCTACACTAATTTTTTAGTAGGTTTTTATTTATTTTAATTACACCTTATATGTTAAAAAACCATGGTCCTAAAAAAAATGGATTGCATAGCAGTGTATCCAGTTTATTCCCTCAGACACTGTATTAAAAGACAATGCATTTCATTATATTAAGAGAAGGCAATATACTCATAAATTACGTTAACGCTTTGGAATCCAGTGTAATAAAACTGCAGTCTATCATAAAGTCTATTGTAAACTATGAAGAAAGTGATTATGTTTGTCTGTTTATAATTATGAGACAAAGAAGTAAATATAACCATCTTTCAAAGCTACAGTTTTGAGATTCAGTACTCAACAAGCTGCAAAACACCGAATAAATATAAATAAGTAAAGTCAGGGAAATTATTTGTTTAGCAAATTTACTGCCAATTTAAATTGTCCATATATTCACAATTACAACTGTCATTTTGACATTGACAGTCAATGTCAGTTTGACAGTTGTACAAAATTGCTTTATTATGACAAAATGACATAGTGTGTCAATTTTGATAAAATATAAATTTTCCTGACTGTAGATCGAGAATCAAGCCAGAGGTGGAGTTGCCTTCTGGCGTGCTAATTAGTAGTTAAGTAGCTTGGACCTAAGTATGTGCGTCATTGTTATATAGGATCTTGATACTTACCGCAGAAATGTTTCGTAACAGAAGTTTATATATGTCCCGGTTTTTTTGTTTTTCCCGTTTTTGTGTTTAGTTTATTTGCTTTTTTGTTTTGTTTTTTTTTGTTTTGTATATTTTGTTTGTTTAGCATAATCGTCCTATAATGTTGCTGCTGGGACATAGGCCTCCTCTCTGTGATGGAGTGGGCCCTAATCCACCACGCGGGCTCAGTGCGTATTGGTAGATATCACATGTCTTCGAATTATTGGTTCTAGGACATGCCGGTTTCCTTACGATGTTTTGCTTCACTGTTTTGAGAGCAGTGGTGATGAAATTTTGTTTGTTTATTTTTTATTTGTTTATTTTTAGTCTCAAGAAATTCCGGGTCCGTTCACTAGTGTTTTGATAATTTAGAGATAAAAATGTACATAATTCTTCTTCTAGACGAAACATAATTAAAAGTTATAACTTTTCAATTGAAGTTTTTTGGCGTATTTTAATGATTTATGCGTTAGATAAAATTCAGAAGTTGTTTCTAATGTCATATATAACAAAAGAATCAATAGCATGTAGTTGTAATTATATTGTACAATAAAGCATAGGTAATAAAATAAAATAATTTGCTTCATTTTTAATTCTTTTTACCTAATTGTGGTCGAGTAATTTTATTCTTAGTGCATCGTCTTCACGTATAATTATATAATTAATGTATACAAAATAATTATTGTAAAACATTTTAAAAGAGTAACGGTGGATTTCCTTGCCCATTCTTCTCCATACGAAAACTACTTTTTGGAAGGGGTGACTAGAATCAATTCAATTTTTATTTGTAAATTTTGACGTTCAAGAGTGTCTTTTATGTGCTTATTTGAAATCAATTATTTGACTTTGACTTTGAATATTCTATCTTATTAAGAAGCGGCCCCCGCGTCTGTTTTTGAGCTCCATGCCGTATTTCTTCAAGAAATGTACTTTGTGAATGACACTTAAATTATCTATGGTTTGGTTAATTCAGCAACTAGCTTCATCTTTCTGACTGACCGACTCCTTGACAATTCAAAAGTGTCTATAATTTTTTTAATTGAAATTTATGCTTTGAGTTAGAGTTTCATTAGAAAGAACCAAGAACCAACCAAAGGTTCATCATAAATCGTAATATCATAGAAATTAAAAGTATGTACTTTGCGTTTTCATATCTTGATTTATCTATTTCTTTTATTTATATAAGTACACGAACATCACTAGCTTACAACAGTAGGAATAGAAAATACAATAAAAAATGCCACGAAAATGTACAAAACCAAACCACTTTTACATTAAAAAATTACCATGAGTAATGGAAAATTATTCACATAAAACGCGTCCAAATTGATGAAGAACTGATGACACAGTCATATTTTAAACTTCTGCTAATTTCCCTTGAGCTGGCTGATACGTTATGACGTCATAAAACATATTGAATTGTATCCAGCGACGGTTTATAACCTGAATTCATATTGCACATGAATTTGTAAAACGTTTTGTTCGAATTTCTAAATGAGTTCAGTTTCGGTTGTGTGTTGTTTTTTGTTTATTGGAAGTGTATTAATATTTATTTTGGACCGTTTTTATAGGTTGTCATTGTCAATTTCCGTGTTTTTTTTTTTAATGTGGTTAATAGTAGTTTTAAGAGTGCTTTTCATTTGGAATATGAAATCCATTTCATACCGATTTGTAAAAATGCTATTTTTTATTAAACTTATGAAAAATAATGCTCAACCCACTTACATAAAAGCGATCACATTTAACGGAACTAGTTTTTTCAGTTCAGATACATTTTTTACAAAGGTATGACGTAAATCTGTAATTTTATCGACATCGATAAACTCTTGATCGGCACATCCCTACATATTTGCAACACGTCCTCAAAGCACATGTGCCTCACAAATTGTTCTCAAAACATTCACGAATTTGCTACCATTTACATAATCTTAAATGCGGAACAGTTTTACTTTCTTACGTTTATGTGTTAAGGGTTTATTTACTTTGAATTATGAGGGTAATTCGAAAATTGAGAGTTTTGTTTGAGTGATTCCTTTGTTGTGCAGGTGACGTCAAGTATACTGATGGATTGTGTCATCAAGTAGCAGGCTCTTGCGTTTATAATGTATCATAATAATAATTACAACTTATCATACATAACATAACATCACGCCTGTAATTCTCGAAGGGTTAGGCAGAGATGTAGTTGTCATTTCGCCAGTTATGCATTTTAGTCCCATGTAATAGGGGCGAGCCTTTTGCCATCAACCGGGCACAAATCCAGCTTCCGAGATTCTGCAACAATAATAATACCAGCATATTAAATTGTCCCTCTGCAGGTCCTAAGCCTCTAATCATAAAGAGAAGGCATATGAGCATTGATGAGGTGGCATGTGAAGCCAAGTTAAAGGCCCAAAGGCGGCTTTAAAACTCTGACACCAGTTTAGTTACTAACCACAAGAAAAGACGAAGGCCACGCTTGCTCAAGGCGGATTGACAATTAGAGAGTCATATTAAATTATAAGTCCAGGTTTCCTCACCATGTTTTCTTTCACTGATGTCAGTGATGTCCAAGTGTACACTTAGAAAGTATGACCTCAGAGGTCAGCTACGAGATGCCTTAGACAAAAAAAAAAACCGTTACCTTTAAATATTTTTATAGAAAAGAAAAAAAAGATTTAAAAAAAAATACCAGCCTATTACTGTCTCATACAGAGAAGTTACGAGCATTGATCACCACGCTTGCTCAAGACGATGTTGTGATTTCAGACTTGGTTTCCTCACCATGTTTTCCTTCACCGATGTTAGTGATGTCCAAGATATACTTAGAACGTAGATACTTGTCAATTGAAAAGGTTTCATTAGTACTTGCCCGGATTTGAACACCCAACCAACCCATTTTAGCCAAAAGACGTCCACTGCTGGACATAAGCTGACAAGCACCGCCCCTTCAACCGGTTCTGTGCTTCCCGCATCCAGCGGATTCCTGTGGCCTTCAGTGTCTACATTGTGGGAGGCCTTCCAACGCTACGTCTTCCGGTACGCGGTCACCACTCCAGAACCATCGGCCATCTGTTCTGCGAGCATTGTGCCCTGCCTATTACCACTTAAGTTTGGCAATTCTTCGGGCTATGTCGGTTACCTTGGTTCTCCTGTGGATCTCTTCATTTCTGATTTGATCACGTAGGGAAACCCAGCAAATCTTATAAATGTGAAGATAACTAGACAGTTATCTTCACATTTATAAGATTTGTGGTTTAAACCACTCTGAACCGATTGTTATGACATTTATTGTAACATCTAGCATGCCATGTGTGTGTATACATGTTTTGGACAAATGATCTTTATCTTATGATAGACAGATAGCCTGGGACCAGTATGAAAAAAAACCGGCCAAGTGCGTGTCCGACTTGCACACGAAAGGTTCCGTTCCGTATTAAGATCGAGCAAAAAATGCCAAAAAAACACCTTTCTCGTATTAAAATGAAATAAAGTTAATAATTAAAGGCCCACTTTAAGGTTCGTGCAGACTAGCGCGACGCGACAGCGCGACGCGACAGCGCCACGCGACACCAGTTATTGTTATACAGTGAAGTTTTCTTAGAAATTGTACTGTTCGAGTCGCGTCGCGCTGGTCTGTACGAGCCTTTAATGATTAAATAGTTTTTTTTTGTTATAGCGGCAATAGAAATACGCAATCTGTGAAAATTTCAACTGTCTACCTATTATGGTTCATGAGATACAGCCCGCTGACAGACAGACGGACGACGGACAGCGGAGGCTTATTAATAGCGTTCCGTTGGACACCCTTTTTTTGTATGAACTATTGAAGTTTGGGCAGGACAATGTTTAGGTCAGGTTTTATATAAAATAGGTATTATGCGCCAGCCCGCGCCGATGCTGAGCCTGTAGCTTAAAATTCCCCGATTAATAATCATGAAAATTATCTTTGATCCAGCCTGTCCCATCTTGCTGTCCTCCCCCCCGCGACGCCCTAAGCCGAGGTTCGTACCCCACAGGGGGTGCCCTTAGCGAGCGAGCACTGCAGGGAAAAGGCCTCTTCTCCTACAGAGAAGGCACGAACATTAATCACCACGCTTGCTCAAGACGAGTAGGTGATTTCAGACATATATTAACTATAAGTCCAGGTTTCCTCACGATGTTTTCCTTCACCGATGCCAGTAATGTCAGAGATAAACTCAGAAAGTACATATGAATTTAAAAAGCCACATTGATTTTGCCTGAATTTGAATCCACAACCTCATGCATGAGAGGCGACGTACAGGCAACTGAAGGAACACGGGTGGGTTTTAGTCAGTAAGAGTCTGACACGCCCTCCCGCTCCACCCAGAGTGAGAGAAGTTATTTGAAAATTTCCCATCCTAAAAAAAAGTAAAAAAGTTGGGCCATCACGACATTATTTATTGATTTATATACACTTTATTGAACAACACAAAAATATATAACAAAAATAAATCAAAGACTGAAAATAAACAATGGGCGACCTTATTGCTTTCTGCGATCTCTTCCCAGCAACCTTAGAACGGACAATGATTTACCTGTACATAAAATGGGGCTGTAAAAATATATACTATACAGATACTCAGTAGAAGTCCAAGGGGATTTTGAAGGGAGGTTATATTTAATTCGCACTACCATTATGTCGTCGACTCACAGTTCGACTGTCAGTCCGTCTGTCAATAAACGCAGTCAGTCAAACTTGACAGGGCCGAAGTAGACGCACGTTTTAGTTAACGTTCTGTGTGTGGAGTTCCTTATAAAAAAGAAAAGTGTTGGTTGTATTTCTTGGAGCTCTAAAGGACAATGACTATGTAAAATATATTTAATAAACAATATATTTTTTCTTTCTTTCTTTGTCACCTATACTTAGTAATTATGGTCTGTTCCAGAAGTAACTGATGGTCGTGTAAACAAACCCTGTTCGATTAACTTCTTACGCAATTACTCACTAAAGGGAATTAGTAATACAATCATTAATCTGTATTTAGAACTAAATTATTATCTTACTTCCTTTTCCAACAACTATTAATGTTTAAATAACAGTATTAAATGTATTATTATTATTTAAATAACATTATTAAATGGTAATTAAAAAATCATCGACGAAAATTATAAAATCAACATTAGTTGTCAAATTAAAAAAATCTTTAAGGTGATTTCAAATTGAAATTTCGGGCTTAAGTATTTAAATAATCAAATCACTGCACTCAATTGTACGTTTTCTGATCGAATTGTTCACATTTTAATCCACAGACACGTTTTCTGATCCATTTGTTTACATTATTTTTCCACAGATATTTTTGGGAACAGACAGTACTTCCTGGTGATGTTTTTTGGGTCTATTAAAAGTTTTTAATTTCATTAGTCACTGTGAAATATGTATGTACCTTCTTGCTTGAATTTCATGGGAATTCGTCAAGTAGTTTCGCTGTAAAAAAGTACATAGACAAACAATCTCGTTTCATGTTTTACGTAGTAGAAATTGAAAGTAATTGGTACCTATAGTATATAATATGGTCCCATTAAAATAGATGGACAAACTTTTAGAAATCATTCAGACCACCAAAATAAGGACTATGGTAAAAAAATAATAAGAAAAACGCATTAGATACGTACAAAAAAAAAAAAATCAGCTAGCGAAAATACACTAAAAATGTTGGTTACCCAATGCCATTTAATATTTTAGGGCAAAATAAAATCACTTTAATCAGTGTTTTTTTTTGCTTAGATATCTTTGGTTAGACTTTCTGAACTCTGTGTTATTTGTCCATCTATTTTTAATGGGACCTTGCATAAACTAATTTCGTAAAGAGGTAAAATTGTTTATTTTGTAAGAGGTAATCTCTGGAAGTACTGATGTACAAAAAATCTTGCATCGCTGTGATGGGATTATTTATGTCTAGATAGAGTTTCGCGCTGCAAAAGAACTAAAAATTTTTATGCTGGTGAGCATGACAGTTACCGTCTTACACTCGCGCCACGTCATTGTGTTTTTCTAGTGTGACTGCATCTGCGGCCAACAGCTGTACGTTTATTCTCGACGAGCTCACAGTTTTGACTATATCTTTGTTCCACCCATTAAAATCCGCACTTTTGCCGAGTGCTTCACGAAATTTGTTTATGGTATAGTTGACGAAGTCACGGACAGAAGCTAGTAAGTAAGGTAGTATCTTCTCAACTACCGCACTCCATTTTCTTCTTCCCTTCTTAATAATTTCTCATAACAGAGTAGTTTAAAAAAATCAAAGTATTACAAACCGCACGTCTGCAATACTAAGCGTTCAGAATCAGAGTAAAGTGCAAACTTAAATATTCATAACGGCAAATATGGAAAAATCTCCTCGGAACATTCTTCGTTGAATGGTACATTCTAGAACGTAAGTTATTTATGAGCTGGCACCGAGAAAACGGATATAATTCTGTTTCAGAGATTTTGTAGTTGGAAAAGTAAAGCGCTCTGGTTGAGTAGTGTACAAGTGTCACGTAAAAAGAACGCTGGTCGTTTACATGCGCACTGAGCGATTTATCGATTTCCAGCCTATTCCATAGTACTAATAGCTAATAAAGTACCTGTTATGATTCTACAATAAAACAAATAGGGATGATCACTAAACAATTTTTTTTAGTCCGTCTTGTAGATTATCAAAAAATTACGTACCTACACGTATTTTTTCTTTTTTTACGTAATTAAAAGATTACGGCGACACATTGAGTTAAGATGTGCCATGACGTCACGAGTATGTTGATTTTATACTTACTTGTGATGTATCAACTCCCCCACTTTAAATGCGTTTTATCTAAGTCATTTTTTATTAATATGATAAAGCAAAAAATACGAGTCTAATAAATATTTTTTTTTTTTTGACCCTGTCATCATCCCTGTTACACTTATAAAACAATAACCTAGTACTTTAGGATGCGACTGTGCGCACGGGGCAGCGTTTTTTTACGTGACGACAACTGCCGATGTATTCTGTAAATAAAAATCTCACCGTGAAAACTTAGGTGAAGTGAGTTGTCAATAGGGTCAATCCCTAGCATTAGGTGGAATGACAGCTCACTTCAACTAAGTTTTCACGGTGAGATTTATACAGAATAGACCAGCTGTACCTATTAAGAGTGTTCATTCTAAAAGTTGGCAACGTCGCAAATTGCTGCCAAATATTTACCTGTTTTGATTAATTTAGCAATATTACTGTATAGAAATAAGAAATATCGCTAAATAGTGAAAAAGAATATTAATAATGAATTGCAATTATAACAATGAATTTGATGTTGTATCCGTTTGAAGTGTAAAAAAAGCATTTGGAAAGATGCCAAATACTTTTTTTACATCTAAAACGAAATATTCGGTGTGACGATATTAATTATTGCATTTCATAATCAATAATATATTTTAGTTCACTAGCTAGCCATATTTAATATTTCCTTAGAGTGGGTAATATTGCCAAATTAATCAATACACTGAAATATTTGACATCTATTTACAACGTTGCCCATTTTTAGAATGCATGCTCTTATTTGGCAGTTGTGTTATTTTAACCTTTCGGCTAGATAGCTGCACAGAACATAACGAGACTCTTCCGTGCCTCGGACAGCACTTTGACACTCGTTACGGTCAGAAGCCGAAAGTCTGACAACTAGTCTTACCAAGGGGCGTGTTACCCAATAATATCTGGGTTGTGGAGATCAGATAGGCAGACGTTCCATGCTGGTATTCAGCTGCATTCGGTTAGACTGGAAGCTGACCACAAAATAGTTGGGAAAAGGCTAGGCAGATTGATTGAGGCGTGGTGATGAAATTACATCCGCAGAAAGCATTTCAACTTGGCCTTCTAGGTTGACAATACAATGGCCATGATCAAATCCCTTGGTAATGCCAGTAGCTGTCAACATTTTGGTAATCTCGATCAGTCTGAAGTCATCCTTATACAAGTCTTCAAGAGCGGTCCTAAAGCAAAATTTTCAATCATAATTTCGATTTTTTTATGAAATTTTAATCCCGATTTAATGATATTCCCACGGGATCGAGATGTTTGGTCGCAGCTAGTAAGTGGAAATTAAACTTCATATCCGATGACGTTACCAGTCTGCATACAAAAATTCAACCAATTATATCCAATAATTTAGTCACTATAGCAAATCCCATAGTCAGCCTATCACTATTATTTAGTTTGTTTGAAAGATACACGTTTTTAATTTTGATGCCAGGATTTATTTGTTAGTTTCAAAATAATCGCGTGTCGCGGGTCTGATTCCCGCACGGAAAAAATATTTGTATGACCTGCAAGTAGTTGTTCCGGGTCTGGCTGTTTGTGTATGTGAGTTAAAATGTCTGTAAACGCACCCACGATTCAGAAGAAATTCCTCGTGTGGGGGACCATCGTTTAAAAAAAAAAAATCCTATTCATTAGTATTGTCAGTGTTTTCATTTATCGTCGTATTATCGTTTCCATATTGACTCAAATCAAGCAAACAACATGCACATGATTTAGTATAATCGGCCTATAATGTTCTAACTGCTGGGACACAAACCGCTTCTCTTCGAGAGGGAGTGGGCTAGGACATGCCGATTACCTCACGATGTTTTCCTTCGCCGTTTTGAAAGCAGTGGTGATGAAATTATTTACACAAAATAAAGCACCTGCCTGGGTTCGAATCCACGACCTACAACTCGTAAGTCAGAGCCGTTACCACTGAGCCACCACTGCTCTCTGCATATGATATAACAAGATAAATAAAATAGCAATTGAATATCAAATCACTGGGTATTAAAAATCCTGCTCCTAACTCAAAGCTAAGAAGATCTTTTGTACTCAAAGGCAACAAGTTAGTCTTTATGAAACCCGTTATATTAAAGAATGGAATAAAAAGCACCTTTCGTCGCGTTATTCTGGTTGACTTGCAAGTTTCTGAGAAGGATATTATCTTTGCCTCTTGACCTTGTTGCTTCTTTTTCTTGTAAGAAATAATTATTATTTATGAAACAGATGCTAAAGGGTAAAATTCCGAAAGTAAAAATGATGTTGCCCTCAGAATTTTACCGTCCGCACCGCAAACTGCAGCGGCAAAGTTGCCCAACCACAAAGACTGACCGCAGCGACACGACGCTGAAAACGCTTCCGTAGGTGACGACTTTGCTTCCGGTAGCTACGGTCGAGCGACGACTGCAGAGGGCATACCAGTAATTCTGTCAGTGTCTGCCAGTAGTGCTGTCACTGACTGTCACTAACTGAACGAGAAGACGTATTTATTGGTTAAAAAATAACTTCCGTGAAAATGAAGTAGCACTAGCGGCTCTGTCGCTTGCGGTTATTATCATTTTTTATTTTTTATATAAGTAATTTTGTTTTTTTTACTTGTATTTCCTGTGCGTGTCCCAAATAAAATATTTTTATTTCTTTGTTTCTTTCTTTTTCTTTTTTCTTTCTATCTGCACCACCAATGAATGCCTTTGAAAGTGTACCCACATTTTTATACTTTTACCAAGAAAACGCTAACAGCAGGTAGCGTATACTGACTAAAGGCAAGTAGGCAGGTTTATTCGAGCCCAGTAATGTGTCAGTACAGTAAGTCAGGCCAGCGCTGACTTGCAACTGGGTTCGTGTAGACACTAGTTTCTACCCGGACTGACTTCGCGCCCTCGAGTCAGTCCAGTTGACTAACCTACTCGTCTATTTTCAACCCAGACTGATTTCGCGCCCTCGAGTCAGTCCAGTTGACTAACCTACTCGTCTATTTTCAACCCAGACTGACTTCGCCCCCTCGAGTCAGTCCAGTTGACTAACCTACTCGTCTATTTTCGGGCCCAGGAGCTTCTTCCTCTTAACTTACTGGCTTACTGGCTTACTGCTCTCATTTTCATGTAGGTACCCACTGACTGTCTGAAATTCCGAATCACTGGGTCCAATCACTGTCATCGTATAAATCAGGCATAAACTATCGAAAAGTTGATTTGATGTCAGCCTTTCAACGGTGTCTGCTAGAAGTCTACAGTTATCGCATAGTTACTTATTCGAGCTAACAAAAAACAAGATTATATAGAATCTTTCCTTTTTATTATTCTGGAGGTACAAAATTTACTTTTTTATTTTTCCTGCCACGATTCTAATACAAAATTACATGCATCAGCACCCACATCAGAACCTTTTTTTTATAAAAAAAAGGCCTCAAACAGTAGCCGACCTAACCGGCTTTCATTCGTAGGCTATCATTTGAGGCTACAAATCACGCCCACGCAGTAATTTATAGGCAACAATAACCTGATGTCTTAATACGAGCAACACTTTAATTATATTAGTATTGTCTATTAATTAAATGCTGACATGTTAATATTGTGTGTGGGTGTGGCATTAACTTATGATTTTAAGTTTTGAGCTGTCATATACCTTTTTATTAAGAACTGTCTAACCGCCAGCAAAAAAGTGCACGTTGCGCGTTGGCTCAATAGACTGACTGAAAAATGGATTTACTTAGTCAAACCATTCCGTTTATAATTAAAATTTACTTTTTTAAACAGGTAGCCAAGTGGTTTTACTTATAATATTTCTAATGATTTATTTACAAACCTAAGGTGTATTTATATATGTACATTATGTAAATGGTACACAACGATTTTTCGAATGTCGATAATCAGTTTTTATTCGCAATTCTTTTTTCGAAAGTTTGGATCAAGGTCTTTTCAATAATAAACATAAATATTATATTTTCCTTGACGAACTTGCTAGAAGGGGGTCGGACATGGCACCAGTGGGGCCCGAACCCATTGTACCACTCCCCTTCGGTTACCTACGCACTCTGGTAAGGAAACGAACTAGGGATCAGCATCACAAACTATGGTCGGACCAAGGTGAGTGCAGGCAGGCTAAGGAGGCACTGCCTACAATCGACGGCCGCCTCACGAAACAGGTTCTCCGATTAACTAAACAGCAGCTGCGTACGGTTACTGCAGCTATAACTGGCCATGGGTCATTTAATAAACACCTCTTTGTCATAGGAGTTACAGACAGTCCGCTCTGCAGAGCCTGCATGGAGGACGACGAGACAGCAGCTCACGTGCTGTTAAACTGCCCGGTGGTCGCCACTTACAGGGCAAAGTACTTCGGTAACCCAGGTACCCTACGCGAGATTGCCAGTAACACCAAGGCGTTGCTGGCCTTCTTTGAGGAGCTGGGGTGGATCGAATAACAGATTTTTCCCACCCATACGCAAAATACGCGCTTTGACGTGGAGTTGCGGAAACCAGCCCGTATTACCTATTACCTATTACCTATTATATTTTCCTTGTCTTATAGAATCCATGAAGAGTATGAAAATTCAGTAGAGTTCTTCATAAAGATCTGCCGGTTTATTCTGTAATAATCTCACGGTGAAAACTTAGATGAAGTGAGCGTGAAGTGAGCTGTCATTCCACCTGCCGATCTATTCTGTAAAAATCTCACGGTGAAGTGAGCGTGAAGTGAGCTGTCATTCCACCTGCAGTGCTATTCTGTAACCATCTCACCGTGAGAACTTAGGTGAAGTGAGCTCGGAGTGAGCTGTCAGTCCCTAGCAGCAGGTGGAATGCCAGCTCACTTCACGTTCACTTCACCTAAGTTTTCACCGTGAGATTATTACAGAATAGACCGGCTGCTGCTAGGGACTGACAGCTCACTCCGAGCTCACTTCACCTAAGTTTTCACGGTGAGATGGTTACAGAATAGCACTGCAGGTGCGTAATACCTACTCGCAATCGGCGTGCGTTTATGACCAGATGTATGAACGTAAACAAAAAAAAAAAGTACGTAAAAATCGTAGCAGGTTGCGTTCTGTATTTTCTGCTGACTCCCAAGGGAAGAAGGTGTTTCGATACATACTCACATAAACTCACCGAGTTTATGTCAGTATGTATCAAAACTCCAGAATTCATAAATTATGCAAGAAACAAAACTGAATCGTTGCCACGTTTTGAAAAAAATGAAAGTTATAAAAACTAAAACCCAAATACGACAAAAAAGTCAACTAAAAAGGGTATAAACAAGACATCACAGACATACAAAATAAAAAATCCGGAGTCACACGTAATTTGTTAGATTTATGCCCTAACACGTCTGACTCCGGATTTTTAATTTGTCTGTCTCTAATGTCTTGTTTATAACTTACGATGAGTAGTTTAGAAGTTATGAGGGTACAGAAGCACATGTTCTTCTATACCCTCATAACTTCTAAACTGAAATAACAAAAATGAACTAAAGTCGCAATCACATTGCTGATAAAATTTTATTATTAGAGCATGATTCTAATCTTTTCCTTTTTGTATGTTTGAGTGTATTTTTGTATATAATATGGGTCCGTTTCTCTTTCTGTTTGTTATGTTCATATTGTAATAGTCATACGATATCAATAACATAAATAACAGTCAGACTATAAATGTGCATTGTAAACGAGCCCTAATATTTTATTTTTGTTATTTTTTGTTACGCGTTTCAGTTTTGTTACATTTTCATTTTTGTTTAATTTTTGTCACAATGGTCATTTTAAATGATTTTCACCCACATACATATCCACATACATACCGGTTATAAAATCATAAGCCTCCTTATTGCTTCGCCGTAGTCTGGTAAAATACAGCTAATTCATAGCCCAAACACTTTATCAAAATGAATCTCACCTATCTATAACATACATTTTTTGCCTGCAGGAGGCACGCCCAAATAATAACTCAATGAGCTGACTTATCGAATATCTCGCTTTTAACTTAATTAAAATATTTCGTAACATAACTGTGTTGTGTTTCTCGTTTGAAACGAATGTGTTTATTTTTTCTGAAGGGATTGAGTTGACATTCTGTACGTATGAGCTATTATGATAATACATTCAGGGAAATTTAATTTTTAATCAAAAAGGGATGCTGACATTTTTTTTTTGTTATTAATAAATATTGGTTACGTATTTTTTTCTTTTTTTACGTAATCAAAAGATTACGGCAATACATTGAGTTAAAATGTGGTATGACGTCACTACCCAACTTCATTGCGTTTTATCTAAAAAAAATATATTATTAATATGATAAAGCAAAAAATACGTGTCTAATAGGTATTTTGTTATTATCTGACAGACAGACTAAATAGTTATTTTTTTTCCCAGTCAACATCCCTATTGACACTACGTTAATTTGCCATGTTTCATACAACTGTTATAAGAATGACAATTATGATAAATGATTTTATATCTGTTAGTAGGATTGTATAAACAATTAATTACACGTCAATGATATTTTAATAACAATATTATAATATTTAATATTGTGATTTTTATATACGGACAATTTAAGTTTGTAGACATTTTGTTTAACAATTAATTTCCCTGACTTCACCAACACATCAAACACATTCGTTTTAAGGCTCGTGCAGACCAGCGCGACGCGACACGACTCGAACAATTTTTAAAGAAAACTCACGGTACAACAATAACCGGTGTCGCGTCGCACTGTCGCGTCGCGCTAGATTGCACGAAGCTTTAAGCGGTACAAAATACAGATACTCAGACAGGTGGTTACGGTACTACTTAGGAGGTGTAATAAGGCTTCTTCAATAATATTAATACTTCGCACGGTTTTTATAACAAAATATCGAGATTTCTTTATTATTTGCTAGTTTAATATTAATGTATGCACATAAACCTTTCGGAAAGAAATCTCTAAATGATGGTGACAACTGCATCAAAATCTGTTGCGGAGTTTAGAAGAATAACGCGGTCACATAGACAGACACGAAAAACGACTTTAATTCATAATAAGTATAAATATAGATACATAGAGCAGGGGTGACTCCGTGGTAACGGCCCCGAATTATGAATTGTTGTAGGTCGTGGGTTCGAACCTAAAGGTACCATCCTGTACCCGACCGCAGGAGGTAACTGCTGGCGACGTGTCACCGCGACACGACTGGTTTCTATGAATTTCTATGAAATACTCAATACTCAATATCTTTATTGCTTTACCATAATGTGTACTTAGGTGTTAACTATATTTTATAATTTAGATAATTATGGACCCTGTAGGAAGTCCTGTTTTACGAGATAATTAATTAAGTTGTTTTTGTTGTTGGAACAAGTTTAAACTTACATATTATAATAATCAAAGTAAGGAGATCGCGAATAAGATACTAAGTATTTCACTTATCTATTATTTATGTATTATTTTATCTGCAATATGTACTTACATGTTTTAGATTATTTTATATACCTGTACATATGTATTATAATTTTGTTTATTCATTTTTATAAATTGTTTTTCTTTGAATAATTATTTAATTTATAATGATTGACATTTTATATGATTATTATTTTTGTTACCTTCCGTAGTTAGCAACACGTCGTTGCAGCCCAACCGCAGACCAGTCTGTAGTGCCGCCAACGATCGAACGATAACACGACAATCTTCTATCTTCTATCTATCGACTGGAATACGGGCTGCTGCCGCCTGCGGTCGGATTCGGAATCATAATTGTAGCGACATGAAGCCGCGACGTGCCGCCGTGACATGACGCCGCGACGTGTCTTCGTAACATGACGCCGTGACGTGTCGCCGCGACATGACAAAAAAAATCGGAGACATGTGACATCTACCAACCCGCACTGTACCGGCGTGGTAGATTACAGCCCAATCACTCTCGAAGAGAGTAGGCCTGTGTCCGAGCAGTGGGAACATTATAGGCTCATTATGAATATGTCGCAGTAAGATGGTTGTGGCCGCGATGTAGTTATATTCCTAGGGATATAGCTATATACCGTAATACAGTTATATGAAAGCGGTTCATAACTGTCTTACTAGGAATATGACTATGATACGAGCATGATCTAGTAATATAACTATTAGGGCACTCCGACCAAATAGGTTAGGTTAGAACCGTGACCAATTACGTCGAAATTGGTCGCACTAACAAAATTACGGCACTCCGACAGTTATGAACCGCTTTCATTTAAATATATATCGGTATATGGCTATATCCCTAGGGATATAATTATATTACGGCGATAACCATCTGACTGCAACACATAGATATAGAAAGCCACCAAGAAGGTTACAGGCACATAAGAAATTTCAGTTTTATTATCTCTAAGATGGCAATTCACCAGCGCCACCAAGAAGTGCAGAGTCACATAAGGAATTTCAGCTTTATCTCTAAGATGGAAACTCACCAGTGGTGCCTCTGTATTTCTCATGTCCTTATGAGACAATAACCCTAATATCTCGATGAGCCATCGGCTTGCGAGCCAGCCAATGACAAAAAAGTGTGTCACAGGAATCATAACTTTACTTCTGAGTTTTATAAACACGTGACGAGTCCAAATAACAGCCCAATGCTACACTTTTTTGATATTCCAAAACATCATAAAACTATTTTTTTCAACAAAATCGTTTCACTTCTTAATGTATTTATTTATTTACTGGGTTAACATATAAAATACAATTAACTAACACTAAAATATATATAAATTATGTACAAGTATGTAAAGAGGGCATCAAAAAAATCATCTGCATCGCTGTCAGTAGGAAAAGTGCCCAAAAAGCTGCCCTCTGGTCCCATGAAGAATCGACCAACTGCTTGGCGATGTCCCGAAATACTCGATGACCGCTCGAACCACAGTATAAATATAGACAGAATGGAAACTAGGCCTGTTTGTTGAAATAATTACATTCCCTCCAATTTTAAAAAGATCGCGGCGACCAATTGTCTCAACACGGCACCCGCAACTGACAGCAGCGTGACAATCGCTTTAGGGTCTCGTAAAAGAGCGCTGTCTGTGTGAGAGTGCCGTTTCGAAAGTTTACTACGTAGTTTCTCTACTGTCCATACTTATACTGTGCCACAACCCTAGTGTTCCAACCGCAAACGGCTCAAAAATATAGCTACCAATAAGGTTGTTATATTGCGTCGTTTGAGGTTTTCTGTATCTGCAGCAGCCGCCCCGGCACAGCCCGTCGTACCAGAAAGATTGGATGATGCATCCATTAAACTAATATAGATGTTAAACAACACAATTTATTAGTATCAGCACTGCATCAGTAAGTACCCTCCTTTATCCACTTTCAGCAGTAAGCGACACCCATTTATCAAAACACTTTTACGACGAAAGCTTATCTACAAAAAATGTTTAACTATATTCTCATATAGACCTTTAATTTCTAAATCCATTAACCGACACGGGCTCCTATAAAACTATAAATTACTGGGAGAAAATATCGAGCAATCAATGTCATGAAAATAAAAAGGTTGTACGTGTATTTTATAATAGTAAATTTTATGTGCCATGTTGAAACTTATAGTTAAGACCTTTTAATTTCGAGCGTTAAGAGTTTTGTGATTTTTCGTTGTGTTTATTGAATTTTTGTGGAAATCTTTTATTTCAGCTGTTTTTGCTGTTGCCTGCTAATTACTACCAAGTTCCGATTGACAAGCGAAGTTACAGCATAGGTTCACTATGAAGATTTTCGGCACAATCATTTTCATATAATTATTTTCTGCGACAAAATCCTAGTGAAGATTTTTCACTGGGATTATCTTTATTTAGAGATTAGAAATACTGTGTAAAAAGTCCATTGAGACGAATAAAAAAATATTAGCTGTCAAAGGTTTCCAAAATCAAATGATTGCAAAAATCTCTACATGAGTAGTAGGTACCAAAAAGCTCGTTAATTTGTGGCGTCATTCGCTCATGTTTTCAAAAATATGATGTACTTTGCAGTTACCCGAACTTTCAAATTATGTCTCACTCCAATACAAAAAAATTAATACATATAATTACCTATAAGTCTTCACCAAGCTTTGCAGAGGTATCTATTATAACTGTAGTTTTTTATCATAAGCAGATAGAGGACTGCCTCGTTGGTCGAGTGGCTCAAGCGCTACTGTTGAGAATGAGATCCTGAATTCGGTACCCGGGTCAGCCAAAAATGTTATTGGGTTTTTTCATCTAGAATTTTTCAGTAGCAGCCCGGAGTCTGGATTTGTGCCCGGTTGATGGCAATAGGCTCGCCCCCTACTACATGGGACTTAAAAATAACTGGCAAAATGCGGGTGTACTATAGGTACACCTCTGCCCCGCGGGGAACACAGGCGTGATGATAAGCTATAGAGCTGCTGCTGACCGTCCTCTTGAATGTACCTAATCCTAAACTTACCTTTTACGAAACCCAGAATAAAACTGGGTAAGATCCATTTGTTGAAAACCCGCAAAAAAACTCGTAGTAGAGTCATCTCGTAATTTTAATCAGGCTTTACCACCAAACTTAAATCACTAAAGAACCAAATTAAATAAAACCCATAAATTTATTCAGAATTAAGTTTCCCATATATAAATCACTAAATATATTATGGAGTGTAATTATTGAAATATATATATTTTTATATTAATCGGAATTAATGGTGTCGTGTTGTGTTCTATGGGCAATTTATGGGGCCATTGGCTTAATGGGGAATGTTTTATTTCTGTGGTTATGCAATTCTGGTAGCTGTTGGTGTAAATTGTAAATGAAAAGTTAGTGTGTTGATTGTAAACATAACATCACGCCTGTTTTTCCCCAAAGGGTTAGGCAGAGGCAAACCTTATAAACATAGTGTTGTGTGTCTTTTGTGTGTTGGCATTAACAGTGAAAATTCATTATTCATATTTTGCCCACTATTGAATTGCAAGTTGTGTCGAATTTTTCATCACCATTTTCTCTTTTTATCTTGATATTCCTTGATGAAAAAAGTGTTTACTACTGGACTGTCATTGTGGAGGTTCTTTCAGAGCTCCATTTAATTTCGTGTGGAAATTTTCAAGGCTACCTGGCCAGTTCTACCTTCAGATCCTTCTGATCTGATTAAAATTCGTACCGTGTGTGGCTGTTCGCCAAGACCGTTCTCTAAGCGAATCCCTTAAAAACCGAAGCAACCGTTTCGTTTATGTGCAAAGGTCAGATCGAACTGGAGCTAATTTGTCTGTCCAAAAGGATTTCAGGTGTCTGTCAGACTCTTCCTGACCTCCTGCCTTCAAAATGGTTCCCAAACAGCCGCTGTTAGTGCCGCGAGCGCATTTTACCGCCCCCCCCCAACCGATATACATATATACTATATATATATATATATAAATGAATCCCTATTTCCCTTGGTCACGGCATCACGCGTGAACGACTGGACCGATTTCGCTAATTCTTTTTTTTTATGATATTTTTTAGGATAGGTAGGTGAAGGTAGGGTAGGTAGGTAGGTAGGTAAGTAGAGTAGGTAGGTAAGGTAGGTAGGTAGGTAGGGTACGTAGGAAGGGTAGGTAGGTAAGGTAGGTAGGTAGGGTAGGTAGGTAGGGTAGGTAGGTAGGGTAGGTAGGTAGGTGCGCCATAGATAAGTACTTAGTGCTACCCGTGCGAAGCCAGGGCGGGCAGCTGCTAGTATAGTCATAAAATAGGAGGCTAGTTTACCATCATTAAATATTTCAATAGTTCAGGCATTAAATTCCTCATCTATCAATTTTGATTTACAACAAAATTTTCCGAAAGCGACATAAATGGCTATGGTCATTGCAGTCACATGATTGACCTCCAAGGTCACTGACCCGCGGTGTATATTCTCATTTTATTGGGTAATTATTTTGTGTCGTGATTTATATAGGTGCTGTTAGATTCATGAGTTGAGGCCTGGTTAGACTTGGAATATACAAAACTGGATAAGGAATAATTATCTTCTACGACATTTTTCCATTGGCATTTTTGCGTTCATCTTAGCAGGAGCTGATGGTGCCGTCTCTGTGCTAAAGGAAAAACAACCCTTTATTTATTGGTTAGTTTCTTAAGTTGTCAATTATTACCTACTTATAATTTTTTATATAAATAGTGAAATCAAATCTTCTATTTTCAGAATCTGAGAATGTCCTGGTCTTTTGGTTGACTTATTTTTTTTGTTGCTCTACGTTCTCTTATACATTTTATTTTTAACGGCCGTAGATACCTACAAGAAAAATCCTAAATTAGAAAGTAATTTAATTAGAAAATTTATATTATTTATTATTACATTATTATCATAAAAGTGCAAAAAAAAATAGTAGGTATAACATATACGCACAATAGGGACAAAACTTGGGACAATCATATTAATAAAAAATTACTTAGATAAAAACTCATTAAAGTTGGGGAGTGGGGGTTGATACGTCACAAGTAAGTATAAAATCTACATACTAGTGACGTCATGGCACATTTTAACTCAATGTATCGCCGTAATCTTTTGATAACGTAAAAATAGAAAAAATACGTGTACGTAATGTTTTTATAATCATCAAGACGCAAAAAAAAAAAAAAAATTGTCATCATCCCTATTAAAAAAAAATACTGAGTGATTGCTTGCCTACACTAAAATCCCACATTGTTGCATAAAAATAATGGCAAAAAAACGGAAAAATCACAATAAAAAACCTGCAATCTTCTTATCCAACATTCAACCGCTGGACGCCGATAACACGCCAACCACAAAGCCGACACAACGAAGTGCACTAAACTTGTTTGTCTCCATAAAACATCGGCAGTTAATAGCGGCCATAGTCGTGATCTATCGGTATTTATCACATTTTATCCTACGTAATTAAAGAGACATAATTGAATGGGATCTAAATCAATCTGTGTGGTTATAGTGATGGTGGATGTTTTGAGTTAATGGAGGAGAAAAGGCAATGTGCTTTCTTGACTAGATTTAGACGTAGATCCACCTAAGCTGTATCTTAGGCTTACTATAATATTTTCATTCATCATTTCAGCTGAAAGACGTCCACTGGAATAGGTCTCCCCCTAGCATCCCCACTTCCATCGGTTCTGTGCTTCTCGCATCCAGCGGATTCCTGCGGTCTTCACAAGGTCATCGGTCCATCTTAGGAAGTCTGCTAACGTAACGCTACGTCTTCCGGTACACAGTCGCCAATCCAGAAACTTTCGACCCCATTGGCCATCTATTCTGCGAACAATGCGCCCTGTCCATTGCCATTTAAGTTTGGTAATTCTCCGGGATATGTCAGTTACGTTGCTTCTCTTACGGACCTCTTCTTTCTGATATAATATTTTCATTACTTGAACATTCAAATGTATGTGTTGCGGATGACCTTTCTCATCCCATTAACCCCATCGGTCCTTAGAAAGCATATTTTCACAAAAATAATTATGGTTATGCGCAGTCAGAAGCCTGAGCCTGTCAAGCAAACTCTTAAGTCGATATTCCACAAGCAAGAAATGTCGAAAATCATCGGCATCTGGAACATTTACAAAAAAATCACTTCATTATCATCATGATCTGCCAAGCCTTTTTCCAACTATATTGGGGTCACCTTCAAGTCTTACCGGATGCAGCTGAATACCAGTATTTTACATGAAGTGACCGCGTATCTGACCTCTACAACCCAGTTACTGAAATCACCTCATTTTTAACATCATCGCTTTTGCAGGAAACTAAATTATCTCTTACTAGCTTCCGCCAAAGGCTTCGCCCGTGTGATATTTTTATAAATTATAGCCTATTCAGTGATAATATAGCATTCAACTGGTGAAATAATTTAAAAAATCAGTCCAGTAGTTTTTGAGTTCATATTCATTACAAACATACAAAAAATCTAATATTTTTTCTATATAATAATATTATTAGTTTAGATATTCAAAAACATGCATGAACATGAGGTCTTGGGTTCGATTCCAAGGTCGGGCAAAGTTATATTGGGTTTTTCTATCTGAAATTTCTCGGTAGCAGCCCGGCCTAGACAAGTGCCCGGTTGATGGCAAGAGGCTCGCCCCCTATTACATGGGACTTCAACATAACTGGCTAAATGTGGGTGTACTATAAGTGCCCACCTGCCTAACCCTTCGTAGAATACAGGCGTGATGTTATTTTATGTTATTCTTAAGCCATCCACTTAAAATTACGTTAATCTACCTACTTGGAAAATATTAGCATTCTAAAGCGAAATCTGCCCAAAATTTATATCCGTATAGTTCAAACCCTAATTAAAACTAACACATATTTATTCGACAATCCCAACCTTAACTGCTTAAAGATAGCAAAGGACCAAATATCGATAATCGATTCACACCTCGATAAACCGTTACGTCCCTAACGATATAAAATAAAGGCCCCCCGCCCATAATTCCTTATCATGGCTAAACATAAATAACATCCCTTGTAAATACCCCATCTTAAAATATATCGCGCACTTTATTTTGGCAATTAAACGATCATATTTTCAAATTAAGGGGACACCATAGGTGTCCGTAAATCCAGGAATAATCGTGAATTCAGGACATTTTGGGGAGCGAAATTATCACGTGACTGAATTTAGGTTAAGGCTTAAGAGTAGAGCGATTATAGTGGAATTTTAGTTATAATCATAATCATAAATCTTTATCAACATACTGGCTTTACCCGGCCCGGCTTCGCACGGGTAGCACTAAGTACGTATTGACGATGCACCTACCTACCCTACCTAACTGCCCTACCCTACCTACCTATTCTATCTACCTAACCTACCTACCACCCTACCTACCTACATACCTACTTATCTACCTACCTACATACCTACTTATCTACCTACATACCTACCTCCAAACCTACCTACCTACCTACATACCTACGTACTTAGCTACCTATGAAATAGGTACTATCGTGAATTCATGCAAGCCTATTACTTTTTGTTAGGATTTATGGCCACGACAGCTAGGAACAGTTTGAAAGAGAAAATAAAATTGTTGTTTTTACTATTTTCCTCGCAGTTTTTCCATATTTTCTCACCGTTTAAACCTATCCTGGACGTCCACAAATATTTCAAAACCAAAATTAGCCAAATAGGTCCAGCCGTTCTCGAGTTTTAGCGAGACTAACGAACAGCAATTCATTTTTATTATATAGCTTACAAGGAACTGGTTAATAAAATGCATAATCTTAAACAGAGAAAGGTTTGTGAGGTAGAAAGGTCCTGAGTTACAAATCACTCGGCGATATTTTCCATGGTACTATCGAAAAACTTAATATCTATGCAATTTGAAAACAAAATCCCGTGAACACGATGACCACATCTGTTACCGCTCCAGTTCTATAGCGGCCGAGCGCTGCAAGCAGAAATAGTCCTTACGGTGTTTAGATATGAACTTCTTCGATGGTACATAATGTGGCGGCATCTACATCGCCACATGAGAACTACGCATCAAAGACCTGACGCCATACAAAATCCTGACGTCACACAAATCCTGCATCGTGCAATTAGAGTTTACCGCGCGAACGACATAGACACTTTGAAATCTTTATGGTTGTTTTCCCGCGGCAGAACAACTTGCCATAAGCAGTACTTTCAAAACATAGAGTAAAAGTAAAAAAATAAAGATGCTTTTGTTTTAAAATAATTAAAATAATATTCTCTTTAAAACGTGAGAATCAATAGTAACAGGTAACTTGTAGGTACTACTCGAATCGCACGCGCCGCCGACAGACGGAACTGCGATGCATAAATGTTCAAAGCAAAATAAACTCTCGCACATAGTGATACGGTATAAACTAGTTTGCACGCAACAACACAAAACTTTATTTCAAAATTGTTTCTAATATTTTATTTGTTTATCGATTGTATTACCAAGACAAAACCATTTCGCTGCGGGAAAACAACCATTAAGATTTCACGGTGTATAAGACTATCCGACATCAATCGTTGGGCAGTTCGCAGTTGCAGCCCGCCAGACATGACACATGTCAGGTCGGAGGATCGTCCCTATTCTAAAGAGGATGAGTGCACTTTACACCCTGTTCATCATACCTCTAGACATACATACATTATGGTCATGCCCATGGTAACAGAAAGTACAGAACGTCACCTGCTACGATCCTTATAATTTGTATATTCCTTTTACTCAAACACACCATCAACCACTCGCAATTGCACCACGTTGACAATCTTTAGTATGTGCTACAATGGGGGACCTGGAGTTCTAAAATACAGGCCTAGGCTTAGTTTAGACTTCAGATCTCCCACAAAATACATTTTTTTTTTAAATAACTGTCTACGTATTATGTATAAGAATGTAATTTGTGGAGATAAATAAACATTGTTTTTTTTTTGCGCTTTTTTTTCCATGGTTTAGTTTTAAAAAGCAGGTGTAATTGTACTTAGTATAGTTGACCTAGTAATTGTTTTACCAGTGTAAGGTAAAACAATTATTGTCACTTGCACGTCATAAAACGATGACGTCATTTGTCTATGTGACAAACATAGACAAACCATACAACCAACCATAATTAATGAATCGATGAATGATTGTGTGTTTCAACCTTTAATGAAGATTCAATTTGCAGTATTTTTAACCGACTTCCCAAAAAGGAGGAGGTTATCAATTCGGTTGTATGTTTTTTTTTTTTAATGTATGTTACCTCATATCTCCGTCATTTATGAACCGATTTTGAAAATTCTTTTTTTATTAGATAAAGAGAGATAAAAATACTATACTAGGAATCGTTGTCAAAAATGGTACAGGAAATTCGTAATTACGAGTTCGACTATACCTAACTATAAGATACACAATATCATCTACAAGGTGTATCAACATCTTTTAAATTTAGCCGGCCGTAACATTATGTGGCCTTTCATAATAACGATGAAGACGAAACTAAGTAGAAAAAAGCACGTTCCATGATGATAAGTGTTTTTCACTTGTATATTGCTTATTTAACACTGTTACTTACCCTGTGTTACATACCATTTTCTGAGAATGTACGCCTTGGACTCAACTTAATACTTTGCGAGACAGGAAATGCCCTCAGTCGTGATATCAATAAAACTTCTATTGTGTATCAATGTCCTTCAACCGATTAAACTATCAATAATCATAACTAATATTATAAATGCGAAAGTGAGTTTGTTTGTTTGTATCGCTTTCACGCTGAAACGGCTGATTGGATGAAATTCGATACATGGGTAGGCCATGACCTGGGTTAGGCTAAATTATACTTTTTATCCCGATATTCCCACGGTATTGAGACTTATGCGGGTGAAACCACGTGACACAGCTATTTATTTTTATAAAGCAAAGAAAAAAATATAAGAAATCGCTTCAGCGTATGACTTGGGCATCAGTAAATCATGATAAATTGACTTTTACAATACGTTTTCGGTAATCTATTTGCGGATTAAAAGCGTTAAACGACATTGTTTTTCGAATATTACTTTGTTATGGGTTTAATTTTGTTTTTCAATTTTTTTCCTGTAAATTGTTTCGTATTTTCTGTGGGATTAGTAAACGGTATTTGAAACCTTTTTTAAATACCATTGTTTTATTATTTCATTTACCTCATATTAAAATTATTAAAAGAATCGGGCTAGTGGGATTTGGGCTTCCCCATGAGCCGAGTTGTTCTATGAAAACTTCATGTTTTGAAAAACCGTAATCATTACTATTCTTTCAAGGACATTATAAAGCAACTAAGACAAGTTTTAGTATACCTACAGCAATTCCTTACTGATCGAAGTAAACTCCATTTAGAAACCCTTTTCCAAAATGCAAAAGCACAAACATTATCAATTGTTCGACCAATTGCTTTGTCCTCCACGGCAGGAAATATGGAAAAAAAAAAAATTCAGCATAAAAAAGTCAAGTCTTTTGTTACGCGAATTTCACAAAAACAAAGTTCTGAATACCCCTTTTGTTAGCACATGGCTGGATGAATGGAATCGAAAATAATAATAATATTTTTTTCATTTCCCAATTCATATGGCAGCGCAACAATTTTTCCGGTGGTTAATAAAGAAAATTCCTGTATCGTAGTTAATTAAAATTGCCTGAATTGTGGGGTCTCAGTGGTGGCGATTATCGTTTTGTTTCAGCTTAAAGCTCTGGCCAAACCGACCCTCACGCCAATTGTGCTCGCCGATTCTGAACCAGCGAGCACAATCGGCGCCCGGAGTCGCCTCAGTGTAGCTTAATACCGATAATTTGGAAATGCATCATGATATTAACAGATTTACAACTTGCATTGCTCTGAAAGCTGTTCAGCTCAACACTTGCTGAAACTGCGTCAGATGTGATGACAGTGCTCAACTTACTAGATGCTAGGCGGTAATATTCTACTACTCCCCAGCTTCTAAGTCCTTCTCGTAATCCCTGATTCTTATTAATATTAAATTGTTCACGATAAGAGAAAAGATGGTTTGTGTCATAGTTTGTGTACCCAAAGATGTAATCGCTTGTAGTAAATGCCGAAGCAAGGAAAACCTGGTCAGGTGGAGATTCAAAGACGACTCCGCTTTCGAGCATAAATGTCGTGCTGGTCCGCAAAAAATGGGACACTTAATATCGTGTCCTGCGTGTTCTGTCAGCTGCAGGTTTAAAGCAACTGATGGACGCTATTCATGGCGCCAAACACGTAGCCGAATTCTGGCCCGAGTCCATTTAGATTGCCATCGACACGCTTCGTAGAAGATCGGAACAGTTATATATAGATTATTTCTACTAGGTATTTGTAGGTATTTGGTATAAAACACAGTTGTTTTTCGTGTCTGTCGTCTGTGTGACCGCTAAATTCTACTATAGAATTTTTTTATACGGTTTTTAGAATACTTTAGAGTTTATTCGGAAAAGGTAATGTGTATAATTTATTCATATTGAACTTAAAATAAAGGATTCTCGATTTATATTAGTAATATTATTTATTGATTGTAAAATCTTTCTTCTCGCTTTCCTGCAATCAAAAACAAATTAAAAATCTACAAAAAAAAAAAATATCAAATCTGCGGGAGTAATTTCGTCAAAAGGGACAAAAATGTGTAGCAGGAAATCGGGGAAGCGCGCGCTATTTTATTCGATCACTGAACGCGCGCGGTGCTAGATTTTGCCGTCAGAAACGACCTTGACGAGGCCCCCGCCCCTTTAATGTTGCTTATTATCAAAGTGAGAAGTCAGACGTGACACATCATATACGGCTACTATAAGGCTCGCTCGTTTTTTAATTATTTAATATCGCTATCACTGCGCCCCCATCCATTTCAAACGAATACTATAGGCAAGCGTGTCCGCTTTATTGAATTTCTGCAAAATTCCTAACACATGCCGGGCGGGCCCGCGTTTTAATTCATAAAAGTGCCGACATCGCACCGTGTGAACTTTTATCATCTCATCGCGCAGGTTAATGAGATGAGATTCATTTATAAAGTATGCTCGGGGTTTAATATAAAAGTAGGTACTTGTGTGATTTTTAGGACTTTTATAAGCCCTAAAAAGAGAAGACAATCTGAATAAACGAATAATTTATACAGCATCTATCAGAAAAGTTAATTCAATAAAAAAATACACACAAAACTTTAATATTTAATCGACCTAAGTGTATGGGACGGCAGATTATTTTGTTCGCGATTAGGGTGTTGGTCCCATGGAGGAAGTTGTTCAGTTTGATGGTCTGTTCTAAACCCAAAAATAAAACCACACGCCTCGGATACATATGCTTCGTTTTTCTAGAAGTCGCAAACACTACTGTTGAGCTACCGTTCCTGTCTTCAATCCCCAAGTCGCCCAAAGTGTGACTCTGCTCTCAAAACGGTGAAGGAAAACATCGTGAGGAAACCGGCATGTCCTAGAACCAAAAATTCGAAGACATGTGACATCTACCAACCCGCACTGGGCCCGCGTGGTGGATTACAGCCCACACTCTCTCAAAGAGAGCGGCAACATAAGAGCAGTGGGAACACTGAGGCTGATCATGCTATTGAATATTGAAGCTCATATTAAAAGTACACTTTGTAAACAAGCATATTACAAATTAGAGGATTATATCCAAGATAAGAATGCTTGGAAACATGCTGGTCCTGCTCCATAGGATAATTTAGAATCAAGACAAAATCAAACTGGTTGCAAATTTAAGTGTATATTTTATTATTATTTTTTATTATATGACATTGATTTTACTTTCTATGACCAATTCCTCGCACACTGACTTATTAATTGTGGAATCTTAGGAGGATCGTCTACTTTTACAATGTTTGTAAATATGTGAGCACCATGTATCTATCACATAATTAGTTTATCTGTTGTTGCTTCATTTTTAATTCTTAATTCTTTTTACCTATTGTGGTATAATAATTTTATTCTAGGTGCATCGTCCTCACATATAATTATATAACTAATGTACTTATACAAAATATTGTAAAACATTTTAAAAGAGTAACGGTGGAGTTTCTTGCCCATTCTTCTCCATACGAAAACTACCTTTTGGAAGGGGCAACTAGAATCAATTAATTTTTTTTTGTAAATTTTTGACGTTCACAAGTGCCTTATACGGGCCTACTTGAAATAAATGATTTGACTTTGACTTTGACTTTATTGCGAATAAGCTTGCTCCTTATTATGGGAATTATAACATGGCTGGTGTGATGTGGGTCCTGCACACCTCCACCTAGCTCTTTGAGGAATACATAAGATGTCATGTTCACATGAGTGTAATTGAATATGACAATTAAATACCTTAAAAAAAAAACTGGTTTGATGGGTCAAAGATTGAAATCGTTAGAATCGGCCGACCGCGTCAAAAGATGAACGCGTTTTATTGACTTGACTGTCATGGATACGCAGCAATTTTTTTAAATTATCATACCAAAATTAGCAAAGAATTAATGTTTATACATGAAAAATAACACTTTTAACTATGTTAGAATTTCTTGTGTTGTCAGAAATGAAATAAAATTAATGTTTTTATTCTGTAAATAGGATATCGGAATCACTTTTACACGTCATATTAAAAATAAGCTAGATGAGGTCGGCGTTTTTTATCTAACTACTCTGAGTAGAAAGGTCGAAGCAAACTCAGGGCACTTGCCGAAGACACAAGAGGGAATTTTAACAGCTGTGTTGGGTTTACCAAAAATCAATGAAATTCCTCTAGGGTTTGTCACACACTGCTTTCTATGAACTACTGATATGGGCTGTGTGAGCTCACTCTTCTCAGTATTGACACTTCTCGCGTGACTTAACTATAGTGATAGATTCAGATTCAGATTCAGATTCCTTTATTTGCTCAAATATGAGTGTACATACAATTATTATGGAAAACAATGCATGCAAGGTGTTGATAGCAAATCTATCGATTTAAATCTTTGCCCTAAGTGTGTGAACTCCTAATTCACTGTGAAATTATTGGAAATTTTATACAGTGTTTGTAATTAAATACTTGATTAGTTTCAAGTAGCTCTTTAACTAATTAATTAAGCTCAAAAGCAAGATTATTAGCAGTAATAACGGTAATCACTTAGATAGGAGTAATCTATTGGGTCGTATTAGCAGATAATTAATTATTGAAACCTCTACACTTGGGACTGAACTATTTATACAAAATGGCGAATTTCGGATTACCTAAAGTGCAGATGATAAGTTCTATAAATAATACTAAGAAATTAATCATGAATTACGTTTAAGAACTTAATTATTATTAAACAATTTTGATCTATGATTTATCATGATTAGTCGAAAGGGTAGTTTCTCCTTTATTAAAATATTAGAGGACTTAGAAAAGTGACATTCTATCAGCGATTATGATGATGGACAAGTCAAAAATGTATTGGAAATTGACCTAACTTTTTTTTTAACCTCTTCGTGGCAGCTCTTGGCCTGCATCTCGCCTGATAGTAAGTGATGATTATCCCGAAGGTGGAAGCGAGCTTCATCCGGAATCTTCAATCATACCTAGAGGAACTGGCTATCTTACCTCTTACTGCCAAAACACAACAGTGCTGGCAACATTGTTGTTATGACAACAGACTTAGATAGCCTGGTGGTAGCCAGGTGGACTTAAAACAAGCCTTACCACCAACCAAACCGAGCAGAAAATTTTGCCTCCACTGTTAGTTACAGAACAGCTTATATCAATGCTGTTGATAGTCGTTGTAGAAAACATACCAACATCCAAGCTAAAAATCCATTCTACAAGCACCTACGTAATGTCTATAAAAATATATAACAAGCTACCTGAAATAATAAAGAAAGAAGAAAAGTTAAATATATTTATAAATAAACTTAAAAAAATACTCATAAACAAATGCTTACTCCTTAGATGAATATTTAAATGATAAACATAAGTATTAAAAATAAATGAAAATCACGCAATTAATAGATATGTTTAAATATATTAATGATACAATGAGTAATAATATATAATAGTAATAATAAATAAATAATATAACAACAATTAAAATAGCAATAATAATTAAATAATATTGCAATTAGTCAAAGAAAAACAATTTATACAAATTAATAAACAGAATTATAATACATAATATGTACAGGTCTATAAAATAATCTAAAACATTTAAATACATTTTGCAAATAAAATAATACATAAATAATAGATACCTACGCGAAATATTTAGTATCTTATTCGCAATCTCCTGACTGATTATAATATGTAAGTTAAAACTTGTTCCCACAAAAACAAGTTAATTATCTCGTAAAACAGGACTTCCTCTCTCCTACTCTTTTGCTGTGCCCTACAGGGTCCATAATGATCTAAATTATATAGTCACCACCGAAGTAAACATTATGGTAAAGCAATAAAGATATCGAGTATTGAGTATTGAAATGCGAAACGCTTTAAAGGCGATTGCCACTCGCTATGTTGGAATCGGCTTGCAGTCTAACCGGATGCAGCTGAATACCTGTATTTTACATGGAGCGACTGCCTATCTGACCTCCACAACTTGGTTGGACCCGTAAAGACTGTCAACGATCCACGAATGACAGCCGGGATCAACGGCTTAACGTGCTTTTCGAGGCACGGAGGGATCTTGGTATGTCCGTGATTTTTTTTTGCCCGTACATCTCCATACGTACCCACTACGCTTTAGAATGGGCAACTAGCTTCATCTTTCTGACTAACCGACCCGTTGACAATTCAAAAGTGCCTGTAATTGGTTTATTTGAAATAAATACTTTGAGTTTGAGTTTTACTTGCTGTTACTACCTAGCCACAAGCCCCTCCTCAACGGTTTCAGTAAACAAGTACCCAATAACGATAGTACGTAACAGACTACCTAAATAAATACCTAATCCACGGGCCGGTATTAAATTATTGTGGCCATATCGTAAACCCGCAACGTTCTAGCGATACAATATTTATTTTTATTAAGTCTGTGCTCGCACTGGTTTTAGGAAACGCTGCGTTTTTTGGTGCGTTTCTTCCGCTTAGTCTTCTCCTAGTATATTATTTTTAGAAATAAAATTGAGTGTAGAGTTGTATAGATAAAAATATTATATCAGCCTCTTTTACTGCGATCACTTTACTGTTTTCGCAATTGCAGAAATGATAAAGAATAATTGGATTATTAATATATTTATTTATTTATTTATTTAACAGTTTATGTACACACATATAAAGAGACAAGAAAAAGGAACAGAAAAATACGTACAAAGGTGATGCTTATTTCTAAAGAAATCTCTTCCAGCATACCTGCGATAGGAGAGTGGATAAAAAGAGATGTAGACAACGTGCGTAAGAGTAGAAGAGAAAATAAAATACATAAAATAAAAACATTTAACCATTCACTAATATAAAATATGACCTTCAATATGAGAATATACTTACATACATACTTTCAAAATAAATATCTCTTAAATATATATACTAATAAATATAATTTAGTAGGTAAATAATATAATAATAAATACAAAATATGCAACTATGACGAAATGGAAAGATAGTGTTCTTTCACTCTTCTTTTAAAAACTGCAACAGTTTGGCAGTCCCTAATGTTAGGCGGTAGTGAATTCCACAACCGTACCGCATGCACACTAAAGGAGTAGGAGTAGAAGTCGGTTGAGTGGGGAGGGGATTTAAGGAGATTTCTAAGATGCGACCTACAAGGAGCATCAGAAGGACGGGCGTAGGAAAAACGTTCCCGCAGATAGGATGGCGTTTTAGGGTTGTGAAGGATGTTAAATAGCAGACATAATATCCGAGAGTTCCTGCGAAGTCGAATTGGGAGCCACTTGAGTATTTTGCGAAAGTTAGAAACGTGGTCATACTTTTTAAGATTAAAAACAAAACGAATGCAGATGTTTTGCAACCGTTCAGGTTTATTTAAAAGCTCCTCGGTGGCATCCAAATAACAGGCATCAGCGTAGTCTATGATGGGCTGTATGAGTGTTTGAGCAAGGGAGATTTTGGTACACAAGGGCAAGAAGCTCTGGAGGCATTTCAGCGAATGGAACGTGTAGTGCACTTTACGACTGACCTGACCAACATGGGCAGTCCACGACAGGTAAGAGTCCATGGTCACCCCCAGGTTTTTTACGGTATTTGCGTATTCAATCTGAACTCCATTCAGACAGAGTGGAGACAGCGACGCAACGTCGAGCCTATTCCGCATATATCTTCCGCCGATAATAATAGCCTGGGATTTCTTAGGGTTGATTTGCAGTCCAAAGGACCGCGACCACTCGCTAATCAAATCCAGGTCACTGTTCATAGCTGACACCGCTGCTTCCGCATCTTGCCATAAAAAGTGAGTGTAAAGCTGCAGATCGTCGGCATAGAGATGGAAGTGGGAAGAGATGATTCTGGTGAAAGAGTTAATGAAAATAGAAAAGAGAAGAGGAGAGAGAACGCCACCCTGAGGCACACCCGTGGTAAGAGAACACCAGTCAGAAGAAGACTCTTCAAGACAAACCCGCTGGGAGCGGCTTTTAAGATAGGAGTCGAACCAACCAACAGTAGAAGAAGAGAAATGGAAAGATTTAAGAATTCCTAGAAGGATGTCGAAATCGACAGAGTTAAGGGCACTGCTAAAGTCCAGCAGTAAAAGCAAGGTGAGAGATTTGTGGTCCATAGCCCAGCGGATTTCATCAGTAACCTTCAAAAGGGCCGTTACTGTGCTATGACCAGGTCGAAAACCAGATTGAAAAGGACTAAGAAGGTCATTTGAAGATAGAAAGACAGAAAGTTGCTGATGAACAATGTGCTCAAGAACTTTAGAGAGATATGGGAGGATAGAAATGGGTCGGAAATCGGACGGAGAGACCGGGTTAGGAATTTTGGGTAAAGGGATAATATGGGCTTGTTTCCAAGCCTCGGGAACAGTACTAGAAAACATAGAGAAGTTAAAAATGTGAGTCAAGATAGGAAGTAATGTGGGGAGGATAGGAAAAATCATTCTTGAGCAAAGATTGTCATTACCAACAGCAGATGAGGAGATAGCACAGATAGATTTTTTGACCTCACTTTCACAGACAGGACTTAGCTCGAAAGAAATACATTGAGGCACAGGCAAACAGGAAAGTTTATTTAAAGAAGCAGATTTGACGTGCGGATCCAACGTAACAGGGGGATGTGAGAAATGCTTGTTAAGAGCACACACGTCAGTGTCATTACTGGAATTATGCTTATCAAATAATATTTGCCTTCTCTGTAAATATCAATCTATTGTGTCTCATATTAAATTAATAAGTTTAACTCCTTTCACAAAACAATACGAGAATAGCAAATGCCGTTAGGAAAAGGTCTGGATGGTAGACGAGCTAATTGCCTTTTTGACGTCCATACTAACTAATTTACCTTTGTTAATTAATGTAATTGGTGTTGTACCGTTTTAATTAACAATAAATAAATACATAAATAATATCTGTACTCACCCCGAGGTGGTTTTTGTTTGAGCACGAAAAGTAAGTATTAATTTTTCTCTGCTTTTTAATTTGTTATAATTGCTACTTGGAAGAAACCAATCTACACTATCTTCGTATTTAAAACAAAGTCGCTTTTCGTCTGTGTGATCGCGTTCTATTAAACTTCACAATAGATATTGATGCGGATTTCAATATCGTTTAGGGAATTTATTCCGAAAGGTTATTTACGTGTATAATACATTGATATATACAATAGATGTAGCACTGAAATCTCGAAATTTCGGAACTCGGAACGGCGGGTCACTTGCTTTACATAAAGCACAAAACTTATTTCCACCGCAGCGTTTCCCCCGCCCAGTGCGTCGCATATATTTTTTCACATCCCTCGTCTGCGGTCGTAACAGCAACTAATTGCTTTCGGAAACGCTTTATGTGATCGTATTTCACCTGAAAAAATGATTTATTCCAAGCACACTGGATATTCAGTGTCGCATTTTCGTGCGAAACAATTGCGAAAGCCGTTAGACAGAGTTTTCTATGTATTTACAGAATTTACTAAGCGAAAAGTGTGTTGTGGAAATTAGTACTGAATTTTGTTAGTTGAAATGCTTGTTGTACTTTATTGGAATATTGTTGGAAAGGATTTTGTAAAGCTTTTTGTGCGTATGGAACTGTGAAAATGTTTTTGTGCTAGTGAATTCATTGTTATGGTTTTTAAACGCTACTATAACGTACTTAAATGTTCTTGGAAAAAATCCGGGTTAGGGACTCCTCTCTCTGCGAGTGCGGGTTGGAGGAGGGCACTCTGGATCACATCTTCTTTGAATGCTCAAACAACGTTCCACCTCTAGATCTCTATAGCCGTCTTCCTAAATTTAAAATCCCTCTTCCGACTAACTTTCCCGCTTTGTTAACACATTCCTCTCCTGAACTGCTCGTGGCGCTGATGACTTTCATCCGTCGCAATAACTTAAAACTGTAAATTATGTGTGTGTGGTATGCGTACATTTTATGTTTTAACAATTATAATATGTATTTATTTTATATTTTTTTGTTTGTTTCAGTCCCGTACTAACCCAACAAGATCTACATTGTGTTCAACTGTATCAATCAAAGAATTTTACTTCTCTTCAGTTATTGTTTTTTTTTTTTTTTTTATCTTCATGCACACTTGTTTTTCCAATGCACTCTAGACATTGGCAGAATAGTCGACATCGGCTTTGCTTGCCATTTAATAAAAATAGAATAGAATAGAACGTACTTAAATGTTAAAGTTTTTTTTTATGATGATTTTTGTCAGTTTTTGGTTACAAGGCATTATTATTTTTTGGAACTTTTGGCATGGTCTTACGTAGATATTCGTATGAAATACACAGTTTCAAGCTGATTGTTACAAAGTAGATCTAATTTAATCTGCCAGAATATCCTTTTTACTATCGCCTTCTATCTAACATACACTTCAGACAAGAACAACGAGACATCCACTAAAGCTAACCCTATACATCCCAACATTGTAAGACATGCTGGCTTGCACATAAACTGCAACACACGTACACTGCCGTGCAAACAACATCGGTTAATCCCTAGCCCCATCATCGAGTGGGCTGCCCGGCGTGAAACTATCTGGAACCTCGCCAGTTCTATTATCTTGTGTAATGTTACAGTTTGACTGCCATACAGTGTACATGTTGATGGCTTTTAGTGGGCAGGTGGGAACTTTATTTTGGTTGAAAGTGTATTGGGCACAGATTAGGTTTTATGAGGGCGCGTAAATGGTTATGTTCAGTGTTAGTCTGCGTGCTGTATTAGTGAGTACCTGTTTTGCATGACCTTTAGAGATCATTGTGTTTTATGCAAAATTGACTAGATGAGCTTACATTTTAGTATACAGTTACCTACCTATAGTAGTTATTCGATGAGGTACTGCTCTGGCGGGGCAAAATATGTTGCTGCGTCCTGCTACACCGTCGATACAGCTGTACGTATCCCGTCTGCGAGATACATGATGTATTCCACGATGACTGAAGACATCGTGGAATACATCATAACCAAGACCAAGTGGACCTTGAGAGTAGAGAAGTTGGAGTCGCGTCATAAAGAAAGAAAGAATGAAAATACGTTGATTTGCGGTTAATATGACGCAAAGAAAAAACAAAACACGAGAATAACAAATTGGGGGAAAATATGAGTCACATCCACGCAAAACGGCCATCGCTCAGCATAATGCTGTGACCCTATGCGAGACAGAGCCCCAGAGCTGGTTTTCAGCGACAGCCGGCGTTGACGTGATGACGTCAACCGCTGCAGCATATAGTGAAATACGAAAATAAAAAATATAACATAAACTTCAAGTCGTTTGTGGTGCGGGTTCCAACTCAGTACCTAGAAACCTTAATGAAAGAAGAGTTTTGGCCGAAAGGTGTGGCGTACCGACGATTTCGTGGAAGGTTACGCGATACCAGGCAGCGCAACATGACGCCGACACAGTCATCACACGCGCGGGACGCGTCATTACTTCGTGTACACTAATTATTTGATGATATTATAATAAGACTATGTATTTTTAGGGTAAGGTATTTATCTATGGCCTGCGTCACCTGAATTCAATGGATTATTATTTTTCTTGACATTTCTCGGGACCCTAGGGTCCGGACCTTTGGAAGGCGTACGAGGGGCCGAAGCCAACTCGCAGAGGCCCGTTAGACGTGTTTAATGAAACGAGGCACCAACCGACGATTCTCCCTGTACGCACTATGCTAGTGCATCAAAGGACAACCCCCGGTTGGTGCAGGACTATTGCAAGATATGGCAACAAAGATATTGGATTATGGGTTTGGGTGGCTAAGTAAACTGGTAATCTAGAACTATGGAAAAACTATGGCCCCTGCCTGACCAATATTTTATATAAAATACACAGGTATTATTATTATATTATTATTCCAATAATAGCGCTATGTAAAGTTAGACAGATTTTTTTTTGCAATTTGGTAACCAACTTAAATTGTCCGCATACTGTATTTACAAAAAATCTTTGATAATTGTATCAATTGACGTAGTGAGTTAATTTGATAAAAAAATTATTTCCCTGGCTGAACATAGGGCTACAATATAACAGGTACTATATAAAAAGCATTATTCTCAAAGTAACAATCATATACTCGAAAATAATGTACCCGGGATTTTGTAATTTCTATATTTAAAAGAGTGTCATTGGATTTACTTGCCCGTTCTTCTCCATAGAGATCTACGTTTTGGAATGGGCTAGCCTCAACTTTCTGACTAACTGACCTACTCTTTGACAATTTAAAAGTGCCTGTAAATGGTTTCATTGAAATAAATGGTTTGTGTTTAATAGGAGAACGTTAATCGAAAATACGTGTGATAAAGTTTTATTGTTAACCGACTTAAAATAAAGGAGGTTATTTAAATGGAGATAGATATTTCATAATTATGATAATTATTCATTCCCATTCACATCCCAAGATAGAAACATCATAAAACCAAACAAAAATATCCCGAGAAAGAAAAACGACGACACTCGACCATCTACTTTTAAATCAAAATGGCGGCGTAGACAAACATTTCAGGACAAGATGGATGACCTTGGAGGTCAGGAGGGCACTACAAGGATCCTCACTCGGGGCAGGAAGAGAGGAAATGGCTGCGGCGTCCGGTCGTCGAGCAATGTGTAAAAATCGGTAGGGCGTTAATTCTTGGTATGGGGTTGTTTAGGGCATGTTTTGGGGTCCGTTGGTACTATATTTTGGGTTGGACGTGAATGTGTAATAGATGTAAGATATGGCATTATATTACTTATTATTGGACACTTTTTTTTTTTTACTTTTCCCCACACTATGAATTTGTCCTGTATTGTGGGTGCGTTTACAAACATTTAAACTCGTATACACAAACAGCCAGACCCGGAACAACTACTTGTAGGTCATACGAATATTTGTTCCGTGCGGGAATCGAACCCGCGACACGCAGCGCAGCAGCCAATCGCTTAACCACTGCGCCAACCGTGCCGTCTTGGACTTGGAATCTACTGGATGTGAGAAGTACAGAACCGGTCGAAGAGCCATGCTTGGGGAGGCTTATGTCCAAGAGTGGATGTCTTTCGGCTGAAATGAAGATCATGATTATTGAACACTAAACTCATTCTAAGGTATTCCCATTGTATCACACGTATTTTCAGTTGTAAAAGTTTTCACGAAACTTTTCCGAACAAAATAAAACTCGAGAATTGTTACTTTACTTATTGGAAACAACATTGTCAAAATGCAGACTAAAGATAGTTTTACACAACATTAACATATAGGTACCCTATGAAGTTTCACCTCGTGTGTATTACTAACATCATAATTATGAATCTCGTGGCTAAGTAATAACAGCCGCATGGGTCGATCCATCAGGTTAAGCTACGCTTGTCGGGGTTGATCCCTGGATGGGTGACCATCTTTACATACCGAGATTTTTCCGTGCCTCGGGAAGCACGTTATACCGTTGGTCCCAGCTGCCATTCGTGAATCTTTGATAGTCGTTATGGGTCATCAGAAGCCCGAAATTCAGACAACCAGTTTTACCAAAGGGTATCGTGTTACCCAGTAACTGGGTTGTGGAGGTCAGATAGGCAGTCACTCCATGTAAAATACTGATATTCAGCAGCATCCGGTTAGACTGGATTTGAATTATGGATCAAAGTCTAAAGTATTTTTTTAACCAGCGACTCGTATGATGGCATGTGTCAGCTCAGCATAATTAGCCTGTAATGTGACTGCTGGGATACAGGCCTCCATTCAAGTGCCTCCATTGTAGTTACTCAATGATTTTTCTTCAAAAAGTTTTAAGCGCAGGCCACACTGGGAACGAAGCTAAGTTCGTTTAGCTTCGCTCGTGTAGCTACCGCGTGCATACTTCAGCTCACACCGCGAACCAGGAAACGACGCGGTAGCTATATGAGCGAAGCTACGTAAACGAACTCAGCTTCGTCCGAACGAACAACCTAAGCTAAGTTCGTTTAGCTTCGTTCCCAGTGTAGCCTGCGCTGTAAGTCCATACAAGATACTTGAAACATCCTCCTTCAAACATGAACTTATCTTCTAAGAACAGTGCTCCAGTTTCTGTCGTGAAGAACCCTTAGTTAACGCATCAGTGACTATTTTAGTAGTTTGAATACATTAGATAGCTCTCCATTGAAGACGATAGTGCATTACTACAGGTCTTTGATGCACTGCAAAACTGTCCAGTAATGTGCAGTTTTCAGGACTCCGTAACTGAAGGGTGCCAAACGAAACCGTATTACTAAACCTTCGGTGCCGTCCGTCCATCCGTCCGTCTGTCTATCAGCGGGTTGTATCTCATGAACCGTAAAAGGTAGACAGTTGAAATTTTCTCAGATTGTGTATTTCTATTGCCACTATAACAACAAATAATAAAACGATGTGGTACGGAATCCTTCATGTGCGAGGAGATCCACTTGGCTGGTTTTTTTGTGTAGGGATGATTAAAGGTGTATATATTTTAACCGCCTCTGTGATTTAGTGGTTAGACCACCTGTCTCAGACCCAGAAATCCGGGTTAGATTCCCAGTGGGGGTAAAATATGCTCGGTTTGGTTGGTGGTAGGGCTTGTTCTAAGTCCGCCTGGATAGCTACCACCATCTTATCTATGTCTGTCGCCATATAGTCCTCCAGACCGTATTTCGGCCACGGCGGCCAATCTCAAAGGAGACTAGCCTTCAGCGCGGGAGATATTATAGTGCACAAGTGTGTGCGCAGACACAGGTGCACTCTCTCTTCCCTCACTCTCATAGTCCGATGGGACGGCAAATCGGCAATCCGACACGACCGGAGAGAGATCAGGCGCCGGACCAACGGCTTAACGTGTTTTCCGAGGCACGGGGGTATCACACCGCCAACTTCCAAACTCCGGGCTGTTACTATGTAATCCCTAATGGAAAAACCCAATAACACTTTTCCCGACCCGGGAATTGGACCCAGGACCCCACGCTCAGCAGTCGCGCTTGCGACCACGAGACTAACAGGCAGTCCGTCGCCATAACAACAATGTTAACAGCATTGTTGTGTTTTGGCAGTTAGACCTATATAGTACGAGTATAAAACAAAGTCGCCTTTCGTGATTTTGATGCGATTTGTACCATCATTTAGAGCATTTATTCCGAAAGGTATAAATGTTTTAGCACTGTCCTCCAGTCTGCTAATTAGAAGTTGTGATCCCTAATCCGTTTGGTATTTAGGTAATACTTCATTTCACGATCTTTTATTACAGTAATCTTTGAAGAAGCTACCCTGAAATACCTTTTTGGCCTAATTCTTTATTACTAAATCTACTGCAACTAATATAAAAAATATAATTGAGTCAAGATAACGCTTTTCAAAGCTTATTGCCAAGTGTGTTACACGTGCAGCCTGTGGACCAGCGGGGTATCAGCGCCCTACGGGTTCAATATAAGATTGGGTTCAGGATGTTGATGGGGCTGCCCCGCTTCTGCAGTGCATCAGGTATGTTTGCACAAGCACACGTGGATGGCTTCCACGCCATCGTCAGACTGAAATCTGCCTCTTTGTTCTGCAGAGTGCGGGAAGGCTCCAACTCCATCCTGAAGACCATAGCGGGGAGGTACGATTCTCATTTGTTAGGTGATGTTGTTCGAAGATGCATTTCGAACAACAGCCTTGTTTCCAAATACCTAGATAATAAGTTTACTAATATAGATATAAGTTATCTTTTTGTTCACTAACCCCAATGGATGTTGCTTATCCGGAGTAAAGATTATTTTATTTTTATTGTTAAAGATACCTCTTAGCCTATCTAGTCCACAAACTTGTTACCACATCAATCAATAGCGATTACCTGTTATCTAAGTACGCAACACATTTTCTTAAAAGATTACGACAAATCTGTTTCATTTTGACAGTTCAACAACATTAATTGCGTTATTTACGTTGTTGAGCAGATTTTTTTTCGAACTTATTAAGCAATGGATTAGCAATTCGTTTCAAAACGATTCAAATTCCGATTGATCGTGTATTACGTAATTAGGGTACTGATTTGCATCAAACAATCCTAAAACGATAACGATATTGACAACAAACAAACAGTTAATTATAACTCAGTTATTGTTAATCACAAAAGTTTTGAACCCCAAACAGTTATAACTAAGATAAATACTGATTTATATCGGGAATCTCGACATGACAAATGAATTTATTACACAATTTCGCTTAATTGAAATTGAACTTTATCGAGTGCATGGATTTAGTTCCACTGGAAGCGATCCAGAGTTGGGTAAACAACAGTTGGAAACGATTGGGTTTTAAGTGTCTTTGCTGATGTCTGTATTGTATAGGTTTTCGAGTAGGTTGAACTATTAAGGCGACTATAAGCGACTTTTAATGATTTTGTACTGAAGATTACGTCTAAACAAGTAGTGATAATGATTTGGAAAAAATATATGTTAAATTTAAGCATTTTTTTAATAACTTAATATAGGAATATTTTAGAATATGTTTTAATTACATAGTGTAATTGATTTTTAAAGTTATGTTTAACGCGGATAAAAAAACTGAGAATCACGCATGATTCTCTGAGCGTATTTTTCTGAAACCTTTGCCATTTTAAAGATAATTTAATTATTAATCTTTTAGTACACGTGTTTTATTAAAATACCCTTTGTTTTATGTATAATAAATTAATATGCACCTAATTTGGGACAGCGCTCTTTGATGGGCGAGTCCTATAACTGGCTGAACGTACGACGCGTTGCGTGAGCTCAGCACAGAACACGCAAGCTAACCACTCAAGGTCACTGGCATATATCAGCATCTTAAGATACTGGGTCAGTGGGAAAAGATTACATTATTAATATCCCCCAATTTGTTATTCTCGTGTTTTTTCTCGTGTTTTTTCTTTGCGTCATACTTACCGCAAATAAACGTATTTTCTTTCTTTCTTTTCTTTTTCTTTCTAATATAAAATATGTAACCGCACGCTTATTGTTTCCCCAAAGGGTTGGGCAGAAGTGTATTTATTTATTTATTAATAGGAGAACCAACAGCAATAACAAATGGATAACAGTTGATTAAGAAACATAACGCCAATTACAGGTTCTCACGGGTAAAAACAGAAAAATTGGTAGAATACTTAGGATCACTAATAAGCACGATAAAAAATATTAATAAGTACAATAAGTATTATATGCACTATGCACTTTAAAAAAAGTCAGCGTTCAGCCGAGCGCGTGCAGAATAGGTTTTGGTGGTAAATGGGTCAAATGAAAACTCTTTACAAAGAATATTAAAGTCCTTACTCGCCCGCACCATGTACCTATGAGTTTTGCCTGTAGTTAGAAGAGGAAAAAGGAATGGAGATAGGCAGATTAAATCTAACTGATCTCTGAGGAACATTGAAACGTAGTTTATGTAGGAAATCAGGACAGTCAATATCGGTGGATATAATTTTTAAAAGGAAAGTGCAATCTGCTAGTCGACGACGATTTATGAGTGGCTGTAAATGAAATTTCTTGCAAAGATTTATGTAATTATCAGAATGGTATGGTATTCGTAGCCGAAAACATAGAAAACGATTAAATCTTTTTTGTATATTCTCAATACGATCAATGTACTTGCCATAACACGGGTTCCAGATTTGTGACGCATATTCAAGATGACTATAGTACACCCACATTTCGCCAGTTATGTTTAAGTCCCACGTAATAGGGGGCGAGCCTATTGCCATCAACCGGGCACAAATCTAAACTCACTGAGAAATTCCGGATGGAAAAAACCCAATAATACTTTGCCCGACATGGGAATCGAGTCCAAGAAATTAAATTAAATTATTGAATGAGATGAAATTATTTGTTTAAAAGTCGTATCACACTACAATATGGATATGACGGCTTATTGAAGAACGGCTCCCAAATTAAGATGATTATTTTATTTTACCTTTTTCTTTTTTTTTCTTTTACATACTACCTTGACATAATCTCTTCGTTATTTGACATTATATACCTAAAATATTATATATTGTTTTATAATAAATTAGATTTGTTACATACAGCTGTAGTGGCAATGATTTCATTTGGTCTAAATAGCTTTTTATTTTTATTATTTGATTTTGTTTTTATATAGATTCTTTTCTTTTAGATTTTGTGAATGTGAGAACGTTGTAGGCTTAACAGACTGTAGATCTGTCGACCATTTTCTATCTTGCTAATTACCTGGTACTTGTTGATAGGCCTACACTGTCCTCTCATACCTATTATCTCTGTAATTTGAAAACATTGTAAAAACCATTTACTTTTAAAAGAGTAACCATGGAGTTTCTTGCCGGCTCTTCTCCATAGGAAACGACCAATTGGAACCGTGCACCTAGCTTCTGACGTTTCATAAGTGCCCTTGTAGGTTTATGGGAAATAAAATATTTAGAATTTTGAATTTTTGAACGAACGAAGAAAGAAGAACATTTGTGGGCGTCCAAGCAAAAAGGGTCTCGGCATTTAGTTTCCGAGATATAAGAAGTTTTGTAAAGTTGGGTGAAAAAATTGCATTTCCCGATTTTAATTGATTATTAATAAATGCTCAATTATCTGCAATTTCATATAGTAAATGACTGTATCAAGCTTTTTCAGAATTTCAACTTCAAATGTCTGATAAAAAAAATAAGCGCCAATTTTTGAATATTTTTTTCAATCTTTACTATCAATTGACTATTCTAGATACCGAATCTAATCTTAACTCAATACCCCATCACTAGACCCTTTTTGCTTGGACGGCCACATTTAATTGGCGATAAAAAAAATGACCATTTTTTTTTTAAGTAATTTTTTATCCTCAATATGTTCTTCACGGCTGCCCCAAAAAGGTCCATTTCCATTAATGCTAGACAGATGCTGCCTGACGATGGTTTTTTAATGAACCTTTAGAGACAAATGAATGATAAATAACAAACAGTTTCAAGATATATTCTAACTAATATTGTAAATGTCAAAAGTGAGTTTGTTCGTTGAAAGCTAAAACGGCTGAACGGAGTGGGATGAAACTTGGCACATGGATATACCATGACCTGGGTATATAGAGAGATTGAGACTTATGAGGGTGAAACCGCGGGGCGCAGATTGTAATTTAAGTATATAATTGCAAAAAGTATTGTACAGATTCGAATAATTTTTGACGTAGAGATGTAGGACAGATTTGAATGTTTATAGTTGAATTCGGTGATGTACCTACTGAATTAATTATTTATATGTTTATTATTTTCTATTTAAACAATTATTAGTCATAAAAGTATACCAGTAAATGTACCGCTTCCATTTTCCTTGTTTATTCATCGTGTTTATCAACTCGGTGTTATTTATGGGTTTAAGCACTATATGCGTTTTCCTTCCTTACCTTACGATACTAAGTGGATTTTGTCTAAAACAGGGTAACATAGTCAGCAGAATTGGACGTTGAGAAAATTCCAACATTGTGCAGTCTCAATGTCCACTAAAATAATTAGCTATAGAAGATTATCTTGCTTGCAAACTTATAAAGTATATATATATAATAACATACATAATATATGTAATCAGCATATAATATTGCCACTGCTGGGACATAGAACTCATCTTTCTGTGAGAGAAAGTGGGCCATACTAACCCAGTGCGAGTTGGTGAATGTTTTGATTCTAGGTCATACCGGTTTTTTAGTCTTAAGAGCCAACATTTTTTTGAAGAAAAAAGAAATACATCACACGAGAAACCCTTTCAAATAAAAATAAAACAGAGTACAACCAACCACTAAGTCACCGGAAGTAGCTGAAAACAGCGTCGCGTTTCCGCCACTAACCGCACCGGATGTTACCGGATTAGTAGGTGGAATGGCTCCTGAAAATTATGGCGCTCTTACATACACGTGAAATGAAAACACGGGGCGAATTTTATTCCAGGTTGTGCTGAAAGCGAGTACCTACCTTGGTGTGCTTGTTAGAAAATGGGGGTAGTATATAGGATAGAAGTTTTATAGTTGAAAATGCGGTTTTCGTCAGGACGGTCGGTTTATTGCAAGAGTGTAGGTACGCTAGGTGTAATAGAAATGGTCTTCTTATTGACATGGGGTTGATTAGTATATAACCCTAAGCATAATCAGCCTATAATGTTCCCACTGCTGGGTCAGTCAAAGTCAAAGTAAAATCATTTATTTCAAGTAGGCCCTTATAAGGCACTTTTGAACGTCAAAAATTTACAAAAAAATTGAAATGATTCTAGTCGCCCCTTCCAAAAGGTAGTTTTCGCATGGAAAAGAATGGGCAAGAAACTCCACCGTTACTCTTTTAAAATGTTTTACAATATTTTGTATAAGTACATTAGTTATATAATTATATGTGAGGACGATGCACCTAGAATAAAATTATTATACCACAATAGGTAAAAAGAATTCAGAATTAAAAATGAAGCTACAGCAGATAAACTAATTATGTGATAGATACATGGTGCTCACATATTTACAAACATTTTAAAACGACGATTTTTGGACGATGACGCTGGGACACAGGCCTCCTCCCTTCGAGAGGGAGGGGGCAGTGATATACCACGTGAGCCCAGTGCAGGTTGGTAGATGTCACATGTCACATTCATCGAAATAATTTCTGATGCTTTGGAGAAAAATATGAAATCGTATAATTCCAACGCACTGACTTGCGGCTGGCCGTCAACCGCTCCGGTTGACTCGAGACTGTGGTGCACCGTGCTAGTTGAATATTGCGGTGTGCTGCATCTCATCTACGCACTGTGCGGCCGGCCGCACTGGGCGCCTCAGTTGCCAGCAGGGTGGTCAACTTTTGCAGCCAACTTGGGGCACCCCGACTCAACCAGGTTAGGTTCGAAGGGGGTGACAGGGGCTCAAGTGATGCCGGGGCCGATCGAGCCCTGATCATCTCCAAAATCGGCCATCTTGTGCAATATTTCAAGAAGCACTGACCATTGCGGCGGACCGCAATAGAACCGAGACGATGCGGCTAGCCGGAGTACGGCGTACCGTTGCGGCAGACCGCCAGACATGTGGCGTGCCACACCGGCGCACCGCATTGCGGCTAGCCGGTAGTGCGTTTAAGGTCTAAGTGATGAAGAAAACCGCATCAACATCCACTGTGTAGTTTAGAAGATCTAAGCGGTCACACAAACAGACACAAAAAGCTATAAGCCTCGTGCAGACTAGCGCGACGCGACACCGGTCATTGTTCTACCGTGAAGTTTGCTTAGAAATTGTTTTGCATGAGTCGCGTCGCGACGTCGCATTTCGCCAGTCTGCACGAGACTTTATTTACTAGGTATTTAAGGATTCCTACGAATAATACCTAGATTCCATATAATAAAGTACACATTATCAATATCTTGAGACTTAGACCTGGATCTCTAACCATAATTGCATAAAAAAACAATCATAATCTGAATGATTGTTAAGAATATTGCTAATCCATTGCTTTCTATGTTCGAAAAATTATTGGTAAGAATATTGCTAATCCATTGCTTTCTATGTACGAAAAATTTGTCTACTCAACAACGTAAATAACGCCATGAATGTTTTTGAGCTGTCAAAATGAAAGCCCATTGCCAATGAACATTGATCTTGAATAATCTCACTCCACATTAGCCTTTAAAGATCTTGAAGTAAAGACTACAACTAATAAAATATTTTCCTTTTTCCCAGTTCAATGTTAAAATACCAACCGAAGGTGCTTAAACAATTCTTAATTAAAGTTGTTTTGCAGCTGTTTTTCTAAGCTGTTAGTAATTAATACTAAGATCTACGTTACTAAGTGAAGCAATTTTTTAATCCTGCTTGCAGATGAGGCGATTTGTCGGAGATTTTTTTCTTTAATGCTGGGTTAGACTTTCCTTTTGTTAATCTTTTAAACTGTAATAAACAAAAAAGCGTTATTTAGTTAAATGAGTAAGTTTATAAGCTAAAAAAATTAGGATTATAAATGTTGATGGATGGAGGGAAAGAGGCAGGTCAAAGAAAAGATGGATGCATTGTGACGAATGATATGAAAGAAAAGGGAGTGAATGATGCGCCAACCCCACGTACCATGGGACAACGACAGGAAGATGATGAGTGAGTGAGCCACTCATCTTATTCCAGAATATGAACATGAAAGAGCTTTCCTTAATGTTACCAATACTACTAACCAATCAAACTAATAGGACATGTCTGATTGATCCTGGATTACTTCATCATTTTGTCAAAAGAAAGGTTCTGGAGGGACGACCGCGTACCGGAAGACTTAGCGTTTGAAAGCCCCCAACAAGGTGAACCGATGACCTGGTGAAGGCCGCAGGAATTCACTGGATGCGAGAAGTACAGAATCGGTCGAAGTGGCGGTGCTTGGGGCGGCCTATATCCAGCAGTGGACATCTTTCGACTGAAAGGATGATGAAGATACGTTTTAGTGACTGTAAACTTAATTTTATTTTATTTTGTAAGGGAAAAGAAACGGTAGTTTACTAAAAATAAACAGAATTAACTTAATAATAAACTATCCACTACATTTTCTACAGACTACAATTTAGATTTTACAAACTGATGGCAAATGTAACTTTGTATCTATTTTATACACAGAGCACGGAATGCCTTACGTCTACAGGTGGTACTAATAAAATTCGTGACTCTAAAAGTGCGTCGAGCGCACAAATTCTTTCACGAACCGCCTTCAAAGCCAGACGTCATTAGTGTCGTTGTGAGAGTAAAGAGTGACATGCTTGGTTTGTATGCAAAGTGTTGATAATGCCGCCTCTTGCAGCGGCCGCTGAGGCGTCTCCATCATCAATATCATCATTTCAACCGAAAGATGTATACTGCTAGACATAGGCCTCCCCAAGTACCGCCATTTCGACCGGTTCTGTACTTCTCGCATCCAGGGAATTCGGCCCCATTGGCCATCTGTTCAGCGAGAAGCTTCTCTGTGCTCTGTGGTCTCTCATATCTATCAAAGTCAAAGTCAAAGTCAAATAATTTATTTCAATTAGGCACAAAAAGGCACTTTTGAACGTCAACATTTACAAAAAAAAAAAATTGTTTCTAGTCGCCCCTTCCAAAAGGTAGTTTTCGTATGGAGAAGAATGGGCAAGAAACTCCACCGTTACTCTTTTAAAATGTTTTCACAATATCTTGTATACATCAATTATATAATTATATGTGAAGACGATGCACCTAGAATAAGATTACTATACCACGTTAGGTAAAAATAATGAAAAATTAAGGAATGACAGATAAATTAATCATGTGATAGATGCATGGTGCTCACATATTTACAAACATTGTAAAATTATACGATATTCCTAGCATTTTTACAAGTAATATAACTCAGTGTGTGAGTTCGAGTAATCACAGAATGTAAAACCAATATAAAAAATATATATATATATATATATTATACAATTAAATTAGCAACCAGTTAGATTTTGTCTATCTCACTATTACCCTATCAACATACTATAAACCAAACACAACACACCTGTGGAACACCAAAATCTGGTACCCTGAATCTGTGCAATATTTTCATGCATTAAATCTTGCCAGTCTACATTTTGGCACGTTCTGGTACAGGCAGCATAACACACTTTGTTTACTGACTGTTTAAGCAGGATTACGTCCGTTGAGGCACCTGTGTGTGTAATGACCATGTGATGTGGTGTAATAAAACGATATGGTATGGTACGGTAAGCAATGGGTAGCCGTCCGATAAGGACCAGGTCCGGGTCGACGGTGCGTTGTGTTCCACGCGTGCCTCAAAGAGATGTTAGCAACTGAAGGGGTCCGATAGGACCAATGCCTGCCGGGGTTGCGGGAAAGATCGGAAGGGATACCGTGGTCCCTGGGCAACGTACAGGCAACTGAAGGAACACGGGTGGGTTTTAGTCAGTAAGAGTCTGACACGCCCTCCCGCTCCACCCAGAGCGGGAGAAGTTATTTGATAATTTCCCAACGAAAAAAAAAAATGTTTTGTACTGTGAAAGACGTAGCGTTGGAAGGCCTCCCACAAGGTGGATCGATGACCTTGTGAAGACCGCAGCAATCCGTTGGATACGAGAAGCACAGAACCGGTCGAAGTGGTGATGCTTGGGGGAGGCTTATGTCCAGCAGTGGACGTATTTTGGGTGAAATGTGACTACCTGGGTACCTAACGTGTGACAAATTGCTAGTAGGTTAGAAAGTAGTGGGTTGGCATAAACCTGCTAATTAATTATATTATTTCAATAATTTGCAAATTTGACCTTTGTCAGCATTATCGACTGTTCCATCGACACTTCTTAATATTTTTAAAACGTTTGTTCTCTCTCTCTCTCTCTAGTTACTCGTTAGATGGCATTAAATGAAGTAAATTATTTTTTGGTGAAATGACTGGACACCGAATTGAGCTACACGCTTACTGACAAATGCTTGCACTGACAGGACAGGTCCACTCAAATCTGTGATGTTCTTTTCTCAAAAGACTAATTCAGACACTAATCTGTACATGGTCCTCACATGATCTGAGCAAGATTATGTCTGGACTTTAAAAGAGACCTCTGAGTTTGTTTCGCCATTTTTTCTCTGGGGTAGTCAGATAGGAAAGGTCAACTCCATCTAACTTATGATATTTTTTATATAACGTGTAAAAGTGCATATCCTATTTACAGAAACACAATTACATTTCATTACACTTGGTAAGTTGTTGTCACTTTCCGCAACTTTTAACAATGTTTGTTCACATCAGAGAACGTGTTTCTTGAAAAATTGTGTGACAACTGTGACGCCAAATGTAATGGCCTGTTTGCATTGCATTGTCGTGTTGGTCTTACGCTGTTTGGTATTTGAATTCTTGTGGAAACGAAGAGAATTCTTCAATTTTTGCAGTGTAAACTCGGTTTAAAAAGAAAGATTTATCGTTAGATAGAAATAATTTTATATTTTTGCATTGTAAATGCGGTTAAAAAAAAGGTCCTATCGTCAGATGGAAAAAAAATATTTCCCCATTTAGTATCTTTGGGTATACTTTACATTGGCCGAGGATTTATTTCGGCAGAAAGGCCACACAATACCGTGGTTTCCATTACTTTTGACAGCTGTTATGGCCAGTGTTTTGAGTTTTTCTTGTGTTTATGTTAACGATAAATCTGTACGACCAAAAAGATCAAAAGGTAATGGCAGCGGTGGGATTCGAACCCACGCCTCCGAAGAGACTGGTGCCTTAAACCAGCGCCTTAGACCGCTCGGCCACGCTACCGATGTTTATTAGCTCACAAATGAGAATTCTCACATGCGTACCTCACTAACAATGATGTTATTATGCGACTCATTGGACGTATTTAACGTACTTCAAAATGTGTCTGTCAGCGTCAAGCAATTGACAGAAATAGAACGACGTTTTGAATTCATTTTGCGTAAATGTAGGTAGTTATTTATTAATTTGTAGTGCAAGCGAGCCTTAATTTGCTATGCAACATAATACCTATAAAGTCAAAAATCTAAAATCTCAATTCATTTATTCAAACTATGCTGAAAATCAGCACTTTTTCAACGTCAACATTACATAGGACAGTTCGCCACAACGCCCGCCCTTCACCACTTCCTATTGCTTTAGCTGGGAAGAAGAAGTGGCGCAACAAACTCCCCCAATCTTTGTGCTACGATTACTAATTCACGAATTTACAACGATAACATCGACAGAGTTAGGTACAAGATTTTATAATTTCACCCCCTTTTTACGATCGTCGTGACTATGAACCTGTTGTGACAACTATATAATTTTATACTCCATCAAAAACAAAAAAAATGGCATTAAAATTATGCTAACGTCATCCGTCGCATATTTCACAAAAATAAAAACAGGGGTTGAAATCTCTCTCAGGGGTGTGAAATCGAAATTACTGCTTCGCCCCTCGCCCTATGTCGATTTAAAAAATATGTCCCAAAACATTCGGTGTTTGATAGGCGTATTGTCAAATTTATTGCTATTGCTGTGCAGAACGTGATGTTTTTGCTAAAGCGAGACATTTTTGGTCCTACGGGACTAACTGTGTGTGCGTACTGTGTTGGTCCTTTTATTCGAGAATATTTATTGGATCCCAGGTGTTTTATATGGAAGATGTGGTTAGTGATAAATACTCAGTACGCATACTGCCTATACAATCGAAATAAACTTGTTGAGAATGTCAAGATTATGTGAACCACTTACCGTATGTCAGTCGTTGCCAGTAGGGCCGTCTGCTAGGCTACGCCTCCTTACTGACAGTGGCATAAGCTATTCCCATACCTCACGCTGTATAGTTTTCATTATCGATATACAGTTTCATTACCAATGACCGTGGGTGATGCATTCGATATGCAGTTACCAGCGTACGGACCCTCTTATCCAGGGCGTCGAGTTCGGTCTAAGTCCTTTTGAGTATGCCAAAAGAGTACATCAAAACCGGCATGACCCAACCGTTGAAGGCGCGTACCTTGTTTCCGCCTGATAGAAGACTATTAAATACTTTCTTCAGGCGGCTAAAGAAGCGCTCCTTCAAAGATTGCTTCATGTCAGTAACATTGATGCCCAACGCTTCCGACATACCCAAATACTTATAGGTTTCGGATGCGGAGAGGGCTCTAAGGGTTATGATATCCGAGAGTTGGGTTCCCACGGATTCCACAATGTCCCCTCGCTTTACATGCATGACCGCACATTTGTCCACACCAAATTCCATCCTGATGGCGCTACTGAAAGTTTCAGTTACTTTCAGCAGCTCCATCAGTAGCAGTTTGTTGGGGGCAAAGAGTTTTAGGTCATTCATGTAGAGGAGGTGAGATATAACCTGACCACCTCTCCTCAACCAATAGCCAAGACCTGAATCCTCCAGTAGTATGCTCAGAGGATTCCTGAATCTTCTTAGCACACTGCTGGAAGATTCCCAAACCTGATCCTATAGTCGTTGTGCCAAAACGTTGACAGCTGGTTATTATTATTATTTAAGACTGTTAACTTTTAAATTATGCACATATATACTTTTCCATTATTTCAAGAACAGTCACAACACATGGAAAACATACACGTTCGATACATACGTCACAAATGCAAATTCGTTCCCATGGCAAGTATTCCAAAAATAACGACATGTGCATTTTATAGGCGTGCACCAATAACTTGTAGAGAATATAGATTTCTACAGTTTTTATTGAAGCTATCAATCTTTAATATGAAGTTATGAAAAACAGCATCTGTGGTGTTATTTATTGGCTGCAGTAAGATTAGGCGAAATAACATATCAAATCTAATCTAATCTTTGAAACAAAGGCGAGTTCTTGCAGGGTTAAGACGTAATGACGAATGGTCGTGATGATCAACGTCTGTGAAGGTGTGGACATGTAAATAGAAGACCATCAGATTACGTACGTGGCTGAGCTGAATGGACTGGTCATCTTTGAGCTGCCACGGCTTATTTTAATTTAATTTTTGATTTATTTTTTTATATATTTTTATTACGGACGCTTTTAACGTCTTGCATCGTTCTCACATGTATAATTTCAACATGAATGATGTAACCAATATTTTGGTTTTTAAAAGAGAGTCCGTGGAGTTTCTTGCCCGTTTTTCTCTATAGGTACCTACTACGCTTTGTAAATTGTAACTAGCTTCATATATCTGACACTTTGTAGGTAGGTATATACTTTTCCATTATGACTACTTGACAATAAGTGCCAGTAATTGGTTTATTTGAAATAAATGCTTTGAGTTTCAGTGAGTTTGAATTTAAAACCTGACACTTTCACCATCTGTTCCTGAAGAGGACCCAAAGACCAGAAGGATAAAGGTAATGTTCAAAATTCTAAAGTCATTTATTCAAACTAGGCTGAGAATCAGCACTTTTCGAACGTCAAAATTACATAAGACAGTCCCCCAAAACGCCCACCCTACACCACTTCCTAGTGCTTTACCTGGGAAGAAGAAGTGGCGCTACAAACTCCCCAGCAGCACAGCTGTCTGTGCAGTTAGAAAAAAATGATTCTATATAATAATATGCAAAATGATATTTACATTACGCAACACAAAACATAATTTAAATTATATAATTAATAGCCATATGACAGCTAGCACACGCCAATATACCAACCAAAAACATCGAGAACTTTACTCAAGCAGAAATAAAAGTAACTAAACGAAAACAATATCTAAATAAAAGCCTCCAGGCATAAAGGGCGTTCCCGTTTACATATAGCTGTAACTAGAAGTTATAATTGATAAACTGGGACCATCGAGGTAAAAAAAAAATCGAGGTCGCTAGCTAACCACATATTGCAATACAACTCATAAAAAAAACATTGTAATGAGTAGATTATGTCAACAATAAATTAAAATAAAATAAATTGACTTATAAAGTAAAATTATAAACAATTTTATAAACTCATATAACCTGTCAGTAAGTAAGCTAATTCCGGAGAAAGAACAGTTAATCACAGCGACCAACTATTCTTATCATTTAAGTAGTCGTTGATAGAATAGTATGCCTTTGAACAGAGGTTGGATTTTACTTTAGTTTTGAACGCATTAAAAGGCAAATCTAGCAAAGAAGAAGGTAGCTTGTTATAAAAGGTTATACCAATGTAATGAAATAACTCTCACAGAGAGGAGGCCTTTATCCCAGGAGCAGTGGAAACACTACAGCCCGTTTATGTATGTTAGTTTGATTTCCAATCGACTGATACTATTGAAACTCATAAAATATGTTTGAAGTTTTAGCGCAAACTGAACTTTATCTATGTGCTTTAAAGTTGTTTTACCAAAAACACAATACTTACTTGTTTACATCTTTGGAAACTAAACCTCGAACGTTGTTTAAGGCAAGAACAGAGTGGCGTGGAAAATAAAAGATGATGCTGGTGTCACTATACCATGGGATTGAAAGTTCGTTTCTACATAAGACGAAACGCGGAGCTGTGGTCTTAGGCGCTCATTCCACCCTAACGTATTCCTCTGCTTTCTCCCAGGTTAATGATACTAGTCCAAATATTCTTTTACGTTATAATGTCATATCTACCACTGCCATGGGCCCTATGTTTTTTTTGGTGGCGTTATTATAGGGTGTGGCAGTTTAGTGACCTTCATCCGTCAAGGGGGGATTGTACCGGTCATACTGAACAACTTTCGCTATGAAACTCATCTATGAATCATTAAAAAAAACATGCATCGAAATAGTGAAGCGGTACAGGGTTGCAAATAAATAAGCAAACACACAGCTTACGGAAAGGAAGAATTATATTGTCCAAAAGGTTTAAGAAGTTCACAGGACACAGATAGCACGATAGAAGGCGAAATGATGAGCACAGAAAGAAAGCGATAGGCACAGTAATAGTTTTACGGTATAAAGCACGTCTAAGCACAAGTCTTCAAACCAAGCATTGGATGAAACTTGGTATGCACGCTAATAACCTATGTGGAACGTTTACCGGGTACGAACGAATGACATTCGCTTACGACCGATGATGATTCTCGACTGGCGGACCGCGGGCGGCCGCGAGTGCCGCCGTGGGTTTGAAAGGGATAGATAGACAAGGCGCGGGCGCTCGCTCAGGTAACCGGTCCGCATTCCACATAACGGTATAAATAATATCTACATACAAAATTGTCTGTTTGTACTGATGTCTAATTTATAATGTGTTATAAATAAAGTTACATAATATTAGGTTATAATTAAGTTTTTTAAATGTATATATTAGATTTAAGTCTTTATAGTGTATAATTATATAATGTATATATTTATTGTAAATAATACTTTTTGTTTGTTTCGTTATATAATACTAACTTTATTAACTATATTCCTTCCAATTTACATAAATAATATATTAAAGAAGTGGCTACGCTACACCACCCCTCTCCAGAGACCGTCCTACGGGCGATAATAATCCGGAAATCTCACCCTGCGGCCCGAACGTGTTACTCTGACCGTGCTCTCTCCGGCGTCAGGCAAGTCATCGTCACTTGTGTTCTGAGTGGGAGTGTGAGTGAAATCTTGGGGTGAATTAGTGATTGGGGCGTGTGTGTGAGTAGAAGTATGAGGTAGTGGAGGTTGACTTGAGTGTGTTGTGGTGTTAGGATCACGCAGTATGTAGGCAGGTTTTATTCTGTCGATCGATACGGTGACCATCTTACCTTTCACTATTAACTTGAACGATTTGTCTCCACGTTGTATGACCTCATAAGGACCAGTGTAGGCAGGTTTCAATGATCCGGCCACAGTGTCATCACGAAGGAAAACATGTGTTGATGTGGCCAAATCCTTATAAACGAAGGGTGAGCGACGTCCACCATGCCGTGACGCTGGAGTAGGTTGCAACTTATTTGCGAAGCTCCGTAAACGCGCAATGTAACTGGTGACGTCAGGGTCTCCGTGGTCCTCTGGGCTGAGAAAGTCTCCTGGTAAACGTAGTGATTCCCCATACACCAGTTCAGCTGGCGTTGACTTAATGTCCTCTTTGAAGGTACTACGTACACCTAATAATACAAGGGGAAGAGACTCGACCCAGCTGCTATCAGCGTGACAGGTTATAGCTGCTTTAAGCTGCCGATGGAACCTCTCCACGAGCCCATTAGAAGCTGGATGATAGGCCGTTGTCCTTTTATGCTGAAAACCAGCTATTTGTGACAAGTGGCAAAACAAGGCCGATTCAAATTGGCCTCCACGGTCTGTAACGACATTCGTGGGGCAGCCGAAACGGGATATCCACCCGCTCAGGAGGGCTTTTGCTACCGTCTCGGCGGTAATATCCTGTAAAGGTATTGCCTCAGGCCATCGAGTAAAACGATCGATTGCTGTGAGGCAATACCGGTATCCCTGCGTTAATGGTAGGGGTCCAACGAGGTCAATATGTAGATCCCTGAACCTAGCGCGCGGTAGCTTGTATGTGCCCAACGGTGCTGATACATGTCTATGAACCTTTGCCCGTTGGCATGCTAGGCAAGAACGCGCCCATTCCCTACAATCCTTCCTGATACTAGGCCATACATAGCGGTCGGTGATGAGTCGGATACTGGCGTTGGCACCGGGATGGCTGAGACAGTGAAGGCTCTCAAAAACCTGTCGACGTAACTCCTTTGTCACAAATGGTCGAGGCGTAGTGCCACTGACATCGCAAAACAGCTCTAAATGTGTGCCTGGTAGTTTGACCTTCTCCAAGTGTAGGGAGTTATTGCCATTCAAGAGTTGTTTTAGTTCAGGGTCGGTGTTTTGTGTGGTAGCTAGCTTTTGCAGATCGAGAGGTAAAACAATCTCATCGATACGAGATAAAGTATCAGCTACCACATTATCCTTCCCTGAAATATGCCGAATGTCAGTACAAAACTGTGAAATGTAATCTAAGTGGCGAAATTGCCTGGGAGAGCAGTTCTCTTTCCTGGAATGAAATGCAAACGTAAGTGGCTTGTGATCGGTATATATCACAAAGTCACGTGCCTCGATCATATGACGGAAATGCTTGACCGCCTCATAGATCGCCAAGAGCTCGCGATCATATGGGGAATATTTGGTCTGCGAGGGAGTTAGCTTTCGTGAGAAAAACGCCAGAGGTTGCCACATATTGGCCTTTAACTGCTGGAGCACGCCACCTATAGCTACGTCCGAAGCGTCTGTAACCAAAGCAAGTTTTGCTTCGCAGTCCGGGTGAGCGAGCATGGCAGCTTGAGACAGACCCCGTTTGCACGCCTCGAAGGCTTCCTGTTCTCGTGACGTGAAATGTACGGGATGGGAACCTTTTACGGATCCTGTCAAAAGAGCGTTCAACGGTGTTTGGTATGTGGCAGCGTCAGGAATGAACCTACGGTAAAAATTTATCATTCCGAGGAACCTACGCAGCTCTCTTACCGTTTTTGGGACTGGGAAATTGTTGATAGCCAGTACCTTGTCTGGCAAGGGCTTGGTGCCATTCACCGAAATGTTGTAACCCAGGAATGTTACCTCCGAGGCTCCGAACACGCATTTCGCTGTATTAATGACCATACCGTAATCCGTTAACCTGGTGAAAATTTGGTGCAGGTGGTCTATGTGGGTGGCCTGGTCTATTGAGTAGACCAAAATGTCATCTACGTAAGGGTAGGCAAAATCTAGGCCGCGCAGCATTTCATCGACGAAACGTTGAAATGTCTGTCCGGCGTTCCGAAGTCCAAACGTCATGAATGGAAATTCGTATAAGCCGAACGGCGTTGTTATGGCGGTCTTCTCGATGTCACTGGGATTGACGCGAATCTGGTTATACGCCTTCACCAGGTCTATTGTCGAGAAGACGGTGCATCCTGCAAGGTTGTGGGAAAAGTCCTGTATATGGCGTATGGGGTACCTGTCCGGGATCGTCCTGGCGTTCAGCATCCGGTAATCTCCGCACGGGCGCCAGCTGTTGTCCCGCTTAAGAGCGAGATGAAGCGGAGAGGCCCATGGTGATTCTGATGGCCGACACGTACCTATCTGTAACATGGCTTCAAATTCTGCTTTAGCAACCTTTAACCTATCCGGCGCTAACCTGCGTGGTGTACTAGATACTGGTGGTCCTGGTGTAGTTCGTATGTGGTGCATTATGTTATGTTTAGGTGTACGGTGTATACCCGAGGGTCGAGTGATGTCAGGGTACTTTGCTAGTATAGCATGGTACACAGAATCATTTTTGTCACCCAACGTTACCTTCACCGAAGATACATCGTCAGAAAAACTCGCGACCGAAGCCGCGGTGGTGAGCATAGTATTGCTATCTATTAAACATTTGTTACGCACATCTACAATTAAATTATAATAAGATAAAAAGTCTACACCTATTATAGCCCGAGTTACGTCTGCTACAATAAATCGCCAAGCAAAGTCGCGACGCAAGTTTATATTAAGAACTAAATGAGCATATCCATACGTATTTATTACTGACCCATTAGCGGCAAACAGTTGATAGTTCGTTTGGCTTTGTTTACCTTTCGCTAATGTTCGAGGGAAAACACAAATATCACTGCCTGTATCTATTAAAAACTGCACTTTTGTCCGCTGGTCGGTTATAAACAAGCGACCGGGATTTGGGCAGGCGCCGGTCGCCATGACGGACTGCCCTATTCTTTTCCCTTAGGCTTATAATCGCACGGTTTTGTACAGCTACTTGCCTTCTCACCGAACTTTGCATGGTACCAACACAATGGGTATTTCCGGTAGTTGGACTGGGAGCGGCTCGAACGGGAATTGCTGCGATCACGACTTTCGGATCTGAATCTCCGTGACTTCGACCGTGACATCCTGTCCAACTTGGTCGTCAGCTTCTGCACCTGGCGTGTGAGTTCCGCTACTTGACAGCTTAACTCTGGGGAAACAGCTGATGTTGTGGCTGCCACTACGTGCGGGGTGGGGGCTGCGATGTCGTGAACGCGATCAGCCAGCTCTGCGACCTCGTCCAGAGTTGCCCTCGACTGCGAGGCTACAATGGTCTGGATATTATTCGGCAGGCGGCTGGACCACATGGTGCGCAGAAAGTCCTCCGGGACATCTGGTCCTGCGAGATGCTGGATATGGCGCAAGAATTGGGAGGGCTTTCGGTCACCCAGTTCCTCACGCGTGACCAGTTGCAGGATCTTCTTCTCTTTGGAGACAGAGAGTCGCCTTATGAGTTCCGACTTCAGTCGCTCGTACTTATTGGGTGCTGGGGGGCCAGCTATGATATCCTCCACCTCCGATGCATAAATGGGGTCTAACTGCCCCATAGCATAATGGAATTTGGTGGTATCAGCAGTTATGTTGGCCAGAAAAAATTGACTTTCTAGCTGGTAAAACCACAAAGCCGGTTTCTCCGGATAAAAAGGAGGTACTCGTATGCCAACTCGCTGGATGTCATGCGATGTGCTAGGTAGCACGTTGGCGCCGCCATCTTGTGTATCTTTCGGCTCAGTCGGCATGTTTCGTGTTCGTCGGGGTCACCAATGAAGCGGTACAGGGTTGCAAATAAATAAGCAAACACACAGCTTACGGAAAGGAAGAATTATATTGTCCAAAAGGTTTAAGAAGTTCACAGGACACAGATAGCACGATAGAAGGCGAAATGATGAGCACAGAAAGAAAGCGATAGGCACAGTAATAGTTTTACGGTATAAAGCACGTCTAAGCACAAGTCTTCAAACCAAGCATTGGATGAAACTTGGTATGCACGCTAATAACCTATGTGGAACGTTTACCGGGTACGAACGAATGACATTCGCTTACGACCGATGATGATTCTCGACTGGCGGACCGCGGGCGGCCGCGAGTGCCGCCGTGGGTTTGAAAGATAGATAAGGAAGGATAGATAGACAAGGCGCGGGCGCTCGCTCAGGTAACCGGTCCGCATTCCACATAACGGTATAAATAATATCTACATACAAAATTGTCTGTTTGTACTGATGTCTAATTTATAATGTGTTATAAATAAAGTTATATAATATTAGGTTATAATTAAGTTTTTTAAATGTATATATTAGATTTAAGTCTTTATAGTGTATAATTATATAATGTATATATTTATTGTAAATAATACTTTTTGTTTGTTTCGTTATATAATACTAACTTTATTAACTATATTCCTTCCAATTTACATAAATAATATATTAAAGAAGTGGCTACGCTACAATAGTGTGTCTACAGTTGTACAGATATTTGTTCTTTTTTTCCTCGAGTCGGATAAATGTTCCCCCCCCCCTTGACAGATGCAGGTGACTAAATCACCAACCTGTATGTATTTATATATTTTTAAAACAAAACCTAGGGACATGGTAGTGCTAGATATACATTATATCGTAAAAAATATTTGGACTATCATTATATCATTAACCAGGAAGAAAACAGAGGAATAAGTTTTAGGGGGTGAAAGCCAACGACCACGTGACCGCGATTCCTCTTAAATACTTTTGCCCTGTAGTACGATCATTACGCTCGCCGGCCACACACGTTAAGTTATACTTGCGCAAAATTGGAGTTGCACAAGTATACATTAACGTTTGTTAATGACCACCCTAGTTAATAAGTATATTGAGTAACGTTGTACTCTGGAGTCACCACTTGTACGTGGAGCTCATGAGGCAAAAAATAATAATAGCATCAAACAAAGGCACGGACGCAAAGTAAGGCCGGAGTGTGGTTTTAGCCAGTAAGAGTCCGGCACTGACGAGACTGGTTCATCTGTGAGGCAGTCTGACTGTCCATGAAGATTTACGAATACTACCAAAAAAAAAAAACCTTTGTGGGATGAATTAGCACAAGTATCGAAGCCATTCGGTGTCACGCAGACTTGTACAAGTCTAAACTTGCGCAAGTATATCGTAACGTGTGTGGCTACCATTACAGTCTAGTCATGTTATGTCAATTCGGTGCCTAGAAATACAGAACCTCACTACCATTTATCATAAAAATAAAGACTTCCAGACTCCTTCAGCAAACAGTATTTTAAAAATATTACCGTAGTTATACCCACCGGCTTCAAACTGTAACGTGGTTTTATTATGTCAGAGTTTCAGACATAAACGCTACTTTCTGTCCATCCCCGGATATTTGCTTTTACGACACCCAAAGGTGTTTCAAAAGCACATGAAACTTTACCAAACTACACTGAATAAATGCTTTACTAGCCTGCAACTTTTTTGTGTATTTATTTATAAGAATCATTAAGACCTTAACCCACAGTGCGAATAAAAATCATGCGAAATTTTTATCGCAATTCTGTAACACATGGTATGTTATGTATCTGTCACAGTAAGTTTGTTTCAGCCGTGATATAGTTATATCCCGTAATATAGTTATATGAAAGCGGTTTATAACTGTCTTACTAAGAATATAACTATGATACGAGCTCCATCTAGTAATATAACTATCAGGGCACTCTGAATAAATAGGTTCGGTTAAGTTAGAACTGAGACCTGAAGTGTGACTGTGTGTCGACGCGAGCCGAGCGAGCGCAGCGACCGGTGCCGTGGCAGCGGCTAGCGAGCGTTACGTCGAAATTGGTCGCAGTAACAAAATTAGAACACTCCAACAGTTATGAACCGCTTTTATACATCTATATTACAGTATATAGCTATATCCCTAGGGATATAACTATATCACGTCTATAACAATCTTACTGCGACATATCGACATGCACTGGTGATTTAAAATTCTCGCTCGTTGCAATGCCGTGCACTAAATATAAACCGCGCGGATAAAAATCACGCTAAAATTCGCAGTGCGGGCTAGGCCTAACAAGCAACACCTTAGATTTATACTATTTTGTAACACCTCACCTGAATGATACTAAAATTCTATGCAATTTTTTATTTTCTCTAATTATCTTTCTATATAATAAACCAACATAATACCTAAGTAGATAATTTTAGGGCAGTCATTAACTTCTTAGTAAGTTAGTTTCAAAGTAGGGACCATATTCACAGTTTCTTTAATAAACGTTAATCATCTTTTTACTTGATATATTTTATTAGACACACACAATTTTTTATTATTTGTATTTCCCTGGTTATCTATCAGAACATTCAAACGAATGCTGAGGCTTGTCATTATTATGAGAACCTACCTTATTACAAATGCGAAAGTGAGTTTGTTTGTTTGTTACACGGCTTTTACACTAAAACGACTGAACAGATTTGGATGAAATTTGGCACATAGGTAGATCATAACATGGGTTAGGACATAAAATATTTTTACCTCACGGTATTGAAACTTATACGAGTGAAACCGTATGGTGCAGCTAGTATAATAATAAAGAACGTAAATTCTTAGTTTTATATACCTGTCTCCTCATATAAATACTCATAGACCTGCTCACAGCAGGAGTACCAAAAACATCGTGCTACTAAAGCAACGTAGAGCACTACTTATTTACCGGGTATCCGAAACTGAAGGGATTCCGGGAAAATGCAAAATCCCAACCATTTTCTAAACAGAACCTCTGCGTCTGGGCTGTTGAGCCCCCCCTAGTAGCCCCCCCTAGCCCCTACTAGTAGTTCCAATAAAATTGAATTTTGGATTCAAGATGTTTCGAATACATTGAATTTTGTGGTTTCGGAATTTGTGCTGTTGTTGTAGAATTATTCATTGATTGTGTCCTCTAAAGAAGAATGATTATGATCTTCTAGCACATATAGTGTGTATGATTTCAAACCATTATTTTCTAATATCTTTTATAACTTTGTTTCGTTATTCGCCTTAACTCTGCAAAATTTTAGGGCCAATTTCACGAATGAAACTGAACGCGATCAGCACATCCGAACCGCGTTCAAGAGCTGTCAATGTCATCATTGTTGGAGAATATTGACACTGACAGCTCTTGAACGCAGTTTAGGTTGATGTGCTGATCGCGTTCAGTTTCATTGGTAAAACCAGCCCTTAGATATACCTATTTAAGTAATACATGACAATGGTATATAATAAAAAAATCACTTAAACACTGGTTTATAAACTGTAACGTGGTGTTTACGAAACTGATTTGCAGTTGTCACATCACATCCTAACTATAATTAATAATAAATTGTTATAAATACAAAAGTGAGTTTTTTTGTTCGTTTGTTTGTTACGCTTTCATGCTAAAACGACTGAACGGATTTGGATGAAATTTGGCACATGGATAGACCATGACCTGGATTAGGGCAGGGTTAGGACATAGAATACGTTTTATCCCGATATTCTCACGGGATCGAGACTTATGCGGGTGGAACCGTGGGGCGCAGCTAGTTTTTATATAATTACGAAGCAACAATATTATTCACAAGCACAAGACGATAAAACAAGTTTCTTATTAAAACACGTTGTTCTCTCACAGGGTTTTGTTACGCGAAAGCCTCGCGCAACGAATGTTTGCAAAACAAATTCGTGAAGCGAATGGTCGAGGTGGTATCTACTTAACAAGGATTCCTTTCTGCTCCTGCTTTGGAAGCAGCCAGGATCCTGTATAAGCTCGTAAACATTGGGATTAATCGTAGATAGAGATAGTGTAAGATTTATTAATTTTTATTAGATTTGTAGTAGCATGTAAAAGTCGATTTGTAACGATAAGGGTGGCATAATCTGTCTAGATTAAAACCATCTTTATATAAATAAAGAAAAAAAAAATGTAGAACGACCAAAGCTTATCTAAATTAAATCTTACCAGCCATTATTGCAACCATAGTACTCTCCTGTCCGGTCCACACACAGGCCACTTTTCTGTTCTTTGTTCTCTATTCAAAATTCTGTTTACTCAGTTTTTGTAACGGACACACTCATAAGTTGAGCACTGGCTCAGAGCTCAGAAACATGGGATATGCCAAAGGAGAATTTTGCATACCGAATTGAAGGGTACTTTGGTGGAACTTTAAAAAAATTACATGATGGATTTACCAGAATAATGCAGGTGTACCTGCATGTTTCAATATAGGTAGACTTTTCGTTAGATCTTGAGCTATCTCTACTCCTGTGTTGCAAAGCTTACCTACGTGATATTGCGCTGATGTATTTATTCTGTAAATTGATTTTAACAAACTTTTACACGTCAAAAACTAATACTTTAACACATAACATCATTTTAACCGTCTCAGACCCAGAGGTCCCGGATTCGATGCTCAATGGGGGCAAAATTTTCTGCTCGGTTTGGTTGGTGGTAGGGCTTGGTCTAAGTCCGCCTGGCTGGCTACCACCATCTTCGCCATAACAACAATGTTAACAGCATTGTTGTGTTTCGGCAGTTGAAGGTAAGATAGCCAGTTCCTCTGTGGCTGAGGATTCCGGGTGAAGCTTGCTTCCACCTTTGGCCTGATAATCATCTTTCCAGTATAAATAAACAAAAAGAAACACTTATACAGGTCAAAGCGTTGTCAAGGTCACTTTCTCGTCACCTAATGAAAGAGTCAATGAAAATACTAATCAGTCATTACACCATCACCCATGTTTACAACAACTGTATACCTAGCGGATTTACGACAAAATAACGTAGCAGAGAGCATAGATCTTGTTACTTGTTCTCTGAGTGAGTTCACAAAAACAACGACAGAATATGTTATGGGAAATAATAAAACTGTAATTATGGCCACCTTATTGAATTAGGAAATTCCTGTAATGACAGTGATGATGAGTTAATAAATAAATAAATATTTTATTATTTTATTAGTTGTGCTTGGCGGCAGAGATAATTAAGTAGTAGGTACTCTCATATTCATTTAATCATTAACCCATGGAAAAAATCTCTATATAGAATACATGAGTTCATATAACTGGCTGGCGGTTGTGAGTAGATTGTTTTTTATGTGGCTTACGCAAGTGTCCTGAAGATCTGGTATCATCGTGCGACGGGTCGTTGAGCTCCCTAAGATAGGAAGATTGAGCTACACGATGACTGCATGCATGCGTGCTGTCTGTCAGCTCAAGTCAACTCAAAGCTTCAATGGCTCTTTCTTCAAAAGTGCTTTCCAGACATGCCCTGCATTATTAGACTCACATATAATCTTAATAAAATGTTTGTACTTTGAAAGAGAGTGTTTGTTTCGGCAGTCAGGTATGAAATGCAGGCACCGTCTAGTTCCAAAATTTCACCAAAACATTGATGTGTAAAAGATCGAGATTCTTAAAAGCGCTCGGTAATCCGGCGCTCACTAATCCGAAACATCCAATAGTTCGGCGTTTTCTAACTTAGCTCTCCTACCATAGATATCCGTTTCCCACTCTGTAATCCGGCAAGTTTAATCCAAAAGTTACAGAGCGCACGCATTTATCGTTGTCATTCTGCAGTCCGGTCCGATTCTACGAGTAAGTATTACGTACACTAATAACGATTGTTTTTCTTTGCAAATGAGTCTACTAGTTTCAAAAACAGCAATGTCCACTTTTGTAAAATGTCCACAATTCCTTATTTAAAAATTGTTAGGGTTCAAAATACTAATTTATATATTGAACATTGTTGATTTTCTAACATACATTGATTTTATAATGTGATTTTAAACGGGTTTTTGCTGTTTTTGTTGCATCAACTGCTATTTTACTAATACAATTCGAAATCAACTTAGTTTTTGCAAAGTATGGACATTGCTTTGCATTGCATTGTTTTTGAAACTAGTGGACTCAAATAATTGACAGCTGACATTTCCTATAGAAATCTAAATATCCGGCACGGGCGACAAAAATGGCTGCCGAATTACCGAGCGCCTACTGTATTTTTTTACATAGCAACAGAATTTGACAATATGTGCATTCAAAGTAAAGATATGACATTAACATATCGTCCTTAATTCTTCAGTCCCTGACTCGAGTCCTCATGTCCAGTTGATGGGGACTCTTGTAAGTACCTCTTGCTTCAAGAGCTTAGCTTACCTACGAGCTACTTTCACTGTAGCGAAATGAAAAGGTCTATTTTATTGGGGACCCGTTTATTTGTCTTCCATTTTGAATTTACCTCATGCGTTTTTACTAGTGGTCCGGAGTCGGTAAATAAGGACTAGTTTTTCATTTCAGTGTATATGAGCTTCTGTTGCTTTGTTGAACATCTTTTGTTTCTTTTTTTATATACCTATTGCAATTTGAGTATAAAACTTTTATATCGCGGTAATTTTTAAAACTATGCACAGCATTATTTTCTAATTATTTTTTTGATAATAACATTAGTTTTAAGTTTTCTTTACTATCAATCTGCCTAGCCTTTTCCCAACTACGTTGGGGTCGGCTTCCAGTCTAACCTGATGCAGCTGAATACCAGCAATTTATTTGGAGCGACTGCCTATCTGACCTCCACAACCCAGTAACTAGATAATACGATAATGACAAGGATAGTATTCTTTACTAATACTACTTTATGGATTCCCTGTGGTCTGAATTAAACATTTATATTATTATTTATTTTTTATTAGTTTGTTTTTGATGATACATCTTCAATTATGCATTACGTTTTCGTTCTAATTGCAAGCCTTTGTAGCATGGATCATAATTATTAAGCTTCATTTTAGTATCCAAAACGCTTAACGAATATGAAATTTTGTTAAAGATAATAATCAGCTGGCGTATTCCTACCACTCACGCTGTAAGCACTACAAGTATTTCTGCAAATCAGAAAACTCGTTAAAAAGCAATGTTCCACTTTAAGTATTTCAAAGCAAGACAAACTTCATAACGCAAAATATGTGAGAGCATCATCGCTCAGACAACTCAGGAGTTTCAGTGAGAATTTAAGAGATTCTTCACAAGAACAGCTCGAGGTCGCGCGTCTCGAAATTTTAGACAACGGAATTTTCGAAAGGTTTGCTGTGGACTCGGAGTTTGAAGCATGTGATAATAGTCAACTGACTGCAGCTTTAGCTTTTATTGGTGGGCGGAATATTTCGGGGCAGACGTGGGTGGAGGATTCATAAATTCATAAAGCTAAATATGCGTGGTCCTATACCCTTAGTGGCATTTTTCTCTTAAAACTGGCTCAAAACTAAAGTGAGTAATTTTCCAAAATTATAGTGTCCTTAATTGACATGACCAAATTATAATAATATTCTGTAACACGCCCTAATCCAATACAAAAAAATAATATAAAGAAACTTATTGAACAATTGAGTAAAAAAACATTATGATCGCAACGTACCGCAAATGAGTGTGAAACATCTCAATACCTAACGCCTAAAGCTGTTCCAACCGCGTAAATGGAAAAAGTTAGATTGTGAACATTTTTTTGTCAGACCATGATTCGGCCATTTTTATTTTAGTAATGTACTTTGTTGTGTATTGCGATGTTGTTACATACTTTTTATTTTCTTCGTTTTGTTAGATATTTGGTCAAAGTTTTGTTCGTACAATGGACTTCAATGGACTGGTAAAGTATTTATTTTCTTCAATTGTTAAATAAGTTTCGAAACAGCATGAAAAATTATATATAAATAATTATATATATTTGTCGAATTTCGAGCGCTTAGGTGATCAATCAACAGATAAAAACCGACCAAGTGTGTGTCGGACCACGCACAATGAAGGGTTCCGTAGTTGGGATGAATTTATTCCAAGAACAAATTTAACAGTGTTATTGAAAAACATGTTCTCACATACATTCCAACTGCAAATGAAAGTTTTTACGCACAATATTGACAGATTTACCATGCTATTTTAAGACAATAGACTTCTTATAAGTTTTGCTGTAATCTATGAGTAAAGAACCATTCTCTGCTTTATTATTTAAAAACTTTTGGCTCAGTAGTTTCGGAGGATCATCTATTTTCTTAAATATCTTAAAAAGTATTTATTTTAAAATACTTGAGATCCTCTTATTAAGCCCTTTCATTTGATATGTCACACGGTACAGTTTAAGCAAAATATATTTTTTTTAATTTGCCCGTGAAAACTGACCCCCATATTCAAAATTTATTTATTTACATACGTCACGTCCATATTTGGGTCACAGAAATTCATATGTGTACCTAATTTCAACGAAATTGGTCCAGTAGATTCGGAGCAAATTGGCTGTGACAGTCGGACAGCCAGCCTGCCAGACAGACAGAAACTCGAGTGATCCCATAAGATTTCTGTTTTTTCCTTTTGAGGTACGGAACCCTAAAAAACAATAATTTACCTATTTTAAATACCAAAGTATTAATATTCACCATTTAGGTACACTAAAAATGGCAAACAAAGAGCTGTATTCATCCATGTACTTGTCTATGTATTACCCTGAAAAATGAATATATTTCCATTTCAATTTTTTTTTTTTATTTACTCCGCAGATAATCATTGCATTGACACAGGTATTCTTTAAAAAAATATCAGAACAAAAAATTACTAAAGGTATGACAAAATGTTCGAATGATACTCAAAGGCTTCGACATTATTTTGTCCTTTGACACAGTGGTACTAATTGGGACATGCACGGCTCCAATGTCCAGTTGTTTGTTACTAAAATGTTTCAAAAATTTCAATCGACAAAAAAAATAGGTAGTTAGGGTTTTTTTTTAAATTTCATATTAATGTTATGTGTATAGGGCCTTTTTATTATAAAAAAGTATAATGTAGTTTAATTTGTAGTATTGGTAGTGTATTAGTATCAATTAAGTCTTTTCTTTCTTATGTCTTGTCATCCAAAAAAAAAATGAATTGTTAAGCAAATTGACTACCATCTTAAATTGTCCGTGTATTCACTCACATCACAACTATCATTCTTTTTCAGTTGTATGAAATGGCTATAAGATAAAGGCTTCCGCAGACGCGACGGCACAACGCGACTCTGGCGGAACAATTTATATGAAAATTGTTCTACCGGAGTTGCGTCCCGCCGTCGCATCGCGCCTGTCTGCAGGAGCCTTCACACGGAAAATTGTAGTGGGGTGTCAATTTGATAAAAAATTAATTTCCCTGACTGTGGGTAATACTAACCTACTATAAATTTGTAATTACATTCTTCTCATGAATACCTGATGCGAACTAGGAAGGTTTTAGGAATTATTAAATAAATTAAAATACTTTTTATGTTATTAACTTATTACCTAAATCTATTATATTTCTAAGATCGTTTTACAATAAGTTGTTGATCTAGACAGTATAAGTAGGCGGCTTTAATTACTTACCATAAATTATTAATACAATTATAATTACATAGGTTTTACGGTGGTAGACTCAAATTTATATGCTTTATTTTGTAAAAAAAAAACACATCATATAAAAATAAGACACCAAAATACTGCATTAATATTTTGGTGATTTAAGGCCAGCGCACGTAGGCGGACTGCGGGACAGGGTTTTTTAAAATTTGCCAACTTAAATTCGTACGTGTTCAATGGTAACAAGATTCCAAAGCTCAGATCACGAATGACCACGGAGCAGCAAAGGGGATTTCTCTCTGAGGTATTGAAGAGCGCGCTGGAAGATACCGCGGCGGGATGCAACGACATGCGGCAGGTTGCGACAGCATGTGGCGGGATGCGAAGGTATGCAACGGTATGCGCTGTAGTCCGCCACTATATGATCGACGGGGCAAGCGGGGCTGTACTCCGCATTTACAGTAGTGCGCCGGCGGCCATTGACGGCATCGCAAATCATCAATGTAAGCTGGCCGGTGGCATGCCACTTGAATTGTTCATCAACAAACTTTAATTCATTATTTTTAACAATTATACATCAAGAAATGCTGGTCAGCAATCAGCAAGATATTTATTTCATACATATTGATATCGTGAGTCGTATTCCTTGTTGATGACGACCTTTATTTATATTTATTTACATAAAATTCACACCATACTCCTCAGTTACTGTTTACAACGATAAAAAAACCGATAATACAAATGTATTAAAGTTAATTAAAACAATATCTAAAATAACCATTATTATGGTCGCATAAACTATATAAAATTTAATTAAAGCAAAATCAGACAACATAATGACGTCAGTTAATATAAATATCAAAGTGGCGATGCATAAGCGACGCCAGATGTTAATAGCTGTATTTGTGCTCGTGTTGAACCTACGGCAAACTGAATGTATAAGCAACAGTTGACAAGTAATGCTAAAATTGATCTACCCCTTTCGAAGATTGTAAACAAAACCAAGGAACTATTGAACAGCATATTCGATAGTACCGTTATTAAATCAACTAAATAATAAAAAATAGAGATCAAAATGGTTGTTGTTACACTACCCAGGCAAACAGGGTACTCTTGTATGTAATTCACTTTTATTTTCAAAATGCAAAATTTGGGCTCGTTTTGTTAGTTATGATAAGACCGTACCTCCAGACTTGATGGATTGACCTGAAGGTGTAATTCAGTGACTGCTACTGGAACTCCTCGACGAGTAGAACTAGGTGTGCCGAGGTAAAGGTCACAGTAGTTAAGGCCACATCATAACTAACAAAAACGAGCCCATCGTTTTTGTTAGTTATGATGTGGCCTTACCTTCGGACTTAATTGAGTGCACCTACAGGTCACTCCATCAAGTCCGGTGGTAAGGTCTCATCATAACTATCAAAGCTATGTCCATAGCCCACATCTTTCTACTAGTAGAGGGCTTCAGTGCCTAGCAGTCACTGAAGTAGCTATTTGTATATAAGTATTATTTAGTAAAAATATAAACAACAATACGAAATATTTTTTGTTGGTGCCTATGTAATATGATTATAACAAATTTAAAAAAAACTTACAAAGTATCAAAAGTAGTTCCCTTAACTACTATTACCGCAGCCAACCGTGCGTACACTTGTGTGTGTGATGTTTGTCAATGTAGTAGTTCGATTCTATACCTATCAATTTTTCAAACGCGTCCTTAACGCCTGTAACTGTCTATATCAACCTATTGTAGTTCTACTCGTCGAGGAGTTCCAGTAGCATCAAGTCCCAGGCAAATAGGCATTTATAAACCTAATTTAATTTTACCAAAATAAAATATTATAATATAAATCTGTGATTATAAAATTATCCCATATCAAGTATGAAATTTGGTTTATCAAATATTTTGTATTTGTACAGCGATCTTTTTTTACACGAGCCGCTGCAAACAGGCAACACAGGATACAACTCAAGACAGCGGCCGAGCGCGGACCACAGAGTACTTAGTAATATACTGAAATAGAAACCAATCTTGTTCCGTGAACGGGTCATTTGTTTTTGTAAAGAAACTAGCGCCATCTGATATTCATAGTTAGAACTACACCTTTGGATAGGACACCGGTATGCCATAGCTTTGTATAGGATGTGTATAGATATGGTGGTAGTATGGGTATAGATTCTGTAGTATTTTTGTGTTCATTTCAAGGATTGATAAATTAAATACAATTTAGTTATCATTTTTTTATTACTATATACCAAACTAATTAACTAGAAGAATCCTATCTCAAACTTAACACTTCACTGGAATTCTTATCTCAGTTTTGACACAACCACTCACAAAATCACTTTCTGGTCATAAATATGGATTAGTCAGACGAACTTTCGCTCAACTCACGACAACTACACGACAAACGCACAACGTAAACACAGAATGATCACAAAAATAAACAAAATATCGTAAAACACAGCAAGCGTCAGAGATTAGCAGACATTTGTATTGGGGCTATCAGAGGCCTTAGTATGAGTTTCTTTTAACCATTTCGACTTTATGCATCGATCGCGTTCGGCACTCCGATTGGCCCTTTACTGGCGAAGGGCCAATCGGAGTGCCGACTGTTTGTTGCTACGAAATCCACCATGGCGAATTATAGTGAACATTGCTTCAGAGCTGCCATCTCTTATCTTTAGTTGGTGAAAACTTCTACGATTATAATCAAACAAAATTTAAAACATATTTAATCTTATTTTGTACAGGGACTACACATACTTCGTGATTTTTTATCATTGTACCCTTTGCTATCCCCAGTTTTTTGTACGAAGATTGATTGCCCTGGCGCGGACTGAGGTTTCTTTTGAAATGTTTGTGCAATAAATCAAGACAGGGACCAAAAATAAAATAACCCTTAGTGCAATCCCTTAAGATTCATCCGTAATAGCAAAATAGGTGAAAAAGTTTCGGTTTTTATTTTTTTTGCGACTATTTAGAATTGAGTATGTCTGCCTTATTATAGTATTTTCAGAAATCTTAAAATATGTTGATAATAAAACAAATACTGTACCTAAACCCAACCCGGTATCGTTAATTTTGTGGAAATTGGTAACGGAAGATCATTTTTACAATATAAAAAACTATAATTATGAACAAAAAAGTTAAAATGATTTAAAGATAAGGAACCAATCTATTACGTGGTAGTTATTAGTTATATAAAATTCGGTTTAGTTTTGTCACAAAATGAACCGAAAAACAGCATAATTTTGTCCCATTTGCAAACGCGCCCTTAATAAATTTACACCAATTATTAATTTAAAAAAAACAATTATAATTATATTTAAGAGTTGTATACGGTAGTAGATTGAAAATGGTATGCTTAAATGTATACGATATATACATAGGTGTCTATAAAACACCGGGTTGGTAATATTTTGGTGACTTAGTATTCAATGTATTGCACGACTCATAATGCGAAGTATTAGAGTGCTTTGCCATCGAAATATTTGTTTTGCCTCCTTTCTGCAACTGTTTTTATTGTTATGCTCCTGCTAGTACACAGAACCTACTTAATTTACGAGTATATACCATTGAACAGATAATTTAATGAAGATTAAACTTTTCAAAAACTGATTTAATGCAGCAGAAACGAAATATAAAACTTAATAATTTAAAAAAAAATCCTGTCAATCAAGTGGGAAACCTGAAATTATTGTAGCTTGCGAAAAAAACTATTACTAGAGTAATGTTTTTAATAGATTCGTTTCAGCCAAAGGAGGAACCCTATTGAAAATGGCTCTTTTATTCATAGCAGTTAACTTATAAGTAATAAAAAACTAAATAATATAATAGCGAGGTGAGAAATTTTACCCATATTGATGGGTAAAAAAGCAGTCAAAACGTACTTCATTAAAAGTCGATTAAATAATTTTGCTTTTATTTTTTTTTCTGTATTGTATGAGCGTTATGAGGCGTGCACTTTTAGATTTTTACTATCATTTATAAAAACATTGGTTACTAGAACTGTTCATCAACCAAATTTATACATCGAGAACTGCCGGTTGGCAATCAGCAGCTTTACAATTATTTATTTCATGCATGTTGATACCGTGAGTTCTATACCTTGCTGCTAACGACCTTTTTTTAATTACATAGAATTCATACCATATTTGTCGATTACTCTTTACAACGATAAAAAAAACGGATAAAACAAATGCATTGAAGTTCATTAAAACAATATCTAAAATAAACATTATTTTCGTCTGATAAACTTTACCAAATAACCTTAAAACAAATTCAGACAACATAATGACGTCGCTCAATACAAATATCAAAATTGCAATGTACAAGCGACGCCAGGTGTTAGTAGCTGTATTTGCGCTCGTGTTGAAACTACGACAAACTGAATGTACAATTATGATGAATAAACCACAGTTGCCTATCAATGCTAAAATTGAACTACCCCTGGTGAAGACTTCTTTTGTAACAATTAAACTATTGTCTTTCATAGTATCAAAAACATTATCAATTAATAAGAGCAAAATGGTTGTTGTTACAAAAGACACTCCCCAGGCAAACAGGGTACTTTTTAAATATCTTCTTTGGACATGCCCATCAAATACTTTTACGAAATCTACATAAAACAAATGACATAATACTAATAACCAGTGATTCTTTACAGATAATAAGTAAAAATGTAGACACACTGCTAACTTTAACAAAGTTTTTGTATTATTCGAGTATTTTAAGACTGTAATTTGGAGAAAGTTTGTTAAAATTGCACTTAGAAACACATAGTTTCTATAATTACGGAACTTCTTTACGATGCTCCATGATGTTACTCCGTACACCGACGTTACTAGTGTCAGCACCAACAGACTGGTTTCTATAATCTCCTCAATTTGATATGGCCAATTGATATCATCACTGTCTGCATCATATACGCTAGAATCGTCGTCAGACATAGCGAATTTCACTTCAACAGATTTGTTGATTCACTTTTTATTTTTAGAATATTAAATTATTTTTGAATACTTGGTATAACACTTTCAGGAAGAGTTTCAGGCAATACAAACTGACTAGTGTTGCTTCTGAAACAGTCAATGATACAGAAGTAATAGAATGTAACTAAACGCTATTTATAAAAAGAATGTACAGTCAGCCTCACAAAGGGTTTAACTTCGACAAAAAATCATTTAACTGTTGATAGCTCCAAAACATAATAAATGTATGTATGCTACAATGAATGTGAATCAGCAGTTGTAGCTTGTAGCCCGCGAAATTCAAAAGTTCTTACGTTTTTTGCAATTTGCAGGTCAATTTCAGGTTGTATGTTGATCAAAATATAATTCGCTACCAATAAAAATATGTATTTACGACGTAAAAAACGTAAGATATTCGATTTTCGCGGTACATAAAGTGTTATCATATAATAATTTTTGTATTTATATACTTAGCTACATATTGTTACAGTATAATGAAAAACAAAATGTAGAGAATCCAATGTATTCTTGTTGATAAATAATTGTACTTATACATCTTTTTGAGGCTGACTGTACTTTGATGTCGAGGTAAACGAACAGGAAAATAAAAAAATGGGTTTAATGAAGTACAATCGGTAGGTACTTAATTAAGTATAATTTTTTTTTTAACATACCAAATTATAAACTACTTGCTTCTGCCCGTGACTTCGCCCGCGTGGAAGTCAGAAAATAGCACTTATGGCCGTAAATTAATTAATTTTATATTTCTATCTCCTAAACCGAACGGACTAAACTACGTGCTGTAAAGCCCAAATTTTATCTCCATTTAATGCAAAAAAAAGTGCGCCAAAACATCGCCCTAAAACTATTATTAAAAAGAAAAACGAGCGAGCCTCACAATAGTCACATAATATGATGTTTAACATCTGACCTTTGGTAAAACAACATTAAGGTAATAAGCAACATTAAAAGGGCCTCGTCAAGGTCGTTTCTGACAGCCAATTCTAGTACCGCGCGTGCTCATTGGCCAAATCAATTATTGCGCGCTTCCCCGGCTTCCTGTCATACACTTCCGTCCCTTTTCACAAAATCACTCCTACAGATTTGATTTTGATTTTGATTGCAGGAAAGCGAGAGGAAGAAGTTACACATAAAAAAATGGTACTTTTGAAGACTACAAAAACCGTCACTGTTTCTTAAATATCAAAAGTGTGGAGGAATCAAGCACGTTTTAGCAAATTACTGTAAATGAGTTAAATGTGATTGAGTGGAACAATCATGATATGGGCGGGTATTTGGATCGACGGAAGAACCGAAATGACTGTTATGAGAGGCAATCTCAACGCACACATTTATAGGATAGGACTGTGTTGGATGCTGTTATATCTTGCAGACCAACTTTGATGAAAACACCCGTCTACGCACTGCCAGAGTCGTTACAAACACGTTGCCCAATCTAACATCGTCTTGCCATGGTCTGCTCAGTCATCAAACTTAAGCCCCATTGAGCACACATAGGTATGCGTCAAAGAAAAACTTTGCTAAGTATGGACACCATACATCAAATTCAAAAGTCATTTATTCAAACTAGGCTGAGAATCAGACGTCAAAAATACATAAGATAGTCCCCCAAAACGCCTACCCTTCAAAACTTCTTAGTATTTTAGCTGGGAAGAAGAAGTGGCGCAACGAACTCCCCAGCAGCACAGCTGTCTGTTCAGTTAGAAAAAAATTGATTCAATATTATAAATTAATAGTACATAATTTAAATTATAAATTAAGAGCCTTATGACAGCTAGCACACGCCAATATACCAACCAAAAATATCGAGAACCCTGAGTATTCTCTCGTATTACAGGCAGAAATAAAAAATAAACACTTAACGTAAACAAAAAGCCATCAAGCATAAAATGTGTTGCATATGGCTATATATGCCTGTAACTGGAAGTTATAATTGATAAACTAGACCATCGAGTTACAACAGTTAAACTAATAACAAAAAGAAAACCATGACCAGCAAGACGACAAGCAGCAAGCGTTCACGAGCATAATGCAAAGATCAGCCATTGCCCTTGCCATATTTGAGGGAAGGAGGCAACCCGACCCCCGAAGCTACCGCGAGCATGATGAACTTACTGCCGGTTGCTCAGCCAAAAAATAATAAGATCAATTGTCGAGGTCGATAGCTAACTACATATTGCAATACAACTCATAAAAAAAACATTGTAATGAGTAGATTATGTCAACAATAAATTAAAATTAAATTAAAGTAAATTGACTTATAAAGTCAAACTATAAATAATTATATAAACTCATATAACTTGTGATACGGCTTTCGCACTCAAGTAGGTATTCCCTTGTCAGTAGGTAAGCTAATTCTGGAGAAAAAACATTTGAATACGACCAACTATTCTTATCATTTAAGTAGTCGTTGATAGAGTAGTTGAATATAGTCTATGAACAAAGGTTGGATTTTACTTTAGGTTTACACGCATTAAAAAGCAAATCTATCAATGAAGAAGGTAGCTTGTTGTAAAAGGCTATACCTAGCCCAACAAATGAGTTATGAACCTTATGAAGCCGGTGAAAGGGAGCTCGTAGTTTGTCCTTATTTCTAGTGTTAACATTGTGAATATCACTGTTTTTAGTGTATATTTTACCTAGTATATAAGATGTTGGCGAATATGAATTGTGATGCCACTGTGAGGATACCGATATATTTGAATAAATCTCTCAATCTCTCAGAGAAACTCTGGCACCTAGCTGGAAAATTGCTCGAACAGCTCGTTTTTGAAGAACAAATATATTTTGAATATCAGCAGCTTTGCCCCACAGCAGAATACCGTAGGACATAACGCTATGAGTATAACTAAAATAGACTAACCGAGCTGTATCAACGTCAGTGTATTGTCCTTTTTGCTTGGACGCGCACATATATTGGCCCCACTGAAGTTTGGCATCTACTGTTATGCCCAGAAAAACGGCCGAGTTTACAGTTTCAAGCAACTCTTTGTTTAAGACGATGTTGGGTCCTAGATTTTTAACATTTGGAAGGGTGAATTTTACACATTTTGTTTTCTTGGCATTGAGAACTAGGTTATTTGTCGCAAACCAATCCGTAACCATTGCGAGTGCACTGTTTACATCATCAAAATCTTGTCTATTCCTGTCTACTTTAAAAATAAGAGGAGTATCATCTGCAAACAGTATAACTTCACAAATACCCTTTAAATAGAATAGTAAGTCATATACACTAAGAACAAGAATGGACCCAGTGGTGAGCCTTGAAGTACACCTAACTGAACTAGTAGCCCGGAAGATTTCCCACGATTAACATCTACAAATTGGGACCTATTATGTAAATAAGAATTTATAAAGTTGAGAGCTTTGTTTTGCACACCGTAATGATGCAGTTTACGCAAAAGCGTGTCATGGTGAACGCAATCAAAGGCTTTGAAGAGATCACAGAAAACCTCAATAGCATTATGCGAGTAATGCGCCAACTACTAACTGCGTAAAACTCCCATGCGTTAAATATCTGTTTCAGCAGAGCAATACCCGCATCTGTAATCAAATGACCCTTTGTAAAGCCATATTGCTCATTATGAAGGAAGCTATATAAACAAAAATGTCTTCGCAACTGCTTGAGTATTAACTTTTCAAATATTTTGCTAAATGCTGGTAAGATAGAAATAGGCCTGAAATTGCCAACGTCATTTTTATTACCTGATTTAAATAATGGTGTGACTTTACTACTCTTCTCTTTGCATGAGGTCAGGAAAAGTTCCTAAATCAACACATTTATTAAAAGTAACAGCTAGATAGGGGGTTACGATGTCTATTATATTACTTAAAAGTTTAATGGAGATCCCCAGTATTTACATTAACTACATAACGAGAAGTTACATGTTTGAAGCTAAATAAGCAACTACTTTTAGACACACTACTAAGGAAAAGGTTTTCAGCTTTAGACGGGGACGAATTTAATGAGCCAGTCGTAGTTATAGGTATGTTGGCAAAAACTCATTAAACGCCTCGGATACGTCAGCTTACCGCAGATTTACCCATTTCATTGTTAATAATTTTCCAAGTGGTTTTTACTTTATTATTGGAATTTTTAATTGTATCGCTTAAAAATTTGTCATACTCTAGGAAAGGAGTATCAAGCAGTGGCCCATTGGTTAAAGCCACTGGAGGTGCCATTAATTTTAATAGTTGTAGTCTTGAAAGTAGATTGGTACTCTTTTTGCACAACATCAAAAAGGACTCTATAGATTTCATTACGATTCTCGTGTTCTACTATATGTAGATGGTGTAATTCTATTAGCTATATTATTTTTAAACTCATTGCAACGAATAGCTGTATAAAACATACAGTCTACATGCTATACGACTTTTTATGTAATGGCATGGAGAAGCTAGCTAATTTTAACGCTTTTTCTTACAAACGCACTTTGTACAGTAAAATTATCATCATTAATAAACACTACACCATGTGCTTTCAACCAGTGTTTAGTCAAACATAATACCTGAACATCATATTTCTCCATAAATAAACTTAACTCTAGCTCTTTGCCGGACAGACCCTGCATATTTTGATGAACAACATTCAATATATGCTGCTCACCCGTTGTCGCTCCTAATAATTTAAACTACAAGGCGTATCAAAAGTAGTGTTAGTACCACTACTAACAGTAATCGATGGTACACTACAGGCACCAGTGTCACTGTGTATATTGTATGCTAAAAGATTAGCAATTTGTCTTCTACAACTAGGTGGCTAATACATTGTATAATTTGTCAGTTTGTAATATAAATTGATTACAATCAAAACAAAAGTAGCGTCATTGTGACGACAAGTCCTATTATAAATTAACATATTTAATTTATGAATGTGCCTATTTTTCTCATTAGTCAAATATCGAGAATAAGGCAAGGCACAGAAAAAAAAAATTCAATTACTGGTTTCATTGAGATATCACATCAAATGGACACATTCAATTATGTCCTTTTTTCTTAGAGTTAAACTGTCCCCGTATAATAATATAACAGTGAAATTGGGTTTTATTTTTGTCAATTTAATATTATTAATTAATTGGCTACTACTGGCACCGGGTAGTTACATATTGTTGCGAACATTGATTAAATATACTACCAAAACCTTGACCAAATTTGTCAGAAAATACATAAGTTGTGTTAATCAAATTATTCATTTTATTGTCATCCAAAGAGTGTAGGTGTAACCAGTTATGGTTGGGCCTCATGGGAGCAGGCACAGTTAAAAGAGAGGTTATTTATCAGAGACATACCTCTCAGCCGTGTACTTGACCAGGTCTACCAACTCATTGGCTTCCTGCAAGCGCATACTCAGGTCTTGTTGAGAAGCCTCATATTTACTAAAGATATCCTTTAGAGCATACTCCCTAACAAATAATTCACCTGTAGGTACTGAGTGTCAGTATATTACATAGTATTACATAATTGTAATTTACTATTACACTTATTTAATTATTGAATAAAATTTAGATATTTTTTGCCTAAGTTTTGAATTTAATTTGTTAACTTTTGGCAGTTTAGGGATTTTGGAATTTTTCTAATTAATCTATTAATTTTGTTTTTTTTTTTCTTATTATGGCTAGAAAACATATTGCATTTAGTGATAGTGTCATCAGTTAAGTCTATTGTTACAATTGGCTCAACACATGTGGGTCCAGACCCGCTACCAACCAACTCATCATAAAGACTGCAGGTGATCGCAGACTCTTTACAGTTTCAGTAGGCGGCTTTATAAATTATTAATAAAACGAATACAATTCTGATTACGTAGGTATAAGAGTTGTATACGGTGGTAGACTGAAAGTAATATTATGCTTTATTTTATACAATGTAAAGGTATACCTAGACACACACCAAAATATTACATTCATATTTTGGTGATTTAAGGCCAGCGCACGTTGGGGGACGGTGGGACAGGTGAGACGTTATTTTTTTTTATTTATTCGTACGTGTTTACTGGTAACAAGATTCCAAACCTGAAAGTCCAACCACGGAGCATAAAAGGGGATTTCTCTATACGGCATTGAAGAGCGCGCTGGAAGATACCACGGCAAGATGCAACGACTTGCGGCAGGTTGCGACGGCATACGGTGGAATGCGAAGGTATCCAATGGTATGCGCGGAAACCCACTACAATACGATCGCCGGGGAGTGGCAGTGCAAGCGGGGGTGCACTCCGCATTTACAGAAGTGCGCCGGCGGCCATAGACGGCATCGCAAATCATCAATATGCGCTGGCCGGTGGCATATCCCCCTCGACGCCATCCCCGCGCAGTCCACCGGTGTGCGCTGGCCTTTAGTATTTAATGTACAAATTTATAATTTAAAAAATAATTAGCTACCTGAATATATAAAAATAATTAAATACCTGTTCATACACAAACTTTAATTAATTATTTTTAACAATTATACATCAAGAAATGCTGGCCGGCAATCAGCAGGATTACAATTATTGATTTCATGCAAATTAATGTCGTGAGTCCTATTTCTTGTTGATAACAACCTTGGTTTAAATTTATGTACATACAATTCATACCATACTTCTCGGTTACTCTTTACAACAATAAAAAAAACGGATAATACAAATGCATTAAAGTTCATTAAAACAATATCTAAAATAACCATTATTATGGTCCCATAAACTATATCAAATATACTTAAAGCAAACTCAGACAGCATAATGACGTCAGTCAATAAAAATATCAAAGTGGCGATGTATAAGCGATGCCAGATGTTAATAGCTGTATTTGTGCTCGTGTTAAACCTACGACAAACTGAATATACAATTATGATGTATAAACAACAGTTGACAAGCAATGCTAAAATTGAACTGCCCCTTTTGAAGATTGGAAAAAAATTTAAGGAACTTTTGAACAGCATATTCGATAGTACCGTTACTAAATCAGGTAAATAATAAAAAATAGAGATCAAAATGGTTGTTGTTACAAAAGACACTCCCCAGGCAAACAGGGTACTTTTTAAATATCTTCTTTGGACATGCCCATCAAATACTTTTACAAAATCTATATAAAACAAATGACATATAACTAACAACCAGTGATTCTTTACAGATATTAAATAAGCAAATATACACGTAAAAAACGTTTGAACCCATTCATTTTGAGTTCTTATTATACTATAAGGTAGCATGATTGTTGAAAAGTTTAGAAGAAAGTTTGTTATAATTGCATTTAGGAACACATAGTTTCTATAATTACGGAACTTCTTAATAATACACCATGACGTTACTCCGTACACCGAAGCTACTAGTGTCACCACCAACTGACAGATTTTTACAATCTCCTCAAATTTGAATACTAATTTCCAATGGATATCATCACTGTCTGCATCATATATGCTAGTATCGTTGTAAGACATAGCGAATTTCACTTCAACAGATTGGTTCGATTCACTTTTATTTTCAAAATATAGAATTATTTATGAACAACTTTACGTAAAGCACTTTCAGGTAGATTTTCAGAAACTTAATACAAACTGACTAGTGCTACTTCTTAAACAGTCAATGGACCAGAAGTATCTAGACACGCGGGAGCATGTCAAGTCAAGTTCAAGCCAAGAACTGGCGACGCAGCAGCCGTGTGTTTATAATAACGCTACAAAACTGATGCACCAAGGTGTCGACATAATAGTACAAGTATTGTGACGAACAGGAAAATTTAAAAAAAATACGTCACTGTATTTTTTTCTAATGAAGTAACAATTAATTGTAAACAAAAAGTTTTTGCCTGTGACTTCGTCGGCGTGGAAGTCGGGAAATAGCACTTAACCCCACCCATTATTTCACCATGAAATAAAGTTCAAATTCACGTCGTTAAATTCAGAATGAAGCTTTACACCCGACGTCAATTTAGTCAACAATTGATTTCCTTGCCCGTATTACCTACTTATTTACTGACAGATTGTAACTCCATTCTTCTCATGAATACCTGATGCTAGGCAGGTTATTAATTATTAAATAAATTAAAAATACATTTAATGTTGGTACCTTAATCTATTTTATTTCTAAAATAGTTTTACAATAAGTTGATATTAGACAGTAACAGTAGGTAGGTGGTGTTAATAAATTAACGCAAATATTAATAAAAAAAATATAATTATAATTATGTATAAGTTGTAGGTGGTAGATTGAAAACGATATAATATATACAATATATAGGTATCTACAAATCACCGGGTAGGTAATATTTTGGTGACTTATTCAATGTATAATTAATATAATTTAAAAAACATTGGTTACTAGAATTGTTCATAAATCACCTTTATTTAATTCTTTGTAACAATTATACATCAAGAACTGCTGCTTGGCAATCAGCAGGATTATAATTATTTATTTCATGCATGTTGATATCTCGAGTCCTATGCCTTGATGCTAACGATCTTTGTCTAAAATTTTCAAAAAATTCATACCATACTTCTCGGTTACGTTTTACAATGATAAAAAAAACAGATAATACAAATACATTAAAGTAGCTTAAAACAAGACCTATATAACTAAATCCTTTGATCACATGAAATATTTCTAAAACAAATTCAGACAACATAATGATGTCGCTCAATACAAATATCAAAATTGCAATGTACAAGCGACGACAAGTGTCAGTAGGTGTATCTGCGCTCGTTTTGAAACTACGACAAACTGAATGTACAATAATGATGAATAAACCACAGTTGCCTATCAACGCTAAAATTGAACTGCCCCTGGCGAAGACTTCTTCTAAATCAACGGAAGGATTGAAGTCTATATTCTTAAAAAAAAGTAAACAGAGTAGAATGGTTGTTGTTACAAAAGACACTCCCCAGGCAAACAGGGTACTTTTTAAATATATTCTTTGGACGTGCTCATCGAAAACTTTTACGAAATCTACATAAAACAAATGACATATAACTAATAACCAGTGATTCTTTACAGATGTTAAGTAAAAATATACACAAATTGCAAACATTGGTAAAAATATACTCTCAGAAGTTTCCGTATACTTTACGTAGATTCCAAATATAATTTGGAGAAAATTTGTTAAAATTGCACTTAGAAACACATAATTTCTATAATTACGGAACTTCCTGATAATGCTCCATGAAGTTATTCCGTACACCGACGTTACTAGTGTCATCACCAAAATACTGGTTCGTACAATCTCCCAGACTTTTATTAATAATAACAAACTTTCTCTTTTCTCTTTATTTTTATCTATTATAGAATATGTTTCTATTAAGTAACTTGAATCGTTTGCAGACATAACGATTTTCACTTTATATTAAAAAAAATATTTTATTTGTGGAAAACTTGGGTTAAAGCACTTTCAGGAAAACTTGTAGGCAATACAAACTAGACTTGTGTTGCTTATGAAACTGAAGTATTATAATAACGCTACAATACTAATTTACCTTGGTGTGAAGATAATAGTACATGGAGGTATTGTGAGAAACAGGAAAATTAAATTTGGGTTTTACCCTAATATAAACTACTAGTTTTCTGCCCGTGATTATTTCATCCGTGTGCAAGTTGGAAAATAGGACTTCAGAATAAGAATGAATAAGAATATTTTTTACTTATGGCCGGGATTTTTTTATATTTTTTATTTGGTATTATTTCCTTAACCGAACGTTTAAATTACGTACTGAAAAGCATAAATTATATATATGTCATAGCCAGATCTTAGAATTTTAGCTGGCCATTTCATGAAATGGCCAGCTAAAATTGACCATATCGCTTAAACGTCAACTTTTAACGATATGTCAGTCGACGTTTGGCCATATCATTTATAATGTACGGAATCCATGGTTAAGGTGTAGTAAAAATTGTAAAGTAACTACTGGGAGTTTAGAAAGTAGTGGGATGGCAAAAAACAAGATAATTAATACAATTATCAACAAAATTTTCAATATTTCAACAATTTCCAGATTCTACCTTTGTCAACATTATCGTCATTTTTGTTAGCATCTCTATATATTTTTAAAAAATTTCTCTCTTGTTAGGTAGCTGATTAAATGAAGATGTCCCCCATAATTTGTATGCTTAGTGTTATAGTCAATTTTTTAGATAACTGGTGTCGAAGTTCAAGTACCTAGATTATTTTTGAAAAGGGTTAATAAACTTCTTCCTTTATTTTTTAACTGTTTGATGTTTTAGAAAATTTGGCTACACCGAAAGGTTTATTAAACACAAACTCAAACTCAAAGCATTTATTTCAATTAACCGCTGAAGACCGCCGCGCGCGACATGCGCGCGCGCTCGACGCTCGGCCGCATTCCGACGGCGTGACGTATTTATGACCCTGATAACAAAAAACGCTCTCCTGCTGTTTCTATGGGCTCTAGGCACGTAATGTAAACTGTTTTGGTTTCGTGAATGAATGGACCATTTTATGAAGTGTAAACTATACTCGTGTTACGAGAATTGTATTTATAACAGAACAATGTTATCAGATAGCGGGCTTGAATAGTGTTTGTTCCTGTGTTTTGTCCATTTCTGATAAAACTACTATAATAATTTACACGATATTTTGAAAGTTACATTATGAATAGATAAGTTATCTGACGACAGCGTTTTTGTTATGATTTTTATGTCAAAAATCGTAACACAAACAATCGTAACATTTTCAAAAATTTTACGACTTTGATACCGGTTTTTGTCGTAACAGTTCTTTGTTCGAAAATAAGATTTTATGATGGTATTTCGTGATAATATTATCTAAAACGATGTATTATCTACTTCTAAATAAATATTCATCTATTTACTGTCGATTACACACAAAAACAGTCAAAATTCATCATAAAATAATTACGCGTCCACGGTTTTTCCGCGTAGAATTACTTTGTTCATAAATATGATTTTATGATGCTATTTCGTCAAAATATTATCTACAACGGTGTAATAACTACTTATAAATGAAAATATAGCCACTTGCCTAAGATAAATAGTGAAAAAACACTTTTTTTGTTAATAAACGTCCAACGCACTTGACGCAGTCACGGAGTTTTGAAGTTTGAAAAATGTCATTTTCAAATATTTTTTTTTAATGTTGCCTAGTGCATATTTTTGGTTGTGAATGATTTATCTGACGAGAATATCCGTCAGGCCATAGAGTAAAAATACCCACAAACCAGATTAGCCCTTATTTAATGGTAGAAAGAGAGTTTAAAGCCGCGCGAAACGAGATACCCTATGAGGGTATTCCAGAGCTCCACCGTTTTCTTTTTTCATACCACGTTTGGGTATCGGGGCTTTTAGAACCATTTACAGGCACTTTTGAATTGTCAAAGAGTCGGTCAGTTAGTCAGAAAGTTGAAGCTAGTTGCACATTCCAAAACGTAGATCTCTATGGAGAAGAACGGGCAAGAAACTCCAAGGACACTCTTTTAAATATAGAAATTACAAAATCCTGGGTACAATACTTTTGTTGCTTCTATATGTGAGAACAATGTAAAATAAAATAATAATCAAAAACGATTAAAAATATAAGATTAAAAATAAGCAATGGCAGATAAGAGATGACCAGTCTCAACCGACGGCGCTCGTTCACGAACATGACGCGTGGATCAGCACCATCCAGCTCAACCATTTTGTAGGGAACCGAATGATCCAACACACTCGCCACCATCAGCGAGACATTTAAGTGAGCATGATAAAGTATTAGGTACCCAATGGAATGCCACTCAATGAAGGCCATTCAATTTGACAGTTTAGAGAAAAGTAAAGTATAATTAGTGACAAATTCTGGGATATTTTCTAAAATACTTAAAAATTGTGTTTTCTCGGATGCCATACATTTTCGCCTAGAGTTTATGGGGCGCTTAATTGTTGCAAATGGGTCACACTATCACGTCCTAGAAGGAATACGTCAAATTACAAGTCATCCTGTATATTGTACGGTGGTACGGAACACTTCATGTGCAAATCCGACTCGCACTTGGCCAGTTTCTTCTTCGATTTGATTTATAAATACAGTTATTCTGATTTTAAACTAAATACAAAGTTATTTCAATCAGTTTCAGTGTATAAACTTAATGGCGGCTCGGAAGTTAGCTGCTCGCTGCGCAGTACCCCCGCTGATACATGAATTTGTTACTGCGCAGCGACTTGCCTCATGTTCCGAACCGCCATTAAGTTTGAATCGGGCTGTAACATTCGTTCAATGAAATAATTTTCGTAAGCAGATCAGTATTTCCAGAGATTACCTCCAACTAACATATAACATTATTATGTTTTCCATTTATTTTTCCTGTTTATCCTAAAAGTCCTCGACACCGATAGGTATACACATTACCAACACATAGCTAATTACGTCATTAGGTAATTAGGTCACGTAGTCAATAGCGGAAAGTCTCCAGTATAAAAGCAACCTACTTAATAAATAATTAACCTTAGAACAAATATGATGAGGTGCAGTAAATAGTGATTTCAGAGCAAGCTCTTTTAATCTCGCTTTTGTGAATTTTCTTTTGTTTGTACACTTTATTTAACTAAAAATAAGTATTATTTTATATAAAGCAATCATTACATAAATGTCAGTCAGGTTTTAGTACCTTTTGAATCTATGTAAATCAAAGACCCCAGCCGTGTCTGTCTGTCTGTTTGAACGCGCTTATCTCTGGAACTACCTGTCGGATTGGTAAGAATGTTTTTGCATTTGATAACCCAATTCATACCCTTAGAAGCCTAGCCAAAAGAAAAAAAATCAGAAAGAACGTTAACCGATAAAGAAGTAACAGCGCGCGCGGGCGATTCGCAACGACGACGACGCGGTGGGTCGGCTGCCGAAATTTCACGTGAATGAAGTCCCTTGCAGAAGCTAGTACAATATAAAAAACCGGCCAAGTGCGTGTCGGACCACGCACAATGAAAGATTTCGTAGTTGGGATGAATTTATCCACAAAACAAACTTAACATTGTAGTTGAAAAACACCTTCTCCGATACATTCCAACTGCAAATGTAAGTTTGTACGCACAATATTGGGAGATTTACCGTGTTATTTTAAGACCATCGACTTCTTGTAGGTTTTCTGTAATTTATAAGTATAGAGCTATTTTCTGTTTTTATTTTCACAATGTTAAGCTCAGTAGTTTCGGACAAAATGGTCAATTTTCTTTTTTTTGGTCAATGGTATTGTGTTTATTTTATTTTTTATATCTGACTTTGTTATTTCACTATATTATGCTGCACCGGTTGACGTCATCAGGTCAACGCCGTCTGTTGCTGAAAACCAGCGCTGGGGCTCTGTCTTATATAGGGTCGCAGCATTATGCTGAGCGATGGCCGTTTTGCGTGGATGTGACGCATGTTTTGCCCCAATTTGTTATTCTCGTGTTTTGTTCTTTCTTTGAGTCATGTTTACCGCAAGTAAACATATTTTCTTTCTTTGGAATGGTGCTGATCCATGCGTCATGTTCGTGAACTGGCGTCGTCAGTAAGGACTGGACATCACTTAGCTGCCACGGATAATTACAAATTTTGCATTGTTTTTTTTCAATCTGTTTATTATGGACGCTTATTATTTATGTACACACAAAATACATAGAGGTACTGCGTATTTCTTAAGAAATTTCTTCCAGGAGACCTGCGAAAGGAGAAAAAGTAGACGATGTGTGAAAACAAAAAGAGAAAAATATGAATTTGCGAAGTCTTACAAGTGTAAGACTTCGCAAATTCATATTTTTATAATTTCATTTCATTTTTTTATTTATATTTTTTAGTAAAAATACCTTCTACATCGTTCTTACATGTATAATTCCAACATGAATGTTATAATAAATAATAATAATTTGTAACCCATAGAGTTTCTTGCTCGTTCTTCTCCTTAGGAACCTACCACACTTTGTAATGGGCAACTAGCTTCCTCTTTCTGACAGACCAACCCCTTGTCAATTAAAAAGTGTCTGTCATTGGTTTATTTGAAATCAATGCTTTGAGTTCGAATTTGAAGTATCCTACGTCCTAATCCAGGCCACGATGTACCCATGTGCCAAACATTGAAATCCGCTCACTTATGATTGACTAACAAATTTTCAAATTCACGAAATCCCAAACATACATACTTTCACATTTATAATATTAATAGGAAGTATTATAGGTATTGAGGAAGTAAGAAACAGTAATTCTTAGTATAATTTTATTATTATATAATTTAACCGCCTCTGTGGTCTGGTTTGATTCCCAGTGAGGGCAAAATATCATGCTCAGTTTGGTTGGTGGTAGGGCTTGTTCTAAGTCCGCCTGGCTAGCTACCACCATCTTATCTAAGTCTGTCGCCATAATAACAATGTTAACAGCATTGTTGTGATTCGGCAGTTAGAGGTATGATAGCCAGTTCCTTTTTGGTTCAGGTTTCCGGGAGCTCGCTTCCACCTTCGGTCTGATCATTACCACAGATGAATTGTGTCATTAATTACCATAAAAAAATCTAGTTTGAATGTTCAAAAGAATTTACCTGGAGAACTGTTAAAAAAAAATCAACCAGAATGTAGGACCTGTCCTACTACCGACACACAAAACACTCACCAAGACTGCCTCCCCAGTCTTGCAAAACCAAAATTTTATTCAAAATTTTGACCCCAAACAGCCAAAAATAAGCCTGTTATTTTTTTAGCCAACAAAGTAACATGCCCCGAAATATCCAAAAAGCAATCAAAACTTCATACAGGGTAATAAGCCACACGTTATGCTCCACACAGTTCCCCCTTTGTTTGAGGACTAATTACATCCGCATTGATTGAGCAGACCTGTCCCTATTGTTGTAATTTGTTTAGGGCTGAAGAAATTAGCCCTTTGTGTCGAGTGTTGCTGTCTTTGTGTGTGGGGTGGTTATTGTAGCGTAACTTGGATGGTGGGCGATTGGATTGGAACTTACGTGGAGTGCATACAGTGATGCAACTTGACCCGCTTTCACGACACGAACAGTTAGGCTGTTTCCGTTTATCACTGATCAGGCGCAAACAGTGGTTAATCAGTGATTAGCGAGCTTTTATAAATAAGGCCGTTAAGTTAGCTCTTAATCAATGATTAACTTTTCTTTAATTATAAACGCTAGTTAGCAAGTGGCTTCTCTGATAATATAAGCTTCCTTACGAACTCATTCTTTCGCCACAAAACACCTGAGCACCTACTGAGCCTCCTCCTGATTGAACTTTCTCTATAAATCCTTTTATCATGTGTACTTCGAAAGAAGAATTTGTCTAATAGATAATTATCTTTGTAGCGGATTTAACCGACTTTGAAGGTCTTCCCCTAGCTACTTCCCGCCGGCGTTTCAAAATTATTAAATTCTTCTACGTCGTTTCGGAAATACAGAAAAAAATGTCGACATCCATATTTATTAAGGCTCAACTCGATATTTAGAACAAAATTACCTCGAAGCACACAATAATCCTATTGCACCGATCAGCTGGTTCAAATAAAATCCGCCATCTTGCCTCTTAGCTTCCTCTTAGCAAGCTTAAAACAGTGCACTTTAATTTCTGGCCTATAATTTTGACAGCTACTAATCAATTCCTTAGCGACCTCTTAATTAAGCATTAAATGCTAAACAGTTAGCGCTAGCAGTGATAGCCTAGTACTGTGACCATCGGACTGCCAAGTTATATGTCTCGAGATCGAACCTAAGGCACGCACCTCTGACTTTTCGGATTCTTGTGCGTATTGTACAACTATCACTTGCTTCAAAAAACGATAATGGAAAACATCGTGAAGAAACCGGTATGCCTGAGAGTTTCATTCATTCTCGACGGCATGTGAAACCAAGTCAGAGGCGGCATAAAAACTCTGACACCAGGTTAGTCACTATTTTTCGTATGGTACGAAAAATAAAGAAGAAGAAAGAAAGAAGTAACTGAAAATACCATTTTATCATGGGAACATCTTAGTAATAAACAAATCTGCAGTTTCCTACATTTTGTCGAGATATGCCAAGTTACAATACTAGCTGTACTCCGCGGTTTCACCCGCATAAGTCTCGATCCCGTGAGGAATATTGGAATAAAAGGTATCCTGTCCTTTTTCAGATCATGATCTACCCATGTGCCAAATTTAATCCAAATCCATTTATCTATTTTAGCTTGAAAGCGTAACAAACAAACAAACCAATTCACTTTCGCATTTTTAAAATTAGTTAGGATACTGGGTCGAGAGGGTCGGTCATTTTTACGACTCGTACGTCGGCCATAATGCCTTGTAAAGACAAGGCTAAGCAAAATGACGTTGATGATGAACGAAACGCTAGTAATGCAGAAAAAGAATTAACTACTACATTTTATATTTTTATATTTGAGATTTGTAATTGTCTTAACCATTTATTTATGCTTCTTGTACATAATCATCAGCGTAGCTTATTCCCAACTATGTTGGGGTCGGATTTCAGTCTAACCAGATGCAGCTGAATGCTAGGATTTTATATGGAGCGACTGCCTATCTTACCTCCACAACCCAGCAATTTGGTAACGCGATACCCCTTGGTAAGACTGGTTGTCAGACTACCCGTAATGATTGTCAAAGAGCTATGAATGACAGCCGGGACCAACGGCTTAACGTGGTTTCCGAGGTACTGAGAAGTCTCGGCATGCAATGGATCTTTCATCCATGGACTGACCTCGGCAGCGTACCTTCGATCACAATCACAAAACGTGGTATAAAAGGCAGAGTTAATGCCAGAAGGCATAATTATGTTTCCCTTTATACAATGCTACCCACCCGCCCCTGCATCGCACTAGTCCAATGTCGATATATTAAAACATTGAAATTTCTGTCCTATACCTAAGTTAAATATTGATTTATCATACACATAAACCTTTCGGAATAGTTTCTCTACATGACGGTGAAAACCACATCAAAATTCGTTGCGTAGTTTAGAAGAAAAACGCGGTCATACAGAGAGACACGAATTGTGAGATTGTGTTATACTAATTTAGTGGCATGAGGAACTAGGGTGTTAGGTTCACTCACCCTCTATTGAAAAGGGAGGATCCTCCAACCAGACGGGTGTCGTGTCTGGCAGGCAACTGCCCAATGGATTTTTTTTTTTCGTCTAGGGCATCTCGCAGTTGACCTCAGAAGAGGGTCGTAGCTGCTTAACCGGATTTTCCTGCGGCTGCCTTAAGCTTCTACACTCAAAGCCTCCACCCAGGGGCAAAAACTATTCTAATTATAAACTAGGCGAGCGCTCGCTAAGGGCACCTTCTGTGGGGTACGAACCTCGGCTTAGGGAGTCGCTGGGTGGAGGACAGCAAGATGGGACAGGCTGGATCAAATATATATTATTATTATTATTAGTCGGGGAGTTTAAAACTACAGGCTCAGCATCGACGCGGGCTGGCGCATCGTCGAGCAAGGGTCGGGGGTGCCCAATTGTTGATTTCGGATAGTCTTATATAATATATGTCGTTCGCGCGGTAAACTCTAATTGCGCGATGCAGGATTTGTGTGACGTCAGGATTTTGTGTGACGTCAGGTCTTTGATGCATAGTTCGCATGTGGCGATGTAGAAACTAAGTATAGATTTGATTAAAACCCCATACTAAATATAATTTCCTCTGCAATATGTTCAAGTATTCTCTACCTACATTCATCGACCGGTAATAGATTCATCCACATGAAAATGGTTCCAATCCATTAATTAGTAGGAAACAGAACTGTGTTAGAATATTCTAGCTTAGACCATCGCCAGCAGGATAAGTAATAAGTTGTACCTATAATTATTCTCCAATTTGGTCACGTGTATATTTCCTGAAACTTTTTTTTGTCAAGGGACTATATACATCTTGAATAAACTAGCTGACCCGAATGACGTTGTCTTATCTAAATGAAAAAAAACGAGCGAGCATCACAAACTCTATCGGCAAACGGACTTTCAGGTTTTCCCGAATTTAAATATATATTAAGAATCTGAATGTAATTAAAAATACGGGAATTAGTCTTCTGATCTCTGACTCGAGGTCTTGAGAAATTTTTCTTCCACATAATAGTATCACCGTAAGCATGTACCTATTAGATATGATTGTGCTTAGAATATAAATATGGATGCTTAAATGTATACACGATAGCACTTAATTTGTTAACCAAAAGAACATAATCTAAAACATCACGCCCATAATCGCTGAAGGGCTAGGCAGAGGTACTGTACACCCACATTTTGCTAGTTTAAATTCATGGAAGCGAGCCTATTGCTATCAACCGGACACAAATCCAAACTCCGGGTTGCTACTGAGAAATTCCTCATGGAAAAACCTAATAACAATAAAAGAAATTCTAGGAAAAAAAGCTTTTTTGTCGTTTATTTTACCCGGTAAATATTTTTCGGTTGTATCAAAGTTTCTAAGAAGAACACTGGATACGACCTAGATCTCAATCGAGTCCTGTTTCACACATTCCGAGAAATCTTTCAAACAAAGCACTGGGAGCTCACAAAGGGACATGCAGATTAGTGAGCATTGAAAATGTACCAGAGGAATAGATGGCTCACTTGCAACACATGTAGCTCTTACACGTCAAGCCCTAGAGGCGAAATTTGAATGGCAAATGATACAAAGGAGAAATGTAAGTGTGTTTTGAATATGATTGAAATCGTAGAAACACAACGCTGGAGGAATCAATCGGAATGTTTCAAAGCGGTCGATGGTCCTTAAACAGAGATTTGAAATTTAGGCCAGGCGTGTAGCCTTGTATTGTGTGTTGGATTTCAGGTATAAATACTGTTACTCGACATACAAAGGGGCACTGTAATTACAGGAATACCGTAGAATTCTACTAGTCCGTTAGGACACATGGGTACGTAGAAACGTCATTGGTATTGTCAAATTCAATGGTGGCCTCATTTTGAATATTGAGATACAGATTTTCTCTACAAGGTCTTCTCTTAAACCTAGCATCGTTTACAAACAGAATTATAAAGCTTCATCAACTGATTGAAAACCTACTAAGTACCTTTTTGTTTTGTATGTATTTATTTATTTACGCAAATCTTACCTACAACTACCATTACAGATCTGCGATCCAATGCGATAGAGAGGCCTTACATGCTAAATACTTAAACACATCCTATAAAATTACATAAATGTTAACCTACATCTAAATAACATATTATATATGATGCAGCTTTTGCGAATTCACTCAAGTTGCACCACAATACATCAACCCTCTCGTGAACCTCGTAGTATCACAAAACACACAACCGTTTTACAAACACATCTGTAACAACCATTAATATTAGGTATTTATATACCTACCTATTTTATATCCCCGTCAACCCTAAAAAGGCATAAACACAATACACATAGAAAAGGGAATTAAAACAAAACTTTACGTTTTATTTCAAAGAACAAATGTGCAGTCATTAAGGGAGCGAACGTAGGGAACCAAGAATTCTCATTACGTGGTTACCCTGTGGGTCCTGCGACCTTTGGGACACGGAAAAGGGTTAGGTTAGGTGAAATTAAACTGGTATGCCAGCATTTAGAAAAACAAGTAGAGGGAAACACAATAATTGTTACGAAATACGATTCTAAAGTCCCATTTACATTTTACACGGTGCAAGTCTATTGCCTGGCCCAAAACTGCTAATGTGAGAAATCTACTCAACTCTGGACGCTAATTTTATACATTTCTGATAGCATAGAAAACCAATAAAAAAAAAAAAAAAAATAATATTTATTAATCCTCTGTCTCGCATAGGGTCGCAGCATTATGCTGAGCGATGGCCGTTTTGCGTGGATGTGACGCATATTTTCCCCCAATTTGTTATTCTCGTGTTTTTTTTTTTTTTTCTTTGCGTCATATTTACCGCAAATAAACGTATTTTCTTTCTTTCTTTTCTTTTCTTTCTTATTTCCATTTAAACAAACTCAGCACCTCTGCTGGTTTTTTACGGTCATTGTCTCAGCTAAAATCTGATGGTGCGATGCTATTGGTCGATGAACGTAGGTAAGTATTACTATAGCGGCCGGGCGCTGCAAGCAAGAAAAGTCCTTACCAGATATGCGCACACGCGACAGTACGAACAAAAAAACAAGAATTCGGAACGCGGGTCGGGATTTTAGTCGGGATTTATTTTATGAATTATTTGTGCTGAATAGTGTGCATTACTTAGATATTTGCAATCGCGTCAACTTAAGGTGAACAGCGACGAGCTACAGGTCGAACTTGTACCGCGGCAGAGTTGGACATAATGCAACGAGGAGTTGGTCAATCACGCCCTGGACTAAACTCATCGGCATCTGCGGCATACCATAAAATTGAAACAACAATTGACTGGCACCGTCTAAACAACACGTAGGTACAATTGTTGCTCGATACAGGCTAGTAAGTTGCCGTTCAAAATTGGTATAGAGGTTAACAGCACGTGCAATGAAATCGCACGTACAATAAAATCGCATTAAATTCTGGCATGTTTTTTTATATCATTCAAACATGAGCGAACCAAACAAAGTTCTAAAATCTTGAGAAGACCTTCAATATAATTGAATGAAATATTTTGCAGCGCAAATACGGGCAATACTTGAATCAATTGTACAAGGAAGTGCAACTCTGTATTTGGACAAAATAAAACTTGCATGCAATTATTGAATGGCAAAACTTGCATTCAATTATTGTGGCATGCAATTCTTGAATGGAAATAATTGAACGTGCTTTATGGCATGTGATTATTGCTCTTGAACGTTCCAGAAACTGCCACCGCGTAAATGGGGCTTAAATGGCTCATAAAATATAGAACGGCAAACAACTAAAATAAGGTAACAAAGTATTAATTTGTAACAAACGAGTGATAAAATAATCATCGCGACTATTGCGTGATCCCGCGACGGTCGCTCATATTAGAACACAGCAACGCATCTTTTTCACTGGCAAAGTACCTGAACCAAACATTTTGCGAAGATCTCAAAACAAACGCTAAGCTGCTGTTGACATTTCTAAATTTATTTGTGCTACTGACCTGCCCTACCTTGGCACGGGCTACATGTCAAAACATTGAGATATCTGTGCTTTATCTAAGTAAAATGCTATGCGTTATACCTTTGGAAATAAATTTCCTAAATGCTGGTGAAACCACGTCAAAATCCTGTGAATAGTAGAAGATCTAAGCGGTCACAGAAACAGACACGAAAAGCGACTTTGTTTTATACAGTTTAAGATGTTATGATATGATGTATGATGATTGATGATTATTGTTTCTATTTTTAAATAAACTGTAATTTAGTGGTACGTAAGCGTCAGTTCACACCGAGACGTAAAGCGACGTGACGCTGCTTGAAGCGGCCAGTGGTTTCGTGCTGCGCAGCACGTCTCAGCGAGGCGCATCGTGAAGTTACTGGCAACGCTACGTCTTGCGCAGCGAGACGCCGCGCGGTGCAGCGGAACGTGTCTACGTTCGCTACGCTAGCTAATAGTAGAGACAAGTCACCACGACGACTTCAGGCAGCGCCTCGCGGCGTCACGCTGCTCACGCGGCTTCGCGAGGCACAGCGTTGCTCTTGCACGCCGCGCCTACTGGCGAAGCACCGCTGTGTCGTGATGCGTCACGCTACGCGGCGAGGCATCTCAAGACGCAGCGCAGCGTAGCACGACGCTGCAGGCTATTTTCAAATCATCTCAATTAAATGTGTATCTTTTTGTTTAGTATAATAAAGTTATATTTTGTATAATTATTTTAAAAGTGCGCGCAGCTTCGCGTCGCGTCACGTCTCGGTGTGAACTGACCCTAAGACTCGATTCGAGGTTATAATTCAAATGTTTGCGGACCTGACGTGTGGTTTTGGCTCACAGTATAGGTTACAATTTTGAAATGAACGGGTAACAAATTGCTAGCACACTGCAGAAAGACGATGCTTAAGAAAATAACATCTCAATAACGATGTTTTAATTAGACAAGTTTTTGGTATAGAAATCGGTTGTCATGTTATGGGCATGTAATGCGGAGGAGTGAGGAAAATGTCGTGAGGAAAGTTTGTGGAGGAGTGAGGAAAGTTTTGAGTATGAATGTGGATGGCTGTATGAGTAGGGGAAGACCAAAGAAATGCACGGGTAACAAATTGCTAGCACACTGCAGAAAGGCGATGCTTAAGAAAATAACATCTCAATAACGACTTTTAAATCAGTAAAGTTTTCGGTGTAGAAATCGGTCGTCATGTTATGGGCATGTAATGCGGAGGATTGAGCAAAATATCGTGAGGAAAGTTTGTGGAGGAGTGAGGAAAGTTTTGAGTATGAATGTGGATGGCTGTATGAGTAGGGGAAGACCAAAGAAATGCACGGGTAACAAATTGCTAGCACACTGCAGAAAGACGATGCTTAAGAAAATAACATCTCAATAACGATTTTTTTATTAGTAAAGTTTTTGGTGTAGAAATCGGTTGTCATGTTATGGGCATGTAATGCGGAGGAGTGAGGAAAATGTCGTGAGGAAAGTTTGTGGAGGAGTGAGGAAAGTTTTGAGTATGAATGTGGATGGCTGTATGAGTAGGGGAAGACCAAAAAACGATGGATAGACTGTATTAAAGATGATATGGCTAGAAAGGGGTGACTACCGAGATGAAGACTAAAAGATAAGTATAGAAGAAAAATAAATGTTACACTGACCACAAAAAAAAATGGGATAACGGTAGGAGAATGATGAATAAAGTTATCGATGCCAAAAACAAAACGGGTAAAATCTCCAAAAGAGTAAGGCGTCTTCTCAAAGAACGAGATAGAACAGATAAAGTGCCGTTAGCGGCATAATAGTGGCACTGCCTCGGCTTGGCTAGTGCCGCAAGAATGCATTGTCACTATCACTGTCACTTGTTATTTTGTTTGATTGTTGAGGTTAGTTCGCTGTAAAACACCTCATTCCCAAAACATTACATTTTCTTGTGCCTAAACGGACCCTGGCACTCGCCGGCCGCTGCCGCGGCATCGCGTTATGTGGTCAACCTAACCTACCTTCCAGCCATTTTCATTTGCTAAGCGAAGGGGTTATGGCTACACTTAAGTTTAGCTGGCTATAGATGAAAGAAATTAACATAAGCCTTTCCTCAAAAACAAAATTACAAGTGACAATGACAATGCAATGCTTACAGCACTTTACCTGACATGACATTATTACTTTGTAAAGTATTTTTTTTTATTTTTTAAATTTTTGTGAATTTGAGGACTATGTGGATTTTTTAATTATTATTATTTTTTCTTTCTTATTTAGTTTTAATGATGGTCTGGCAGTTTGAGTAGTTTATGAGGCCTACCCAAATGTCCTTTCTTTGGTATTGTTCGTCGAGTTGAGCTCCTTAAGTTCTGGGTTGAGCTCCACGATTACTGACAAATGCTTGCACTGACAGGACAGGTCCACTCAAATCTGTGTGGTTCTTTTCTCAAAAGACCATTTCAGACACTAATCTACATGGTCCTCATATGGCCTGACCAAGATTATGTCTGGACTTTAAAAGAGACTATGACCTCTGAGTTTGTTTCGGCCTTTCTTCTCAGAGTAGTCAGATAGGAAACGCCGAACTCATCTAGCTAATTTTTAATTACTTATTTTTTTAAGATGACGTGTAAAAGTGATTCCAATATCCTATTTACAGAATAAACAATTTCATTTCATTTCATTTCATTTCCTGAGCCGAGGCAGCGCTACTAATATGCCGCAAATAGCGGCACTTTATCCGACAGGGATAAAGTGCCGCTAGCGGCACTCTATACACCTTCTAATTTGAATGCACGGCATGACTATCGCCAGTATTCTCTCGCCCGTGGATATGGCGGCTAAGAAGCCTGTGACCTCTAGACCAACGAGGTTGCAATCAATCCGCCATAAAAGATGTTTTAGCGATCTATGTCGTTAAAAAACCAAAGACTCATTGATAAACCAGAGCGAATTCAAATAACTATCACAACTATAATCCAAATATCCAAAATGATAAACAAACTAAGAACAAATTAATCAATTTGTTGGTAACGTGAACATTGTAAAGCTATTAGACCCTCCTTCGAACTAACATACAGTAAATATAACAATATTAATGGACAAGACGAAGCTGTAAACGTTGTTTCAAACTTTGTGCACAAAGTTCTCTTGGAACAATGTGAGCAAGATATCAAACGTAATGCTCGATACCGTCTTAATAAGTTTGGGTGTGGATGTCTGTTACACTGTATACTGGGGAATACACTGCTACCAGTGCACCACACACTTTTAGTAGCCCATCTACGAGTATCCTAATAACTATATAATGTGTTACAAAAAACCCTGCCCGATCTGAAAAGGGCACATAGGTACTGCAATAACATAAAAAAAAAAAAAAATATTATTATTATTAAAATAAAAAGTTATTGCTATTTAAAATTCACGTTTTTAGTATCAAAATTATCCCAAATCCATTAAAAATTGGTGAATTTTAAACAAGGGTCAGATAGACACCCGCTAAACGACGGCATCCCTCGCCCATTTAAGTAACCCGGTAAAACTCCCCATTGAAAAATATGCGGCGATTTTTTTTTTCTTTTTTCCAGTAAATTACCACAAACACTCTCACGGATCGCACGGGGTTTTTGTTACACGCTGTATAATAGTTATATAATTCTATTTGTTGGTAAGCACTTGGGAACGGCTGGACCGATATGGCTATTTTCTGTTTTAAAATGTTCGTAATAGTCCGAATAAGGTTTGTAAGGGAATACTTTAGAAAGTTTCCCGGATAAAAGGTAAAATTTGAGAAAAACTAAAAAGCTTTTTTTCTATGGTATTTTTTTAAGAACTATTCTTTTTACTGGACAAAGTCTGTCGGGTCAGCTAGTTGATAGATAAAAACAGAAGTGTCTGTGAATGTTATACCATGGGCGCAAAAACTATTAACTTTGACATGCCCTGCTTATCGCTTAACCTGCAAAATGATTATAATGCGGACCTTGGACATAAGAACACAATTTTCTAACATAATAAAATTATTACATCCATTAATTTTATTGCAATAGAATAAGAACTCAGTTTTAGAACTCTGCTTGGAACAGGCACCTTCTGGGTATGCTCATTGCATCGTCGACTTCATCCATAGCTTTCCATCACACGAGATAAAGTTCAAGAGAAGGAGCACCAGGCGTTAAAAAAATAGACAAATAAATAGTAAGTAGCCCTTGAATTTGTAACAGCAGATTATGATCTGTTATGAACAAAACCGTATTAAAAAAAAATCTTTTATGCAAAACATGCATTATTTTATAGAGGTAAGAGGAACAGATCAGTGTAAAAATCACTCATCCTCCATAGAAAAGGGAGAATCCTCTGACCAGACGGGTGTCGTGTCTAATGGGCCCGACGATTGATGTCGGGACTCAAACTCAACTCACACTCAACTCAAACTCAACTCCAACTCAAACTCAACTCAAACTCACTCAAACTCAACTCAAACTCAACTCAAACTCAAAGCATTTATTTCAATTAAACCATTTACGGGCACTTTTAAATTGTCAAGAAGTCGGTCAGTCAGAAATATGAAGCTAGTTGCCCATTCCAAAGCGTAGTAGGTACCTATGGAGAAGAACGGGCAAGAAACTCCACCCGGGACACTCTTTTAAATAAAAAAATTGAGACAAAATATTGGTTACATCATTCATGTTGAAATTATGCACGTGAGAACAATGTAGAAAGACGTGCACGTTTGTAAAAACGTCCGTAATAAAAAGAAATAACCATTCAAAAATTTAAAATAAGCCATGGCAGCTAAGAGAAGACCAGTCCCAACTGACGGCGCCCGATCACGAACATGACGCATGGAAGATATATAATATACTGATCGCGCGGTAAACATTGCTTGCGCGATGCAGGATTTGTGTGACGTCAGGTCTTTGATGCATAGTTCGTATGTGGCGTTGTAGATGCCGCCACAATCTTATTAATATTTTCCTGGATTGAACTTGCAACCAGCTCCCTATTTGCGTAACACGCTTTCAATCTCAAACCGAGAGTTTTGGAGGATATTGCTTATCCATTGCTTCATAAGTATTACGCAGTTATCCCGCCGTAGTTCTATCTTCATGCACTGCACAAATGACTTATTAAAATCTCCCTTTGAACCATCTTTTCCACTATTATTAGTATTACACAATGGTGTAACAAAACTCCTATATGATACGAACTTGTCCCTTTTCATTATGCTAGTTCGGTTTACAGAGCAATATGAATAAAACATATGAAGGGTTAAGAGCAATTATTAACGAGTTGTTTACAGGAAGGGTCCAGCAAGGGTCCGTCAATTGCTCCTCTCTATGGCAGAGGCTATTTATAGCCTGGAAAGGCTTTGGAGGGAATAGAAAATTATGTTGTGTTTAGAAATTGGTGGGTAGTTTGTAAGAGAGTTCCGATTTTAGTGCCTTTAGCCAGGTTTTGCAGGTCCTCAAAAATCAGAGTAGGTAATTGATCAAAGATGCATTCAACAACGTAACTCAACTAAACTCACTTCTAAGCCGCATTTAACAGCTGTCAGTGTCATAATTCTTGTGAAATATTGACACTGAGAGCTCCTGAACGTGGTTTAGAATCGCGTTCAGTTTTGTTGCTGAATTTGCCCTTAATGATTAATGGCGAATTCACAAAAAAAACTGAATACGATCAAGAATAATATTTAATTTATTTTTGTAAAAAGAAAATCCCTTCTACCCGGGTTTAACAAGCCCTGTTTTTAAACCCGGATAGAAGGGATTTTCTTTAGCTTAGAGAGAAAAGCCGCTACTCCTTTAACATAATCAGGTACTGACGACAACCACTATTATAAATGAATACCTACGCGAAGAATTTTACATTCAACCACAGACGAATGCAGATCACGCACGCACGCAAAATCATTTAAATAAAAAGCGACTCTTGTTACGCACAGCGGTAATTATCGACAATTGCATTCATCTATAAGTTGCCTCTCTTTCTATCACATAACTCTCATATCTTCTGACTACGATACGCTCACTGAATTGGCCCGACAAGAACAGTCTGCCGCGTATTTGTAGCTGCATACCTAAAATTCGGAGTGAACTATCTGTATTTATCTGTGGTTTAACTATAACCAAACAAGCAATTTGTTCTACATGTTTTTCTTAAACACCCAAATCAGCATAAAAAGAAAAACAAACTAACAACACTTTCTTACAAACAAAACTATACACAAGACCCAAGTAAGTATGTAGAAGAAAATTATATGGCAAAGTTTCTTACGTCCAGGCAAAGTTTTGTAGCGTAGCCACCTTTTGTGACCACAGCATAATCCATTAACAACCTTCTTGTAACAACACCCTAATTTATTATTATAATTTCTTGCATACACTCTGATTATTCTAGGCTGTGTGTTGGAATTGGTTTTAGGTTTGGGCAAAAATGATAGTTGAAATTCAAAGGCCCGTGGAACTTTTGCAAATAAATAGCTCTTAGAAAAAGCGATTCAATCGACTCAGATTTTTATTTCTTCTTATATTATTTTATGTTTTTATTAATGATCGTCAGCAAGTCATCAAAATTGTTTTTCTAGTTTTTATTTTTGTTAATAAGAGCGTGCATTCTGTTTACTTTTTAGTTGTTTACTTGTGGTATAAGCGGCTACACATCAAGATAAACATTTCCAATATAAGCTGACCTCGCATTGTGCGGAAATCCTATACAATGCGAGATCAGCATAAAGTGGAATGTATAGCTTGATGTGTAGCCGTGTGTTATGTACCTAGGTACCTACCCTACACAAATTTCTGTACCACTACTTGCTATGTAAATAACAGTGTCAGGAAGTTATAACAACATCAACAACATACACGATTTGAAAAAAAAAACACGTATCAATAAAAAATATATGAGACCATTACGCATTTTTTCAACCAACAGAAAATAATATTCCACAATTAACGAAAATATCAAAGTCAAAGTCAAAATCCAATAATTTATTTCAATTAGGCACAAAAAAGGCACTTTTGAACGTCAACATTTACAGAAAAATAATAATTGATTCTAGTCGGTATTATAGCCCCTTCCAAAAGGTAGTTTTCGTATGGAGAAGAATGGGCAAGAAACTCCACCGTTACTCTTTTAAAATGTTTTCACAATATCTTGTATACATCAATAAAATTATATAATTATATGTGATGACGATGCACCTAGAATAAGATTACTATACCACGTTAGGTAAAAATAATGAAAGATTAAGGAATGACAGATAAGTTAATCATGTGATAGATGCATGGTGCTCACATATTTACAAACATTGTAAAATTATACGATATTCCTAACATTTTTACAAGTAATAGGTACTAATAAGTCAGTGTGTGAGTTCAGGTAATCACAGAATGCAAAATCAATATTAAAAAAAAATAAAATTATTATACAATTAAATTATTGATGAACATACACAAAAAATATATGCACATGAATTGAGAATCTCCTCCTCTTTTATGAAGTCGTTTAAAAACCATTTCACAATTCCAAAAGGAGTATAATGTAAGGACCATAGCAGGTGGCGTTCTGTAGTTTCTGCCTACCCACATGGAAAGATGGCGTGAGTTTATGTATGAGTGTTTGTGTGTATGTTCACAACACCAAAAAAAAACTAAATCGCTAAGAAAATTTTGTACGTAAACGTAAACATTACAATGCTTGAAAAGGAGTAACATTTCCACCAACATAAACTGGTTTGTTTATAAATAAGAACCCTATCTGTCATTAATTCATTTACTAATTACAGTAGAAGACGTTCTCTTATTACAACAACACCCAGGGGAGAAGGGGGACCCTTTATCCAGGGGGACAGACGTCAAATACCCTGGCTTATCACCTGCATGCAATATACACAGCCTCCCCTCTTGATTCCTGCAACTTGTTATCCAATGTAATCCATTCCGCTGACTTAATTTCTGCTACATGTGTTGAATGATAATGTTTTGGATGTCGTAAAAGGGAGAGTTTTAGAGTTTATTAGAGCGCCTACAAATATGGCAGGAGACTTTTATGGGATACAAGCTTCGTCCCGCGACTTTGTCTGCGTGAAATTCCTTGTTTTGACGACGATAGCCGACTCTTAATGATTTTATACTGAAGATCACGAACATCTAAACGAGTAGTGTTAATGATTTGGAAAAAAAAATATTTTAAATTACAGCATTTTATTAATAATTTGATATATGAATATTTTAGATTATTTTTATATTACATGGTGAAATTAACTTGTAAAGTTATATCTAACGCGGATAAAAAATTGCGAATTACGTAAAATCTATCAAGCGTATTTTTCTGAAACCTTCACTATTTTAAAGATAATTTAATTATTGATCGTTGAGTATACGTGTTTTATTAAAATACCTTTTGTTTTATGTATAATAAATTAATAATGCTTCTAATTTGGGACAGCGCTCCTTGATGGACGAGTCGTATTACTAGCTGGACGTACGACGCATTGCGTGAGCTCAGTAACGAACACGCAAGCTAACCACTGGCATATATCTGCGTCTTAATAAAAATCTCACATTCACTGACACAAAACGCACAGTCTAAACCACTGGGTCTAGAAATACTTTTGTCTTTATAAATCAAAGTCGCTTTTCGTGTTTGTCTCTATGACTGCATTATTCTTCTAAGCCACGCAACAGATTTTGATGACGTTTCCACCATCGTTTAGAGAATTTATTCCGGAAGGTTTGTGTATTAAGGTTACAAAAAGCTAAGAAATCACGATTTTTTTGTCAAACCGTAAAAACCGTGCGAAGCAGGAGCGGGTCGCTAGTAAATATTAACTAAGAAGTTTCATCAGTCTGGCAATCAGCAAAATTGATTTAAATTACACTAAAAGTAGTTTGTACTTTTTTATACTTTAGTTCGAGCCCTTGTTTGCCACATTTGTAAAAATAATAATGTTTTAACTTAAAATCGTGGTCAATAATTAATTTCCTAACCAGATAAGTTACGAGATCTCCAAAACTAAATTTTCTTAATCGCCCAATCCTGTTATTTCAGGGGTCTCAATTTAATTCGTTTTGAAGAGATTACAAACTGTGTCGTTTTCAAATTATTTGATGATTTGCACAGATAATTTGTTATGGTGGCATTAATAAAATCATTTTGCCGAATTTGTTTGAATCTTCTTGTATTTTTGACAGGAGTATTTGTGTTTTGTGAGTCGATAAATTCTGTTTTTGTTTTAACTACTTATTTGAAGTTCTTGTTTGTGTAATCCTTAATGTAAAGAGAATGGTCTTTTAATACGTTGTTTTATAGCTAATAGTTTTATAGAATTTCGTTTCACATAAAAAAAATCTCATATTTTCATTTCATAGAATAATTAATACGCAGAATACATTACTTTGAAGATTTTTAAATCATTAATTTTTGTTTCACATAAAGTTTAATGTTAGAATAATGATATCATAGAATAACAAATCAAATATTCTTTATCCATATATTGTTTATTTAATATAAGACTTATTACCGATACTAACATTTTATCAAGTGACAGTTTATAAACGTTTCAATTCATACCGTTGATAAAATGCATACACTCATATAAAATTACAACACCGCGTTCACAAAAATAATGCGGGTAAATTCTTCTCAAGGCTCAGTTCTAACCAAACCTACTGCTTGCATGCTGCAAGCGAGCATGCAGCATGCAAGCAAGCATGCAGCATGCAAGCGAGCATGCAACATGCAGCAGGCATGGTTTCTGTCACGGCCCCGGCGCTGCGGGGCTCCGGCGGTCCCACGCGAGCTTATCGTCGCAAATGGTATTCATGCTTACCACCAGCTCCTCAGCTCGGGCCACCTCGCCCAACCTCGCCTATGCGGTTTTAAATTACACACTAGGGGTAGGGCAGACAAGTTTTGCAGCGATTCGTTTCTGTCACTAACTTTTGTAGCACACCATATTGACTTTTTAAGAAAGTATTTTATTATTTAATTATATCATTATAACGCTTAAATAATCTTGGTAAATATTTATAAGATATTTATTTATAAAATTATGGATAGCATTACGTTTAATTTGATACATTTTAACAAACAATATTTGAAAAAAAATAATTCTACTGTTTGATAAGTTTGTTAAACAAAAAAAAATGTGATAAAAAATGAATTGAATTGTGTTTCTGTGAAATTATTAATTCAAGTAAATAGTCCTTGAAACAATAATACTCGAAATAAAAATACAAGGACCAAATATTATATGAAACATTTTCTGGGAAACGAAATTCTATGAAATTTCTGTCTGCGAAACAAGGGGACACACTTTTAGTACACATACAGATGTATAGGATTTTATATACTAACCAATTTAAGATGAGGCAATTTTGGGATTTCAGTTTTTCACTCGATGTCCTGCTACGTGCCTGCATATCCGTTGCAAAATCGATTTCCTAAGTCACCTTAGTTATTAATATTCTTTATTTATTTTCCTCTTACAATTATGTTTACGATAGTGTCGCTATCAACTATTATTAATATTATATCAGCTATATTTGGGGGCTTTTGGCCGCAAGGGTCGCACGCTTGCCGCGGTTGGTCCATGGATGGGTGACCATCTTCACATACCAAGACCGCTGCGTGCCTCAGAAAGCACGTTAAGCCAATGGTCCCGACTGTCATTCGTGGATCTTTGACAGTCGTTATGGGAAGTCAGAAGCCCAAAAATCTGACAACCAGTCTTACCAAGGGGTATCGTATTGCCAGTAACTGGGTTGTGGAGGTCAGATAGGCAGTCGCTCCATGTGAAATACTGGTATGCAGCTTCATCCGGTTAGACTGGAAGCCGACGTCAACATATAATATAACACAAAATATGAATTTACTATACTAAAATAGCGACACGTACTCAACTAAAATTTAACAAACAAGTGAAATATATTGAAATTAAAAAAGCCCTGACACAAACATTTCCTCGTTTCTTTCCTACTTCATCATCAGACCCTGTTCACCATATATCTATAACCTATACATTGGGACCATTCCAATGAGCCCGAACACGATACCTGTGCTGTAAGTTGGTAAGGGAGTTGGGTATCCTGCGAATTCCAGGTGATGCTGCAGCATCAGTTCAAGGTTACTATGTTCTTCTAATATCATTGAAGTAACAGAATACCAAATTTTTAATCGATCAGACATGTGGAAGACGCTCACATCCATTCATCAACTAGAAAAGAGCTGATAATCTTTAAACAGCTGAACCGATTTTGATAAAACATGTCTAAGAACTATCGCTAAAAAACCTGCTTTCAAATAAAAAAAATCAAATCGGTTCATCTGTTTAAGAGCTACGGTGCCACAGACAGACTCACACACATAGCGGTCAAACTTATAACACCCCTCTTTTTGTGTTGGGGGTTAAAAAGTACTTAATTAATTACAGTCTAGCCGTTTAGAGACTGCGTTTCCAACACTTGGCAGTTTCATAATAACCAACATGTGTTTTGCGAACTTGATCATTATTACTACTACAAATTGTCCAACTTACAGGAATCGAATCGTCAGGAACGCATTCTCTTGACGGCCTGATTGGCTTATTGGTTATTCGCACGAACTAACTCGCTAAAAACGGGCGAATCGACACTTTAAAAAATAGACTGTTACTACTAAACATCACTAACAAACATAATAAGTTCGGTTAGTTAGTTTAGTTGTATTTATTTGGAGCAAGCTGTGTTCTCTGCACTTTTCCGGCTATTAGGTTCTTAATAAAGAAGCCAAAAGTCTTTCAAAGCCTACAGCAGGGCAAAAACTTTATCACAATAACTACGCACACATTTTTTTCACAACCGATCAATTTCTGAACGACACGTTCACAATCTAAATCCGCACACTCGCGTCAAAACACAAAGACATTTAACACGAAAATGTAAAAGATTTCTTTATTTACGACAGTATACGTCTCGACTTCGCGACTCAGCTGATTTATCGGCTCAACGCAACATATTTCGCACAAAACAGACCTTATAAATCATAGCACAGATGGTTCAAATGTAACACTCCCTGTTTTTGGACAAATATATTTTTTGTCTGGTTGTAGTATTAAATGGAGGGTACGTAAGGAGGAAGTTAGTTTTTGGGAATTGAATAAAGCATTAGTATAACATAATTTTATTCGATTGACTTTCCATCTTCATATTTCGATTAACTTTAATAATTTTAAATTAAATATAAATTGTTAGAAAAGTATATGTATTGTAATAATGGATGTTGTGTTATTATATAGTAGGGTATGCAATATAATATTAACTTTAAGTATATAGTATAACCTAGCTTGGCGGGAAAGTCCGAAAGGGATACCGTGGGCCTGGCAACGTACAGGCAACTGAGGAATATGGGTGGGTTTTAGTCAATAAGAGTCTGACACTTGAATTTTCCACAAAAAAAAAAGTATAACCTAGCTATAAGCTAAATGTTAATACTTGCTGTGCCCTAACAGGGTCATGTACGCTTAAGTTTTAGCCTAGTCATAGCCTGTAAATAAATAAATAAATTTTGATATTTGGTAAAGTTTTTCAAGAAATAAACGTGAATACATTATGTTATCTGAAAATAAACAGTGCCTTTATTGTTTTTATTAAATAATTAATTATATAGGCTAACCTCTATAGTTACATACCAAACCTGGCAGTTTAAATAAACTTTTCTATCAATATATTTGTTTTGTTAGAATGTGTTTCAATGTACAGTACAACCATTTTCATAATGTCCCTCGGCAAGCTTCGTGTTTCGTCGGTCGTCGGATTTCTATTGCACTTGGTGCAGACCGGACGCTCTCAATCGACTTGAAAGTATATAGAGTTGTTAATACTCTTTTATTTTAATGTAATTTATTTTAAAAAGGGGAGGAAAGCTGCTAGACTGACGAAGCACGAAGTTCGCCGAGGGACACTAAGAAAATAAGAGTACTGTCTATGTTTGTGTTTATATCTTTATAACAGTAAAGAAAACAACAAAAGCGTAATAACATACAGATATACATAAAGTCACGCCTTCTTCACATGTGGGTAGGCAGAAACGCCACCTGTTCATACATCTAGTCATACACGCACGCCGGTTGCGCGTACTATGCACCCGACCTTTCTGAAGATCATCACCAATAAGGTCAATATCTGCTAGGGTGTCGGTTCCCGTCCTCTCGTCGTCAAAGCATGATAAATGAACTAGAATAGATACATTTCTTCGCACAGAACATTCCTGATTACTGAGTGTTAGTGTTACTGTGTTATTGAACATACCAAAAAACCATACAGTAGGCCTTTGTTTTTTCTTTTTTGGATGGGAAATTATCAAATAACTTCTCCCGCTCTGGGTAGAGGCGTGCGGCATGCGGGAGAGCGTGTCAGATTCGTGTCTCTTACTGATTAAAACCCACCCATGTTCCTTCAGTTGCCTGTACGTTGCCAGGGGCCACGGTATCCCTTTCAGACTTTCCCGCAACCCCGGCAGGCATCGGTCCTAACGGACCCCTTCACTTCTGCTGACATATCTTTGAGGCGCGCGTCGTCGACCCGGGCCTAGTCCTTATCGGACGGCGAGCTACCCATTGCTCATCGTCCGCAAGCCCGCGCCTATGGTGGCCGGGAATCGACACAGTATGCCTTTGCGTGATCTCTAGCAAACAAGAGAAGTAGACTGGAAGATGCTTCCACCTACCCCACTGACACCCTAAGTACTTTTACCTAAAATAATCTGCCAGGAGTCCACCACTTTTTGTACACCATTTTATTTCTTAATCTGCAGGGTGTACTGTATGAACGTGTAACCCCTTTGCAATAATTAAACACCCCTTAAAGCCTAGGCGAACATCCATCGAAATTCCAAGATTTGTGTTTCTGTTTTTTTTTGAAAATTTGGCATTAAATTGCATTCCTCTAAGCTCTCAAATTAAATGGCCATGGTTGCAATTTTAATTGGTAGTGAATACGTTAACACAGCTTTAAAGGTAACGAAGTGTTGTAAAATATCAAACAGTTAAAAGATACAAAAAGTAGTTATTTCTTTGTACACCAGATCATACATAACATAAATATAAAATTATATAGGAACTACAAAACATACAACTGGCCTTATCGCTTACTGCGATCTCTTCCACGCTACAGTAGAATTAACGATTTAAAAAATCATCTACCTACATAAAATTTTATTTCTATTTATTTGTTTTATTATTTATGTACAGACAGAAAAATAGATACAGATAAGACATAATCATAATCATGAGTACAAAGGTACTGCTTATTTCTTAATAAATTTCTTCCAGCATACCTGCGATAAGAGAAATGAGAAAGAAATGTAGACAATACTGTGTGAGAACAAGAAGAGGAAAATATAAATATGCGAAGTCTTAAACAAAAATATTGAAATAAACCTATTCGTATAACGTAATAAATTAACATATACTTAAATAAATACATAGCGCTTAAATATATAAACATACATACTATAAGTATATAAATACTCACAGTTGAGAGGAAAGGTAATGTTCTTTTTTTATTTCTAGTTCCATAATACTCAAATCTTACACCACATCATTCATATACTCAATTTAACGCTACCCAAATCCCATAACGCCAGGAATGCTATATGGGGATGGCAGAGGGTGGTCAGAAAAATGAACCGAGATGTGACATCACACTCATTTATCATCCACCGGGGTAAATACAGGGTGACTTCGGGGAATTGAACTTGTATTTTTATAGGAATGAGTTTTTATGCGTAGTTCATGCGAGGAGGATGAGGTTTATGATGAAAATGCAAAACATGGAGGTTTTAAGAGGGCGCACACCAACACATTTAAAGGAGTGCCTTTAAATAATATTATCTCGTGACTGAGAAGGAATTATGAATATAACGGCTAGGAAGGACCGTCGGTAAGTGTGTCTAGAATTTTCTGATTTTTTTATTTATTAGCTTTATAATTTTTATCCCTTACATTTAGTTTTTTTTTATGTGTACGTACTTATTTATTTGTTAGTAATGTTAGTTTTGTACTATAATAAGGTTAGGTGTAAGGGCCGCCTTTTGCGGTGAAAGCCTCCTCCGTTCCAGGTGGCTCTGTCCTTTGCCCGTATGAGCCATAAGGCTCCGGCTATATGTATGATGTCATCACTCCATCTTTTAGAAGGTCTGAATTTTCTGATAGGTACCTTTTATAAAGTTTCATATTGAAACGCGACAACACAATGCGATCAAAAGAAAAGCGGCCAAATTCCTCTAGATCGTATTTTGTTGCTTCGTGTCTCAATATGAAACTTTATAAAAGGTTTTAGAAAGTTCTAGACACACTTACCGAGGGTCCTTACTAGCCGTTATTCATAATTCCTTCTCAGTCACAAGATAATATTTTTTGAGAGGAATGGCGCTAGTGGACCGTTGGGCGCAATTTTAAATTAAGAGCTTGGTTTATTGGTGAAATGAAAATGTAGGCTTTTTAGTTATGTACTGATTGCTTGTTGGTGATTTTATTACAGATGATTAAATGCCAAATTTTTACGAATGTTTACTTTAGTGTAAGTAAGTCAGTGACATAGAACAGCATTGTGACAGTGCAACGCATAAATTAGGTAAGTTAGGGACTAGACTAGAGCTATCTGACTACATACTTAAATTGTCCGCATATTCATATAAAAAAAAAAAGTTTATTCTGCACAAACAAAACGTACATTTAAATAAAAAACACAAAATACAAAAGTAGCCAAAAGCCTCGTATTTAGCCAACAAATAAACTCTATATAAAATGTTGTGCATCGCACCTACACCTGTCTTTTTTCTTTCATTTTTTCTGACGTAGTGTGTCAATGTAATAAACAATTAATTTCCCTGTACCTATTTAATTTTTTTGCAGGTATTAAGTTACCAGATTAGGATACTGCCTAAATGTATAACGTCCGTCCGCAATATCAAGGACCGTGGGAAGAGCCTTGGTGTGCGGTGCGTGGCTGTCCGCGTCCATCCACAATATCACGCATCGTGGAAAACCGCCTCACAGTACCATTCCGGAGCCGACCGCAAGCGGCAACTGTCGTCGCGACACAACTGAAGATGAAGATGACATTTTCCTAGCTACGGAAGGTATTTCATAGAAATTCATAGAAACCATTCGTGTCGCAGCGACACGTCGCCTGCAGTTGTCACCTGCGATTGGCTACAGAATTGTACCTTTAAGAATTTAGGCACGTAGAACAATTTCTCATGCGTATACACAGATATCTCGACATTTTAACATGTCGGCTATTGCACCCGTGCGAAGTCACGGGCGCAAAGGCTAGTTTAAAATATTTCATTTTGATCTCAAATTAAATAACGTGATCCATAATTGGTCATTGTTTCAGAATACAGACTCTAGTCTATAAACTTCCAACAATGAATACTTTACGCACTAATAAAAGCCTCTTTTCCACATTTACGTACAAAAGAACTTGTTTAATATTCCCAGTGTTAGAAAAACAATATAAAAGGCTAAGTTTACCGTTACTTTTATCTAGGATAAGAATTCAATCGGCTTTTGTTATTACTTAGATAAACACTCTTGGCAATCCTAGGAAAATCTTTATATTTTTTTGCGTACAGGCACAGATGAATACAGAAGGCGCACTCCGTATTTTAGGTATGAAGCTACAAGTACGCGGCGGGCTTGTCTTGTCGGGCCAATCCAGTGATCATAACGTAGGTAGTCAGAAGATATAAGAGTTATGCGATAAAAAGAGAGGCAACTTCTAGGTGAATATAAGAACTGTAGGTAATTACCGCTGTGGTAAAATTGGGCAAAAATTATTGCTGGGAAATGATTTTTCTTTCGGTTTGAAGAATCGCTGATAACGATGGCGGGCAACATGCAAAATATTCTGCTTATGGGTGCATGTAATGGTACAGGAGTTGTAGTGGTATTTAAAAAGTTCAGTTGAGTATATATAGCATTAAAAACTTGTTTTCGTGAAAATAAAGTTGGATATTTGACCCTCAAGGTTCCCAGGTATGGTCCAGTACAAGAAAATGATTATAATGACGGGGAGTACACGGGACTCGACTTCGGTTAGCGTTTTTTTACTCCCATTATCCTAATATTTTTGTTTTTTATTTTTTACGTTTTTGACATTTCTCAGAACCCTAAGGTCCCGGATCTTTGGAAGGCGTACGAGGGGCCGAAGCCAACTCGCAGAGGCCCGTTAGAATTGTTTAATGAAACGAGGCACTAACCGACGATTATCCCTGTACGCACTATGCTAGTGCACCCAAGGACAACCCCCGGTTGGTGCAGACAGCAAGATATGGAAACAAAGATTATTATTATTTATTATTATTATATAAGGAAAGGCAGCAGGAATCCGCTGGATGCTAGAGGCACAGAATCGGTGGAAGTGGCGGTGCTTGGGGGAGGCCTATGTCCAGCAGTGGACGTCTTTCGGCTGAAATGATGATGAGGATGATTATAATATTATAAATGCGAAAGTGAGTTTGTTTGTTTGTTTTTTATGCTTTCACGCTAAAACGGCTAAACGGATTTGAATGCAATTTGGCACATGGGTAGACCATGACCTGGAGAAGGACATAGGTTACCTTTTATCCCGATATTTTCAAAGGATCGAGACTTATGCGGGTGAAACCGCGGGCGCAGCTAGTTGTTGATAAGTCTCGATAGCTATTATTCTACTGTTTAAAAATAAGTTTACCAATATAATGTTTTATCGTGAAAACACTGGCATGACCTATAAACAAAATTTGGAAGATCACCAACTTGCACTGGGTCCGTGTGGTGGATTACGGCCCACTGCCTCTCACAGAAAGGAGGTCCAGTAGTGGGAACATTATAGGCTGATTATGCTACGTAAATAATAATATAATGTTTTACACTACAAGACTTGTTAGAATCAAAAGTGTTTTTCTACCGGGAGAAATTCTAATCACAGAGACTTATAAGATACTAGCTGCGTCCCACGGTTTGACCCGCATAAGTCTCGATCCCGTGGGAATATCGGAATAAAAAGTATCCTATGTTCTAACCTAGGTCATGGTCTAACCACGTGCCAAACTTCATCCAAATCTGTTCAGCCATTTTAGCGTGAAAGCGTAACAAACAATCAATTTAGATTTAGATAACAGAAAACTTTGGTTAAAAGAAAATAAAGCAAGCTCACTTTTCAAGCAGTCTACCGCTGTTAGTGGCAGTTATTTTTATTAAATTTTTGCAGATATTTCGGCGTAAACAAAGTAATACTTACAAAACACAAACTCACACACACACACTTACTTAAAAATATCATACACGGCAGAGTAAACAAAAATTGTATCGACTTAAATAAACATAATAAAATAAAGTGTTAAATGGTTAATCTCATCACTAGCAGTAGTGATGTCGGTAGCGACAATCGATAAGTCGCAATAGAGACCCGACTTATGATTGGTTCAAGTTAGGGGCGAATAGCGTGTTACATACATAATAATATTATTATTTTTATGCATAGATTTTCCACGGGTGAAGAACAATGGCGAGCATTAAAATATTTGAACTCAAATGTAAAATATTCCTGTCTCCTGGATGGATTACTGTATTTATTATTAACTCACTGTATTAGTCATAAGTAATTTATAATATTTAATATTTTGCTGAGCAATGGCCGGTTTTGCGTGGATGTGACGCATATTTTCCCTCAAATTGTTATTTTCGTGTTTTGTTCTTTATTTGCGTCATGTTTACCGCAAATAAACGTATTTTCTTTCTGTTTCTTTTCTTTCATAATCTCAAGCGGGAGATTTGAGAAAACTAATCTAATGAAATAAAAACATAACAAATATAAAACTAAATATAAAAATATAACTTATACTTACTAATACTAATAATATTGGATGTTTGTTTCTCAATCATACAAAAACGGCTGAACGGAATTGAACGACATTTGGCACACAGATACTTTATACATTGAATTATACATAGGATACTTTTCATCCCGATATTCTTACAGGATCGAGACTGATGCAGATGAAACTGCGGACCACTGCTAATTTCGCTACAAAAAAATAACGAGTTTTACAAGTTTTAGGAAAACTTGACTAGTAAAAAAGTTGTTTTCTTAATAAAAAAGTTATATTTTAATGTATTAGCCTGAAAATGTCGATATAGCTAAGGAGATTTCTTAAAATATTAATTTGTAATTCATGATATTGTAACCTTCGCTTAGCAGTAGGCCAATATAGGTTAACTAAAAAAAAAACTTTTTTATTATGCCTTTACTCAAAACAGAGACTGAGATTATGTCATGCTCACTCCAATGTCTCGCTGATGGTAGGATGTGTTGGATCATTTAGTTCCCTTCAAAATGTTTGATCTGAATGATGCTGATCCATATGTCACGTTCGTGAACGGGCGCCTGGACGCACGGAAATGGTCTTCTCTTAGATACCCACCCACGACTTGTTTTAATTTATATATATATATATATATTTTTTTTTTTTTTTACTACGGAATCTTTTAACGTGCACGTCTTTCTACATCGTTTTCACATGTATAATATCAACATAAATGATGTAACCAATATTTCGTAACAATATTTTGATTTCAAAGTGTCCGTGGAGTTTTTTGCCCGTTCTTCTCCATAGGAATCTACTACACTTCTGAATGAGGAACTAGCTTCATCTTTCTGTCAATCCCTTGACAGTACAAAAGTGCCTGTAATTGGTTTAATTTAAATAAATGCTTTGAGTTTTGAGTTTCTGACCTATAATTTATGATTGCACTTAGACCACACTCCAAGACACTCATACTGATTCGCAGAACTTAAGCCCACACTAGCCGCTCGCCGTAAGTCCCGTATAATAGACCTCCATAAGTCCAAATCTGGGAAGACACATCGCTACGAGATGCGCTTTATCAAAATTATTGGAACATTTTATGGATTCTAAAGGTAATGAATTTCGTTCACCGTTTTGAGAGCAGTGGTGATGAAATAATTTACATAAAGTAAAGTGCCTGCTTAAGTTTAAACCCACGACCTACAAGTCTTTAGTCGCAGATGTTACTACTGGGTGAAGGAAAAGAAAACCGGCATGTCCTAGAACCAAAAATTCGAAGACTTGTGACATCTAGCAACACGCTCTGGGCCCGCGTGGTAGATTATGGCCCACTCGCTCTCACCCAGCAGTGGGAACATTATAGGCTGATAATTTAAAGGTAGGTTAATAAGGAGCTATGGTGGGAACAAATAGCCTACCTACATTACTAATAATAATAGATAAGAAAATTATTTCTCCAAAATAATACAACAGATTACACATACTTATAGGCCTTAGGAGAATATAACATGGGAGTATCTGTATCCGAACTAGGACAAGTCCTGTATATCGGCAAATACCGTCTAACTCCTCAAAACAAACAATAATAAATATTAGCCCAGAAGACATGCAAAAAGAGGGTATCTATGAATGATTAACGACGAAAAACTGGGGGTCTACAAAATCACACACACATACACATTTTAGTATCGTTTCAGGGGGTCAAACTCCCTAAGTGAAATCCGTAGTTTCAGCCGAAGTTACGGACGCTTTGCTCTCCATCTCACTCACGGTATGTATGTCGGTAAGTGAGACGGAGATATAAGCACCCGTAACTGCGGCCGAAACTACGCATCTCGCTTAGAGAGTTTGACCCCCTGAAACGATACTAAAATGTGTATGCGTGTGTGATTTTGTGTAACAGCATATAGATACTGCGCGACTGTCTATTATAGTATTCCTTTGAGTTCCTCAAAAAATTTGACGAACGTGACTAAGCTATGCGAATGACGTGATTACCATTATTCAGCCTAGTTACGTCATTGTATAATGAAACGCATTTGTAATTCCCGAATGGGTTATCCGTATTAAATTTATTTATTTCAAATAGGTACATAGCATGGTTATACATTGTACATTGATTACTCAATGTTAACAGGTATACGTTAGGCAGAACTATACTTCTGAGGTATGTTTCTATTTTTAGGGATTTGTCAAGAGAATCCGTCGCCATCTTATTTTAAAATATAGTTTTCTGCTTGAGTCTACATTTCGATGTTTTTTAACGCCCGACACAAACAGAGGGGTGTTATAAGTTTGATCGCTGTCTGTTTGTGGCACCGTAGCTCTTAAAAAGGTGAACCGATTTTAATGCGGTTTTTTTATTATTTGAAAGCGGGTTTTCTAGCGATGGTTTTTAGACATGTTTTATCGAAAACGGTTCAGCCGTTTGAAGATTATCAGCTCTTTTCTTCAATGATATTAGAAGAACATAGTAACCTTGAACTGAAATTGGAATTTGCAGGATACCCAACTCCCTTACGAACTTACAGCACCGGTCGAGTGTTTGGTCTCATTGTAATGGTCTCAATGAATAGATTATATAAACAGGGTCTGGTGATGGAGTAGGAAAGAGAAATGAGGAAATGTTTGTGTCGGGGGTTTTTAAATTTTTAATATAATTGCAATTTGGGGTAGAGCTGAAACAATAAACATATGATATAATTACAAGTTAAATTATATTTGTTAGACCACTTCTTCTTCCCAGTTAAAGCACTAGGAAGTGGTGAAGGGAAGGCGTTTTGGGGGACTATCTTATGTAACTTTGACGTTCAAAAAGTGCTGATTCCCAGCCTAGTTACCTTAGAATTTGATTAAAGAAAAATGTACGTGTAAAAGTATCTTAAAAGATCTCCTTACAAAAATAAACATTTCATTTAATTTTATTTCATAAAGTAATATTATGTAATAAAACATTAATAAAAACAAAGTTTTGAACTTACTGTTTGGTTTTTATTAAAACACTATTATTATTTCAAAACATCGATACCGTCGCATCACTAGTACAACGACTACGTACGAACTTAAGTGGGATATCGTAAAATTATTACTTTACAGCTACCTGCTTATGACAAGGGGGATAAGCGTCGATATACTGCGGCCCACCACTACGGATTTCGGTACGTAATTTACCGAATTATTGCTACCTACAATATGCTACTGTACTGGAACCAGGTTCTTTCTTTAGTGAATGTCGTGTCTTTTTGTAGTATTTTATTCTGCTTGTTGGATGTGTAGGTTTATATTTTAATCTACGTGATAATATTCTTAAATTCATTCATTCATTTGCTAACTGACAGACAACGCACAGCGGTGGGTCTACAGACCGTTCACTATAACTTGTCCCTTGCCGTCATGTTGCTTGTCAAGCTTAGTTTTAATACTAATACCGTCTTATTACGAAACGAGTTCTAAGTTTGGTCCAAGCTTAATCCTTTCAGCCAGTTGTTTTATTTCGAACCTTATTCCGACTGGTTTAAAGTTCTTAATACAAAGTTGACAACATAGACTCGGATTTAAAATCAGATTTTGTATTTAGAACTTTAAAGATGTCGAAATAAATTTCGGAATTCAAAAATGGCTCGTTGGCTTAAACCTGGTTGTAAAGATAAACCTGGTTTTGTAATAAGGCCGATAGTGTTCAAAATGGTGACTGACAGAACAGTGGTACCAATCGACTCACGGGAGAAGTTATTATGAACGCACTGTAGAATGATGAAATGCACAAGAGTTCCATATATTTTAACGAAACGAAAAAACTAAAGATTTTTGGAAATTTTATCTTTTAACGATGTTAAATAAAGCATGAAAGTTTGTATGGAAGTTTGCCATTTTTACCCGACAACGGCGAAACAAAAAGGAGGATTATGATTTTGACCATATGTATGTATGCATGTGGGTATGTACGGTCATCTGTTCCCATCATAAGTTCTAAATTACTTATCATAATTTGGCAAATGAGGTACTGTTGGAAGCTTCTTGATCGTCCGCTGACTGTGACGTCACATTATTAATTTGCCTGTCTATGATGTCTTCTTTATACCTTTTTATTTGGGTTTTTATAACTTTTATTCTTGCCGATTGGAAATCCCATCGACGCACGGGATGTATTTCTAGAAACATTAAAATAATTTCGTTTTATCCTTAATCATTTCCTAAAACTGGTTGCCAAAGTCAATCTAATTGCCACTTTGTACAAATTAATTGCTTTCAATTCTCCAAGTAAACTTCATTGTGATATTAAATATCAATTGTTTTCAGTGGCATTCAAAGTGATCTTCGTTGAATTGTTGGCGTAACTTCGATTAGTAGGTAATATAACTCTGGAGAATATTTTCTCTTTGATTTTGTTGTGGGAAATAGGAAAACAAACTTGTTCTTGGAGTTCTTATGACTAATTAATTGAATTTGAAAGAATAACATAGGTTTTTAATATAAGTGTACTTTTAGTGCTGTGGGCCTTGTAAGAATGCGTGGAGAAACCTTTTGTAAAAATGTACGATAAAACTGAAATTCCTTGTTTCACAAATAATATTTAATAAATTTTGAGACTTTATTCCTATTTAGGGGTGATACTAATTGTGCATGTCGCAAAAATGAAAACTAAAATACTATGGGATAGTTGTATTTCCGACTCAAAAATTGTATGAATTTACGTTGCGTTTGCGTCACGCGTTAGTGCCAAGGCCTCTGATAGAATAATGTGTGAATTCCACAAAAAATTCATTGAATAGCCAAATAAACCAGAAGCGCTCCAGAATCAACAGTTACTCAAGAATCTTTGCTTAATACAAATGGAAATTATGGTTTAATTTCCATTTGTATTACAAAACAATTCACATCCACTACTACACAAAAACCACAAGAATGCTCAGCAAAATCATTTTTAATAGAAACAGGTAGTAACACTGTTTTTCTATTTCAGTCACAAAGGCAAACTCCACAAAGGATAAAAACAGGTTCTGTGTTGTAAGAAAAAACGTAGAAATCTGTGTTAGCAAGTTGTTAGCGAGCCCTTTGAGAGAACTGAGAATTTCTCTACTTAAACTGGGGTTTTTATACTCTTTGAAGCCTTCGATTTTGTGAGCAGGCACGGTTTGGAGTTGCTCTTGTTTTTATACTCTTATGTAGTTTTCTTCTGAGTTGGTTTGGAGATTAGTATATCGAATTACCCTTGAACGATATAACTGTTTACAGAAAGCATGGTTCACCGACGAACGGTAATACGAGAAAACTATTAGTCGATACCATTATTTAACGACAGCACGTTTCGCCGAATAACGCTACATAGAATGAATGGTTGGCCGATACCAAGATTTGCCGATCTCATGGTTCGCCGGAACACGCTTAAACTAAATAATTCTTTATCGATAACAATTTCCATCGAAAGTACCTTTTCATACACCGCCGAACCAAAATAATTGTCTTTAGTTTCTCGCTCATACAATTTTGACAGACATCGATTAAATTGCATTAACTACTATTTCCATGCGTTTATCTTAATAATGCATTAACAATTGATATATGTACAACTGGTTACGGAAACAAATTAGATGATGCTCATTATTATTACGTTGGCCACATTGTAAAAATGGTAAACATTCTCGCTGGTCAGTGTATTGTTGCAAATATGTGGGTAGTTAGAAACTATTTCCAACTTGAGCACAAAATAGTGACTTGAATCAAAACTACGTTCCCGTTTATTTTCGTTGTTATTACGATCAATCAATTATTTTGAAAATGAGTGTATTATGTTGTAATGTAATGAAATCAAAACGCGGCGCTAGTGTACTTATTGTGGATGGATATTCATATCACCTCAACAAAAGATTGGACGACAAATATTACTGGAGATGTACGCTGAAAAGTTCTAAAGGTTGTGGTGCTACTGTGACAACAATATTTTGCATAAATGAACATTCGATTTTAAATGAAAACAGCGGACATGGGCATCTTCCAGAGCCAGAAAAGCGGTTACAGATGAGTTGTAATGCAAAGATAAAAGAAATTGCAAATAATTCAATGGACTCTCCATCACAAATTGTTAATCGCTGCTTGCAAGATGTGCCAACTACGAGTGCTGCTCAATTGCCTAGCAAAGCGGCAGCACATTCAAGGGTAATTCGATATACCGTACGGGACTCCTTCAAAATTATGGCAAATAGTAACCATGGAATGAGTTGCCTATTCATCTCTATATTCATTAATTTCATTCTATTGAAATATCTCGACCTAACTCGAATACCTTGAATCTGGCAACTAGATTTTTGACTAACTAGACTTTTTGTGTATAATTTGTGTGTTATTGTGTTGTTGTTTTAGATGTACGTATGTGTATTGTAAACTGATATATTATTATGTATGTTTTAAGTTAAGGTTACTACGTACTATTTATAGTCTAATTAAAGTTTTCCTGTACCGTATTTTACACACTGTGTCTACGTTTCTCATCCTGTTGGAGGTCTGTTAACTGAGCAATACTTTTGTGCTTCTCTATTTCTATGTATTTTTCTGTATTAAATGTTTTGTGTGTATAAGAATATATAGTGGTGCCGATTCTCTTGTACACCGAACTAAACTAACTAAACTATCACTAAAATTCCTTACTTTTTACTATGAGAATCTTAACGCTATTCTGCAATAAAAAGTCTCTAAACTTAAAAAATATTTTGACACAACTAAATCGAATTTGACAATCGCGACTCCACGTGGTACACACTTGTTTGCCCTACCCCGTGAATTTTTTTAGAGCCGGAGGTGCGCAGGGGGGGCAGCCTCGACGTGTTTTATATGGAATTTTTCACGTTTTGCATGGAAAAAAAAAAATATATTACCTACGTGTTGATAATTAGGGGTATAAGTGTATCATAAAGGGGGTCGAAATTTTCATTATTTTTGCGATAGGACACACCATTTTCGAGTTATAAGCAAAAGAAAAGAAAAAAATATATATACAGTACTGTTTTTGCATCTGAAGTCGAGGTGTTCGTGTGAATTTTAGTTCATGACAACTAATAGTATTCCACACCATATTTTATCGCGATTAAAAATGGTCAGATTTAGATAGAAAATTAAAATTTTAGGTGAAAAACGTCAAATTCAGAATAGCAAAATTGTCATTTTCACTAAATTAAAATCTCAGAGCCATCTTAGTGCTGTCAAACTAAAATATAGTTAAGTTGTGTCACTTTAGTCTATTTCAGAATGGGAAATCATCGTTTGACAGGAATAAACTAAATTTTAGTGATTTTTAGTCTAGTTTAGAGGCATTTGTGACAAGAGAATCGGCACCAGTGTCTACCTCGTTAGTCTAGTGGTCACCAGCGCTACTGCGAACATGAGGTCCTGGGTCGGGTGAAGGGTTTTTGGGTTTTTCCATCAGGAATTTCTCAGTAGCAGCCCTAATCCTAGATTTGTGTCCGGTTGATGGCTTTAGACTCGCGCCCTATTACATGAGACTTAATCATAGCTGGCGAAATGTGGGTTTACTATAGTACACTTCTGCTTAACTCTTCGGAAATTACGGTTATGATGTTATGTAATGAATAAATAAATAAATGTGATGTCTTCAGTGGTTGGTAATTTCTACACTTTATATTCGATAGCAACATAAGATTATTGGTATCTTACCTCGCCTAAGTATTAACCTTCTTGGAATAACTACATCTTGTATTCCTGGAAGTAGTTCTAGACTATCAATAGACAGAAATTCATTGTCTGCTAATATTATTACGATCTCCTCCAGTTTATAGTTCTCTGAAACAGTAACGATAATCCAATTGTAGAAGTTTAAGTTTGTATTTGAGAAACAATTATTATTGTCTATGGTGTTGATGGTAGCGCTATGTATGGCATTAGAGTAAAAAAAAAGATGATTGTCAGCTAATTCAAATGTAGCAGTGATAGCCTAGTGGTATGACCGTCGTACTGCCAAGTCATAGGTCTCGAGTTCAAACCCAAGGCAAGCACCTTTGACTTTTCGGATTCATGTGCGTATTGTATAATTATCACTTGCTCCTAAAACGGTGAAGGAAAACATCGTGAGGAAACCGGCATGCCTGAGAGATATTTATCATTGGCATGTGAAGCTAAGTTAGAGGCCCTTGGGCGGCTTTAAAAGTCTGACACCAGGTTAGTCACTAACCACATGAAAAGAAGAAGCTAATTCAAATAAAATAAATATGGTAAACAACATTTAAAAAAAACTATAACAAATAGGAAAGGAATATGGTGTCTTCCATATAATATTAGGAATTCTACAGGTTATGGGCCCAGCGCGTTTCCACTGCGCTTGGCTACACCAATAACTATGTTTCTTGGAATTGGTGACTTCAGTTTCAGTACAGCACCCTAATGGCGTAACACACTTTCAATCACAATCTGAATGATTTTAGGGAATATTGGTAATTAATTGCTTCTTAAGTTTGAACAACTTGTCTGCTCAACAATGTAAATAACGCAATGAATGTTGTTGAACTGTCAAACTGAATGCTATTGCTACTGTAAGTGTGTTACGCAATTACTCCACAGGTTGTAACAGATTGATAACATTATATCACACCTTTAATCCTCGAAGGATAAGTTACTATTATTTCAAAGGCATACAATTTTACAGCTCAGATTTATCGGTACCCTAAATGTTCTGCTAATTTGGTTGCAATTTAGGTTATAACGTCTACCCTTTTTTTGTTTTTTTTGTTTGGTAAATTACTTAATGACTTAAGCCCACCCGTGTTCCTTCAGTTGCCTGTACGTTGCCAGGGGCCACGGTATCCCTTTTGGACTTTCCCGCAACCCCGGCAGGCATGGTCCTGTCGGACCCCTTCAGTTCTGCTGACATCTCTTTGAGGCGCGCGTAGAACACAACGCGACGTCGACCCGGGATGACGTCTACCCACGCTTTCAAATAGGAATATAAAAATTGACTGCCTCTCGTGGTCGCTAGCGCGATTGCTGAACGTGGGGTCCTGGGTTCAATTCTCAGGTCTGGTAAAGTGATATTGAATTTTTCCATTAGGAATTTCTCAGTAGCAACCCGGAGTTTGGAAGTTGGCCGTGCCTCTGAAAGCTCGTAAAGCTGTTGGTCCAGCGCCTGATCTTTCCCCGATCGTGTCAGATTGCCGTCCCATTGGACCATGAGAGTCACACACACTTGTGCACTAACATTTCTCCTGCGAACTTGGCTAATCCGCGATTGGTCACCTTAATCGAAATCAGTGATTCAAAAAGATGAATTAAGTTGGTTTACATAATAATTATGCTTCTTAACTGAAAGATGAACGAACATCCTACACTTTAGAAGCTTTACAACAACAAAATTTAACCCTTCACAATATTCACGACTAATAAGCCCGTTTTTACTAACGGCCAGTTTAGGAATAGCAGATCCAATATATAAGGTCCCATTAAAATAGATGGACAAACTTTTAGAAATCATTCAGACCACCAAAATAAGGACAATGGTAAAAAAATAAAATAAAAAAACGCATTAGATATTTACAAGAAAAATAAATCAGCTAACGAAAATACACTGAAAATGTTGGTTATCCAATGCCATTTATTATGTTAGGTCAAAATAAAATCACTTTAATCAGATATGCTTGCTTATAATTGCTTAGACGTACTGAACGCTGTGTTAAGTTTTGTCCACCTATTTGAATGGGACCTTGTATACGCAAAATACGCGCTTTGACATGGAGTTGCGGACACCAGCCTGTATTACTGATTACCTTACGTAAGCAGATTCTAAGCAACCAATCCTGTTTCACCATTAATTAATCAGTAAGTTTCGAAATCTACTTGCACTAAGTAACTGCTTAATATCTATGCATTAAATTTAGATGCCGCCTAGTGTTATTACGATTACTGAATTAAATCTTTTATCCCTGTCGTTCAGCAACCTACATTGATCTCAATCCCACTGGTCTTCAGAAAAAAATTGGCCAGTTGCAAGTCGTACTCGCAAACGAAGGGTTCCGTAACACCATACAATTTTACACTACACTTTTCTTACTTAAGTAAAAAAAACACGTTTCCTGTATCCCCTTTAATTTTTAACATGATAAAATTTGTCGTTATAGCTGCAACAGAAATACTCAATCTGTGAAAACGACAATCAACTATCTACCTAATTACGGTTCATGAGATACAGCCCGCTGACAGACAAACGGAGAACGGACGGACAGCGCAGGTTTAGTAATACGGTTCCGTTTGGCACCTTTCGGTTATGGAACCTGAATTGAATTTATATTGATTTTGAATTAAATTATTATTAGACTAATAGTTTTGTGACCAATGTGGAATGTAGTGTTTGCTTCTTTTTTTTTTCCTGTCTTTACGATTATTGTTTTAATTTTTGTCTTAAATTTATTGTTAACAACCAATTCGTGTATTTGTTGTTAAAACCACTGTTCAACACAATTAATGTAAATTTGTTGATGAATAAATAATAATAATAACCCTAAAAACTAGTTTAAATTCCCCTAAAAACTGTAAACAAAACATTTGAATAGCTAGCTGGTCAGCACAACTATTCCAGACACAAATTAACGAACAATCATACGACCGGTCGGCTGTATGCGCAAATCTAAAATTCATGCCGCAGTGATATGAATGTGAGCATTGTGGGGTACGCCAATTCGGGTATAACGAAGCCGCTGGTATTTGGGTTGATGTTGCCTGGTTATAAGCTGTCCCGATTAACGATGATACCTAATACCGGTATAGGTAGAGGCGTTATTTTGTAGCTAGTAGGAGATTTAGTAACATTATTGTCATTTTTCTGAAAAATAGCAGTGACAAAGAGAAAGAGTGAAATAATAACTAAGATTTGAACTTCTCAGCTAACATAGAAAAAATGTGAGCAGCAAAACATTGAAATATTTAAATAATTATGAATGGTAATGATTAATATTTCTAATAGCGAAAATGGGACAAGTATTATAATCTGATACAATACAATCTCGCCCTTAGGTACCAGAGGCCCTAGTGTAAGTTTCTTTTAACCATCTCGCCTTTAAGTAACGACCGCGTTCAGCACTCCGATTGGCCCTTCACTAGTGAAGTCCAGCCGGCTGCCAATCGGAGCGCCGAACGCGGTCGATGCGCAAAGACGAGATAGTTAAAAGAAACTCCACTAGAGCCCCTGATGAGGCTGCCATGATTCTGCAGCGCGTTGGGCATGTTTGCTGACGCAAGAATCGACGACTTTTATGCCATTAAGCGTAAAAGACAACTGCTCTGATGCGCCGGATTCAAGGGAGCGCCAACGGAATTGTAAAGATGATCTTTGTGAGGCCAGAGTCAGCGCTGGGGAGATTCATCCAGCTTCATGTAACGAGAAAAATCTATGATTTTTGACACTAGTGTTTTTATTATTTGAATTTTATGAATGATGCAATACTAAAATTAAATAGATCTAAAACCTTTATAACCATTTTATTTTTTTATTATTTATTTGTTTATAGGAGAACCAACAGCAATAACAAATGGATAACAGTTGATTAAGAAACATAAAGCCGATTACAGGTTCTCACGGGAAAAACTTTTTTTTTTTTGAAATCTAAGGATCTCTAACAGGCACGATAAAAAAGATTAAGAATATATATGTATATATATAAGGTACAATAAGTATAGTGCACTATGTACTTTAAAAAAAGTCAGCGTTCAGCCGAGCGTGTTCAGGTTTAGGTTTTTATGGACAAATAATTCGTCTGAAATAAATGAGTTTAATTTAATTTATTTCATGAAAAAGTATATCTAATAGTGTGGAAGTACATATGTATATACGCACAGATACATAACATTGTTAAAAAATGCACAAGGGTATAAATGAGGTATCCCTTTACAAATACCAGTATCGCTATTGGTCCACAGACTACTCTTGGTCTCGTTTTAAGATAACGTTTTATTTATGCGAGTCTCAATCAGTCCAGAATTATAGCTTCATTCATAACAAAAATAATCTGCAACTAATACTTAAAATGTTCACTAAGTAATTAATAAACAGCATCAAATCCACTGACATTACCGGTCGAGCAATCACGAACCGTTTAGCCTAGCCGGTGTTCAGATAAACAACCTGGGTTAACTGTAGGTGGGCACATAGAATATTCATGCGTGCCAAACACTGCTGGCTTTCTGCTAATTTGGTTTGGCCCCTTCTTGCTTTACTGGACCGAACGTAAACTCTGTAGGAGTGACACGTAGTTTGAAATTCGAAGAATTGTTGGGTTGATTTTGTTTTGTTTTTGTTCATTAGAACAAAGTTCAAAGACGCACGTTATACTCTGGACACTTGGCAAATGAGAGCTAGACTGAAAAACGTTTTTCAGTTTCAGTTCACTCATCCTCTTTAGAAAAAGGAGGATCCTCCGACCAGCCGGGTGTCGTGTCTGGCGGGCATCTGACCAACGATTTTTTTTTATAGGGTATCTCGTAGCTGACCTCTGAGGTCATGACTACTTAACCGGGCTTTCCTGTGGCTGCCTTAAGCTACTACACTCAAAGCCTCCAGCCAGGGGCAAAAACTATTCTAATTAAAACTAGGCGAGCGCTCGCTAAGGGCACCCCCTGTGGGGTACGAACCTCGGCTTAGGGCGTCGCTGGAGGGAGGACAGCACTTTTGTAAATGTGAGTTTATTATGTTATTATGATGTATGTTGACTTGAAAGATGCATGTGAGAACAAGGCATTAAGCATGATAGTTGAGAGTATGACATGCTCACTTTAAATGTCTCGCTGATGGTGGCGAGTGTATTGGATCATTCGGTTCCCTACAAAATGGTTTAGCTGGATGGTGCTGATCCACGCGACATGTTCGTGAACGGGCGCTGTCAGTTGATACTGGTCATCTCTTATCTGCCAGGTCTTATTTTTAATCTTATATTTTGAATCGTTTTTTTTTTTACATTATTTTCACATATAGAAGCAACAAGAATAATATACCCAGGATTTTGTAATATTTATATTTTATTTTTTTCTTCTCAATGAGATCTACATTTTAAACTAGCTTCAACTTTCTGACTAACTGACCAACTCTTTGACAATTCAAAAGTGCCTGTAAATTGCTTATTTGAAATAAATGCTTTGAGTTTGAGTTTGAAAGAAACTTCGTTCCAACCGGGTATCCCCAGGACACCTCTGATTTCTTCTCATTTTTTTTTTCTATGAGAATTCTGACAGTGTGTGTAGGTATAGTCGTTCTCATAATTGCTTTACCACTTTCTACACAAACTCCCAGTAAATTGAAGTTCCACTAAGGTTGAAACTATGTCTGTCACATAGACGTTTTATCACGTGCAAGTGGCATTCAACCTTAAGATGGTAAAGATATTACAACGTAGACTATGCAAGTTACTAGTGTTCTCGTTGATCCCACCTGTTAGGTGTACTCAAATAGTAGATAAATTTGCGATAGAAATCACGACAACTTTCTCGCCACTCGGTGCCTCAACCGTTGAGCTTAAATATTGGCTATAGCGCTCTAGTGTAGAATTGAATTGGACTTATTGCTGACTCGAACGAATTTACTCGCCCGAATCCGGGCGAATAGACCATTTTAATTACTATTAGTTTTACTTGAATCGATTCGCACGAATTCAATTTATTTGTGGACGAATCGATAACTCCAGCAACACGTACTAGTAAAGTAGACTGGCGCACAGAAGTGATAAGGTAAAATATTTTTAAATAAAATTAAACACGTAAATTAATCAAGCATATCTTTATTAAAATATGATTTTAAGATAAAGGCGTTCTCAGCTTGGTTTCGGGGGATTTACCTACGTTAAATAATACCTAAAGTCTAGTTCAAAACTTAAAGCTAACATCCATCTAGTAACATTGATCATTAAAGTAGCACAATAATCTTTCCACAACCTTTAAACCTAATCGTAAAAATCAATAAAGAATCTAAATTGCAATCCAGGATTAAATAAAAAAAATGGCGTTCACAAAAATTCTCAACTTAAAAACTTCAGTTGTGGATATTTACACGAATTTTCAATCGGTTAGACCCTCTCTAATTTCCAGTTCCTTCAGTCCAATGCCCGTGTGAATAGGCCAGGTGTTGTGCCGACATCCTCTTAGCGTACCTCTTTTCACTTTGAAGATTCTCCTCGACAAAGTATTACAAGTTTGAAAGAGTGAATTCTCCCTTTTTTATTTCCATCCGAATATTTCACTACTTTAAATGTTGGAATGTTCTTTTGAGTTATAAGTTTTCGAGATTTTGAAGTATTTTTCTTGTTTCTGTTTTGTTGGATCTTAGAATTGTTTTGAACCGTGATTTTAATAAAGAAATAGGATCAGATTCATTTGTACAAGCTACTAGTTATGTCAGACTAGAATCTGTCTAATCATTTATTTTATTAAAAATTTACATAACATAAACCTTCTTCAAATGGGGTAAGCAGAAACTACAGAACGCCAATAAGTACAGGGATTGAAAAAACCAGAGACATTAATATAACCGATATAAAGTGCGTTTTTATTAAAATAGGTATGGTTATCTTAGAGTGATTACAAATGTCCTTCCTAGAAAATATAATTACTGTTTTAAAAACTACTTTAAAGTAACTAAAAGAATACCTATATTATGCTCCTAGTGATTAACCTCGTTAAAATGCACAATTAGGGAAATTAACTGTTAAGCAAAGTAACTCCCTACAACTGTCAAAGAATGACAGTTGTGATTTGAATATACGGGCGATTTAAGCTTGTTGTATTGACAGTAAACTTAAATTGTCCGTAGTCAGGGTAATTAATTGTTGAGCATCAATATGCTTAACAGTCAATTAACCTGACTACCTACAATTTAAGTATTTGAACCTGACTTTACTTAAAAAGCTGCTTAAGGAGGAGCTCGTGGCTCAGTAATAACTGCCGCAGGAGTCGATCCATCAGGCTAAGCTACGCTTGCCGGGGTTGGTCTGTGGATGGGTGACCATCTTTACATACCGAGACTCCTCCGTGCCTCGGAAAGAACGTTAAGCCGTTTCTTGACAGTTCGACGTTCTTTGACAGTCGTTACGGGTCGTCAGAATCCCGAAAGTCTGACAACCAGTTTTACATAGGGTTATGTTATTACCCAGTTACTGGGTTGTGAAGGTCAGTTAGGCATTAGCTCCATGTAAAATACTGGTAGACTGGAAGCCGACCCCAATATAGCAAGGAAAAGGCTAGACAGATTGAACTTAAGAGGGAACAGGACCTGCTAGGAATTAGAAAAATAGGTATTTGAAGAAACTATTAACTACCATCGTCTTACCTTAAGTCTGCCTCCGTAGAGTGCGATAGGGACAGCTGCAGCTCAGACCGATTATATCACAAAAAAAATTGATGAGATCAACGTTTCGTATCTCCTTTTTTCTCCTTGAAAACTAAGCCGATTCAATATATTTTTACATTAAAATTTTAAGAAAGAGTATGTCTAGGTTCCTATCATTTTCTTTTATGTTACAAACTTTTCGAAGTTGGTGTGGTAGTCCTCTAATCACGGCGGTAAAAAACTGGCATGTTTGTAATTTTTGGAGGATTATATTTTCTTTACCAATAAGTTGTTGAATAAAAAGAAATAACAGGGACGTGTCTACAACAGACCTTGATTTTATGAAAAAATATTGCTCTAGAGGAAGAAAAAAGGGGAATACATTTGTATGGAGAATCGCAGGTCCTGTTCCCTTAAGAAGCTACATACTAAAACTATCGCACCTAACTTCAGATAAAGTAAGTAAGGGCGGGACAAATATAAAACTTTAGCCTCCATTTTCGGCATCAGTTTGTGCGTCTAACATTCTTTGAAGAACCTTCTGCCTTCTCTTCTCCATTGGTGTTTTATACCACCAAGTATCCGCTGCAGATTCCTGTGAACATACAATATTTTGTATTAATTTAATGTTTAAATAAAAATTATAAAAATTAAAAGTTTAAATAAAAATTATAAAATACTTTTAATCATTATCTTCCTTTAATTGCTTTAAGTAAAAACTCACAGTACATAAACATTGACAATTCACAAATAAATAAAAAATAAATAAATAAAAATCTTTATTGATACAAAAACCTTTGACATTGCTTAAGACTAGGATACATGAAATGGTTAGCTAAAGGTCATACGGATAAGGTAAACCCTGACCCCTAAACTAGGTGATCCTGTGACTTAGGAGTCAGTGTTCTGCTGTCACTGTGATACCAGAAATACATATGAACTCACTAACATACATATAGCATACACACCTTCTTACAGCACCAACACAACTAATCACACCACTGTTTCTATACCATATTAAATTTAAAAAATGTACCTTTTTATTAAATAAAATGGTTAACAGAACAAAGGAGCCTAGATGTCAAAACACAGGGAATCCAAGTGTGAGGTCTAGTAATTCAATCCAACTTATCGAAATTTTATTTTTATTCTATATGTTCAAGTCACAATCTAGCCGAGACAAAATAGTATTTACCTTTGCTAACTATCTTGTTTACCATTTTAATATGCTTGAACAATGAATATTGAAATGGTAAACAAGATAATGGGTTACCATTTTAATATACTTAAGCAATGGATATTTGTGTGACCAACCCTTGTGGAAAAAACCCTAAATAATGTATAACAGAATGGATAGAAGTAGTAACTGCAAAATATAATACTGATAACGAATGACGATACTTCTAAAAATGCCAAACTTACATGTTCAGCATACACTGGTTCCCTAGCACTAAGCTGGACAGCCACTTCAGCAGCGGTTAATACGCGCACACGCAATTGTAGACGTCTTTTTGTTGTTAGCACTGCGTCTAGTGCTGCTAGGAGAGTTCCTGAAGGAATACCGAAAATTATGAATAATTACATAATACATTACCCCCTGTTTACCCTGTACCCACAACTAAGAAATTCCTTGTGGAAAACCCCAAAAACACTTTGCCTGAACCGCGGATCGAATCTAGAAGCTCACGGTCAACAGGCCAACGAGGCAACAACAACACATTATAATATAAATCACCATTTGCTTTTCATCTGACAAGTGCAACAAAAATAAATATATATGGAATTAAAAATGTGTACTTATTTTATTTACCTAATGTGTATGAGTCTGAAATTCTGGCTAAACAGGATATATCCAGTCTAGGATTCAAAGCACCAGCTTTGTGTAGTTTTGACCTCCACATCAAGGATATGCTCCCGTAATCAGCCCTTGGTACCTGAATGATCTTCTGGTAGCATTGAAATAGAAGTTTCTGCTCTGCATCCCAAGGCGCTCTTGTAGTGCCAATGAATAGAACTCGGTCTTCTGGGCATATTCCTGAAGGCGCAGAGAAATAATTAATAACTAAGTAAAAAACAAAAAAAATTAGGCTTAAAGTATGAATGATGTACTCAAAAATCCAACCGTTGTACCTTTGAACTTTGTACTCAATATGATAACTATGTTATATCTATATTTATTTTATTGTGTGTACATAAAATAATAAAATACATAAATACATGATGAGTAAAACATAAATTACATTTCTACCTTTGATTATTTTGACTAGATCCTTTTTTAACCTCTTTGGATCAGTTTTGTCCGTTTTAGGAATTTTCTTCACAAATGGTTTCTCAGCGTCATCCATCCATATAATAGAAGGCTGTAGAAGTCTGGACACTTTCATCACCAGATGTATCAACATGATCAAGCCAGATTTTCCAGGGTACTTTCCCACTATGTTCGCTGGCGTTAAGTCAAAGAACATCGCCCCAACTTCTGTACAGATGGAATGGACCAGCATCTTCTTACCACACTTAGCAGGGCCTGTCATTAAAAAAATCATTCTTGGACCTTATTTCTGACCGTCACATCACGCGACATAAAAAGCTTTAAAAATAACTTATATATAATTTTACCTGTGAGAAGAACCGATCTCACTAACGGGGCGTTATTCCTCACCAGCTCAGAACCTAGCGGTAGTATACAATACTCCTTCACCAGCTGCCTTACATCTCCCAAGCACGGAGTTGCCTCCATTCCTTCTTCTCGATAGGCAGAACCTACATAACACTTTTCCCCTATGTACTCATCAATATTCAGAAGTGGATAGGGTCTTATTATGCCATTGCTTACTAGTTCATCAAATAAAGATTCTGTTGTTCTGTCAGGAGTCAAATCTTTTTCTTTCTTCTTTTTACTTTTCTTGCCTCCACGACGAGTCTTGAGAGAGAAAATAAAAATTAGATTTTTAATATGTACCGGACAATTAATACTTTTATAGTCTGTTCCTCCAGCGAAACAACAAAATCAGTCAATAATTTCCCCACTGCTGGGACGCAGTCCTACTCTGTAAGGGAGAATAGACCATAATCCATCACACAGGCCCCGCAAAGGTTTGTCTTCAGTACATAGTAGGATTACAGAAGTATGAGGAACAGTTTGTAAAGTTCACTCATCTCAGAAAAGGGAGGAACCTCCGACCAGTCAGGTGTTGTGTCTGGTGGGCAACTGCCCGACGAGATTTTGTATATATTTCAGTCGCGTGGTAAACCCTGCTTGCGCGATACAGGGCTTGTGTGACGTCAGGTCTTTGAGTCTTTGAGAGAGTGCGCATGTGGGGTTGTAGATGCCGCTACACGATCTTCAGTTTATTTACATGGCAGATACTTTTTAAGCAAATTCAGTCCCTTTTATGATGTATTCAGAGATTATGAAACAGGCCCTTAGCAAAAAAGTTATTTGAGTACCTTCTTTTGTTGCTTCTTAGACTTCTTTCCCTTCTGTGCCCTGTCCCTATCAAACGCAGCTTGCAGCAACTCCAACTCACTTCTCATCATTTCATCAACAATGTTTCTTATCTCTTGTTCTATTTTGACCATCTTCTCTCTTTCTATCATGTCTTTGTAGTACCTTTCGTGAGGATTGTCTGCATCTTCTTTGAATTTCCAGATGTCTTCATATCTAAGGAAATCAAAAAAATTGTGAGCTTTTGTGTGGTTCATATTTACTGTTATGTTTATATATTAGCAAAACTAAAAGTTTAGAATAAATACGTCTACCATGAGATGTCATCGAAAAATTACTCGCTAGCGTATTACCGTGGATCAAATAGATTTCGATAAAGCTTTCTAGCAAGCTAGCAAGCTGAGTATCCTATACTATGTATAGTATAATTGTATACTATACTATATTGTATAGTATACTATACTATGTATAGTATACTCATGGTTGTACTCACCCAAAACTCGCTAGCGTCTCCGTAAATAGTATACATATATGAAATACTGTACAGTACCCCTAGCGGTCACAGATAGAAGTAAATATTAAAATAGTGCTCATATATAATAATAAAATAGTGCTCATACATTAAAATTCATACGAATTTGATGATGAAATTCATACGAATATGATGTATGAGCACTATAGATTTCGATAGGTAAAAATCTAACATAATCTATTCGATAGTAACTGACGTTTTTCAGGTGTCACCATACAAAACGGCGCCATGAGTCAATAATTCGACAGACGCTATTGAAAAATACTCTTGCGATAATAGTTACGTAGCTCACTAGCATTTTGAGACGTGAAAGATATGTTTCCATTAAAATTATATATGTTTTTGTGTCTTTTAAAGTAAAAATAATATCTGCAAGAGCTCATTTAGCATGGAATATGTAAGTAATTTCATTTCATTCCATTTCAGTGGCCGCTGAAATTGAGGACCAACGACGTGTACAACGTGTATTTCAAGCCAAAATCAAAATAATTTTTGGATAGCGACGGTGACATATTATAAGGAAAAAAATATCAACAACCACTAAATACGTATCATAAATAAGCAGTCCACTAACCGCCAACCTTTCTATTTATAGTCGGGTTATTTCGTGATAATATTACAACTAATTGTTCATTCGGTTCACAATACCCGACACTGTTTATACAAATCCTAACTATAATATTATAAATGTGAAAGTGAGTTTGTTTGTTACCCTATCACGCTAAAATGCCTTAACAGATTTGGATGAAATTTGGCACATGGGTAGACCATGACCTGGATTAGGACATATAGCATACTTTTTATCCCGACATTCCCATGGGATCGAGACTTATGATACACGGGTGAAACCGCGGGGCACAGCTAGTCTAATATAATGTAAACATATTTCGGTCGTCACACCATCATCATTTCAGCCGAAAGACGTCCACTGCTGGACATAGGCCTCTCCCAAACACCGCCACTTCGACCGGTTCTGTGCGTCCCGCATTCAGCGGATTCCTGCGGCCTTCACAAGATCATCGTTCCACCGGTCACCACTCCAGAATCTTTCGGCCCCATTGGCCATCTGTTCTGCGAGCAACGTGCCCTGCCCATTGCCTAAGTTTGGCAATTCTTCGGGCTATGTCGGTTACCTTGGTTCTCTTGCAGATCTCTTCATTTCTTATTCGATCACGTAGGGAAATTTCAAGTATAGCCAACTGCATTGTCTTTTGGGTGACTTTGAGCCTTCTTAAGGCCCATTGTGAGCGACCACGTTTAAGTGACATAAGTTATCACTAGCAACACGCACTGATCAGACTTTCGTCTTGAGACACTGCGGTTTGTGGGGATAGATATTCCGTAGCTTCCCGAACGCTGCCCAGCCGAGCTGGTCGTCACACATATGAGCCGTTCTCTCTTCTTAATACTGAGAAAGAAAGAAACAAAACATAAGGAGTGAAGTTATCTAGACGACAAGATCTATCGAGTTAGCATAGCGTTTCGCCTATAAAAGCCCTGCCATGCGGGCTATCATTATTAGTTTGCGAGCTCGCCACTAGCATCCCCACGCCCCGTACTCGACTGCTCTTATCTCGGAGTTGACCTTAATTTGTGACTAAATTATCAGTGTACACCTAAATGGCAAAGTTAATTACTATAATTATATTAATGACCATTACTAGTGCGCGCGCTTGGAATTTCGAATCTATTTTTGAAGCTTTAACTACTGACCACCAAGTTGGTCAACAGTTGTGCTTGAGCGAATGTATGAAAGGGCAGTGTGTGTTCAATTGGCGCGGCTACGAAACGTCGTGTACAAAATCCGAAGAACCTACGAAAAAATATACTACAATAGATAATCAAGTGTGTAAAAGTAATTGCGATAAGTATGATAGAGCGTCGTACGAGTGGTGCGTCACAGCCGACAACGCCTGGGACGAATGTTCCAGGAAAATTGCACTAAAATCTAAATTAAGACATACCACGAAAAATGAGTATGTGACATGTATGAATGATAATGTAGATGATACTAATAACGGTTGTGGTAAGCACGGCTATAGTTATTATTGGTGCAAAACAATTACAGGTTGGGAAGAATGCCATATCGATGAAAAGGCTTTGGTACCCGAATATCCTACGACTGTTGACACTATATGTGAAACGCCGTGCAAGTTTTACGAATATAATAAAGCGTATTGTTATGACACTAAGGGTAATTGGGTGTCTTGTTTCCTAAATCCTAGATACGAAAACATGCTAAACAACATAACGCAACAATTGAGACAAAGTTGTAGATTCGGTGTTTACACTGCAAATGGTTACAAGTTATGCAAAAAAATACACAAACGATCGGATTACGATAATCTTCATTTCCACGAGTGTGATTTGGACATTGAATCTATAGCTGAAAGACATCGACTCAACAATCCATCAGATGAGATTCGCACAATAGTTACAAGCGAACCTATAACTCGAGACGCCGATCCGATATTGTCGTACACCATGTTACCGAGAAGAGGTAGATTTGATCCAACGAATGGAGACCACACCGAAAATATCGATATACCTCTGGTGCTGCAAGCCCAATTGACAACTTACACACTGCTGCCGGTCGGTGCGCCGAGGGAACAATTCCATTCGTACGTTACCAACAATTATAATCGAATGATTCCGAATAGACGACCATCCACAGAAAACTACGATGAACGCGGTCATCTTTTAGCTTCACGATTGGGCGGTCCGATAGAGATGTTCAATATATTTCCACAAACTTGGCGTCTAAATCGCGGAAGCGGATCGTCTTGGTTCGAGATGGAGCAACATTTAGATACTTTTCTTCGGGGACACAATAACAGATACGTAGAATTTTTTGCCGTATTGGGCTATCTAACCGACCAAAGCGGTAGACTAATTCCCCGACCGGATCATATCGGCGTTCGTTTGAGATTCCACGTCAATAACTATTTGACTGACAGAGACGGTAACCGTTTGGCCAGTTTCGAAGACAATGAGACCGAAAATATGCTTTTTTCCAACGATCCAGATGACGATTGTATAATTGCTGTTGCCAACGAATTCAATATGTAATGTTTGTGTAATTTTATCTTTATTAATATGTACAATAATGTTCAATCTGTTATTATAAATTTAAAGTGTTTTAATTTTTCATATTTTTTTTTTCCTTAAATATTTACAAGAATTCTAACAATTGTTCTTTAGGCGCCGAAAAAATCGAGTACTTTGCTAAATAAAATAAATGTAAAAACTCTCTCCATAAAAAATTTGATCGTTAAATTTCAACATCATAATTATTGTGAAATATTTTGGCTTAATTCATCTTTTTATGTACTAGACTTATATTTTTAAATTATAAATTAAATTGTATGCATAAAAAGTATTGTGTGTTTTTTTTTATCTATAACCAGGACACCTACCCTAGTTGTTATCGAAAAATTACTCGCTAACGTATTAACGTGGATCAAATAGATTTCGTAATGCTCGCACCATGAGTTTTACGGAGTCTTACGTAGGTGCTAAGGTAAACTCGATAGTTCGTGTCATCTAGCTAACTTCACTCCTTATGTTTTGTTTCTTTCTTTCTCAGTAATAAAAAGAGAGAACGGTTCAAATAATTATGTTCAAAATGTAGTGGTATCGCTATGCTAATAATGATAAGACAGTCATATCACGAAGTAATCCGACCAAATAGAAAGGGTGGCGGTTAGTGGACTTTTTATGGTATTTAGTGGTTGTTTAATTTTTCCGAGCGAGCGAAGCGTCTCTACTTCAAGTCTGTCAACATTTGCTTTCCTCTTTCAGTTTGTTGGTACTCTTCTACGTATTTTACAACCGATCTGGACGAAACTTGGTATACAGGTTTTACAACGTTATAGATTTTTTGTCGTCGGGGATTTTTGATTGGTACTTCCTCCAAAAAGGGGCAAAAGGGGCTACTGGATATTTCTGCCTTATGAGATCCGATTTCAATCGTTCTATTTTTATTTGAAAGTAAGTAACTTTAAATTGGTCTCATAAAAATTTGCTGATGATCTGGTTAGGATCTTCGGCGTGATGAGTAGAATAGCTCTTCAAAATGCAGATAATTGCTCACTTTTAGATGGAGCACCTGGGACCACCTTCTCATCACAAAACTAGAGAATTCTGAAAATAATTTTCAGAATTGCAACAGCAGAATTCTGCCGTTTAAATTATATGCTCATGACGTAAGGCGCAAAAATGCTTACGAGGTTTTTTGAAGTTATCTATTACTTACTCTTCATTAGCACCGGTCATATCTTTCAAGAAAGCAGAACTAGTACATTTATATGTATCAAGATCATCAGCATCTTGATTACCGTTTGCACCGTTATCTTCACTTTTCCCGTTCTTCTTGTCTTTACTCTCTTTGCTTCTTTTAGATTCTTTAGAAGACACAGGTGAAGATTTGCTTATTTCACTATCCATACCAGTTCCTGCAGAAACAGGTATAAGTCTGTAGTTAGTAAGGTTTTAAGATAAATAGCAATCCCTTTACACTCTTTGTCAATAACAACATGATTCTTCTCTTTTTTGTGTGGTGAGTTACTAAACTGGTACGTTAAAGTTTTTATGCAACCCATGGGCCTCTGACTCGGCTTCACATGCCGTCGAGAAATATTTTTCAGGCATTTCCATACAATACTCGTATGAATCCGAAAAGTCATAGGTGCGTATCTTGAGTTCGAACCCGAGACTTATGACTTGGCAGTCCGATGTAATCGAATCAACGTGATCATGTTGATACAAGTTTTTTTTTTGACCCAAGGTAGAAAACAGTAAGTAAATAAAAGGCGAATAAAAGAACTACAATGGCGGCACTGTATGGTGTCAATTTTGCACGTTTTTATGTATTGACTTCTAAATGCAAGGAATTATATACGATACTACATTGTTGTACGGGCCGCAATAATAAAGTACTGCTGGAACTATAATTTATTAGCTATGTTTTTCATAATTTGAAAGCTGTCACAGGCACCATTATCCAGTGTCGCTTGTTTAAGTAATGTTTTGTTTTACATTTCAACTTTCTCACCTGCTCGACTGTACATCGCTCTACTACCACCACTTTCTTCAGATGGCATTTCTGGGAATCTTCCAGTTCTATCATAGTACTCCCTGATCCACCTTCTTAGTTCGTCTCCTATTTGTTCATTGATTCTCTTATCATGCTGAGCTCGAAGATTGTCTTCAATTGAGATGAGAGCTGCTTGGTATTCTTTTTCTCTATCTAATTGCAATTTCCGTCTGTATTCCTTGACCTATAATGAAATAAGCAGAAAATTATCATTTACAGGTTTTTTTTCCCAGATAACTTTGACATCCTATCCTATCCTATACTATTGAATGAGCAATATTTTTAAATGTTGGAAATACGTTATTGAGTTGACTAATCGGGACGCCAGCGCCGCCGTTGTGTCGTATATCTACTACAGTGTGTGAAATGCTAGTGTGATTAATTTTATCGTAAATTATAATTTGATCTGAACTGCAAACGGTTTTTCTATTGCGCAATAACCAACACTTCATATTAGGCCCACAGTAATTTAAATATGCCTGAGAGAGAGTTTCTCTGAGAGATTTTTTTCAAAGATATCGGTATCCTCACAGTGGCATCACAATTCATTTTCGCCAACATATTATATATTAGGCAAAATATACACTTATATACTAAAAACAGTGATATTCACAATGTTAACACTAGAAATAAGGATAAACTACGTACTCCCTTTCACCGGCTTCATAAGGTTCATACCTCATTTGTTGGGCTTGGTATAACCTTTTATAACAAGCCACCTTCTTCTTTGCTAGATTTGCCTTTTAATGCGTTCAAAACTAAAGTAAAATCCAACCTCTGTTCAAAGGCATACTATTCTATCAACGACTACTTAAATGATAAGAATAGTTGGTCGCTGTGATTAACTCAAGACAATGCTTAAATGTTCTTTCTCCAGAATTAGCTTACCTACTGACAGGTTATATGAGTTTACATAATTGTTTATAATTTTACTTTATAAGTCAATTTATTTTAATTTATTGTTGACATAATCTACTCATTACAATGTTTTTTTATGAGTTGTATTGCAATATGTGGTTAGCTAGTGACCTCGATTTTTTTTTTTTTTACCTCGATGGACCTATTTTATCAATTATAACTTCTAGTTACAGCTATATGGAAGCGGGCACGCCCTTTATGCCTGGAGGCTTTTATTTAGATATTGTTTTCATTTAGTTATTTTTATTTCTGCCTGAGTATAGTTCTCGATGTTTTTGGTTGGTATATTGGCATATGCTAGCTGTCATATGGTTATTAATTTTATAATTTAAATTATGGTTTGTGTTGCGTAATGTAAATCATTTTGCATACCATTATATAGAATCATTTTTTTTCTAACTGAACAGACAGCTGTGCTGCTGGGAAGTTTGTTGCGCCACTTCTTCTTCCCAGCTAAAGCACTAGGAAGTGGTGAAGGGTGGCCGTTTTGGGGGACTGTCTTATGTAATTTTGACGTTCGAAAAGTGCTGATTCTCAGCCTAGTTTGAGTAAATGACTTTTGAATTCGAATATGAATTTAGAGACACATACCCCTCCTCCGTTGTATATATTTGTAACGAAGTTCTCAAAAATAGCTCTAACGATTTTGATGAAAGTTGCAATATAGTGGTTTACGGGGGTGAAAATCGATTTAGCTAGGTCTCATATTTGGGAAAATTCGTTTTCTCAAATCTTTTTTTTTCAATATCAATGGATACCAAGGAATCAGTTCATCTGTCAGTCACAAAAATGTGTCATTGCGCATCAGCACTTTTTCAACGGCGGTGTAAGACTTTTTTATCTGGTCAACAGAAATAATCATCATAATTATATCGTTATCCCTTTATATATAAGCATGTGTTTCTGTGACTATCAAACAATTTTTTATTTCTTTCATCATTAGGCATGTATTGCAAAATACTCTACAAAGCAAAGTACTCTAGGTGCACTTTTGCCTAAATCTTCTAGGTATTCAGACGCGTTGCTATGTTTTGTTATATAAATATATATAAATGTTATCAATATACGACTTACATCCTCTGCCTTCTTTCCAGCTTCAGATTCCGTGTATGGAGACAGTTCCATGCCTATCAACAGTTGTTCTTCCAATTTCCTCCGCTTGGTAAATCTTCTTGCTAAAAACCCGCGCCAGACCTTCTGAATGGCAGTTGCTGCAGCTGCCGTCATCTCCCCTTTTTGGTCTCTGCCTTTTTCTTTGAGTAGACGGATTTCTTTCATAAACTGTCCCCTAATAATGAAAACATTGTAACAAAAAAAAAACTTGTCTCTTTCAAAGAACGAGTTCTAACTTTAGTTCAGTTTAAACTTCTGAGCCGTTTTTGTATTTTGAACTATATTCCGACTGAAGCAAAGCTAAAAATTTACTTTTTGACCAAGTCTAAGGGCAAGATTTACAAATCACACATTGACTTTACAAAGTAAGCGTTCCATATGAATATGAACCTTATTGTCATGCAGAAAATGTTAATTTCGTATAAGCGAATGTTAGCAAGCGTTTCATTCGAAAATGAACATTGCGGTCATACCAATAATATTCATATTCGTATGCGACGCTTACTTAGCAAAGTAAAGTCAAGGTGCGGTCTTTGAATCTTGCCCTAAGTTGTAGATTTTTAACAGTCGGAATAGCGAGTAACGTACATACCATTGTGCCATAAGAACTTCTGATGGTGATAAACTGCCACAATGGTATGCAAGCTACTTGCATACCGTGCAAGTTTCTGGCATATATTCCTTTTTATATATTTTATTCCCGCCCTGGAAAATCCTCATGGATGTCCTCCGCCCTGGGGAGGGCGAAGGGGTCTGTCAGACTCCTACTGACTAAAAACCACCCCAGCGTTCCCTTCCCACACTTGGACCAGGGATCATGAGATCTTGTGCTCTTTCCATGATCCCCGACCGGTGCCGGGGCGCTCGTGGAAGACTACGCGCCGCCACCTCGGGTTCTGCTGGATGGGGAGCGACGGACGTCCCCGAGTCCGCCGTCTCTCCGGACCTGTTTACGGGGGCTGGAAGAGGGCGATGTCCACCCTCCGCCTGCTACGGATCAGGAGAGTGGTCTCGACCTCCCTCTCCCTTTCCGCAGCCTCCTTCTGCGAAATGACGGTTTCATAGAAGGAGATCACCGCATCCCACGACTCGGCGTTCTGGACCATCGAACGAGCGACAGCTGGCAGCGACAAGTCTAGCTTGACTTACCGTAGTCTACCCTGCCTAGCCCTTTCATGGCTTTGTATAATGATCACTGCCTGCTGCTCCGTCAGGACCAACGGTTGTGCCTTGGGGGGCTCATATCCTAGTTTCCTCAAAGTTTCTAGAACAAACTGCCTTCGACTTTCAATTTCATCTTCTCTCTCTCGTATGAAAAACTGTGGAATGCAGGGCTCAACTTGGTTTGGTGTCACTTGGAGTTTGACCAATGCCTGGAAAAAGTACATAGAGTAGTTTTATTTATGTGTAGATTTTTGCGATGATAATATTTGTTTGTACTTTAATTTGCTTAATAGTGTACGTTGTTATTTGTTAAAATCTTCAATATTTATCCATATACTTACAAAGACATCACAAGTTATATTAAGGAGCCCTTTATAAATAAAAAAATAACATACTATAAGTATTTCGGTAACAATTCTACTGACACTGTTCTCATTTTATTTAAGGTGCGTCCAGCCGCCAATGAATTTTTATATGTCAGATGCTCAAGCCTGAGGCATGCGTTACATGCGTGGCTTACCATTAGAAGCACATGCCTCGCACTGTCTGGACGCACCTTTATAAATATTGTGCATAAACTTACTTCATCATCATCAAAAGTATGATCAGTCAGGCGCATCTCCACCAAATCATGCTTGATCTCAATCAATCTTCCCAAGCAGGACTCCAGCAGTCTCCTGACAATCATACGTTTTTGTGGCTGCAGCAGTTGGTCGTATACCGCATCCAGCCGACTAAGCAGTATAGTGTACCTCACTCGAAGTTCTAAAAGGACTGGTAGGAGGGTATTTCTTTCAGCTGCGCCTGCTTCAAAAAGCGCTTCATCCGCTTGAGTAGCTTCTCCGATTAGTTCTGAAGTCTCGACTAGTAACTCGTTGTAAGTTTGGTTAGACATTTTTAAATTCTGTTTTAACTGTTCGCTAATTCAGTTTAGTTGGTAAGGGGCTCCGTGTTACCCAGTAACTGGGTTGTGGAGGTCAAACAGGCAGTCGCTCCACGTAAAATACTGTTATTCAGCTGATCCGGTTAGACTGGAAGCCGAACCCAACATAGTTGGGAAAAAGCTAGGCTAATTGATTGTTCGGTAAGCGACTTAATTTAAACTAAAAGTTAACAATTTCATAACTTTTTTCTACGTGTTTTCATTTAGATAATAACGTCGTTTATTGAATTATTCAAACCATTTTCTATTTTGAATAAATCATTAATTTAATTTTATTTTTTTAACCTCGCATTGATTTCCTTAAGCACAAACAAATAAATCTTACACTGTTGTTAGCACTTTCGTAGTATTTCACTAACAAATCACTGCTCACACATTTTCACAGTAAAACACAACAAAATAAACTTAAAATCTGCTTTAAATTCATCGCACAACATCGCCACAGTATTGTATCGTGTGTTCAAGCTTTATCGACTCAACTTGCGTCGCTAGGCACCCACTCTATCAGCACCGTCACAGTTGAATTAACGTGTTTTTAGTCATGTTATCGTGTTTAACGCTATTCATGTGTAAGCCAATGTTCCAATATATTGTGTTTTTGCCTTTTTTGAAAGGTCCTCTTATAATGGCGTCGGTAAACGTATTAACAATGAGATTATTGTGTTGAAAACGTATTGAAAGTTTTGGTTGGAATTGAGGGAAATCTATCAATATTAACCCTTAACCACCTGACGTGTTTTTCAGTTACACTACCACCTTTTTTTTTCTTTTTTTTTTTTTTTTTTTTTTTTTTTTTTTTTTTTTTTTTTTTTTTTTTTGGGTGGGAAATTATCAAATAACTTCTCCCGCTCTGGGTGGAGCGGGAGGGCGTGTCAGACTCTTACTGACTAAAACCCACCCGTGTTCCTTCCGTTGCCTGAACATTGCCAGGGGCCACGGTATCCCTTTCGGACTTTCCCGCAACCCCGGCAGGCATTGGTCCTATCGGACCCCTTCACTTGCTGACATCTCTTTGAGGCGCGCGTGGAACACAACGCGCCGTCGACCCGGGCCTGGTCCTTATCGGACGGCGAGCTACCCATTGCTCACCGTCCGCAAGCCCGCGCCTACGGTGGCCGGGAATCGGCCTGCGATTCCCGACGCCCAGGGCGTCTCCTGCGGCGGCTAGGGGCGTGAGGGCGCGAAATTTGCCTCTCCCTCACGCGTTCTGCCTCCTCCTTCGCGAGCATTACTGCTTCGCAGAAGGAGGTGACGGCCTCCCATGCCCTCTCGCTCCGTACCATGGCCTGGACTAGGGCCGGACGCGAGAGATCCCCGCCGCCGATCGCCTCCACGAGGACACGGCGATGCTCTGCCCAAGCCGGACAGACCTCCACCGTATGCTCAACCGTGTCCTCTGGGCGATCCACGCAGTGATGACACCCGGGCGTTTCCTCCCGCCTGATACGGAACAGGAACCTCCCGAAACAACCGTGTCCGGTGAGGACCTGCGTTAGGCGGAAGGTGAGGACGCCGTGGCGCCTCTCTAGCCACTCCTCAAAGAGGGGACTTATCGCCGCAATAGTGGCGTGCCCAGCACTGGGTTGCGACAATCGCACTCTCCATGACGCCATGAGATCTCGCCGGAGCTCTGTCCGCTGTGCCGCGATTTCTCGCGGCAGCGGAGTTACGCCCCGGCGTTTCGCCTCCTCGCGCCACTCCCAAATGTGCGCGAGGACTTTTGCCTCCAGTTACACTACCACCTGACGTCGGTCCTGGATACCGCTTGCGTATTTTCCATATTTAATAACCATTATTTAAAATATTAAAATATAAAAGTCACATCTGTATTTTAGTTATATTTTTATTCATCACAAGTTTTTAAATTGTGCAAAAGTATGCATTTACATATAAAAAATCAACACTACAAAAATATATAAATTTTAGCAAAAACTCTAGTATCTTCGAAAATCTGAGATATTAGTAGGAAATTACACTGTAACTCAATAGTTTTTACAAATATAATTACGTATAATGTTTAAATGCGCGCGCATATGGAGCTGCCGAGGTGCACGTCGCGTACTGGTGGAAGCGAGGTAAAAGTACATGGACACATAGGTGCGTCGAATGCATAGTAATGGAATAATTTGAAAAAGAAAATCGCCGGAGTCTCTCAGACCGACGTCAGGTGGTTAAGGGTTAAAATGCAGTCACCAATCTGGTGGCCCGTGGTATCGGTCCCGACTTACGTGTTGGTCGTGAGTTCTAACCCAGGTAGACTCTTTACTTTGTGTATTTAATTTCATCAACACTGGTCTCAACAGCGTGAGAAAACCGATATGTCCTGGAACCAAAACGTTCAAAGACATGTGACATCAACCAACACGCACTGGGCCCGCATGGTGGATTATGGCCCACTCCCTCTCACAGAAAGGACATTATAAGCTGATAATGCTATGTTATGCTTCCGTCTAGGTTTATTTTAATAAGTTACTGTGCTTTTGTGTTCAAGAACTGTTTATTTACGCGCAGAAAATAAAACAACACTAAAGGACATAAATTAAAGTGTAAAAATTACTTATTGCTCAAAGTTTTAAAGAGACCTTTAAAATGTAAAACTACTGTTTTATTATATCTAAATTACATATTAAATTACTTGTCTAATACCATACCTAAATAGGTACCTTCAACTACACAACACCACAGAGTACAGATGGGTCACTCCCCAAAATCATATAAATAAAAAGCGACTCCTGTTACGACACAATAAAGTGCAATTCAGGTCGCACAGCGCTAATTACCTACATTTATATTCAAATAGAAGTTGCCTCTCTTTCTATCGCGTAACTCTTAGCCCAGGTTCACGCGGACGTATTTTTATCGCGGCGATTTTTTTTCGTACAATGGAGTTTCAACTCTCGGTATTGAGCCGAGCATTGAGAATCCAACAGAGCGCATCCAGCGCGTAAACCAGCGCGTCAAGTATACAATATTGGAAATTCAACTCTCGGCGCTAAGCAAAGCGTCGAAAATCTGAACCTGGGCTTATATTATTATCTTCCGACTACGTTACGCCCACTGAATTCGACAAGTCGACCCCGCCACGTAGGTACCTACTTGTAGCTTCATACCTAAAATGCGGAGTGTCCCACCTGTATTCTTCTGTGACAAAACTAGGTACCTATTCTTCGCTAACCATACAAAATCACCTAATTACACAACATGTTCGCAGCATTCCTGCCTCACATAAACACATTGTAGGGTAGTTAGGCGCGTCTCAAGTGGCAGTTATCACGTCTGAGCCTGAGCGTGTACCACAGAATAATACAGAAGGTCGACCCATAATATACGCGTATTATGCGGCGATCTGAAACAAATGCCAGTCGCGAGTGTGCTTGCATTCGCTGTACGTGAAGCGTTTAGCGTCTGTGAGTGCATGCGCGTCAACCATGGGAAACTTGTTCCTAAATAAAAGATCCTTACATTACCCAGTACCTATATATAATTTGGAATAAGCTAAATTTGTCTGACGGCACTTTGACCTGCTTAAAAAGGTTCAAGACCGTTGCCCTTGAAAAGTAAGAGATCCAGATAGAATCGTTCTGCCTAGGGCACCAAGGACGTCTCTTTATAAAAATAACTGTTATCATTTGTACAGACTTATCTACAATACAATACCAAAGAACGATAAAGAGTAACCTAATAATTTGTTTTTTATAAAATTAAAATTATGTCTGCTGGAAAAAATATGTTATTCCATGAATTAGCTATTGGAACAACGATTTTATTCTTTTATAAGAACTTATAAAAAATGTTAAATTATCTGTTTTAAATTAATACGTTGATAATCAAATGAATGTAGGTATTGTAAAATTAATTAACAATAAAACATTTAAAGCATGCCATTGGACATTAATATTAAACTCTAGTAATGTTTTGCATTTCAAATGTCTGACTATGTATTAGGAACTTATTACTGAATTTAAGACCAACACTGTACCAATACTTATGCAAATAAATGATTATGCGTTTTCACTCTCACTGTATGGACTCGGATTTCTCATCATCTGCTCAGCCTTTCCAACACTATGTGGGGGTCGGGTTTGGTACGGTTTTACATGGAACGATTGCCTGTCTGGCCTCTGCAATGCAAAGGTACACCTACTCCTAGTAATTACTCCCAGCTATCAATGGGAGTATGGAGTTCACCTTCTGAATCAATGTTTCAACTAGAAAGAAAAAAACGTTTATATGCGGTAAACATGACGCAAAAAAATGGAACACAAAATAAAAAAATAAACAAGCTTAGGGAAAATATGCGTCACATCCACGCAAAACGGCCATCGCTTGCCATAGTGCTGCGACCCTATGCGAGACAGAGCCCCAGCGCTAGTTTTCAGAGACAGCCGGCGATGACGTGATGACGTCGACCGGTGCAGCATACAATGAAATATAATAACTAAGCCCAGAGCAGTCCACAGTTGGACATATGTCTCTCCCAAGTAGCGCCACAAAACTCGGTTTCCCGCCACCACATACAGTCACCATCACCACAGCCGCCTTTTCAAGATCGTCGATCCATCTAGCTGAGGGGTGCGTCCTTTCTTAATTCGCCTTCTGTACCTATCTATCTTGTATCTCACCTAACCGTGTACTGTTCCAACAATTTCCTGCGGGTGAAATCTGCCACTTAAGCAAATAAGACTTGCATGTGTAACTTAATCGCAGCTTGAGTTGAGTGATGGATGGTTGTCTTTGAGAGGTTCTATAGTTGGAGATGGAACCATATGTGAATGTTCTTAAATTACTCTAGGCTGATAAAATGTTCGTTTTTCCTAATCTTGTTATTATTAGTGTTTAATCGGCTTCCCCCTTTCCTGAAATGTACTTAGTAGAATGCTACAAGTTTGAAAAAGAAATTGTGAAAATGTTTCAAAAGAATTACTGAAAATTTCCACATTTAATACAATTTAGAATTTGTCCTCGTACGGTAGGCTGGTACTTTTGTTTTGTTAACACTGACGTCAATAATATTATAAGCAAAATGAGGTAGATACGTTATACACGCTCCGCAAGCGGCGCGCCAATTTTTTTCTAATTAGCCACATTTTCTTAGTCTTGTCTCCTTTTCGCTCCCGATAATTACGACATGCCGTCCTACTTCCACGTGTCATCTAATAGTGTGACATTGTGCCGTTTTTGAAGATCTTATGTTGGATATGTAACCCTACGTCTTTTTAACCGACTTCCCAAAAAGGAGGAGGTTATCAATTCGGTTGTATTTTTTTTTTTTTTTTTTTTTTTTTTAATGTATGTTACCTCATATCTCCGTCATTTATGAACCGATTTTGAAAATTCTTTTTTTATTTGAAAGGATACACTTCCCGATTGGTCCCATTTTTATGAAAATTTAGTTCTGATGATGGAATCCATGAGGAATTGAGGGAACTCCTCAAATATTATAGGCACACATATGGCGATTTAGGTATTTTCAGCAACAAGTTAAGCATTTGCATTCAGAAAGTATCATTTAGTGAAGTGGAACTGATGAAGAAGACCACAGATTGCCACCGGAATTCCTCAATGATAGGTATTAAACGGGTGGCGCCATTAATGAACCGATTTGGAAAATTATTTTCTGTTTTGAAAGGATATATGCCCATATTGGATCCATTAAAAAACAAACAGTGCTGATGATGGAATCCATGACGAATTGAGGGAACTCCTCAAATATTATAGGCACACACATAGCGATTTAGGTATTTTCAGCAACAAATTAAGCATTTGCATTCAGAAAGTATCATTTGGTGAAATGGAACTGATGAAGAAGACAGATGGCCACCGGAACTACTCAACGTTAAGTATTTCACGGGTGGCGATAAGATATCTCGATTGAGATAGTTAAGCGACAGTGAAGCACGTTTAAATAAATAATTCTGATGACCATCGAACTGATCTGAAGATGAAGCCGGAAGGACGGCACCGGAACTCCGTCATAAAACAATGTATCCTAGCCGTGTTTGGGCTTATTCGAATTGCCATGAGATGTACTCTGGCTATAAATGATTTTAATGGTAATATCCCGGCATCAAATTGCGCTACTTTAGTCGTATGTTATGTGTGGCCTTGATTGTCAGAAGACAGATTTTGTAGCCTCGTTATTTCCGTCAATGATCTGTGGCCGTGTGGTCGCTTTAATAATTTGTTGGCGTCCAACTCTGATAAAACTATGCCTTCCAAACTTCTGACACGACTAAGCGCGACGTATATTTGCTCTTTTGCAAAGTTTTTTTTACCAAAGTTGATCACAGCTCTTTAGGGGATGGTAGCCTGTAATTTATGGACTGTGACCGCCCAGCTTAATATAAGAGGTAGCATACGCTCCACATCTCCGTTACTCCTTGCCGCCTGGAACGTAGTGCTTGTTGGTGGTATGGGTCTCACTTTGAAAACTTTAAATAGCATATCTTTTTACTGTATGAGACGATTGCAATGAAACAAAAACTAAATGTTACATCGTGATAATATTATATTTACAATTTTAATAGGACTGTAATTAAATTTCAAAAATGTTATTTCTGTTAAATTGAATGTAGAAAAATGTATTCCAAAATGTGTACCATTTTGGGCCAATAGATGTCATTGAGATGCAAAAAAAATTGTAACCCCCTTTCTACACTTTCAAGCCAGTTTGGAAAAATGTATGATTCCATCTTTATTATTACCTAGATTAGTTTATACCACGTTTTCTAAACCAAATGAATAATATCTTTCATACAAACCGTATGCCCCCTTTTCACCCACAAAGGGGTTAACTTCAATCATTCCACTTTGCCCCATCAAGTCGCCCCACTGGTGGGGCAAATGCATTCTGCCCCATGGCATGGATTCTTCTCCACAAGGGTTGGCACCTTAAAATTTGTGTAAGTAGGTATGCTCGTATTTAATATTTGATTGGAAAAGAAAGAAATTTATATGTAAGTAAAATGTAACTAGGACTTGTATTTACTTAGATTTTATTTTATTTGTAACAAATCGTGTAATTAACGTATGATTTACAACCCAATTCCTTCCAGAAACAACTAGTAAATAAAAATTAATAATAAAATAATAATATCATCCTATTACTGTCCCACTGCAGGGCAAAGGCCTCGTCTCATACAGAGAAGGAACGAGCACTGATCATCACGCTTGCTCAAAACGGGTTGGTGATTTCAGACTAATACTAACTATAAGTCCATGTTTCCTCACGATGTTTCCCTTCCCTGATGTCAATAATGTCCAAGATAAACTCAGAAAGTTCATATGAATTGAAAAAGTCACATTAGAACCCACAACCTCATGCATGAGAGGCGAGGCCTTAACCTCTGGGCCATCATAACATATTAAATTACCAAAAAAAATATATTTTACTTAACTATACATTTCTTTCTTTTCCAAACAAATATAAAATACGAGCATACCTACCTACACATTTCTAAGGTGCCAACCCTAGTGGGGCAGAATCCATAAAGATTTTAGACTAGTGCAATCCAAGTCGAACTAGTGGGGAATAACTATATTGAACTATATTCCACTGAAAATTTTTAGGCATTCCTCTTTGCCCCACCAGCGGGGCGCTTGGAATGATTCGTTAATTTTTGAAAAATCTTTTGTTATGTTTCCATGATTCGACTGGTATACGAATTTGTGCGGGGTAGGTATAAACACAACTAAAAAGTGAAAAATAAAAACTTTTTTACAAAAAAAAACAACCGACTTCCAAAAAAAACACTTAAAAGAGAAAAATAACTTGAATTTCGGAAGTCGGTGGCAAAAACGATAATACAGATCCATATAGTTATATTTTAAGATGGTTCGCAGTTCGCATAGTTGAAGCTGATATATCCCTAGGGAAATAGTTATGAATTGCTTTCATATAATACATATATTACGGTAGGTATATTTTACTATATATGTATCTAATAAAATACTATTGTTTTTGCCACCGACTTCCGAAATTCAAGTTATTTTTCTCTTTTAAGTGTTTTTTTTGGAAGTCGGTTGTTTTTTTTTGTAAAAAAGTTTTTATTACTTATAATAATTATCATTAACTGATGTGGTATAAGCTAGCCTCTTAATCTATTGAAACTCCGTACTACGTTAGACCAGCTCAAGGGCTAAGTGTTACCAGCACCGTGCCTACTAGCTTTATTAATTTGTAAATAATATAATACTCATCTACTGATTGCTTCGTTGAACTAGAAGCTGCAAACACGAGAGCATCGTGTCCTGTGTCCCCCGGGTCGAGCAAAGAATTATAAGATTAAATATTTGTGTATTGGTTAATGAATATTGATCGACCTCTATTACAAGGGTCCTCAGACCAAATAAAAAACCAAGACAGAGCGCTGCGAACAATACACTGAAGCATGCCAAAACTACACCTCGCTCACACGCACACGTTTACAACCAATTAAAAAGACACTACAATCAAACTACACCTCACTAAGTACTATCAAAGAACTTCATATCTAAGCAGTTTGGAAACAAAATCCCGTGAACATGATGACCTTATCTGTTACCGCCCGGTTCAATAGCGGCCAAATGCTGCAAGCAGAAATAGTCCTTACGGTGTATAGATATGAACTTCTTCAATGGCACACACATGTTTACGAAACCAACTTCACGTCACTGTTGACAACGCTATGTCTTGATTTTTATTTGGTCTGAGCGAGAGTCTTAAACATAACTGGCGAATGTGGATCTACTACAGAAAACAATTTAGGATCTACAATCTATATTCACTCTTTCGAAATGAAAATGACATGACGTTTTAAAGCCGTCATAATACTTGTTTTTCGTGTTCGTGCTCCTTCATTTAAAACGAATTACGAGACATCGTCAAATCTGCGTCGAGTTTCATGAAAGTGACAGGTATGTGGGATATATCTCTGTTGACGGTGTAAACGGTTTTTGGAGACGTATTTGCGATGATATTAATACCTACTACAGTCTCTTATCTATTCATATGTCAAAATTAAACATAAAAAATAACAACAACAAAAAAAGACAGAATCTCAGGCCTTTAGGATTTTGTGGCAGTTATTATCATTCACCAAACATGGTTTCAAGGTTGAGCTGAATGGTGCTCATCCATGCGTCATGTTTGTGAACGGGCGCCGTCAGTAGGGACTGGTCATCTCTTAGCTGCCACGGCTTATTTAAATGGCGTATTTTATTAAAACGTAGGTACTTACCTTAAAAGCACAGCTATTTGTGGAAAAATGTGAAAGCATCGTTTGAGTTTTGAGTTTGAGTAGGTAATAGCACACCGCTAAACCTCTTTTACGATAGGTACCTGTCGATGATCTTGAATGTCAGGGAGTTAATTATTTTTTGTACTGTATTTTCCATTTGATCAAGACAGCAGATGACCAGAAAAAAAATCAAGAGAAAAATAAATTCTTTGCTATATCCATTAGGAAAAAATATTGGATTTTGGACGTCATAATAATTAGCCTGCCTCTAAAAAGTTCAAAACAAGTTTTTTTTTTAAGCGACTTCTTTTTTTTTTGTTTTTTGTATATTTTTACGCGATTACTGCGCCAATTATGAATTGATTTTAATGATACTTTTTTTTTGTTTGGTAGGTCATACTTCAGAGGTGGTTATACATTTTATTAACTTTGCTTGAGTAGTTTTTGATTTAGCTTCAATAATAAGTATTTTCCCACTTAGTAAAAATATGGATGATATGTTCCTGTCACTGTTATTTACATAGCAGGTAGTGGTATTCGAATTTGTGTAGGCTAGGAACCACAAGTAAAAAGTGAAAAATAAAAACTTTTTACACAAAAAAAAACAGCTTAAAAAAAAACACTACAATGTGACAAATTACTTTAATTTCGGAAGTCGGTGGCAAAAAACGAAGATTCAAAACATTAAAGTTATTTCTCACTTTGTAGTGTTTTTTTTAATCTGTCTTCTACAGTTGGCGGCAGTTATTTTTGGTTCAATCTCAGACTTTAGGCTACTAACTGCATCAGACAGCTTGAAAAATGAGCTTGTTTTGAATTTTTTTGTGGCAATCGGGATTTTCTGGATTTTTTCAAGGCTTTACTAATTGTTTATAATATGTTTTTTAATACTGGATAATGAATTTTAAATTTAAATGCAATGTTGGTGATTATTTAATTCATTGGTACTGAATTGTTGACATAAAATTATATTAGTGATATCGATACATTTTAAATGCGTAATGAATTTTAAATATTAATGTAACGTTTTTTTTATCTGTTTATTGTATTTATCAGCACTGTAATATTTTCAACACAATGTATTTTGTTAAGAAATAAATGACATATGATTTGACCTCTAAGATACGCCATTTTTTTATTTTTTTTTAAACAAATCCTAGCCTATAACCATCGCACGATAAAGATACAAACATACATGAATACGCGTGAAAAAAATAACCCTGCCTTTGCTGTCGCATAGTCGGGTAAAAAGCTTGTTATCGATGTTATTTTGAACTTTAATATTTACATTATCTTTCCCAATCACCTGCACATTTAACTTTGTATAGGACCTGTAGTTTATGAACGTTGAACTTTACTGAGAACGAATAACTACCTACCTACTATGTAGCTCATCAAAATCTAATAAGATTGAGGAACGCGGCGTAAATTATAGTATAAAACTTACGCCCGGACGTGTTGCTGTTAAGACTTGTGTACAACGTTGTATGGCTGCCGGCACGTATAGTTCGATTCAAAGATAAGAGAACAGGGCCTGCGATTCTCTATACAAATGCATTCCCCATTTTTCTTCCTGAATAATGCCTATAGAGATTTAAAAAAAAAAAAATCAAGGTCTGCTGTAGACACGTCCTTGTTTTTTTTTTTTTTTCCCTCCTGAAATCGCAAAATCGCCCCAGTTTTACCGCCGGGATTAGAGGACCACCAGACAAATTCGAAAAGATTTTAACATGAAAGAAAATTATATGAACCTAGACATACTCTTTCTTAAAATTTTAATGTAAAAAATAATTGAATCGGCTCAGTTTTCGAGGAGAAAAAAGAGGAATACGAAACGTCGATCTCGTCAATTTTTTTGTGATATAATCGGTCTGAGTTGCAGCTGTCCTTATCGCACTCTACGGAAGCAGACTTGAGGTAAGACGACGGCAATAGTTTCTTCAAATACCTATTTTTCAAATTCCTCGCATTTCTGTTCCCTCTTAATGGCGGCTCGGAAGTTAGCTGCTAGCTGCGCAGTACCGCACCCCTCACTCCCGCTGACCCATGAATTTGTTACTGCGCAGCGACTCGCCTCATGTTCCGAGCCGCCATTAAGTTTGAATCGGGCTGTAACTTGCCAAGAATCATAGATGCGCAGAATTCGTTTTTGCTTGTTTTTCTAAATTATGGCAATAACTAAGAATATTTTGTTATTATGTACTACCTATATGGTTATAAGAGGTTATTAATTTTATCAGCTAGTTATACGCATAGCAAATGTATGTCTATATGTACGTTTATTATGTATAATAAATGAAATTATAATATAAATATTATTAGGTCCTGTAGCAATTACTTGATGTTGAGTTTAATTTTAGTTTAGATTATCAAAACTGATACCTGCAATTTACTTTGTAATAATAATCTTTATTTCATACGAAAGTGGTTACAAATTGACACAAAAACTATTCAGAGACTAAGATACTAAGTTTCTCTAAGTAATCTACTTAAAAAAAAATAATTAAAAAAATACTGACAAGCAACACAGCCTAAGCCACTGTGTCTAGAGGCATGACATTTTGCACAAGAGCTTCTTCTATAACGAAGGTAAGCACTAAGGAAGGATTTTAGAAATATCATCCCCTAATGGATCCTCTTTAGGGGGTGAATTAACAATAAGAGGATAAGGGGATGAGTTAAATAGGGGATGACAGTATTTATGGAAGTTCATAATTATTGCCAAAGGGATATACCATCAGGTAGAGGGTTCGTTTTCAATCAATATTTATCTTTCTATTGTTTTTATTACTTTTAATAAAAATAATAATAGATCAGAGGCAAGTTACAGTAGAGTTCAGTGATCTCGACACTACTACTAACATGATACGTTGTACACTCAGCCTTATTTCAACCCATCATTACCTGTGCAGCCGACCGATCAGTCGATATAAAGCAATTATGTGATTCTTGTTTTTTCACCTTGCAACACTTATATTAGCCATGATTGGGCTACACTCACGTAAATCCGTTAAGATTAAAGGTTTACGCTGCTTTTGGTTTAAGTTGTAAGCAGAGGAAACATAATTATTTTAGTATATACCGTTCAGAATCAAATGTTGTCTTACCTGTTTTATAATAATTGAAAATGACAAAACAAAACTGGTTAAGATAATTAACTAATTAATTAATTAAGAAGACAATTTTTATTTTTATTTATTTATATTATTTATTATAATTTTAGTTGATGAATAAGCTGTTTTTGACACTTTGTTGCTTCTTTAATTCTTACAATGGTCCCTTTACTGATTTTTAAAACCTATTAAACTTTCAACAATCCTATGATTTTGTCATTTTAGTGCTTGCCTATTGCCAGCAAAGACTTTTTGGCAGACTGCTGATGGGCAGAACCTTTTAAACGGCTAACCCAGCATTTGGCAAACCTTACATTCATCCCACGTATCACGGCATCACCGCTCGCGCCGGCAGCGTCTAGAGCCGGCAGTAGGTACTAATAAAATGCGTGGCGTCGAAAGTGGATTAAGTGCATGATTTCTGTCACGGACCGCCTTCAAAGCCGTCAGTTTCTATTTGAGTCATTTGCGTCGTAGCACGAGTAAACATTGAAAGCTCCCGCAGACAGGCGCGAAGCGACAGCGCGACGCAACTCTAGTAGATCAATTTCTATGAAATTTTCATCAAAATTATTCAATCGGAATCCACGCCTTAACACGAGTGGCGTCTCCGTGTTCTTTAGGCAGGAACTTTTAAACGGCTAATCCAGCATTTGGCGAGCTTTATATTCAGCCATACTCTCTCACAAAAAGCATTTAAAAACTCTTATTTAAAACCTCAAACGAATATTGCACTATAAAAACTAGACTACATTCAAGCACTCTCAATTCGCCTACGCGGATAACGTGGCATATTTTATCGCAAGAAATATTTCACTTAAAAGGCTACAAATATGAAAATAGCTTGGTAGAAATAGCCTTTTACGTGTATAATAAACGTTTAGGTATTATAGTATCTACATACTACAGACACTACATCATATACTTACACTATACATTCATTAATATTATGTTTTATACTCGTTTATTGATTTTGCATTATTATTTTGCGAATCGTTCTAAAACGATTAGTTTTCTTTAATTTTCATATTTTTCAATGTTATGACATTTACGTCAGGCTGTCAAGCTGTCATTATTTTTTCTTGTAATTTTCTCTCTAGTTTTCTTACTGGCTTAGTCCATGAAGGTTACTTTTGATTTATATAATTTAAATTATCTTTATCAATATGTTTAGCTCAAATATGGTATTTTATAGGCATTTATAATTGTTTACTGTAAAATATTTGTATCCTAACTTACATTTTATAATAATAATTGAAACGCTCTCAGAATTCATCAAAGAGGTTTTTTGGTACGAATATGTCTGGCCCTTTTCGATCTCTGAATTTGAAATTAAATTCTGAAAGAACAAGAAAAAGATAATTTGAAAAATTAACGTCAGAGGGACTACGGACCCATTCGGAGAGCTGATCTGGAAGCGCTCAAGGAAACATCTCCTCAAGAAAAGTCTTGCAAATTGGTCTATATACATTTCACCCTGAAATCATACTCTGTCTTCACGGGACTACGTTTCTTGCCAGGAGGACCTTCCACTACTAAGTCCTGTCTGGACTGTCTGAGAGACTGGGAAGCGGATCTTCAGGCCTCAGAGCTAACGAGGCCTGACGTCTTCTACATTGCCTGTGAATTTATCAAGATTTATCTGGGAAACGAATCTGGATGTTTCAGAGCTGACGGACGACTCGAACCTGAAAGCCGTAACATACTTCCTCTGTAAATATTTTCTTTTCTGAGAGCGCTAGGTAGGTTAGGTTATTTTATAAATTATTTTTCTGTGTTTTACCTCAAATTATATATTTTTAACTTGTCTACTTTCCCTTTTATTTTAATATTTAGTAGATTTGTTACAGTTTGGCGCCCTAACGTAAAATCAAAGCTAGCTCTATCCAATCCCTTTTTCAAAATTCTAAAACAAACTATCACTAGTACTATTTCCTTTTGGACTCTTATTTGACTTAGTCTCTTTTTTATAACTTGTATTTGGTTTCAGATACGTCTAATACTAACTTACTTTTCCTCTTCAGCTCTCCTCTTGAAGACTTCTTTACTCAACACATCCACATACTCAACAAACTTATTCTGCACCCCACACACTTGCACACTAACGTTTACCCACTGGTAATCGTATCCATTCTTCGCCTGTGAGTGTTCTTAAAACCATTCGTGGTCACTTACAAGTTGGGGTTTGGATTACTCTACGACGTATTATAGGAGAATATCCTATAATCGTTACCACCCACACATAACTCTTTACTTATACCTCACTACCCTGCACCCCACACACTTGCACACCACAACGTTTACCCACTGGTAAACGTATCCATTCTTCGCTTGTGAGTGTTTTTAAAACCATTCGTGGTCACTTACAAGTTGGGGTTTGGCTTACTCTACGACGTATTATAGGAGAATATCCTATAATCGTTTATACAAACCTAAACATCTTTATAACACCTATTTCAAATACTTCACTACCCTACACATTTTTTTTTATAGTTGCATGATTTAATCTGATCATATTGAGTCCTCTTTAACACTCACTCTCTCGAGTTTTCATTAACCCTCATTTACCTCATTTTCCTCCTTTCACACATTTTTATCATCTTTGAATTAATTTTAAATAATGGATAGAATTATTTTCTTTGAGCTTTTAAACAAAGCTGAGCTAGAATATGAAATCAAAATAAGATTAGAGGAACCAAAAGATACAGTAATACAGCTTAAAAAACAAATTCTTCAACTCGCACCTCAAACTCCCTCTGAAGATATTTTAGACTCGATATTGGATGTTAAAACTGATTTGGACGAACTTACCAATTCACTAAATTATATCGAATCAAAAATACTATCGTTAGAACAGGGTAACCATAGATTCAACAAAAAAATTTAAACTTTTATTAATCATCTATTTCATCGACTAGAGAGGATCGATACTGATTCAGATCCCTCAGAGGTAAATCGTTTAACTCAAACTAAAGAGAGATTTTTCACCTTAGAATCAAAATTTATTTCTTTAACAACTGTTTCCAACGACATCAATCCTCAACCTATAGCAGTCAACCGTCCCTCTTCTACTCCTAATAGTCCCAATGAGACGATGTTTCATACTATACTCCCCGACATTCAGTCTCAACCTCTAAACTCTATTCCCAATAATTCCCTTAACGAATTAAAACGAATAAAATACGACGGAAACTCTTGTCCTCGTTCATTTATCCAGAAAATACAGGAATTTAGTATTTCTAGGAGTATTTCTTCAAACAAATTATTTGATCATGCGTTCGAATTACTTACCGATAACGCTTTACACTGGTACCGTTTTAAACGTGACTCTTTGTTATCATGGGACGAACTTTGCGAAGCTTTGATTACAGACTTTGGCGGTTTTGACTATGATCATAAATTATTAGAAGCCATTAATAGTCGAACTCAAGGAAAGGATGAATCTATTGTTATTTTTATTTCCATACTGTCTGGCATGTTTTCCAGACTTTCAGTAAAACTATCGGATACTAAAAAACTCCAAATCATTATTCGTAACATCCGTCCTTGTTACTCACCTTATATCGCAAATAATAATATTAACTCTATTTTTGCGCTTATTTCATGTTGTCAAAAATATGAAGAATTCCTAGACAAAGAGAAACGTTTCAGCGAACCTCAAACTACAAATAATCCTTTAACTGTTGAATTTAATTATAAACCTTCTAATCTAACGTCAAAACCCTCAACCTCTAACGCGTTTTCCTCTAGAACAAATTTTAATCGTTTTAACAATAAACCTCAAGTTAATACAATTAACAAAACTAATAATAATGCTTTTTGTGTACGCTGCCGCATTAATGGTCATACACTAACTAATTGCTCGCAACCTCGTACATTAATTGTTTGTTTCAAATGTGGTTTAAAAGATGTTAAATCTACTGATTGCCCTAATTGTAATAAAACTAAGAACTCAAAAAAACTAAACAGGCATGATTGGTTACAAACCATAAAAAATTTCTTTCATTGTTATAAAATAACTTCAATTTATGATAATGAAAAAGATTTTAATCGTCCTTTTATTGATATTTCTATCAATAACAAAATATTTTCCGGCTTACTAGATAGCGGTAGTTCTATTACAATACTTGGTAATAACTCCCATCTAGATATTTTAAAATTAGGCTTCACGTTATCCAAGTCATCTTCAATGACGATTACTACTGCCAGTAATCATAAAAGTGAATCCGTTGGTTTAATTGACATTCCGATTAGATACAATAATCAAACTCATCTAATCCAAGCCTTCGTGTTTCCAAATATATTATCTCCTTCAATTATTTTAGGCGTCGACTTTTGGAAAAAGTTTAATCTTATTCCACATATTCTTTCTTCGGCTTTTAAAGCAATTAATAAATGTTCAGTGGTTACTGAAACTACTAAACAAGTACTCCCATATAATCATCTCTCTTTAGAGCAAAAAACTATCGCTGATGACTTGATTAAACGATTTAAAGCTATATCCTTCGAAAGTAGAGGAGTACTGGGCCGCACTCATCTTATTAGTCACCATATCGATACTGGTGATACACCTCCTATTAAACAACGTTGTTACCGTCTTTCTCCTGAAAAACAAAAAGCTCTCATTATAGAAGTTGATAAAATGTTAGAATTGGGTGTTATTGAAAAATGCGAAAGTCCTTGGCTTTCTCCGGTTATCATTACTCCTAAAAAGAATGGCGAATGGCGTTTCTGCGTTGATAGTCGTAAATTAAATTCAGTTACTCGTAGAGACGCTTACAGTCTTCCATTTGTTAATGAAATTTTAGATAATCTAAAAAACGCTAAATTTCTTTCTAGCATTGATATTGCCAAAGCATTTTGGGAGATTCCTTTGAAAGAACAAGCAGATAAAGATAAAACAGCTTTTTATGTTCCTGGTCGAGGCATGTATCGCTTTGTTATCATGCCCTTTGGTTTAACTAATGCTCCGGCTACTCAACAAAGACTTATGGACATGCTCTTTACTCCTGAGTTTGACAATAAAGTCTTTTGTTATTTAGATGATATAATAATCATTTCTGAATCATTTGAAGAGCATATCTCTTATCTAGTTAAAGTTCTTGAGAAATTAACGTTTGCTAATTTGACTATTAACTTCGATAAAAGTCAATTCTTTAAAAATGAACTAAAATACTTAGGATACATTGTGGATGAAAACGGTTTACGCTCAGATACGGCTAAAATTAAAGCAATACTCGAATTTCCTACTCCTACTACTCGTAAAGAAGTGAGAAAATTTATTGGGACTTGTAGCTGGTTTCGTCGTTTTATTCCTAACTTCAGCACAATTGCAAATCCACTTAATAAATTAACTTCTTCCGGTAAAAACGCCCCTAAATTCATTTGGGATAAAGATGCTACTCTAGCTTTTAATAAACTAAAAGAAGCTCTTGTTACTACTCCTATACTAGCTTGTCCTGACTATGATCTCCCTTTCTCTGTACATTGCGATGCTTCTAACTTTGGCATCGGTGGTATGTTAACACAACTAAAGGACGATAAAGAAGTAGTTATTGCTTATATGAGCAAATCTCTTAATAAAAACGAGCGCAATTACTCAACAACAGAAAGAGAAACTCTTGCGGTAATTTCAGCTTTAGAACATTGGCGTTGTTATATCGATAATGGGAAACAATTCACTGTTTATACAGATCACGCATCACTTAAATGGTTTCTAAATTTGTCCAATCCATCCGGTAGGCTCGCGCGGTGGGCTCTTAGGTTATCGTCTTTTAATTTTATTCTTAAACACAAAAGAGGTAAAGACAATTTAGTTCCTGATTTACTCTCTCGTAATTCTACATTTCCACTTGGCGTTAATCCTATCTCACTTAATCCTCAACCCGTATCTCCAGCTTTGGAACACTATAACAAACTAGTTTTAGAATGTCGTAACAATTCTGATCAATTTCCCAATTATACTATTCGCGATAATAAATTATTCCGCTATACTCAATCTCCCTACGCGTTAACTGAAGATTTCTCGTGGAAAGAAGTTCCTCATCCTAATCTACGGGAAACCCTTATCAAAGATAACCATGGATCCCCAGATCAGCCTCATTTAGGAATTTTTAAAACTTATAAAAAAATATCACTTCTATATTACTGGCCAGCTATGTTTAAGGATATTGCTAAAATGATTTCTATCTGTGATAATTGCTTAACTTACAAACACGCAAATCACTCTCCTTTTGGCCTTATGGGTAAACCAAAAATTTGTTCTAGGCCCTTTCAAACAATTTCTTTGGATCTAATGGGTCCTCTACCTATGACTAGACGTAGAAATCAATTTATCTTAGTAGTTAACTGTTGTTTCACTAAATATTCCCTGATCTTTCCACTAAAACGAGCTACTAGTGCTAACATCATCTCTAACTTAGAAAATTTTGTTTTTCTAGTTCATGGAGTACCTCAGACTATTATTATGGATAATGGTTCGCAATTCCAATCACATGAATTTCGTAACTTTCTGGGCAGATATAACATACCATTCATATGTTTCTCTCCTAACTATTGCCCTCAAGTTAATCCCACTGAAAGATACAATCGTACTATAATCACAGCTTTGTCATCTTTGGTTGGTGAAGACCACAGATCTTGGGATATCCACCTTCCTAAAATCCAATACGCTATGAATAGTACAACTAATACTACAACTGGTTTCTCTCCTAACTTTTTGCTCTTTGGCCGTGAAACAGTTAATTCTGGCTCACTTTATACGCCAACTAATAATCTTGATGAAATCGTGTTTTTACCTAGGGACATCTATGCTACTAACATTGGTTTATTGTCTGCAATTTTCGATAAAGTCCAAATAGCCCTCCATATTGCTCATGCTCGTAACTCTTCTCGTTACAACGAAAGTCATTCCTTTAAATAATATAACATAGGAGATACAGTCTGGCGAAAAAATTATGTAAATAGTCAGGCTGGGACTTATTTCAGCGCAAAATTAGCGCCAAAATATGTGAAGTCCACTGTGTTGCAGAAACTATCTCCATTAGTTTATATACTAGAGGATATTAATGGCAACCAAGCTAAATGGCATATTAAAGATTTTAAAATATAATGTATATAATTATGAAAATAATTTCATTCATCACATTACTCATGATTCATCTCCATCTTCTTTTCGTCTTCTAACTTTTGAGTTCTTTTTTTTCTTCCTCTTATTAGACTCATCGGTTGTTAAACCATTAAGAAGATTATTTTAATCTCTCTTACTTTTTAGATATTTTATGTGCTTTTAGGAATGGGTTACCTAACCTTTCTTATTGGTCACCATCAACTTCTGCAGTTGATTGGATCAATTCTTAAAGTTTATTTGGAGCGGCTAACAACTCCTTATAAATAAGCCCTTGTTAAATCTAAAGTTGATTCGGAGCGGCTAACAACTCCTTATAAATAAGCCCTTGTTAAATATCAACTAAAGTTTATTTGGAGCGGCTAACAACTCCATAAAAATAAGCCCTTGTTAAACTAAAAAATCTTTTTATTTTTCATCTCATTAGTGGTTTTAGACGTGAGCGGATTACAACTCCAAAAAAAAAGCCTACTATTATTGATTTATCAGGTCGTGTAGTGATCATTGAATGTGAATCCTACCTGACCTAACTACGTAAGATGTCGGTGTGATTGAATGAAGTATGTACGTCTTGTGAATGCTGTAATACTTTAACCTTTACAAAATTTTTGTTCTAGACCAAAAATTTTCTCGGGGTCATTGGGGAAATATAGTATCTACATACTACAGACACTACATCATATACTTACACTATACATTCATTAATATTATGTTTTATACTCGTTTATTGATTTTGCATTATTATTTTGCGAATCGTTCTAAAACGATTAGTTTTCTTTAATTTTCATATTTTTCAATGTTATGACATTTACGTCAGGCTGTCAAGCTGTCATTATTTTTTCTTGTAATTTTCTCTCTAGTTTTCTTACTGGCTTAGTCCATGAAGGTTACTTTTGATTTATATAATTTAAATTATCTTTATCAATATGTTTAGCTCAAATATGGTATTTTATAGGCAATTATAATTGTTTACTGTAAAATATTTGTATCCTAACTTACATTTTATAATAATAATTGAAACGCTCTCAGAATTCATCAAAGAGGTTTTTTGGTACGAATATGTCTGGCCCTTTTCGATCTCTGAATTTGAAATTAAATTCTGAAAGAACAAGAAAAAGATAATTTGAAAAATTAACGTCAGAGGGACTACGGACCCATTCAGAGAGCTGATCTGGAAGCGCTCAAGGAAACATCTCCTCAAGAAAAGTCTTGCAAATTGGTCTATATACATTTCACCCTGAAATCATACTCTGTCTTCACGGGACTACGTTTCTTGCCAGGAGGACCTTCCACTACTAAGTCCTGTCTGGACTGTCTGAGAGACTGGGAAGCGGATCTTCAGGCCTCAGAGCTAACGAGGCCTGACGTCTTCTACATTGCCTGTGAATTTATCAAGATTTATCTGGGAAACGAATCTGGATGTTTCAGAGCTGACGGACGACTCGAACCTGAAAGCCGTAACATACTTCCTCTGTAAATATTTTCTTTTCTGAGAGCGCTAGGTAGGTTAGGTTATTTTATAAATTATTTTTCTGTGTTTTACCTCAAATTATATATTTTTAACTTGTCTACTTTCCCTTTTATTTTAATATTTAGTAGATTTGTTACAGTATTTCAATAAAAACTAGGTATTTCGAAATTGCTTCACTACCTTTCATAAAGGACTTGTTGGGTGTGGGCGTGACTTTGTACGGTGGGTTTTTAAATGAAGACAGAATTTAGATCATAGATTCAAACTTAAACTAGTTACAGGCACTTTTAAATTGTCTAGGAGTCGGTCAGTCGGGAAGATGAAGCAAGTTGCCCATTCCAAAGCGTCGTAAATTCGTATGGAGAAGAACCGGCAAGAAATCCATCCATAGATGTTATCATTAGAATGTTCTTAAGAGCGTTTGAATAGGTAACTATAGTTCTAAATATGTTCTCTATGAACAGGCACAATAAAAGATCAGATGGGGTGTTACCATATCAGATCAGAGATCAGTGGCCATTGGGGCGGACGAGTCTATAATTGGCAAACGTTTCATGACATGTCTCCAAGTAAAGGCGCTTGAGACTGAACTGCTGTGGCGTAGAACTTGGGAGAGGTCAGCAGTTAAGACACTCATAAGAAAAAACGAAAAGGAAAATAATTGCAAAGGATACTGGAAGTTCCTAACTCTTCACCGAGGACTGAAAGCATGATGCTCAGAGTAAACCAATCGATAAAACTGGAGTCTAGACCAAAATCCAAAGATTTAAATCATTCGATTTGCCCGCACCGTACGCAAGTCGCGCGGAAAATGTCCATATTGAGAAGAGTGAGTTCACAGTGATCACACATCCAGCATGGAACGATAGATAAGATTTTCTGCATGAGTGAGCGAGACAAATAGGTATACTATTCAAATGTCACCGTCAAGAAAACAGAAACATGACCATTTTTTTAAATTTAACGATTTAAATCTTTGCCAAAATGACTATCAATAAATGTTCTATGATCCTTTCGACTAAACACGCTATCCATACCTCTCTATAATTAACTCCTACTCGACGCTATAAGGTAACTAACAAAAAGCTTGAGAAACAAGGCTGTGAACGATAAAATGTAGGAAGATGGACGCTCATAATAAAGTCATTATGTGAATAAATGCTAACGACTATATTTACAAGGCGTCTACGCGCCGGCCATTAGGGTTAAACATTGTTTCAAGGATTAGTCAGGACAGGATAGGATTTTTGGTTTTAATTATGAGGTTAGGCTAAAGTATTTAGAAGGCAGATGTGAGTGAAAACGCGTGGAGGTGGCGCCCTACGATATATTGGCCTTATTACTGATGTTCTTCTGAAAGGCCATAGTATGATCAAGGTGTACACACAACCGACGCGCAAGCATGAACGTATACCAAGCAAAAGGAGTAGTTAGGATCGTAGCAGGTAGTGCTCTGTAGTTTCTGACTACCCCCATGGGAAGAAGCTGTATGTATGTTAATCTTACATATTATACGCTGCCCGATACAGATGATTGTTTAAGGCAGGAAATACCTAAACGATGCAATGGCCAGGTTTTTCAAATCTTCTCTTTTTAAGATTTTGACAGTCATTGCCAATTGCCACATGTCTAAAAAAATTAAATGATTATTATGACACCTTAAGAACACAAAAAATTATTGAAAAAAAAAACGCACCGGCTGATTACTTTTTGAAACAATAATAGGTAAATCAATGAAATAAATTACTAAAAAAACAATCCTATAGCAAGCGGGGTAATTGCGTAACACATTTACAATGGAAATACCTTTAATTTTGACAGTACAACAACATTCATTGCATCATTTACGTAGTCGAGCATACGAATATTTCAAACCAATGAAGCAATGCATTAGGATTTTTCTTCAAAATCCTTTGGATTGCAATTGAAAGTGTGTCATGCAATTTAGTTACAGATCAATTAAAGATTCGGTACATTAGAGAACTGTAGATTACCAAAAGTACCAAGCTACACTTCCAACAATTTCCATTCCACGTTTCTTTAATCCAAGCTCATCACCCGATAGCAGATAGGTGGCGGAGTCGGTGCCTCTTTGTTTCACATAACGAGCCCAACTAAAGAGCCCACTACGACTTTTTGCAATCGCCCTTTGGTATCCGTCCCACTGCCGACGAGGAAGCGACTAGCTATCAACGATATTCTACAACGAGTAACGTTAAATGCGCAAAACCTCAGACACCCCTGATTTTTAATTCAATTGACCTATTTCAGAGAGAAAAAGAATCATTAAAAAAAATGTAAAGGTTTTATGTGCTGTTTTAGTTTTACTGGCAATTCTGATCGTTTCTTGCGTCTGCGACGACGCTCTTGTCTTATTCATGGTACTGTATGGAAGATTCGTATTTGCATTGAAATAAAAGCTACTATTATCCCGCGTATGAGAAAATTTAAATTGGTCGACAACAATTTGTGTTTGTTTACCTATTTTGGCGGGTTTGCGCATGTGATGGCTTGATAAGTCAAGTCATAAATAGACACGGCAACGTTTTTAATGAAGATTTTTTGAAAAATATGACCATTTATTAACAAGTGGTTCAATTGATTCTGCTCGTTATTCTTATCAAAGTATTTTCAGGTTTTGCGCATTTAACGTTACACGTTGTATATTCTCGCTTAAGAAACGAACAAAAGATTGTAGGTCCTGTGGAAGTAAAAGAGAAAAAAAATATTAATAGATGATCGCTAACTGTTCACGCTGTCGCCACCGGCGAGGACGCTCTCTTCACTAGTTTGTCGCAGCGAGAAGAGCTATCAAAGAAAATACTTGCTCAGCAACGCGCGAGATTCTCGCATGTTATATACGTATACCAGCAGGTGACTGAGCAGTCATTCTACTCGTCGCACTCGCTTGCAGCCCTGCGACAAAATTATCCGAACTACACTCTCGCTGCTCGTTACTCTTCAACTTGTTTCTAGTTGCTAGCTCTACTCGCTTCTCGCTAAACGTCGGCGGTGGGACGGATGCCTGAAGAGTCCACTACGACTTTTTGCAAACGCCCTTTAACTTTCAAGGATGCCAACAAAAACAGACATTAGCTTTATTTCGGTGTAAATACCTGAACGATTCTTTTGGACGTTAAATCGGTTTTATGTTAGTGCTTGTTAGGAATTACTTTGTTATATTGTGTGGGAATATTTGTAAGGTGAGGTCATGCCTTTGTTAGCACGTGGATTTGTTAGTAAAAGGTCAAGAAGCTATAATGTTAAGCAATCTACTTAATAAAAATCTTAAATTCATTAATTAATTCACTGTCAGACAATGCACAGACTAAACCGCTGAGTCAAGCTAGAAGCATAAAACCTAGCCTTTGTACTCATAATTATGATTATGTCTTATCTGTATCTATTTTTCTGTGTGTACATAAATAATAAAATAAATAAATAAAATTTTGTTACTGCGACCAATTTTGACATAGTGCTCGCCGGCTGCTGCCGCGGTACCGCTCGCTCCGCTCGCTCGACTCCCGCATTGTTGGAACCTAACCTGTTTGGTCGGAGTGCCCTAATAGTTTTATTACTAGATCGTGCTGGTATCATAGTTATATTCCTAGTAAGACAGTTATGAACCGCTATCAAACTCAAACTCAAAGCATTTATTTCAAATAAACCTATTACAGGCAATTTTGAATTCTCAATGGGTCGGGCAGTCAGAAAGATGAAGCTAGTTGCCCATTCCAAGGCGTAGTAGGTTCCTATGGAGAAGAACAAGCAAGAAACTCCACGGACACTCTTTTAAATTAAAATATTGTTACAAAATATTGGTTACATCATTCATGTTGAAATTAAAGGTACATGTGAGAACAATGTAGAAAGACGTGCATGTTAAAAGCGACCGTAATAAAAATATAAAAACAATTCAAAAATTAAAATAAGTCATGGCAGCTAAGAGATGACCAGTCCCTATTGACGGCACCCGTTCACGAACATGACGCATGGATCAGCACCATTTAGCTCAACCATTTTGAAGGCCATCCATCACACGAGCCACCACCAGCTAGACAAAATCATATAACTATATTACGGTATATAGTTATCGGTATCCCTAGGGATATATTATAAGTATATCACGGCTATAACCATCTTGCTGGGACATATACAATACCTATAATACATGTCGCCACAAAGTTACATTGTACCCGTTTGAAGCAGGGACGGGTTACTAGTAAAAATATAAAGCCTGTCTTATTCCATTTCCAAGCATCTCAACTGCAGCAGCTCAAAACATATGCTGTTCATAAATTCTCCAGAATTCTCCATTTTAACTGTTCAAAATGCACCCTTTAACCATCTCACATAACGAATAACACTATTATTCCCCAAGTAAGCGGAGACACTTTATTATAACATTTTTATATGACATGCGTTTTATTATGACCGTGGTTAGTGCTGGCAAATGTTCCGGATTCCCGGAATCCCGGGAGTTACGGAACTGTGTTGCAGCCGCGGGATTAAGTCCGGTTGCTCCGTGATTTGCGGATGCATTTTTAAGTTCATTTTATTTGAGCTAGACTTTGTGTTGTACAGATGGAATAGGGTTTTTGGTTTGATTGTTTTTGTGGAGAAATAATGTTATTCTTTGAAAAACAGTGATTTCTGAGTGATTTCTTAAAAACGTGATTTCTTATCCGTAATTATTTTGTGATAGTATTGGGAGAAGAAAGAGAAGAAAGCATCTATTTATAAGTTTTCTTCTTCTTCTTTTGTCAAAACTTTAATTCAACATAAGTAATTCAACATATTTAAAAAAAAAATATGTCAACATCATGAGTTTACACAACGTCTATGAAGTCGAGAAAAGTGGATAAAATAACAGTTTTTAAGGAAAAAACGATTTCTTATTAATTGGAAGTAATACTTACATCTATAGTTCCCTACATATATTGTAGCATAGGTTAATTTGAATTTCATAATCCCGGAATGCTAACTAATAATGCTACAACACTACATATTGCAAGTTACCCAGGCATTATGAACTGTTTCGGTTCCAGACGACAGAGGAACATTGAAACTACTGCGGGCAGGTAAAAGAATTTTTTTTTGTTTATGAGTTTTTAAATACTCAGTGAGCAGTTAAAAACTGGTGGTATAGTGATCTAGTGTTTTTAGTAGCTATAATATTATTTTAAAGTACTGTGCATGCATTTTTAACAATTCAGTTTTAGGTGTGAATGATTTTTGGTACGGTCTACAAAAGTATAACTTTGTGTATGTGAGTATAAATGTTTGTAAACGCACCCACGATACAGGAGAAATACCTAGTGTGGGGCAACGTTTTTAAAAAAAAAAAAAAAAAAAAACTTACTTTTATTTGCGACAAATTTCAATTTGCAATGTAATTGTAAAAATTCACAGCAAAACGCAGGAGACGTCACGACTTAATTAATGGCTTATGTGGAAACGTCACCACAATTTTGCCAGACCATCAAAGTCTGATTGATCAGCCGGTCAATTTTGAAAATGTCACCGTGATAACTTAGGTGAAGTGAGCTTGAAGTTAGCTGTCATTTCTCCTGATGCTAGAGATTGACATTCTTGACAGTTCACTTTACCTATATTTTCACAGTGAGATTTTTACAGGATTCTCGCCACGGTGTCCTTGGGTAGCACGTGTGTTTAGAATTTTTAGCTGTTTCTTGAGTGATTGTTGATACTCTTATTGACTTGTTACTTTTTAAGTGTGTTGTTCTTGTGTTTGTTACGGTTTGTATTGTGATTGTCTTGTTTTAAGTCTCGTTTCATCCAAGATGGATGAGAATAAACCCCCTGACCCTGATCCCCCAGATATTCCAGGTTCCTTAACGCTCTTTTCTCCGAATCCTCTAGCTGAATTTGCGGATGTTGTCTGCAGCGTTACAGAGATGGATGTTACACAATCCCAACAGAGCTCACGCAAACGTCCGAGTGATGAAGAAACCTTGACACCTTCCCTTCCGAGTAAGCAACAAAAAAGCCAAATCGGACGTATTAAATACTCCGTTTTGGATAAGGCCCCTTACGTTGTCCACGTTTCTCGTATAGAGACTCAACCAAATGCTGGTACCACCCTACATCCTGTTAATTTTGGTAAGTTCCTTATGAACAACAACATTGCGAACATTGTTCGTGGTGGTGTTAACAGAGTTGGTAGAAACCGTGTGTCTGTAGAGTTTGCCTCCCCTCAGGATGCTAACTCCTTCTTAGTAAACAGTTTGTTATCCAAATACAGTTATACTGCATCAATCCCTACATTTAATATCACACGTATGGGCGTTGTTACCGGTGTTCCCTCAGATATTACGGAAGAAGAAGCTATTACATACCTAACTGTGCCTTCAGGCTGCGGGAAAATACTGAAAGTCCGCCGTATTAATAGAAAAATTCAAAGAGACGGGATTAATGAGTGGAAACCCACTGAAACATGTGTTCTGACTTTTGACGGACAAGTTCTACCAAATAGGATTTACTGCTGTTACACATCCCTCCCTGTTGAGCAGTACATATACCCGACAATTCAATGCCGCAAGTGTTGCAGATTTGGACATGTGGCAAACGTTTGCAGGTCAACACCACGCTGCAGTAAATGTGGCCACGATCACCCTGGTGATGGTTGCAACATTTCTGAGGGCGAGGCCTTCTGTGTGCTTTGCTCGGGTAATCATTTCGCTAACAGCAAGTCATGCCCCGAGCATGGTAGACAGAAAGCCATTAAAACTGTAATGGCTGAAAAATCCATTCCTTATGTTGAGGCTAGCAAAATTATTCCTACAGCTTCCCGTAATTATGCCAATGTCACCAAGACTCCAATCTCTCAGTCATATCGCAAAACTGTGACACTTAAACCCAGGACCCATGCCCCCCTTTCCCCATCTTATGACAAAGCTGCTCATCAGCAGATAGTTAGTTCTCCTCAACCTTCACAGCATAATGGCTGCGCCCTTAAGTACAACAATGTCCCTTCAAATAATACCGGTTCTATTATCGAACTCCTTATAAAACTTTTACCTACTGTTATTTCTTCTTCTTCTTCCAATTCCCAAACACCGTCCAACGTTGCCGATCAACTTATTTCTCTACTTCTTCAAATTAAAAATGGCGTCTCGCCAAGTATTCCTTCAGTGGAATGTGAGGAGCGTGTGGCATAAAAAGCACGACCTCATATCCCTTTTAAATAAATACAAGCCACTGGCTTGTTCCATAGCTGAGACTTGGCTCACCCCAAGTCTTAGCTTTCGTATGCCACACTTTAATATTCTCAGATGTGACAGATCTGATGGCTATGGAGGATCGGCTCTCCTAGTCAACAATCGGGTCCCTCTTTTGCCCTTCCCTTTACCTTCGCTCACAGGTGACATGAGTATTGTAGCGGGACGTGTGGAAGGCATTACAGTGTTCTCAATATACATTGCTCACCCTCATCATGATTTTTTTGCTGTTTTAAAAAACCTATTTTCTAATATACATGGACCAATTTTGGTCATGGGTGATTTCAACTGCCACCATTACAGGTGGGGGTCAGAACGCTGTGATGCCTTTGGTGCAGCTTTGGTTGAGATCTTGGATGACTTGGATCTCTGCATTCTCAATAATGGTTGCCCAACACGTAGATCTCCTCCCGGTCAACAAAAAAGTTGTGTTGATTTAACATTTTGTTCAGTTGAGTTGGCAGCTTCGACCCATTGGGAATGTACGACCTTGTCGCATGGTAGTGATCATTACCCTATTGTCATATCTTTGGTTAATAAGACATATTTAGAGAAAACTTTCCCTCCACTTCTGAAATATAACTTGTCTAAACCAGATTGGGCAAAATTTCGATCATTACTGGAGGATAAAATTGATGCTCTTCCAAATTTAAATTCATGTTTATCAGATCCTTCTGGTCACTACCATGCCAAAGGCTGTTATGAGGGATTTGTTACAGCCATCACCTCCAGCGCGGATTCCTGCTTTCCGCTGAAAAACAGTGCTCGTGATAAAATTCCTTCCCCTCCATGGTGGGATCCAGAGTGCACTTCTGCAATCAGGGATAGAGATGAGGCCGAGGAGTGCTACAATGCAAATATGAGCACCGAAAACTTATTAACATATTTGCGACTTAATGCCAGAACTAAACGTCACCTTCGCAAGAAGAAACGTACTGGTTGGGTTAAGTTCTGTACCTCCTTATCTCCCTCTACTCCAGTCTCGGTGGTCTGGAAAAGCATCAACAGGTTTAGACGCGGGTGCTCCTCATCAGTCTCTTCACCAATCACCAGGGAAACAGCTGACCTTTTTTTTGACAAAATTGCTCCGCCATATGTTCCTCTTTCTTCTGAATGTTCCAATATCCCCTTGCAAAATGTTTCGGAGGATCCTTCTGATGTGCCATTTACTTTGGAAGAACTGAATGTGGTACTCAGACATGTCCGGGACTCAGCCCCTGGTATTGACGGTATACCATATTCTTTTATAGTTAATTCTGGAGACAAAGCTAAATTCTACTTCCTTGAAATCATTAATTTTTGTTACAGCCATGGTTGGGTTCCAGATCAGTGGAAGTTACAGATAATTATTCCTCTATTGAAGCCAGGCAAACATGTAGATGATCCGAATGGCTTTAGACCAATTGCTTTGTCCTCTGTCTTAGTCAAACTAATGGAACACTTGATTAAAAATCGTCTTGAATGGATAGTCGAATCGAGAGATTTACTGCCGAATTTTCAATTTGGTTTCAGGAAAGGGCTCGGCACCATGGATAGTGTTGGTGTTTTAATTGTGGATATTCGCTTAGCGTTTTCCAGAAACGAATCCGTTGTAGCCGCTTTCCTAGATATCTCCTCTGCATACGACAACGTTCTTCTTCCCGTACTCAGGCAGAAACTGCATCAGCTGAGTCTCCCGGTTAAGATGATCGAAAGCACCTGTGGACTTCTTTTGTCTCGCTCCTTGGTTCTGAGGGTCCAGGGCGAGGATTTCGATGAAAGGCAGACTTGGAAGGGTCTCCCACAAGGCTCCGTTCTGAGCCCCCTTCTTTATAATTTATATACAGTGGACATTGGCTCCTGCCTAAATAATAACTGTCACATCCTCCAGTATGCCGATGACTTAGTCTTGTATGTGACAGATTTATCCATCGTAGACGCTGCGTCATCTCTATGCCTCTCTCTGGACTCTTTGAATCAGTGGCTTTTAAGCCACGGTTTGTCGTTATCCGCATCAAAAAGTTCGGCAGTAATTTTCTCTCGCAAAAGACTGATCCCGCATATCTCAATAGACATTTTGGGTCATAATATCCCGTTAGTTAATAAAGTAAAATTTTTAGGCGTCTTTCTAGATTCAAAATTAAATGGCAAACAACATGTAAATTTATTGATTAAAAAATGTGAAAAAGTTATTTCAATTTTAAAAGCTCTCGCGGGTGTTTGGTGGGGTGCCCACCCGTATACAATGAAATTGTTATACAATGCTTTAATTCGTAGTGTTTTAGACTATGGTACGTTACATCTAGTTCCATGCAACAAGGGTGCTTTGGCTGGCCTGGATAGAGTTCAGTCAAAATGCCTTCGGATCATCTCTGGTTGTATGAAGTCTTCTCCCATTAACGCATTGCAGGTTGAGTGTGCTGAACCTCCCTTGTCCCTAAGACGGCAGTATCTGGCCTCACGTTTTGTGGCTAGGCTGATATCTAGATCTTCTCATCCTCTTATAGCAAAACTGACCGAGCTAGATGCCATTTGTAGAAGCTCAAATTTCTGGAAAAACAAAGAAATACCCTTAATTTTAAAAGCATTTCGTCAATTTCAAAATTTAGTTTGTCCAATAGAACAGTTTCCCAGATTACCACTTTTTAACTTCTCCTATGAAGTATTATGTTTCACTCCAAAAATTTCCTTTGACATTGGTATTTCCAAAAAGTCCCCTTCAGCAAATTCGGCTTTCAATGCGGTGGTGGGAGAACGATGGATTGGCTTTCAACGGTTTTTTACAGATGCTTCAAAATTTAATGACCTCAGTAGCACTGGTGCTGCAGTTTACTACCAAAGCTCCAGTATTATTTTGCAATTTAAATGTCCTAAAGAGTCTTCTGTGTTCACGGGCGAGTGTGTGGCTTTATTGGAAGCTTGTCTTTTTATAGAGTCTCACCACAATATTGACAAAGCCGTAATCTTCACAGATTCTCTTAGCTGTTTGCAAGCTCTAGTACAGAACCCCTTCAAAAGTAAATTGCACAGCTCCCTAGTTTTAAAAATTAAAAAATCCCTATTATCTTGTACTAGCAATCAAAAAGAGGTTCAGTTAGTTTGGATACCTAGTCATTGTGGCATTAAGGGCAATGAGTGCGCTGATGCTCTGGCCAAAGATGCTTGCTCATCAGCAGTAGCTGATCTCACCCACAATACTCATCAGGGGTATGACTTGCTAAGCCTTCCACAAGTTAATCTCCAATCTTCATGGCAGGAACAGTGGAATAACTCTGGTAGAATAAAGGGCAGGTTTTATTATGCAGTTCAACCAACCATAAAGTCAAAACCTTGGTTCTACGGCTACAAAAAAGTTTCCAAAACTGTTATATCCGTCCTTTGTCGTATTCGCCTGGGGTTTTGTTGTACCCCTGTGTTCTTGGAAAAAATCCGGGTTAGGGACTCCTCTCTCTGCGAGTGCGGGTTGGAGGAGGGCACTCTGGATCACATCTTCTTTGAATGCTCAAATAACGTTCCACCTCTAGATCTCTATAGCCGTCTTCCTAAATTTAAAATCCCTCTTCCGACTAACTTTCCCGCTTTGTTAACACATTCCTCTCCTGAACTGCTCGTGGCGCTGATGACTTTCATCCGTCACAATAACTTAAAACTGTAAATTATGTGTGTGTGGTATGCGTACATTTTATGTTTTAACAATTATAATATGTATTTATTTTATATTTTTTTGTTTGTTTCAGTCCCGTACTAACCCAACAAGATCTACATTGTGTTCAACTGTATCAATCAAAGAATTTTACTTCTCTTCAGTTATTGTTTTTTTTTTTTTTTTTATCTTCATGCACACTTGTTTTTCCAATGCACTCTAGACATTGGCAGAATAGTCGACATCGGCTTTGCTTGCCATTTAATAAAAATAGAATAGAGATTTTTACAGCATTGATTGGTAGTACCTATATGTTTTTAGGGTTCCGTACCTCAAAGGGATAAAATGGAACCCTTATAGGATCACTTCGTCGTCCGTCTGTCTGTCTGTCAGTCTGTCAAGACCCTTTTTCTCAGGAACGTGTGGAGGTATCAAGTTGAAATTAATATCAAATACGTAAGTCTATGGTTTCTTGGAGCTCTAAAAAAATCAAGCTTCTAAGTCAACGCCATAAAAAAAATACAGCCATTTATGCGACATATTTTGATACTCGCAAATAAATCAAAACCTACAGGGTACTTCCCGTTGACCTAGAATCATGAAATTTGGCAGGAAGCAAGGTCTCACAGCACAAGTAAAGGAAAAAGTCCGCAAATTGTTAATTTGTAGTTTATTCACACATTTTTTTTTAAATTGCGATTACAGACTTACATTCACAGTTGGTACTTGTTGAAAGACCTACACTGTCCTCCCATACCTAATAACACTGTTGTTTGAAAATATTGTAAAAGCCTATTATTTTTAAAAGAGTAACCTCGAACCCGAAAAGCATAGTAAAGTTACAATTTTTCCGAAATAACGGAACATATTCTTCTTTACCCGCTAAACATAGCTTATATTTTAATAAAGAAACACAACAACCACGCTACCCAAAAATAACTTAATCACCGCCAATCACCCGGTGATTAAAGTCCACCCAATGATTACGATGTTCGTGGCATCATTCTCACATATCTGGCGATTTGATTACACAGCAATCACTTCGCCTTAATTGGTGGTTATGAGGAATATCATATTAATATAATAAAATTATAAGTGTCTGAATGCCTTGTTTGCGGATAAGGATAGGTTGTTTTTTTAGTAAAGTGATGTATTGATTGGCAAGATTTTGATTCATTAATGGTTTGGTATTTGTCAAATTAACTAGGTTTTTGAAATGCTTACAGTAATTACTACGTTTGTAAGTAAGTATAGTAATTGTTAAAATGGTGAATTTTCAAAATCTTTATTACGTTAACCTTCTAATAAGACTCAAGAGTCTCATGGAATTATAAGTTGGTAATTGTGATAGTGTACCTATAGCATTATCATTATTACCAACTTATTATTAAGCGCAATACGAGCTTTGCTTTACTCCATAATCTGCTTACAATATTTGATATTTTATAACCACAGAGTATAAAAACAATGTTATTATTATTAAAAAGTAGTTATTATATTTCAAAATCCTAATTTTGACATGGTTACAGTAATAACTATGTACTTTTGTAAGTAAGTATATTAATTATTAAAATGGTGAGTTTTCAAAATCTTTATTACGTAAACCTTCTGATAAGACTCAGGAGTCTCACGGAATTATATGTTGGTAATTATGATAGTGTACCTATAGCATCTACCTATAGCATTATCATTATTACCAACTTATTATTAAGCACAATACGAGCTTTGCTTTACTCCATAATCTGCTTACAATGTTTGATATTTTATAACCACACAGTATAAAAACAATCTTATCATTATTGCAGAATTTACGACGCCTAACAAAGGAAGACCCAAGGCATATCCAAAAGTTGCACACAGTAATAAGCACTTTAAACTTTTTCATCCATACATAACCCAATAATACTAACACAGGTCAAAATCGCATACAAAAAACACCACATAACTACCTACCACAGAACACGGAGACGCTAGACGCCTCGATGGCCGTTGATAGAGGCGGCATTGTCAACACTTACCATACAAACCACGCGTGTTAGTGGACGTCTCCATTTACCCGTACTACGAGTACGACACAAGTGACGTATAGAAACTAACACCCTTTACTGACGGCCTGTGACAGAAGTAATGCACTTTCAGCAACACGAAATTTATAAGTACAGGAGGCGCTCGGTAATCCGGCGCTCACTAATCCGACACGCCCAGTATTTTCCTCACTTAGCTCTCTTATCATAGATATATCCGTCTCGAACTCTGTAAACCGCGAGGATGGATACAAAAGTGCCGGATTACAGAGCGAGCGCATTGATCGTTGTCGTTCTGCAGTCCTGTCCGGTTCTACGAGTAGGTATTATTACGTAAACTAACAAAGATTTTCTACTTTGAAAATTTGTTTTATAAATTGTTTCTTAATAGCTAGCTGACATTTCCTATAGAAATACAATACGTTTCCGATAGATACATTTGCGAAAAAAAATGCTTGCCGGTATCCCGAGCGCCTGCTGTACTGTCATCTCTAAACCATCTTATTACCCATCAGCAGGGAAAATGTCTCTGGTCTTTACAGAGAATAAGCTAGCATTGATCATCATGTTTCTGCGTATCGACGATGTCAGACCATTCAGTTCTGGTTTCCTCGCAATGGTTCTCTTGTTTCACTTCTCTCTCTGTTTAAGTCAGACACCACCTCCATCATCAGCTAGCAGACAAACACTTCTTCAATCACTATTCACACACTATTAAAAACGGTCGATTCGCCATTCTTCCAGCTGCTACCAGCTAAACCTAGTTACTGGTGTACAAGCTTCATTATTATTAATAGAAGATTTTTCCCATGGGGCAGAAACAACAGAACGCCACCTACTACGATCCTTACATACTCCTTTTGCTTCGTTTAATAACAGAATAACAGTTGCATTAGTTCTTCTGCGTCTAGTTTCGAACTCGCAACCTATTTTAGAAGTCGATCCTAATTTCCAGGTCACAACTCCACTCCATTCCATTCAAATTGAACCTTAGTGCCATATTATTATTAACTCCTTTAAACACAGTCCCAAAAATCTGCATACAAAAAAAAAACCTTGTATATTCATTCAGAAAAAAAAACACGAACCCATTAATCGACCTTCAACTCTGCCCTCAAAGTAAGATGGCGGCAAAAAGCTCACGTACGCTGCGTCTGCGCACGCCCCGGCCGGATAATGTCTTCATTTGAGTTAATTCGCGGGGATCGTCGAGTCGAACCGGAGCAGGCACTTTTTACATTCCACTATGAGCTGGGTGGGATTTTAGTTGTAGTAGTGGCAGCAGAAAAGTTTGTTTTTATTGATGAGAATTTAAAATGTTTATTTTGGAGCGTTTTCATTTTATAACGTTTTTGAAGTGAACACTTCCTTATGCGCACTTTGCGCTCTTTCTGATCAGTGAATGAAACTGAACCGTCGCACTTGCGCCGGTGAAGTTGAATCGGATATACTCGGCTCCAGTCGGTTGGTGAAGCTAAATGGCGTATAATTAGTCTGCACTGAATCACATATACTTGGCTCTGGTCGTAAGTTTTTTTTAACTTTTCTTGGTATTTTGTGGGTTCATCTGAGATAAACCTATCAAAAAATTAGATAGCGTTGAAATTAACAAACTTAGGGCTGATTGTACCAAAGTCAGTTTAATCTCAGTTTTAATCTTTGGTCCGTAAAAAAAAATTGACGTCTGACAGTTTTGTATGGAGATATAAATTGCACAAGAAATCTATCTCTCTAATCTATAGTATGTTCCATTAAGGAATATAGAAAGTAGAAGGATTTCTGAAAATTCACTCCCTAATTTGGTAGGGGTTGGGAGTACGCCCTCTGGTAAACAGATTCTAGTAGTTAGTATACGTTTCTATAACTTTTCAAATAAATTTCGATATTACGATAAACTTTATAGCAAACAGATTTTTTTCTTATCTTATTAAGACTTTGTTTCTTAGTGAGAATCAGTCATTTGGCCAATTTTCATATTTGCTGTTGGTATCTTTAAAGTTATACTAACGAAAAGTAACTAGCTTTGTTAGTATATTTCATGTTATGAGTATGTACTTACTGACTCATAAGAGCAAGGTAAATCTAGCATAGTGTAAATCCTATACATTGTATAGTATTTCCGTACAATGCAAGGTCAGCTTATACATGAAATGTATAGCTTGATGTGAAAATAACCACTAACTGCGAATTTCACCAATCAACATTAACGCGATCAGCACATCTAAACTACGTTCAAGAGCTGTCAGTGTCATCATTGTTGTGAAATATTGACAATGACAGGTTTAAAACGCGGTTTAGATGTTCTGATCGCGTTCATAAGACTTTTCTGCGGACCCTACACAAAATTATTATGTACTCGTATTCCTTTTTGAACTTAAAACGAGTCTGTGCAATATAAATCGACGGATCCTGTACTACTGTTTACTCAGAACCCTATAATGATAGTCTTTTTGAACAAACATGTTTTTTACAAGCGTCTCGTTCAATTTCTCAGTGAAAATGTATGTGTGGAATATTAAAATGTTTTATCTCTTAATGGTCGGCGATATTTTGTTAAGACGCAGATATATGCCAGTGACCTTGAGTGGTTAGCTTGCGTGTTCTGTACTGAGCTCACGCAACGCGTCGTATGTCCAGCCAGTTAGGACTCGCCCATGAAGGAGCGCTGTCCCAAATTAGACGAATTATTACTTTATTATACATAAAACAAAAGGTATTTTAGTAAAAAAACGTATACTATAAGATCAATAATTAAATTGTGTTTAAAATGGCGAAGGTTTTAGAAAAATACGCTTGATAGATTTTACGTGATTCTCAGGATTTATCCGCGTTAGACATAACTTTACAAATTAATTTTACTATGTAATATAAACATAATCTAAATATTCATGTATTAAGTTATTAAGAAAATGCTCTATTTTAACTTTTTTTTTTTCAAATAATTAACACTACTCGTTCAGACGTGATCTTCAGTATAAAATCATTAAAAGTCGGTTATCGTCGCTATAAAAGTCAAAAATGATTGTTGATTGTTTTTGTTTGCGCGTGAGTGTCACATTTCGTTAGATAAATTAACAAACAAATTAATCGCAAAGTTATCTATGGACAGAATTGGTTTTCTGCTAACAATCAACATTTTTATTCTAAGTTCTAAGTTATCTTACTTTAATGTTGTGTTGTTTATTATCTCTCCCAGAAGTCTGCGTTTCCGGTCCATTTATGGTTTTTTGAAAGAAAGACAGAACCAAAGTCAGAGGTCATGTTCTCTTAAGTTCATTGTAGTAGCAGCTGGTTTGTTTCAAGTCCTAATATGTAGTATCTACATTCTTGAATAGCTTTTTAGGCATGACGTCATGAATGTGTGGACTAACTTCTATTTTTTTTTTTTGTGTGGTTTGTGACTTACCCTGGTGTCAGAGTTTTATGCCACCCAATGGACCTCTGACTTGGCTTCACATGTCATCGAGAAATATCTCTCCAGCATGCTGGTTTCCTCACGATGTTTTCCTTCACCGGTTTTACTCTACTACGGGGAAGCAAAAAGGAGGGTTATGAATTTGACCGCTATGTATGTATGTTCATTTGTTCCCTCATAACTTCTAAACTACTCATCATAATTTGACAAATGAGGTTTCGTTGGAAGCGTCTTAATTGTCCGTTGGTTAAAAGCTATGTCGTCACATTAATTCAATATGGCGCTCGATAGAGGACATAAAGTCAGGTTTTTTTTTTTTTTTGTACCATTTTGGGTAATATATGAAAGGGTTTAATTAGTACATTTCAAAAATATATATCTACTATAAGTTCAAAATAATTTAAATAAAGAGCAAGTGATATGATACCATAAGCACATGAATCCGAAGAGTCAGAGGTGCGAGCCTTGGGTTCGAACTCGAGACCTATGACTTGGCAATCCGACGGTCACACCACTAAGCTATCACTGCTTACTGCTTGTAGACTAGCTACATATAGGACATTATTAAAGGAACTCAACACAAATGATATGGACTGTGTACTAGCTACGCCAATATGTAAAAATCTTCCGTTTTCGAATAGGCTCACTTTCCACAAAATAAATAAAAAATGAACAGCTGACTATGTGTGAATCATCTGCAGCAGATAAATTAACCAGAATTCATCCAGAGGTCATAAAACCCTTATAAAATACAAACAAAAAATAACTTCGCAAGGTCAAGGTACCCTACACTTCCTGAACTTCTTATCATTACCCACCTAGACTTAAATCCAGTTACACATCATCAAGATGTCAGCCCGCAGACGTGATCTGTTGCAGGGCCTCCCGTGAGTCTGACAGACTCGTGAGTGGTTGTGACGAAAATTGCTGCACTATCCACGACTGAGATGTTATTGTAATAGATGTTGCTTGAGTTTCTTCCGCCCTGGTAGGCTGTACTGTAGGTAGGAACTTGTTTCTTACCAATCCTAACTCCTAACATAATAATATTATAAATTCTAAAGTGAGTTTGTTTGTTTGTTTGTTACGCTTTTACGGTAAAACGGCTGAACTGATTTGGATGAAATTTGACACATGAGTATAACATTACCTGGGTTAGGACATAGGATTTTTATCCCGATATTTTCACGGGATCGAGACTTATGCGAGATTTATTTAGCTTACACAAAGTTCTTAAATATACAACCTAGCATGGTATGAAACTGTAGCTGCATCATCATTCAACAATACGCGCGCCGCGCGCGCCGGCCGAGTGGCCAGCCGCGGAGCCCTAGTGTTCAGCTACCGCCACCGCGATGGTGGCGCCCCCGTCGTGAGTTTCGGAAACTACAGACCAATACGTGCTGTGCGGTGATTGGTTATCCAAAAATCGTATGTTTTTTAAGATGCCCGCAATCGATTTTTATAATTTTAAGAATTTGTATTTATAGCTAAGTTTTTTATAAAATAAATCCAGTATCATTTAGTGCCTTGAACTGCTCGTTTCTTCCCATCACCTCAGCTCCTAACAGTGGTGCGAACCCCGCGAACAACTCAGCGCAACCATAGCACATCATGTCTACGCAACCAGAGGCCAGTCGTAGTGAATCTACAACACTGCACATCCCTGAAGTAGCCGGTATTTCGCTATCGCTACGGATTCCAGCATTCTGGCGCGACCGAGCCCGCTTATGGTTCGTCAGTTTTGAAGCCGCCACGCATGACTTAAAAAAAGGACAGCGAGAACTAGCACAGATGGTAATCGCGCGATTGGAAAAGCAAGATGTAGAACAGATTTGTGACCTGCTATACAACCCACCTACAGCACGACAGTACGACTTGTTGAAGGAACGTTTGATATCAGTCTACGAAGAGTCAGAAAACCGGCAATTTCAAAAGCTATTGTCTGAAATGGAGCTCGGTGACCAGAAACCCTCACAGCTGCTGCGACGCATGCGAAACCTAGCACGTGACAAGGTTCCAGATTCCACGTTGCGACTCATGTGGATGAATCATCTCCCAGCCCAGGTACGATCCGTTCTCGTCGTTACCAAAGAAACTAGCCTAGATGAATTATCGCTACTAGCCGACAAGATGACAGAGCAAGCCCAGGAAGTCACAGCTGTATCGTGTGAGCAACAACCAACGCAAAGCCAGCCAAGAAGCGATGCACAATATCTAGTCGAAGAAATAAAGAAATTATCACTAGAAGTAGCTTCACTCAAGTCGTCACAACACCATCCATGTCGCTGTCGATACCACGGTCACGGATATTCAGCGCATCGATCGGGCTCACGCGCACGCCCTGGTGCATATACGCCGTCTCGCTCACGCTCAGGTACACCATCGCCGTACTGCTATTACCACACCAAATTTGGCAGAGACGCGAGATGTTGTCGCCAACCATGTTCTTTCGACAACAGAGAACATAAAAAAAATACGGAAAACTAGCACAAGCGCTAGATGCGGCGGATTCTGGCGTTTACAACGAATCATACCGCCTATTCATTTATGACAAGACATCAAGACTCACATTCCTGGTAGACACAGGTGCAAACATATCTGTAATACCACGAACAAAAGGCCAACGCTCGAAGAAATTACCATTCACCCTCTATGCCGCTAATAACACCGTCATACCCACCTACGGAGAAAAAACGTTGGAATTAAACTTTAACCTACGCAGGCCATATAGATGGAAGTTTGTAGTGGCTGACGTCAGCAAACCGATCATCGGAGCAGATTTCCTAAATCATCACCAGCTCAACGTCGATCTACGAAATCGAAGGCTGATAGACATGACAACCAAACTGTCTGTCGCAGCACCGGCACGAGTGTCAAACCAACCCACAGTACGTAGTGTCGACCTGCAGCAATCGTACCACGATATACTCGCTGATTTCCCAGGCACAACCCGAGTGACTTCAATGAAATTGAGCCCGCAGAACAACGTCGAACATTATATCGAAACTACAGGACCGCCGATACATTGTCGAGCACGACCAATACCACCGCACCGCTACGCTAAAGTCAGACACGAGTTCGAAGACATGATTAACCAAGGCCTATGCAGACCAAGCAAAAGCCCGTGGTCAAGCCCACTACATGTTGTAACCAAGAAAAACGGCGATCTACGCGTCTGTGGCGATTACCGACGACTGAACACAGTAACTAAACCAGACCGCTACCCCATACCTCGAATCAAAGATTTCACCTACCACCTGGCCGGAAAGAAAGTACTTTCAACAATCGACTTGAATCGCGCATACCAACAGATTGTGGTCCGAGAACAGGATATCGAGAAAACTGCCATCATTACCCCGTTTGGACTGTACGAATTCCCAAGAATGTGTCCAGGCCTCAAAAACGCGGGACAGACATTCCAACGCTTTATTCATGATACTCTGCGAGGATTGGATTTTGTCTTTCCTTTTGTCGACGATCTGTTGGTAGTGTCAACAAACGACACCGAACATCGAGAACATCTCCGTACTGTACTCAAGCGATTAGAAGATAACGGTATAACAATTAATCCAGCAAAATGCGTCTTTGGCCAGCCAACAGTAAAATTTTTAGGATACACAGTATCAAGCGAAGGTATAAGACCACCAGAGGAGAAGGTCAAGGTCATCAACGACTATCCCAAACCAAAGACGGTAGAAGGATTACGTAGTTTTCTTGGAATGCTTAACTATTATCGTGATAACATTCCAAACGCCGCAAGTGTGCAAGCGCCGCTCAATGCCTACCTACATAACTCAAAAAAACGCGATAAAACGTGTCCCTTCGTCCAGCATACTCACCATGGAATCCTGATATTTCATGAATGTCAAAAAACTGTTCTGAAATAGTGCTAAATAGTGCCCAAAGGAAAAAAATAGTGCTCTTGTACTTGCGAAGTTATAGCCATAGTTCGATGAGTATGCTGGACGAAGGTTTCGCCCAGCATACTCACCTCCGTCCGGAGAATCTGTATACGCTTCAAACATAATTCATACTTCAAAAAATAGTTCCCAAATAGTGCCAAACGGTGCCCAAAAAGAAAAAACAGTGCTCGAATAACTTCGGAGTTATAGGCTTCGTTCAGTGAGTATGCTGGGCGTAGGTTCTACGCCCAGCATACTCACCTCAGTGCGCGAATATCGAACGAGCTATAGGTACAATTTACGTCTCAAAAAATTGTGCTTGAAATAGTGCCCAATATCAGTCCAATTTTTGCTTGACTTTTGACCTAGAAAACCATTAAATTTGATTGTAAACTTCTACATACATTACATTGAGTACAGTCGAATACAATATTATTAACTTTCTTTCTAACAATTTTTGTCTTGTGTAAATTATTAATTGTCTATGTAAGGGAGTATTTACTTTAGAATCGCAATATTATTAATTACACATTATTTTAATAATACTTTATAATAATATGATTAAGCCTTCGCGCGTCGCATGGGACCCCGGTAGCTAGGAACAATGATTTTATATATTTTGTCTAGATCACGGCGCTTGAAGGATTAAGATATCAAATGAAGTAAATCATGCATGAAAAATAAAGTTGCTGTTATTAATGCTTACATTACAACTGACAAAATTATTCAAAATAATCATTTTCCGGATCAAGGACGGTACCACAACGTTTACGGAATTGACCTGTATTCCTCATGTGATAAAGTTCAATATAGTGTGGCAGTAATGGATGCACGTACGTACGTTATGTTCGCCTTGATACTTCGCATTTCATAAAAACATTGTACAATCAAAGTATTTTCAAAAATATAGACACTAGAGTAACAAAATTTTTTGTTGATTGTATGATTCTGATTAAAAAATGTGTTTCATACGGAGAGGTAAAGAAAATTATAGAAAATGTTTATATTATAGCAAATAATAAACACCGCGGCAGTAGAAATGGAAATTTAACACGGTGTGAAACGGCGATTTTAGAATTAAAAAACCGGATCAAAACTAATTTGCAGGAATGTGAAATACAAAATGTAGATTCGGAAAATCACGTTCCAATTAAACATTCTTTATGGGAGGGATTAGATAAAGAAGAAAACCCGCTTCTGAAAATGTATAAAGATCTTGAGGAGAAAGAAGATTTAATTAAACAATTGTGTGATCAAGAAACTGAAATCGAAAATATTTATTACTTGCCGGAAATAAAGGACACTTTGATTAGGATTCTTAAAAAACTTCCACTATGGGGAAATATAATGATGACTTATTTTAACAGTAATTATTGTACTCCAACCAGTTCAAATGTAGAAAGTTATATGAAAGACGTAAAAAAGTTATTTTTTAAAACAAATTCAAATAAGTACCGCGTAGATGAGTTTATTATTAAACACGAGCCTTTGATAACCGGTTCCATACGCTTAGCCAAAAGTGACTTGATTGATGTTCAAGAAGGAACTGAAAATATTGTCGATGAAAAAAATGAAATAAGTGACCATAACACACCACAAATAAATACTCTCGTCAATGATGAATCATTTTATGAAAACTCAATTTTTAGGAGCGAACCAAATTATATTGAAGACTGGCGGGGACTGGTGTCTAAACAGAAGAAAAATAAAAAACGAATCAATCGTCGTACAAAATTACATATTTTACAAAACGGCAGTGTTTCTACTTCAGGAACATACAGATTCACGTTTATTAATACGTGTGCTTTTGATTCCGTGGTCCAAAGTTTTTCAATTGCATATTTAGATAGACCTAATATTAGAAAATATATCAATGATAAAAAAAACGATCTTTCACAACTGACCAGAAGTTTGATCACGTATGACAATCTAAAGAAAATCACTAAGAAGGCTAGAAAACCAACAGATATTTACACTACTCGTTCTAAGGTATTGGCTAAAATATATGTTACTGTGGAATCCGATTTTAGTAGTTGCAAAAATTGTGAGTGTAATGTAACTTTTATAATAGATAACATACAAAGTTATGGTTTTTATAGTGCTAATAGATACTTAAATTGTACAAACCAGAACTGTGAAATCAATAAAGGTTCTGGCACAAAATGTAGTTGGATTCCAATAAATGTAAACATATTGACGACTCAAGGTATTGGAGCCCTTAATGAAGCTCTATTAGTAAATGATACTGAAAGGAAATGTAAATACCAATTATGTAACGGTAAAAACGCATACAAATATGAAGTACTAGACTTCGTATTTATTGAAATTAATACTTCAATTGAAATAGAAATTGATGAAATTCCTAAAGAGATCATAATAAACGGTGACACCTTTAAAATTCTGTCGGTAATAGATTTTACAAATGGTGAATCAGGACGCATGGGGCATTACAAGTCAAAGTGCTATCGATTGCTAAAGAGAACTTGGAACTGCTATGATGACCTTAGTAAAAAAGTTTGTAGTAATTCCCAATATACTGTACCACACTGCATTATTTATACGCGAATGTAAGATGAAGATCGGTCCTAACTTGTTAGTTCCTATTTTGTTATTGTTTGTTTGTTTTTTTTTGTTCTTGTAAAAGTTATTTTATTAATAACTTACAGAAATGTGATTATAAACTGTGATTGTTAATTTGTAATTACTATAGGGTATTTAATATTAATAAAAAAAACGTGATTATAAACTGTGATTGCTCAATTTATACTTATTTGTAAGATAATTTTATTGTGATTAAAACGTTGTAGCAGTAAAACAAAGTACAAGTACCTACGTGTTATATTTTAGAAAGTTTTACCAATATTTGGCTAAACATTTTTTTATATGTATATTATATACAATATTAAAACTACAATTTTTTCTATTTACATTGATTATATTATGAATGTTAACAAAAGCTGTGAACTAGTTAACTAGAATTCTGATTACTTTGGCCCTTTAAATAGTAATAAATAACGTAAGTAATTAAAAATGTTTTTTATTGCTAAACCTTTCATTGATGAAACTATTGGAAAGAGTTTTAAAAATTTGTATAACTATGTCACAGTACTAGTTTTGACTGGTTATAAGTTTTGCCTGCAACATATATACAAAAAGAAACTGTATAATTTCCTTTTTACAATTTTTCAAGATATTAATTTTATTGGCTGCAAATGACTGTTTTTATTCAGACAAACACACAATGCAATGAAGTAATAGACTTCATTTACGCTTAAAGTTTCATTCATTTATTATTATTTATAAAATATATAATAATGCATTTAATCGAAAGTTTTTGACATGTGAGAAAATACCATAATTATTTCCAATAACATGAAGTCTACAATTAGAAAGTTTAATATTTTTGTCCAAAAACATGTGTCGACGACTGTACCCCATTTTACGTTAGTATGTAGAAGTTTACATTAAAATTTAATGGTTTTCTAAGTCAAAAGTCAAGCAAAAATTGGACTGATATTGGGCACTATTTCAAGCACAATTTTTTGAGACGTAAATTATACCTATAGCTCGTTCGATATTCGCGCACTGAGGTGAGTATGCTGGGCGTAGAACCTACGCCCAGCATACTCACTGAACGAAGCCTATAACTCCGAAGTTATTCGAGCACTGTTTTTTCTTTTTGGGCACCGTTTGGCACTATTTGGGAACTATTTTTTGAAGTATGAATTATGTTTGAAGCGTATACAGATTCTCCGGACGGAGGTGAGTATGCTGGGCGAAACCTTCGTCCAGCATACTCATCGAACTATGGCTATAACTTCGCAAGTACAAGAGCACTATTTTTTTCCTTTGGGCACTATTTAGCACTATTTCAGAACAGTTTTTTGACATTCATGAAATATCAGGATTCCATGGTGAGTATGCTGGACGAAGGGACACGATAAAACGATAATCCAGTGGACGGATGAATCATCACTCTCATTCGAGAATTGCAAAAAGAATTTACGCGATGCCGCACTGCTCGCACATCCCTGCCATACCGCCCCACTCTCAATAATGTGCGACGCATCGAATAGTTGTGTCGGCGCGGTACTCCAACAGCACGTAAACAACATGTGGCAACCTCTCGGTTATTTTTCAAAGAAACTTTCTGATACACAATTGAAGTACAGTACCTATGACCGGGAACTACTTGCAATGTACATGGCAGTGAAGCATTTTAGGAAAATGCACGAGGGACGTGAATTGATCGTGTTCACTGACCACAAGCCGCTTACCTACGCTTTGTCAAAGTTATCATCGGACAGTGAAACCCAACGAAGAACTCGACAGTTGTTATTTATCAGTGAGTTTACGACTGATATTCGTCATATTAGTGGAAAGGATAACGTTGTGGCTGATACACTATCACGCATCGAGACAATTACCTGCCCCACAACCATAAATTACTCTAGCCTGAGAGAAGCACAAAATAAAGATGAAGAATTACCCACATTGAAGAAACAAAGTAATATTCAATTCAAGCAAATTACTTTGCCAGATACCAATGACAAAATATACTGCGAAACGTCGACTAACAACATACGACCGTATTTACCAAATGATTTCCGATTAGCTGCCTTCAACGCGCTGCATGGAATAAGTCATCCTGGTATTAGAACAACGCGTAGACTTATGAAAGACAAATACTTCTGGCCAAGCATGAATGTAGACATCGGCAAGTGGACCAAGTCATGTGTAGCTTGTCAGCGAGCGAAGGTGCATCGACATACAAATAGTAAGTTATCAACATTCGCACCCACCGAGCGTTTCAAGCACATACACGTTGATATTGTCGGCCCGCTCCCTACGTCATCAACCGGTCATCGTTATTTACTTACCATTATCGACCGTAAGACTCGTTGGCCAGAAGCAACGCCTATAACAGACATTACTGCAGAAACCATCGCGAGGACAACATATGAGATGTGGATCGCGAGATTTGGATGTCCAGAGACTTTGACTAGTGACCAAGGACGGCAATTTGAGAGTCAGCTGTTCAATGCCTTAACCAACCTACTGGGAATACACCGTGTACGTACAACGCCTTACCATCCACAGAGCAACGGTATTATTGAACGCTGGCACAGATCGCTCAAGGCCGCGCTCACCGCACGCCTCACAAAGGGAAGCACATGGGTCGAAGAGCTACCGACCGCACTGCTTGGACTACGCGTTGCTTGTCGCACCGATACCGGAGTTACTGCTGCTCAGCTAACCTATGGCTGTAACCTACGACTCCCAGGTGATTTTTTCTCAACAACAACCCGCAGTGAAACCATGAACTCAGAATACGTCGATAAAATACGCAGAACAATAGACAGTCTCAAGCCATCACTCATCCAGCCGCACAGCAACAACCGTGCCATATTCGTGCATTCTGACCTAGACAAATGCCACGCAGTCTTCATCAGAGTTGACGCCGTACGCAAACCACTGCAACCAACGTATGACGGGCCCTACACAGTGTTGAAGCGTGAAAACAAAGTGTTTACACTGCAGCTACCAAGCCGGCAAAGTTCAGTGTCAATAGATCGGCTGAAGCCTGCATACATAGTCAACGACGACGCCTCAGCGACACTGGCACCTGACGTTCCCATACAGAAGACCTTATCCGGACGGACTGTCCGGCGACCTGTACGCTTCGCTTGAAGGGGAGCACTGTAGCTGCATCATCATTCAACAATACGCGCGCCGCGCGCGCCGGCCGAGTGGCCAGCCGCGGAGCCCTAGTGTTCAGCTACCGCCACCGCGATGGTGGCGCCCCCGTCGTGAGTTTCGGAAACTACAGACCAATACGTGCTGTGCGGTGATTGGTTATCCAAAAATCGTATGTTTTTTAAGATGCCCGCAATCGATTTTTATAATTTTAAGAATTTGTATTTATAGCTAAGTTTTTTATAAAATAAATCCAGTATCATTTAGTGCCTTGAACTGCTCGTTTCTTCCCATCACCTCAGCTCCTAACAAAATTTTCACTAACAGAAGACTTAGAATATTACACAGTGGATCCCAAACTAGGCACAGCCTGTATCTTGGTGACCCAAACACTACTCATAGTTAACAATATAAGGTGTTCTGCTAGCGCAATATTATTATTCAAAGTTAATTACAAAATTTCAAAATTTACAATAATTGAATGACAAAGAAAATAAATAACAAAGATTTACAAAAACAGTTGAGTAAGTGGATGGTATAAGTGTAAGTGAGAGTATGTATTCTTTCAGAGAGTGTGTATTATTATGTGCTGCAAAGGAAGTTTTCTATTTCCTCATAAGTCCGGCCCAGCAACTATTCTTTTAGTTTATTTTGGCCTCATTTGCTTGCTCTTCCAAGTAAAAAATCGTTAGTAACTGTTTATGACTGTGACTGTGTCATTTGTTCCGATTCCCTTATTCATTATACAAAAGTTAAATTAGATAATGGACGGCCATCCCGTAAGACTGATTTACATCATGCGATTTGATTGCCTGTGGCATACCACAAATTGAGGCAAGAATAAAAACTGCATCGTCTTAACAGTGTTCACGCGATGCAAGTAATTTGTTGCTTCAATTTAATTTTACGCCACAGGAAACAAACTGGCATCCTCTGTAGATAGCTCGAGAAAAGCAAGGTGACAGACATGAACCAAGTAAGAGATTTCTTCTTTGGTTATACATGTAGACGTGACCAGAGGGCTGGCTCGTCCTTTGGCCAAAGAATTAGCATTGCCATTCAATGTGGCAATGCTGCCAGTCTTCTGGCCACGTTTCCTAAGTATCCGTTTGATTTTGTATTTATTTTTATATTAAGTTAGTTAGTCATTTAATTTAAAACCTAGTTAGTTAGCTGTGTTTAATGTTGTAAAACTAATGAGTAAATAAATACACGAAAAATTTGCTTATGCCTTCAACTTGGCTTTAGTCTTTGTGTTTTGATTTGCCAACTGTAGCGTTGTGAGAACTCACAACTATAATTAGTCGAATGATGCTAAAATATCACAATTAGTAAGTTCCTAATCACATCACTAGGATCGGGGTACAACACTAACTTACTTTCCGGTGACGCTCGTGCATTTCGTTTCCACTTGCAAAGCTAGCGAAATTAATTATCCCCTGATCCTCAGAATTCTGTGTGCCCCGACCTAGGGGTTCTTCGGCCTAGGGGCGGGCTGAAGGCAGGACCCCTTACTCAATCCTGCACGCTACTTACTGATGATGCGTAGCTATCCTGCACGCTACCTGCTGCAGATGCGTAGCTGTGCTGCACGCTACCTACGCAGGCTAGTGAGGGCTATCTAAGGCCTGACCTACCTGCGGCCTACCACCGCAAGCTACCTCCACGTGCTACCACCACGAGCCTGTGCTGACAGGCCTCCGCGGCCTACCGCTGCGAGCTACTGTCGTGGGCCTGTGTTGACAGGCCTCTGCGGCCTACCGCCATGTGTTGCCGCCACGAGCCTGCGCTGACAGGCTTGTCTGCCACGTGCTACCAAGGACGGTACCCTACCTTTCTTCTAAGTGTGCGAGTGCTCAGAACAGAACTCAGTGTTTAGGACCTTACTCGCGACCTATCCGTGTACTAAATATATGTATTAACTTATCAACTGTTTCTATTTCTTATACCTAACTATCTACCTATCAGTTAACGGCCTGCGCAGCCTACCCTGCGCAGCCCTAACCGTTACACAACGTATAAAAATTGTAGGTCAACAGAAATTGACAGGTCTAATATAAGTCTGTCCCTTTCTTAGTTTATATAAGAGAAAAGAACGGATATAGCCTAATGAAACAATGTCAATCATAACAATCATCATGAAATGAACTGAGTATGGCTGAGTGGCTGAGTTTGGCTTTGTTTAAGAACATCCTGTTAATACCTATTGAGTAGCTAAGGATATTTTAGAAAACATTTAGTACAACTAATCGTAACTGGTTACACTAGGGAAACGTTGTTAAATGTACTGCAACTCTTTGAAACTACATTCATTTGAATTCCTCTTTTTTTTTCGGCCGTTTTTTTTGCTATCAACAAGCTGATTAAATGCTGTAAAGGGTAACGACCTGGAAAAAATTGGAACGTTGAATTACAAGTCATCCTGTATACATTGTATAAAACTAAAGTCGGTTTTCGTGTCTGCCTGTGTGACCGACACAATGGATTTTGATGCAGTATTCACAATTATTTAGAGAGTTTATTCCGAAAGTTTTATGTGTAAGATACATTAACAGGGAATAGGGGCTGCAAAGAATTTGAAAAATAGGTATTTGAAGAAACTATTGCCGTCGTCTTACCTCAAGTCTGCCCCTGTAGAGTGCGATAGGGTCAGCTGCAGCTCAGACCGATTATATTACAAAAAAAATTGTTCGTTTTGCATTCCCCTTTTTTCTCCTCGAAAACAGAGCCCATTCAATTATTTTTTACATATTTTTTTTAAGAAAGAGTATGTCTAGGTTCTTTTATGTTAAAAACTTTTCGAATTTGCCTGGTAGTCCTCTAATCACGGCGGTAAAAATGGGGCATTTTTTGTAATTTTTGTAAGGTCATATTTTCTCTACCAATAAGTTGCTGTAAAAAAGGAAATAACAAGGACGTGTCTACAGCAAACCTTAATTTTAGAAGAAAAAAAATGCTCTAGAGGCATTATTTAGGAAGAAAAAAGGGGAATACATTTGTATGGAGTTTCGCAGGCCCTGTTCCCTCTTAATATTTTACTTAGATGTACCACAGATATCTCGATATTTTGACATAGCACCCTGCCTCGCGAAGTACACGGATCACTACAGCATTTTTATAAACAGAACACCTCTACATTACTTAGTTTCACCCCTGTATTTTTTACCAGGTCATTGACCAGACGTCACTCCCGAGGGAAATCTCGACCAGTTGCAGCCGATTCAACCAGACACGACACAGCGCTGCAGCGCCGTGGGAATACACTCTAAGCGCTTTATGTGTAATTGCCCAGACTTAATTCGCTGTAGTTTCAAACAATGACTGCTTTTTAAGTGCTGTTAGGGATTTGGTTGGAAGGTGTAAGCTTCTTTCTTTTCTTCCCTTGGGTGACTTGAACCTTGAGCAAAGTTTGAATATGAAAATAAATGGGCTAACTAACGCCAATCATGTGGTTCTTTGTCCCTGGTGATTGTGATACTAATGTTAGCACAGCATAGCATCATACCTGTATTCTCCGAAGGTTAAGGCAAAGGTTTACCTGTAGTACACCCAGATTTCGCCATTTATGACTCTGCCCTATGTAATAGTGGTTCTGGATAGGTGCCCGGTTGATGGAAATAACTATTTCATCGATGGCACCAATCTAGACTACGTGCTGCTACTAAGAAATTCCAGATGAAAAAATTTTGCTTGCTACTTTGCTACTTTGCCCGACCCGGGAATCGAACCCAGGATCTTATTGGTGGGGCAGTATTACTATAATCTTTAATAATATTTATTACACAAGAGAGTGGTTACAAAATAGTGTGAAGTCCCTGACTCCTGTGCTAGGTGGTAGACCTGTGTTACAAGAGCCAGTGCCCTCTCCCAGTAGGAGATATTACAGAATCTTATGCAATAAGATTAACAAAAATAAAAAGAATATGGTAACAAGAAAAAGCGGATAGAAGAAGCCTGTATTGAGTTTGTGAGTGTTTGTGGGTGTGTGAGTGTTTGTTTGTGGAAGTGTGTGAGTGTGTGTGAGATTAAAGGAGAGTGGGGGAGTGTATTTATGTGTGTGTGTGTGTGTGTGTGTATATATGTGTGTGTCAATGATTGTACAGGAGGGGTTTTAATATTACGAAATAGATATGATAACCTTCTCTGTTTCATCATAGTTCAAAGACAATAGCCATGGCTTAACACTCTGTTTGACTTTAAGTAGGGTTAGTTTATAAATTGAGAGCTTTTTGTTTATTTTATTATACATAAGTGCGCTTTGGGCGATAGTGTCGTCGCGCAAGTGCAGTACGACATTGGACAGACTTACAGATAGGAAAGCCAATCCGCCGATTACATAGCTTGCTATCTAGTGGCATCGTGGAATGTCGGAGCAAGATAGAGCGGAGGGCGTATAATTTTCCCACCGTTAGTACTTGGACTTCTGAGTACAACTGAGCTGTGGGGTAGTCCCTTTTACGGAAATATATAACATTGAGAACAGCCCGCTGAGCTCGTTCTACCCTAAGCATCACTGTTTTGAAGGTCCCGCCCCATACCCGAATGCAGTAAGTAATTATCGACTCGCATAGTGAACGGTATACTAGTAATGCTGTTTCAATGTCGGCCGCGTGTCTAAGCTCTTTAAATAAATAAATAAGTTTACGAAGCCGGGAGCATAGAGCATCCGTATTGGTGCGCCAACCCAACTTCTCGTCGATATAAACACAGATATTTGATACTTGGGACCATGTCGAGGCAAATGCAATTGCAAGGAGTGGAGTCGTGACAAATATGTGCTATTATTTTATCCGAGTTCATTGACGGTTTAGGTGAACTTGGTGGTTTAAACTGAATAACTTTGGTCTTTGAGATATTAAGCGTCAGTAGATTAGTGAATAGCCAGTCCATAAAATTGTTCGCAAGGTAAGTTCAGTGGTTTGCTTAGCCCTGTCCCAGATCACGTCTGATATCAATAGTGCTGTGTGGTCGGCATGCAATGGGAAAGGGAGAGTTGACAGAGGTCATTAATATATATTTGAAAAAGCGTGGGACCCAAGATACTGCCTTGAGGTATACAGTAGCTGATGAAATCTTCGTCACTAAGAACAGATAATTCTGTTCTATATACTGATTGATGCCTACGTGATGTTTTTTATATGCAGAGAAACGGGTACCAGCTTATTGCCACAGCCATGCCAAAAAAAACAAGTAAGATTCAGCATGCATTGTCCCCCTGTATGTCAAAGGCCTCCTTTGCCGTTTTCCACTCAACTCAGTCCTGAGCCAAAATGTACCAATCCCTCCTATAAGCGTCGAGTTCGATCACCATCTACGCCTTGTTTTTCTGCGATGCCGTTGGACCTTTCCATGGACCCATGTACGTCTTAGCCCACATTGCATCCGACATGCGACAGCTGGTTGTTGCTCAAAATGCTACTCTTGAAGGAATATTGTCATTTCCATTAGTCGTAGATTGCTGAGCAGACACGCAGATAATGTCTCATCTTGTTCTGCCTGTTGTGCCCAGCCATCTGTATTTAGCGAAGGCATGATCATCATCTTCCTGTCCTTGTCCCCCTCGGGGTCGGTGCAGCACTTATTCTTCTTCTATTCTTCCCTGTCAACTTACCCACGCTAGCATTCACTGCCTTTTCTTTCATATCATTCCTTACACAACGGAAACTCTAAATACCGGTATCAAACTTGGTAAGTATTGATAAAAAATATTATAATTAATGTGCCTTTTAAGCAATTGACACGCAAAAAAAAGAAAAAAACTTGCCGTAACTTTCCCAACTGACGTCTACTGTAACCCTTTTCCGGGAGCCAAATGAACCATTAAATTTTATAATCAACCTCGTAATTGCTCATCACCCTTTGTTTTTTTTTTTAACGTGGGAAATTTTCAAATTACTATTCCCGCTCTGGGTGGAGCGGAAGGGCGTGTCAGACTGTTACGGACCCACTCATGTTCCTTCAGTTGCCTGAACGTTGCCAGGGGCCACGGTATCCCTTTCGGACTTTCTCGCAACCCCTGCAGGCATCAACCCTACCGGACCCCGTCAATTGCTGATGACACTTTATTTTTTTTTTTTTGGTGGGAAATTATCAAATAACTTCTCCCGCTCTGGGTGGAGCGGGAGGGCGTGTCAGACTCTTACTGACTAAAACCCACCCGTGTTCCTTCCGTTGCCTGTACGTTGTCAGGGGCCACGGTATCCCTTTCGGACTTTCCCGCAACCCCGGCAGGCGTCGGTCCTATCAGACCCCTTCACTTGCTGACACCTCTTTGAGGCGCACGTGGAATACAACGCGCCGTCGACCCGGGCCTGGTCCTTATCGGACGGCGAACTACCCATTGCTCACCGTCCGCAAGCCCGCGCCTACGGTGGCCGGGAATCGGCCTGCGATTCCCGACGCCCGGGGCGTCTCCTGCGGCGGTTAGGGGCGTGAGGGCGCGAAATTTGCCTCTCCCATTGTTCATGACCCTGAGGTTGAATTTCACTTGTACGTCATAAAACTACAAGGTCTATTTGTCTTTTTTACAGATAGTTTCAACCTTAGTAAAGTTACAATTTGCTTGGGATTGTTGTTGTCAATAGTGGTAGCAATTACTAGGTCGACTATACCAGAATTCAACTCAGACATCACTCAAAATGAGAAGCCTTTTCATAACAGGGTAACTGCACCAGAATACGTCATACATTTCGTTCGTACACAGCCGAAAGTAATAAGCAAATCTCTCATATTGCACGCCACTCATATTTGAGCTCGAAATTCGGCTTTAAAAGTGGAACCGACATAAACCTCACACGAGTTCCCCTTATTAAACATTTTAAACTCCATAATACGATCTTACAAAATTGTAACTACACAGTCCAAAATAATCTATTCAGTCGACTTGAATATTTTGCAGTAGGACAAAACTTTCTGCAGATTTTTTTTATGCTGTGTTATTTGGGGTGGTTGTTAGGAGCGAAAAATCTCTGTCAAAGTAAATTGAATGAACCATGCTCAGAGGTTACAAAGTATTTGATAAAATAATCTTTTGGGGACGTTTTTACATAAAACTTTTGTATATTGTGCTACACAAGGAACTTTTTGTGTGAAAAAGTGACTAAACTGAATTAAAATGTTCTTTTGAACTTATTTTTATAATACAGGATGTTCTAAGCAAGTTAAAAGTAGCAATAGAAAACAATATCCTTCAGACAAGACATTGGATGTACGCCACCCAGAATGTTAACTACATCAAACTTAACCTGCAAACTAATCAATCAATGAATCAATTTATCCATTTACAGGCACTTTAGCATTGTAAAAGTCGGTCAGTTAGCCAGAAAGTTAAAGCTTGTTGTTGCAACGTACATCGCTATGGAGCAGAACAACGGAGAAACTCCATGGACACTCTTTTAAATCAAGTTAATACTAAATCCTGGGTAGATTATTTTTGTTTTTCTACTTATGTGTAAAAAAAATGTAAAAAATCAATATACGCATCGGTTCTGTGACCCGATTATTCATGAGATTTTTTTAATGCAGCTATATTTCGATCGTTCATTGCACCAGAGGCCCATAGGTGGTTTTAAAACTCTCACACCAGGATAGTCATCACACGAAAAGAAGACGAAGAAGCAGAAAATTAGAAACTTCTGATAACAGGGCGATATAAAATACTCATCATACAAAAGAGACACTAATAAAATTTCATTTTACCCTCAAAAACAAACAACAGCGCCCAAAAACAGCATATTATTTACGTTTAACACAAAAACTGACATTAAAACAAAATTTCGCGTAACTCGCCTCTCGTCACGTTCACCAAAACGAGTTTGCATCGCAAACAAAAAAAGTTCTTTATTTAATAACCCCAGCAAATTGCGCGTTCAGCCGACACTTATGTTGGGCCCCGGAGATAGCGACAGTTAACCGGTGTCGTTACCTTGTTTTGGTTAAAAATTGTCGTGGGTAAAGTGAATTTTATTCTAATTGAAGCTTTTAAATTTTTGGCCTTTTTACCTACTGTATTTTTACCTGTCTCTGTGTAACAGGGCATTCGCTCCGAGTCAATCTTTTTTTTCTAATATAGCGTAGTCAGAATCGAATGTCTGCGAGTATTTTTTAAAATATTACATGTAAAAGTGATCACGATTTCTTATTTACAGAATAAACGATTTCATTTTATTTCAGAAATCTTTTTATGTTGTGGAAGCTCAGAACCGCAAAGGTAACACGAGAAATTATTACAATTTGCAGGTCAACGTCAGGTTGTTTTTTGATCAAAATAATTATGATTCGCGACCATCAGACCACCAAAATCATTAATAGGTTAAGCTCGGCTCGGGTAAAGCTCTCTAATTTAGATTATTGTTCTCAAATGTCATGATTTCATGCAAAATTCATTAAATGGAAAAAAAACTACGGTACGGGGTCTAAGATCATGTCACACATGATGAAGCATGGAAATTTTTCACCGGTTATAAAAAAAAAAACGACGTTGAAATATTTTATCGGTTATTAAAAATAAATTATTTGTTCCATACATTTGGACCGCGTAGGTACCTATTGCACTTTTCTATGAAACAGATTTTTTTTTCTAGGGTTTCTCAGTCATGGTGCTGTGTTCCCGTTATTATTTATTTATTTCAATCATCTTGGATCATAGGTATGTACAATTAAACAGAATTAACAATTACAAAATCGTAAACACAATAAACATTAAATTTTTTACAAAATTTAATCAAATTAAAAAATCGAATTAAAATCAATATCACAATTAAAATTAAAATTAGTATAAAATTAAATCAAATTAAAACAATATCTTAACATTAATCAGTACGTGAGCCATGCAGCAGTGGTTCACGTACTGACAGTCGACGCGTTCAGCTAAAGCGTTATAGCTTGCTCGTCTATGTACCTGCCACCCTGTATAGAGAACGTGAGTATTAAGTAGGTATTTTCGTAAAGTCATCACCTAAAGGCTTGTTTTCTTTATATAACTGTCCAAGCCCGTTAACCTCATGGCCTGGCAAAGGTCCTTTGGGACCAGACGACACTCCAGTCACCACGAAAAAGACCCTAGATGTGGGGTACCTGCTTACCCCAAGAGGATAACAACACAACTTATATCTTCCGGTAGCTCGGTGTTTAAGCGTTTCCTGGGCGGCTCGTTTAAACATCTGTATTTAATCTCCCTTCTTATAAGTGTCTAAAATATAAATCACTAGCGAGCCGCTCCTGCTTCGCACGAATTTTACGACTTGACAAAACATCGAGATTACTTAGTTATATGTTACTTTAATATTAACCTATTATACACATAGGTAAAACTTCCGCAATAAGTTCTCTAAATGGGGTGCGTCTCATAACGCATAAACTCATTTGGTCGAGTTTCATTTTATTATCGTTCATAAGATATAATCAACGTGAGATATACCAACTGTTGATATAATTTATTTACTTATAACATTTATATACTCTAGAACTTATTTCGTATAACGTTATTGGATATAACGTTTATTTAATCTAAAATCATTAGGTCTATCGTTTAAAATATAATATGTTATATTGATACCATCATTAAGGTTAACACCTCAATTCGCCTCGGATAGGTAGGTTAGGTTAGAAGGGCTAAGGCGGGACCTGCCGCCGAGCGCCAGATGCCCTCTATTGTTGGTTAATCATTTGGGTTAGGTTAGGTTAGAACAGTGACCATTAACGCACGAAGGCGAGCGAGCGCAGCGAGCGTGCCGCGGGAGCGGTCACCGAGCGCCAGATCCCCTCTATTGTTGTCTCAGATCTCATCTACGAAGAGTAGTTTAAGAATAAATGATAAAGTTTAACATACATTAATAAAAGAGGAAACTATTGCAAAAATCTAAAATAAATTTAATTTGGTTTTATCGTATTTTTAAACAAGAAAGTGTCTTCTATAAAAAACCTTTTTACGGTTTGTTTACCTTTATTTAACTACCTAAACCTACGGAGTATAGTTAGCCATATTTCTAAGTTAATCAAAACAACGAAATATTTGACAGCTATCTTTCAGTATAATCGCTCTTAATACAACACTAGAAGAGAGTCTAAGTAACCAAAAGAGACAAAAAGAATAAAATGCCAATTTATTCTTTTAAGCTGGAAAAACCATCACGCTTTTTTCATTGCCCTATAAAGGTAATTACAGCACCAATCAATACCAATACTAGCAATGTTGCCTGAGCTGGTGCTATAGCAATTAAGAGACCTACTATGTAGTCCATGCTGTTATTACAAGTGGCCAGTGACCTATATAGCCATTGGTTGTCACCTGCTGATGTATTCTGTAAAATCTCATAGTGAAAACTTAGGTGAAGTGACATAGAAATGAGATGACAATTTATAGTGTCAATCCCTAAGGTCAGGTGGAATGACAGCTCACTACAAACTCACTTGACCTAGTTTTCATGTTGAATTGTTTGTAGTTCGAGCATGTCCTAGAAGTTGATTTCAAGTAAGATTAGCTAGGAAATAGTAGAAAGATCTGTCAATGTTCATCTCACAATCGTCTTCTTCAATGTCCCACTCACCGAGCAGACTTCATTCACTCTTCCTTCTTCATTCAGTCTATCTCTCTGTCGAATGCGCTCCCCCAGGAAATCAGGATGGCGACCAACCGGTTATCTTTTCGAATTAAAGTTCGCGAGCATATTCGCAAGAAGCTGGCAATATCATCACAACGGTAATGTTTTCCCATTGTTTGTCTTATTTGTACTTATATTTATGTATAATTAGGTGTATTTATTATATTTATAGTTTTTAATAGGTATATATGTATATCTTTATATTTAAATATAAAAAATCTTCAAATCTCTCTGTTGCACCTACCACTGTTTGTCTCTGCATCACCCGAAGGTTGACTGGTAGAAAATGCCTATGGCATTAAGTCCGCCTCTGTACATTTGTGTGCTTGAAGTATTAAATAAATAAATGTCAAAAGTAAGAATCTACAAAACTGTTCAAATCATTTAAATATTTAACCAAACAATTTATTATCTATATATAATTTGTTTCAGATGTTTTATTAATAATTTCTATCCTTTACTCATCATATTATCATCTTATATTATGTTAAACATAATGGGGTCGAATGCCAGTCGAAGCACACAGAACTGGACACAATACTTTACATTTTTACTGACAGTTATCTTCCCACCAAAATCAAATTAATTACGGAGTTGTTTTGTTTCCAATATTAGATGTTAGCAACATGAGCTGTGCAGCCAGCCTCGTGACGTCATGCAGTGAAGATCTACCCGCGACCCGGTAGTTCACTTTATTGATAACATGAATACTATCACCTGGTTTCTGAATTGAGAATTTGAAGTTGAGAACTAGTCAAACTCTAGCATTACTTAAGGGTGGGGCGCACCGAGGGAACGATACGTAATTTCGAAATAATTGCGTTCGCTTGATCCCCTGCTGTATCGTTATTACTTAACCTTTAGTTATGCAATTAATATGTAAGATATTTAAGGATTCACTCTTTACATTGTCATATACTTTAGAAACACGAATACTTGTAGTGTCCTCTATAGAAAAAAATCCAAAGTAATCTCTAAAAAACAAAATAAACCCTTAGTACGGCGTAAATACTTCACGGAAGGTCATCAGTTTTTTGAATAATAACAACTACTAGTTATATCTATATACATTTTACTTTTTCAAAATGTATATTTGTTTTAATAATACGAAAGAAAAACCTAAATTAGTGCGCGAACCGCCCATTCTTAGCCAGAGCCGCCACGCTTCCCCGCACGTTAAAAAGCTCGGTGCGCGCTTTTTTTTTTTGGATTTGAAAAACCCACCCGTGTTCCTTCAGTTGCCTGTATGTTGCCAAGGGCCACGGTATCCCTTTCGGACTTTCCCGCGACCCCGGCAGGCATCGGTCCTAGCGGACCCCGCCAGTTCTGCTGACATGTCTTTGAGGCGCGCATGGAACACAACGCGGCGTCGACCCGGGCCTGGTCCTTATCGGACGGCGAGCTACCCATTGCTCACCGTCCACAGGCCCGCGCCTACGGTGGCCGGGATCGGTGCGCCCTTAAGGGCATCATCAATGTTGCCCACCAAATTAAAAATTTCCAATTTCAAAGGAATCACCGAAATAACTTTAAGTAATACTAAAGTAGAATTTAACAAGTTCTTAACTTAAAATTCTCTATTGGTATTCAGAGACCGAGTGTACTTAAGTCTTTACTTACTCCAAAATGATAATAAAATGAAAATCATTACAAGAGCTACCTACCCTCTGAAAATATTGAAAGAGGAAGCGCCATCATAATACTTAAAAGGCTATACCCTCGCCATTATGTATTCTCCAGTGAAGTTTAAACAACTTTTGTGGTATTCTGCTAATAGCAGATCCCAGCGAGCCATTGAAGCGATCCGACTCTGTCATGTTTTCAAAATACTTTACTTAACTTGTAAATTTTGAAGCTTTTGAGAGAAAGGCTGTGGTTGTACATATTAGGAGTGAATTGGGAAAGGTTTTTTAAAGTAGTTTTCATTGGATTTTATGCTCGCAGAGTTGATGGCCGATGGGGCCGTAAGGTTTCTGGAGTGGCGACCGCGTACCGGAAGATCTAGCGTTGGAAGGCAAACAAGGTAGACCGATAACCTTGTCAAGGCCGCAGGAATTCGCTGGATGCGGAAAGCAGCGGTCGAAGTGGCGGTGCTTGGGGGAGGCCTATTTCCAGCAGTGGTTGTATAATTTCGGCTGAAATTATGATGCTATTGTGTTGTAAGAAAAAGGTATGGCTACGTATTGTAGCTCTCTTGCTGTCTTTTCTAAAGCTTTAGTTGGAGAGTGGGGTAATTGCGTACACACACACTCACAATACCAATGCCATTCATTTAACATATTCAATACGTTATCTACGTTGTCAAGCAGACGATTTTTGAAGTGAAAACTTCTTTAGGTGCGTTGAGCACTTTTTGCGTGAACAAAAATCATGGCACTCGCGTCATCGTCACTGGACGCTTTCCATGAGCTATGTGTACCTATATTGTGTATACATGTGTACTTTTTGAGTGAACAAAAAGCGTGAAACTCGCGTCATCGTTAAGGCACGCTTAGTTTTTACTTCTATCGGCAGTCCCCAAAGATGCCCCGCATGATTTTTTTAAACTTATGAAGCAATGGATTATTAATTTCCTTCAACTCCTTCGAATTTTCATGGAAAGTGTGTAGCAGGTCTAAAACGCATCAGCTATCTTTATGTTGTTGCTGGTGTTAATGTTTTTTGCCTCTTTATATTAGTGTATATACCAACGTACAACAAACCCAAAATATCTCTGTGAGATATGTTCTTTTCTCCAACGACTGCCAAGAGAAAAGGGCAGGTATTATTCTGAAAAACAGACTTGAAACAAGCACTCTTCAAGTTTCTGGCTGAAAACCCTGACACTGCTGCATCTTATATTCAGTTATTTAAACTAATTCCAACAAAATAAAAATGTAAGTTCAGTTTTTCCCCCACATAACTCTGTGTAATTTATTTTATCACCACTGCTCTCAAAACAGTGAAGGAAAACATCCTGCGGAAACTTGCAAATTCTAGAACATAGAATTCGAAAACATGTGACATCTACCAATCCGCAATGGGCCCGCGTGGTAGATTACAGCCCAGTCCCTCTTACAGGGAGGAGGTCTCTATCCCAGCAGGGAACATTACAGGCTAACTATATTTATCCTATCCGTATCTACTGGTTCGCCCAAAGTGCCCTTATTGCTACTGTGCTGTCACCGTCGAATTGTTATCTACCTACATGCTGTTGAATTGAACCTTTATTCTATAGAGGTATGAGGAACAAGGTGTAAAATTCACTCATCCTCCGGGTGTTGTGTCTAGTGGGCAACTGCCCGACCAGATCTTTAGAAGTCGCGACGGGCCGTGGCGAGCGGTATCGGAGCGACGCCCCTCGCCTGCGGAAGCTATACAGTGGCCCGCTAATACGGGCCCATCAATGTGTCGGTCTCCTACGGCATTTAATACAGTTACCTGTATCTGTGTGTTTGGTTGCCATGAATATTTATGTAGGCGCGCCACGACGCTAAGTATTATAGCGCCGCTTTCTTCACGACATCTCGGCGGTCAGTCCCCGCCAGGTGAGACCCCCAGTTGCCTGGGGGAGGCCCGACGATGGATGCTGAGAAGTTATATATATGCTTATCGCGCGGTAAACTCTGCTTGCGCGATGCAGGATTTCATGTAACGTCAGTGTGATGCGTATTTCACATGTAGCGTTGTAATTGCCGCCACAATTCTTTACAAATACAAGTACCTAATATTAAAATTGATACGCTAACACTACTTTCTTTTCAACATTTTCACTTGAAAAATAAAATCCAGAATTCCTCTTGATCTGTACGCTAACAGAAATCAAACGCGCGTGTTGACTTCCCGCGCAATTAATTGGCAACGACTCATCGCTATTGTGGCGAGACTGAATTTGTTTCAGAACTTCAAACTGAAGGTTTCTGAAATGATTTATTGTTCGAAGTGAAGTTGGAAGTAGGTTGACTTAAATGTTGATGAGTTCTTTAGTTTTAGTTTTGACATTTTACAATAAGAAAGATGGTTTGACTTATATTAATGTAAGAATGTCAGACCAAATAAAAAACCAAGACATAGTGCTGTTAACAGTGACGTGAGGCCTTTTCGTAAACATATGTGCACTTATTGAGGTGTAGTTTGATTGTAAATGTGTGCGTGTGAGCGTGTGTGCACAGAGCGAAGGTGTAGTTTTGGCATGTTTCACTATAGCAGCGCTTTTCTTTGGTTTTTTATGTGGTCTAAGGTAAGAATCTTCCATTATTCTCTTGAAACGGAACTCACAAATGAAACAGGTGAATTTAAGTGCAGTATTCCGTGTTTATTAAAATTACATGCCCCTTCTGTCACGGCAATCTAAAGGACCGTTCAATTTGAGACGAATCCCGCGCGGGAATCGGGACACGACTGCGTGAGTCTGTTGTTTTAATGAATAGGAAGTCGCGCGACTATTCGCGCCAATTTGAATACTCCATAGAAGTTAGTTGTCACAATCAGTAAGAGCAAATTTCTTCCCGTATTCTGAGCAGGATTCACTTCAGTTTGACCAGAGCTTAATACGTAACACAAAAAAATCTTATCTGCCTGTCTTCTTCCTCAATACAAACAGGATATTTAAGAGAATAGATCATGGCTATGGTAAATATATGACGATTTTCCTAAAACTTAACAAATAATAAGTCGGTGTGTGAGTTAAAAACAGATTAAATTTGCCTCCCTCCCGCCTTAAACTGCGCTCTTCTAGTCCATATGTAATGTCAGTAAAAATATACAATAAATTACCGGAAAACATAAAACAAGAAAACAAAACCAAATTTTTTTTTTAAATAAATTAAAACAATTCCAAATTAATAAAAATTATTAGACAATAGACGAATATCTAACGGATAAATTCAATGACAAAAAGATTTAAGTGACTTAAAATATATGAAGATTATAATATATAACTATATTAAGTGCACTAATAACAAAACAACATATTATTATTCAAGCTAATAATTAAATAATCAATAATAATATAAAAATAAACAGCCTACACATATTATATTCAGAGAATAAAAAATATAAAAAAGAAAAAAGAAGAGATAATAAATTAATGAGTAATAACATAAATAAATATAATAACGAATACTGCTGCACACTGCAGGATATTATTTAAATATTTAGTAATAAGCTTCCTCTCTTCTACTTATTTAAAATATTGTTGGGGCCGACAGGGTTCATAATTGTTTCAATTTATTTATTCCTACCACTTGTACATTATGGATTGCAATAAAGATAAATTGATTGATTGATAGAATATACTTATGGCATAACTGTGTATGTCAGTTTTTATTCTAAACGTTATTTATTTTTTAGGCTCGACAGTCTACGCATGTCGGATATTAAATAGTAATACAAGGCAAATAATTTACAAATAGTTTAAAAACAAATCACAAATAAATTACGTAGGTACGAACATTAGATGTTCTCAAAAAACTCATGAAGATTATAAAATACATAATGTCATTAAAAAAAATACAATAAAATTTGCAACCGTTTGATTTTTTCTAGACTCTACAATGTCCTATGAAGCAGGACCAGCATGTTTCCAAGAATTCTTGTATTCGATATCACACAGATGTGAGTGTCAGTGACGACGCTCTAGAAAACCGATTTTTTTCTATAATTATTTTCTCTATTTCTTTCTATTTTCGATCCCGTAGGTAACTAAGTTCTTCATATACTAACCACAGCAGAGTCATCCATATTATACATAAAGCAAGTTCCAACTATATAATTAAAATCCATTTGTAAAATAGAACTCAAAATAACATAAAAAAATACACCTTCTCCCCATGGGGGGTTGGTAGAAACTACAGAACGCCACCTGCTCCTTACTAACTCCTTTTGCCTCGTTTACGTTCATATGTCTGGTCATACACGCACGCCGGTTGCGAGTACTACGCACCAGCATTGCTATTCTTTTTTTTTTTTTAAAACGTTGCCCCACACTAGGAATTTCTCCTGTGTCGTGGGTGCGTTTACAAACATTTAAACTCACATACACAAATAGCCAGACCCGGAACAAATAATTGTAGGTCATACAAATATTTGTTCCGTGCGGGAATCGAACCCGCGACACGCAGCGTGTCGTTAATTCTGTAACCATCTCACCGTGAGAACTTACGTGAAGTAAGCTCGGAGTGAGCTATCAGTCCCTAGCACCAGGTTGAATGACAGCTCACTAAACGTTCACTTCACCTAAGTTTTCACCGTGAGATTATTACAGAATAGACCGGCTGGTCTTTCTGAAAAATAACACCAATAAGGTCACTAAATTATGTCCTAGAGCGTCTCCTCCCGGCGTTTCCACTCACACCTGCCTTCTAATTATAGCTTCAAACCTTTTGACCTCCATTAATAATAATATCATGAATATCCATTGGAATAATAGAAGTTTCGGTCAAACTGACAGTTGAATCCAAACAAAGCCGATAGAGCCGGTTAAACCATTGTGGTCACAGTTCAAGTTTAGAGGAATAGCAAGAACATTAACTAACTAATATAACGCAGTTTAGTTTGGCTTAGTAGTTTGTAGTTGTCAGTAGGTATTTTTTGTAGTTTAGCCTGTGGCCTACAAGCAACCCGCCCCTGCTTTTTTTTTTTGGATGGGAATTTATTGAATAACTTCTCCCGCTCTGGGTGGAGCGGGAGGGCGTGTCAGACTCTTACTGACTAAAATCCACCCGTGTTCCTTCCGTTGCCTGTACGTTGCCAGGGGCCACGGTATCCCTTTTGGACTTTCCCGCAACCCCGGCAACCCACCCCTGCTTCAGAATCAGAATTTATTTATTTCTAACAATGTAGTTTTACATAGTATGATGTTCTTTTTCTTAGCGTGTCGATGGATATCTATATAGAGCTAGCCCAGAATATGGCTATGAGTTTGACACCTTCAGTAGCCTCCATCAACTCCTGTAGCGTGCAGACGCTGGACACGATATAAAGTGCCCCATTGTTTATGGGACAGCACCACATTTACACGTCAGGGCGGAGTCATCTGTGAATCTTCACCTCAGCAGTTTTTCTTTACTTCGGCCTAGACCTGAGTTCGGAGTCTATTTAAAGACTTGCAGGTAAACCAAGGCAACTCATGACCAGGTGGGAGATTTTCAGCAGGTAGAACGAATAGGTTGGGTAGAGAAGCACTCCGAGTATCTCGCTACAGCATTCGCCTTTCCTTAGACCGTTCGCCAGTGAGTGGGAGGACACCTTTTAAGAGGGAACAGGGCCTGCGATTCTCCATACAAATGTATTCCCCTTTTTCTTCCTGAGTAATGCCTCTGGAGCAAATTAATTTTTTCATAAAATTAAGGCCTGCTGTAGACACGTCCCTGTTACTTCCTTTTTTTCAGCAATTTATTGGTTAAGAAAATATGACCCTCCAAAATTTACAAAATGCCCAATTTTTACCGCCGTGATTAGAGAAAAGGTTTAACCAGACAAATTCGAAAAGGTTTTAACATAAAAGAAAATTATAGGAACCTAGACATACTCTTTCTTAAAATTTAAATGTAAAAAATAATTGCATCGGCTCAGTTTTCGAAAATGGGAATACGAAACGTCGATCTCGTATTTTTTTTTTTGTGTTATAATCGGTCTGAGCTGAAGCTGTCCCTATCGCACTCTACGGGGGCAGACTTGAGGTAACACGACGGCAATAGTTTCTTCAAATACCTATTCTTCAAATCCCTCACAGGCTCTGTTCCCTCTTAAAAAGCTGTTGCGGCTTTTCTGCGTAATGTTTGCTGCTTCCGGCGTAATCATGCTATCCATCCAAGTGCTCAAACGAGTATGATGTTAAGATTTTATAAGTTCTGTACATTCTAGTACAGCGTAATTATGGTACATAATTATGGTGTTCGCACGGGTACAATGGCGGCATGTCGAAACATCGCGTTTTCTGTGTTATATTAACCCTACTTATCCTATATAAAAATATAATCTGTTTCAGCGATTTTATAACAAAACTATAAAATTGTAATCGAAACAACTCACTAACAATGTTGAGAATAAAACCGTTGAACGTATAAACCAATTTAAAAACCAAATAATTATTAGCCTATTGTATTGTATCGGTGACTGTTACCTAAAATAAGTTTATTACACTATGTTATCTTATGTTCTCATATAAGTGGCTATTTTGTCTTTTTGAGAATAAAGTATTTAAACCTTCATAAATCATAAGATTAATAATTATCACTGTGTCACACATGAAAATTACGGAATAAATATTCAAAGTTATGGTGAAGACCACATCAAAATCCATTGTGTTATTTAGAACATCTAAACCAGGTTTCTATAATTCAATTAGTTTCCGGGGTCCGTTTTTTAAAATTATTATGACTGTCACGGTCTGGTCCGTTCGGCAGACTACTACTAGCAACCAAGATTTATAATATCATTTATGAAACAAAACGAAAATAAACCTGAATATTTTTTATTAAGTAACAAGTTAATATTATATAATTAACCCTTTCATGGGCGGTGGCGTGTATATACGTTCCAAGACAGCTACGAGTGGTGACAGAACGTACTACCACGTCTATTTTAATTTACTTGTTTTAAGCAGACCGTTTACTCACGTTGACTCGCAATACAAAATTGTACTAGCTACGTCTTTCCGCCACAACGCATGAACATTTCAAAATTGTTCTGTCACATTACATTATGATTTTTGGTGCTTCAAAAAGAAGACGTCCTGCTCGTGCGCTGGTGGTACGTAGAATACGCACGACGCCATGATACGCCCCCGCGCCCCTACATTCCCGTTGCCTCAGTCACATAGTGTCAACCTAGGGGTACGCGCGCGCGCGCCGCCGAGAACCGGCTGCTTTTACTGTTGTTTTTGAGAGTGATTTTGCATAAAATGTAAGTATTATGACTGTTTATTTATTATACTTTATGTAAAAACAGATAAACTATCCTTAGAGAGTAATATTTTGCTATAATTCATTTTTTAAACGTACTTTTAAATGAGTAATAACAGAATGTAAGTACCTACTAGCTCCTTTGATTTTTTACGCAAGTACCTGCATAACGTTGTAACTAGATGTTTATCTAGCAGAAAGATAATGTACATTATCTAGGGATCTAATCAATGTGTTTCTTGCTTGTTTAGATGGATAAACACAAAAAAAATCTATGAAAATATTTGAACATCGGTCATCAGATGAAACAGCTCGGGACCCGTTTGAAGACGACGGAGAGTACGGTTCGGACAATAATTATGAACCCAGTCAAAAAGATTCCTATAGTGACAGCAACCTTAGTGAGTTTTTCGTATTACCAATAAAAAGATCACGAGTTGGTGGTGTCCTGATAAGAAAAAAGACCCGAAAAATACAACCCGATCTGTTTCAAGTGGTACTGATAGTCAGAGCTCAGAATCGGATTCAGAGGCCTCAGAAGATCTTGACGACAGCAATGATAAAGACTCGCATTCTAGTTGCCAAGGCTCTCTATCCAATCTATCTGAGACAGAGAATAATGTGGGTACTAACGAACAACATGATGAATCTGATTATGAAATTGCGAATTCATCAGACCCGGAAATATTTCCGTTAGCTAAACGACTGAAAAGGCAATCTAATGATACTGTAACAAATTTACTTCAAAACGACTACAAGGACGAATCTGCATCACGTTCTATGCGCCGTTTATCTCAAAATAATCCTGAGTTACGTCCTCTTCGCTGTTCACCTCAAGGTGCCCATGAGGATGAACCTAAGTTGCCGCCTGTGCACCAGTTACTTCAAGCTGATCCTGTTTTAGGTCCTGTTCACCGTTCATCTCAAGACGACCTTGATTTAGATTCTGTTCGCCGTTTATCTCCCCATAGAAATGAACCCAAATCGCCGTCTTTACACCATTTATCTAAAAGCACTCCAGAGTTACCATCTACGCATCATTCACCTAGTAGCCATGTAAGCCATGCAAGTGAGCCTAAGTCACCGACGTTTGTAGACGTTGTGTGCATATTATATATTACAGTATCCTACAAACACGGCACGACGTTTGCAGACGTTCGACGTCAATAAACGTTGTAGACCAATGACAATGACCTGCTGTACAGGCAATGACTGAGCGTCTATAAACGTTGACGTTAGATAACGATAGTGCCGCTATTGGCCAAATGTATCGAAAAAATACGACTTGACGTCAATAAACGTCTAACCATTTTGTATGAAGAATTGATGTGCCATTCTACATATTCCACTTGATCGAGTACCGTCCGCGAAAGGGTTAACAAAAACAAAAAAATAAATAATTGAAATATTTTTATGTATTTGTGAAAAAGGTCTTTTTTTACTTTGAAGTATGTCTGAAGTGGAAAAAGCGTGAGCTAAATTAAATTAAGTACTGGTTATTTTAAGATAAAGTAAAAAAAAATTGGTCAAAATAGAGACCCCTGATTCAAGCAGTCACACAGACATACACAATAAGTGACTTTATTTTATACTGTATATTGATAATGATGTAGTCATAAGTTATGGTAGTAAATATTTACGTAGTTATCGTAGTTATCGCAGCCGTGAGGCACACAATACTGTTTTAAGCTTTCTCTGTTTTATTTGTTTTTGTGTGAATATTGTGTGCCTTGATCTGAGTCAAATAAATTTATTTTCTTTCTTTCTTTCTTTCTTTCTAGTATTTTCTTTACGTATAACCCATTATAATCTGTATTTTTTTGACTTTCCTAATGCATAAATGGTTAGACATTCCTCAAACACACATGAGTAAACAATTAAGCAATAATACCATAAAATGTCATCATTACTATTATTTCTGGAAACACAAAGATTTTATAAGTAGTTAGACCCACCAGCAATTATCTCCTAACCACTGTACTTACCTGTACTTTTCCCAGAATTCTGGCGAAAGCTTATTTGTGTGGTCGGGAATTCCCGACCACACAAATAAGCTTTCGTCAACAGTACAGTCACGCGCACAGCTGTGGTAGCAATTTGGTTTGACAGCGCACCTCTGAGTTTTCAGTTTCATGTGATTATTGTATAATTATCATTTGTTTCAAAAACGGTGAAGGAAAACATCGTGAGGAAACCGATGCCTGAGAGATATTTCTCGACGGCATGTTGAAGCCAAGTCAGAGGCCCATGGGCGACTTTAAAACTCTGACACCAGGTTAGCCACTAACCACATGAAAAGAAGTAGAAGAGCGCCTTTATATTGTAACTTTAAGGACTGTTTTCGCAGTGCAAGTGTTACCAACAGATGTGCGTTTGAATGTCCCTACAGTTGGCTCAGAAACTAACCACACAATTTCTCACAGCACTTTCATTTCCATTTTTCTCACCATTCGTCACCTCACTATGTCCAAGACTCTATTCAAGAAAACTCGGCCATAGACACGTGTTTCATTTTTTATTTGCCATGTCCTTTAAGACGCGCCATTTTCTAAGGCATCGTCCTTTAAAAGGTGAGCTCATTTCTTCGCATTGAAGGCGTCAAAGAGAGTTTCTACTGTCAAAAGATGAAAGGTTTGTGTCTAAGGGGTACTTTACATGTTCGGGTTGGCTCATTAGATTCGGCAGTATTTGTTGAACCACATCAACAACCCACACGTTGAACCGACTCGAAGCAGTTGCTACACATAATAATATTCAGCTCGTGCCGATCGGCAGACTCCATTTGGCATCTTTCCTTGATGAAACGTGTTCGGGTCGGCTCGGCACAATAGGGTTGATGACTGGGTCAAAAGAAAGCAATTCTATTTAGTCCGTCAGTCAGGTAATAAAAAACTATTAGACAGGTATTTTTTTTGCTTTTTCATATTAATAAACTTCAATAAATCGCTTTAAAGTTGGGGAGTGGGGGTCGCTACGTCACAAGTAATTATAAAATCTACATACTCGTGACGTCATGGCACATTTTAACGCAATGTATCGCCGTAATCTTTTAATAAAGCAAAAAAAGAAAAAATAAGTGTCCAATATTTTTTAATAATACAACTTATGGACAAAAAATATTTTTAGTTATCATCCCTATTCTAGATAAGCCGAGCGGATTTTCTAGAACATAATTTTATCTATATTATACTTGATTTTGCCGCCCGGCTTTGCCGAATCATACCAAGCCGTACAAAAGAAGTGTGTCGCGCCCCTTAGACGGAGGACTTTACGTCTTATTCATAAAAATATGTTATGATATTTATTATTTATTATTATTAAATGTTTAGTACCTAAGTAGTTTTGTTGGGCTGGTAAAAAAGAAATTGTGGATGTGGAGGAATATTAAATTTATAAATGAATGTTTTTACTTGACTGCGGCGGAGCTTAAAAGGAGGGTAATGTTTTTTGTTGTCTGTTGAGAATGATAAGTCTCATTCACAAGAGACAAGAAATAACATTTGAATTGAATATTTTATGTGATAGGTACAGAAGACGCCAGCAGGTCAACCTACCCAGAACTGTCTAATTTTCCCAATCAACTTTGAACCTTACGCTTTAGTGATAAAGTTGAAAATTTATTAAAGATATTTGACAGATTGTAGTAGGTTGATGTGCTGGCGTCTGTACTTATTTTAGTAGATTTTAGCGAACCATCACGAAAAAGTAATGTTATATACAATTTGCATTTTTAACCCCCGACGCAAAAAGAGGAGTGTTATAAGTTTGACCGCTATGTGTGTGTCTGTGTGTCTATCTGTGAAACCGTAGCTCTTAAACAGATGAACCGATTAGAATGCCGTTTTTTTTCATTTGAAAGCAGGTTTTCTAGTGATGGTTCTTAGACATGTTTTATCAAAATCAGCTCAGCCATTTGAAGATTATCATCTCTTTTCTAGTTAATGAATGGATGTGAGCGTCTTCCACAGGTCTGATCGATTAGAAATTTGGTATTCTGTTACTTCAATAATATTAGAAGAACACAGTAACCTTGAACTGATGCTGCAGCATCACCTGGAATTTGCAGGATACCCAACTCTCTTAGCAACTTACAGCACAGGTATCGTGTTTGGGCTCATTGGAATGGTCTCAATGAATAGGTTATAGATAGATGATGAACAGGGTCTGGTGATGGAGTAGGAAAGAGAAATGAGGAAACGTTTGTGTCGGGGGTTTTTATCATTACTAAAAACAAAATTGATTAATAATTTGTTTCTTCTAGACAATATTTTACAAAAAATGTAATAATTACTAAAATTGTTGTGAAAAATAAATTATGTACTTTTACATATTCTGAACTCATGTACCCATCTTGTAGCTCCTTTAAACTCCAGTAAAATAGAAAAAAAACAACCTCAACAAGTCCTTTTAACTGGAAAACAATAAACATACCCCCCAATCTAGTTAATGCAGCTATGTTTTCCGATATCCTTTCGTAGGTGCGAGATCTATGTGAACCGCGCGCAATAATTCTACATTGTCCCCACCATATATGGTGGGCCATTGAATTTATTGCCCTGAGACAATGGACCAACCTAACATCTGTTCTTACCTTTAAAGGGCAATGTTAGAAATTGGAATGTTGTAAACGACAGTAAGTTTTTGAGAAAACAGTTTTTATTTCTGTATTTTTTTTTTTCATTTGTGCCCTGAGATTTAAATATAAGTGGCAAAATGAGGCTTTATGCTTGTAACGACTCCTGAGAAATAGATGCGTAATATATATGTTATTAAGGTGTTAATTTTATTTGGACATCACTGATATCGGTGAACGATTTTTTCCACATAAAAGAAAAGGTTTGACTTACCTATCTATAACTAATATTATAAATGTGATAGTGAGTTTGTTTGTTTGTTTAGCTTTCACGCTAAAACGGATGAACGAATTTGAATAAAATTTGACACATGGATAGAACATGAGCTGGGTTAGGACATAGGGTACTTTTTATCCCGGTATTCTCACAGCACCGAGACTTATGCGGGGCGCATATTAGTCTGAAATCGCCAATCCCCCTTGAGTAGTCGTCAATACTCATGCCTTTTCTGTATAAGAAGAGGCCCTACAGTGGGACTATAATAAGCGGATAATGTTTCATGTCACATTCATTGATAAATTAAATCGAATTATTTCTTTGTATGATGTATGTGTTTGCCAAGCTGGCACAGCATTCGTCAAATTGCAGTTTGATGGCATGGGTGTCCTTAACAATCATCACGAGAATCCGTCACAATCCTTTGTATATTTGTATAAAAAGCTTGAAAGTCACTATTTAGTAAATCCGGGGGAAGATAACATACAAAAAGATTAAGCGTCGTGCAGACCGGCGCGACGCGACAGCGCGACGCGACACTAACAAAACAATTTCTAGAAAAACTTCACGGTTAAACAACTACCGGTGTCGCGTCGCGCGACAAGTCGCGCTGGTCTGTACGAGCCTTTATACTAATTCTCTGATTTTCTCGTGAAATAATAGTAGGTATATTACAGTTAGGTGGGTACATTATTTATGCACGGTGATGCCTGCGGATTTTTTTTTTTGTTATTTAATAATATTCATTTATATAATTCATCATGTAGTTGTATTATATTCTAAGTACTGTTTATTTTATTTTATTTTGTTACCTATATATTATGTACAAACAAATTACTGAACCTGACTTAATTTCCGTGCGTGTTTTTCGGGTGACTACTGAAAATCAGCCAGCATTATGCTGAGTGGAAGCCTTCTTGTCACAGCCATGACGTGCAGCTGCCGACTATTTCTGTTATGTTTATATTCATATTTATATTATTGATCTACATATTTTGTTTTCTGTTTACCTACTCTTGTCTTTTTGTATGCCTGTGTTTCTGTGAAAAATAAACCTATTTTTCTTTCTTTCTTTCATGCGAGTTGTTGGGCAAAATACTTACCATAATATCTTCCACTCTGCTGTTCCATGAGGAATGTCTCATCTCTTTGTAATGTTTTTTAATAGCTATTGATACACCCCTCTTCGAACTGTCGTGGTCTTTTTTGAATACATTATACCGCTGATCAAAAAGCTCGTTATCAAAAATACCAGAGTCAACATTCGTCTCCTTTAAGCAAATTATATAATAATTACAATTTAGTGACTTAACATATAAATACTGAAATTTTGATCTTCTTTGAATTCTTCTTTGAAAAAGGTACAGTGAATAGATCTAAATAAATAACAATGGTGTGAGTTTAAAATAAGACAAGTTTCGCTAAGTAACTATAGTGTCTTTAACAAGTATAGCATGCTCTTGCTCAATTTTTCTAACATAAATGCGGCCATATTTTACCCACACAAAATAAGAATGTTCCTTAGCCCCCAGTTTCGTCGCGGCGCGAATCTTCTTGCATTCGGGTGAAAGATGTCCCGCCAAGTAAATAGTGCGTTTATCTCCACGAACGCCCAGGTGCCACGAGTTCAAGTCGTCAACTTTATTGTCTTTATTACATTGCGTGAGGGCTGAGAGAAGCATATCACGTTGCCTTTCTGATGGTTATGTTGTCAGTATATTTCTCGGACGGATAGATTCACTGTTCATTTCTGCAACGCGACGAATTGCTGGTAAGTCTGTATCAGGAATTGAGACTTTTATTTCGTTACACAGATGCTTAAAAGTCGCAACTAGGTTTTCATTCTTCCTTTCCGGCACACAATGAATTTCAATATTGCGGCTTTGCGATAATTTTTCAATTGCTTGCATTACACGTGTGAGTTCAGTAATTTCTGAGCGGAATTTATATTCTCAGACTCAAGCGACTGGATGGTATTCTTAACCAAAGCTAAATTAACATTAAGGTATTTTTGTTCAGCCGCAAAAAAATCTGTAGTGCGTGTAAAATCCACTAGTTGACACTAGTTGACGGATCGAACTCATTGGTGGGCGTGACTAATATGCATGCTAATTAGTCTAATTATTTATTTGTTTATTTATTTATTTATCTATTTTTATTTTTATCTATTTGTATATTTATTTACTTATGTAGTGAAATAGGATACGATGATTTATAACGAAAACGAGCGCGTAAAATTTCATGAACAGATCTTTGGGCGTATAAATATCATGAAAAACTACTGCATGTATTTACTCAAAATAAAATTATTTATATTTTTGAATAAACTATCTATCTCTGTGCGGTTTCTATATTGCCATTTTTTACTACATAATTTATTTATTTACGCCCGAAAGCGAGTTCAAATTTGTGTTGAAATATGGAAGTTCCGACGCTCATAACTTCCAAACCAATATTTTTTTTCCAATTTTGCTTCCATACAGGGCTAGATAATGACAAGACAAATTGATATAATTTTTAGTTTTTAACGTACACCGTCAAACAGACGAGTAATCACCATACTACGTTTGTATGGAAGAATGACCGACTAGCGTACCCTTTAGATCACGGATGCTATTTCCTTGATGTCTGCAGTTATTACGTTGTAACGCACGTTAAACTTGTTTTTTTTTTTGTTATCATTATATATTTTTTGCAGAATGTTACTAGAAATACCTACATAAACTGAGAAGACCAGGGTGGCCTGATTTTGCACAGGTACGACTAAACGCCGACAGACACTACGCCGACAGACTGAACACCGACAAGACTTTACTTCGACGGGACTCTTCGCCGACAGGACACTTCGCCGACAGGACTCTTCGCCGACAGGGCTCATCAGCGACGCATAGCGAGCTCGGGACTTGGGGCACCCTGACTCGGACAGGTTAGGTTAGAAGGGGATGGCGGGGTCGTGATTGATTTGCCATTCGTGGTTATTTTGTCCACCACTGATTGGAGCCTTTACTGACTGGACCCCGACTATGTGACCCCATCCTTACTCGAAGCCTGATCCGCCCTTGTATGCTATACAGTCGCTTGTTAAAATTACCCTTCATCCTTTTAATATAAAATTGTAGTAAACACAGGGTGGCGTACTTAAAAGAAGATTAAACAATAATATACTCTGTGCAAAAAATTAAGTCATTTTATTGCCCCAGTTCGTTTAATCGCCTCATTTTATATTCACAATCGAAACTGAAGCGTCGATATTAAGCTCAGATAATTGCTACATTCATTTATTTAACCAATCACCGAAAAAAGGCAAATTTACTTCTTGAAACAAACAAATTGTTTTATTTTCGAATAAAAAAACACAAACTCATTTATCACGGTGAAATAAATGAACGCACAGTGTTCCAAACAAGGGCGCCGTGGACAAAGTTTCTCACCCCGAATTTCGGGCGATTAAATGCAAAAACATTTATCGACGGCCACCACAAGTCAATTACTGCTGCAATGAAAAACAATTACACGACTGTCCGTTTCGTTGCGGTCGGTTAAATAAAAGTAAAACAAACGAAGCGGTTTTTTTGTAATTTATTTTTTTGGTTGTCGAACTGTCAGTGTCAAAGTGATTTGCTGTGATTGTGTTTTTTTTTCATTTGTTGGTTTTACGCGGAGATATTCTGCATGGGTTGTGGAGGTCAGATTGGCATTCGCTCCATGTTACATACTGGTATCCAGATGCATCCAGATTGATCCAGAATGGAAGCCGACCCCAGTGAGTTTGTTTGTATGTTTGTTACGCTTTTACGCTAAAACGGCTGACCGGATTTAGATGATATTTGGTACATGAGTAGACCATGACCTGGATTAGGATACTTTTTATCCCGATATTTCCACAGGATCGAGACTTATGCGGGTGAAACCGCGGGGTGCAGCTAGTATCTGATAAAAAGCAGGAAGTAAAAGCTGTGCCAACAGAGTTCTCTAAACTAAGGGACTATGGGATCGAGATGTCCCATAAACCACTCGGACTGGTTACCTCTATTAGGGCTTAAAACTGTGACTGATGTTATACTAATGGAATAAATAGATAAACATGAATGTTGACAAACTTGGCAGATGAAACCAGAATTCTCACCAGCATCCACTATAACAAAAGGGAATCTAAAAAAAAAACCGGCCAGTTGCGTGTCGGACCACGCACAATGAAGAGTTGCGTAGTTTTGATGAATTTATCCCAAGAACAAACTTAACATTGTAGTTGAAAAACAGTAAGTTTATACGCACAATATTGAGAAATTTAGCATGTTATTTTAAGACCATTGACTTTTTATAGATTTTCCTGTAATCTATGAGTAAAGAACCATTATCTGTATTTATTTCAAAATTGTAGATTCAGTAGTTTCAGAGATAGGGGGGAGGGAAAATGGTCAATTTTCATCAATTTTCTTAATTATCTTTAAAAGTATTTACTATAAAATTATATAAAAAAGTATTTGTAGTGCTCACAACAAGCCATTTCATTTGATATGTCACACAGTACAGTTTGCAAAACTTTTTTTTTTAATTTTCCGATTTCTCCCCGAAAAGTGACCATCATATTTAAAATAAATTTATTTATGTTATCCGTCCATGTTTGGGTCAAAGAAATTCATATGTTTATTAAATTCGTCCAGTAGATTCGGAGCAAATTGGCAGTGACAGATGGACAGCCAGACGGACAGCCAGACAGACAGACAGACACACGATTGATCCTATAAGGGTTCCGTTTTTTTCCTTTTGAGGTACGGAACACAAAAAAGAAAAATCTTTATCTTTATAAAGTTAATTTATCCAATATTAGACAAGAACTCAAAAAAAAAAAAAACCGATACAACAAGAAACACTTTCCTATATGGATAGAACCTGCCAGACCTTCTGAGAAATATGAAAGAGATGGAACAAGCTGCAGCACAATTAAAAATACCTCATTGTTGTACTATCAATGAGTACGAGCATGTAATACAGCACACTTGTCCGAACCAAGCTAGAAGCTAGTTCTTCTGTATGGAATCCGCACGAAGCAAAGTATTTGCTTCTTCTAGAAAAACTGTAAAAAGCATTCCTGCGTTTTCTTTACAGAAGAACTCTCGGTTATCTCTACCTCTATCCTACCAAGTTCCTCTTAGAATGTCTGAGATATCATACGCTGGAGGCCAGAAGGGCATGTGACCAGGTAGGCGTTATGCTAAAAGCGTGGAAGGGTATGACGGATGCGCCCGACATCCATAATGAGCTGATTCGACTCTACACACCGAATAATTATCTCCGCGGCAGAAAACATCGACTGCTAGGCGTGCGTTCGTGTCGGACAGCAAACCGTGCTGCGTTTCCGCTACCGCGCGTGTTTTTACCGCACTAAATAAGCTGGTGGAAGCCAATCCGGACTGCGATCTGTTCGATAATAAATTCGCCAATTTAATGGTTATGTGCCTACTTAATTGTTGTTATTCGTTATGCATTATGTTTGTACTTATTATATATATTTTGATTTATGTATTTTTTTTCCTAAGCCGTGTAATAAATAGCCGCCAAATAAATAAATATCTCAAAGAACAGACCGAACACTAACAATTTAACATGCATGCCTTTCATCTAATATTTTGGTGAGTTCGAAATTGTTCGAGTTACATCGAAAATATTTACGTCTGTTGCTCCTTTACTTTCGCTTACAAAACTTATTGGTATGATATGAGAATAGTAGTTATACCAACATACAAACCAAGTTTAGTGTGTAATGTTATCGTCATTGAGGACGATAAATCAGTTTACCCTTCAGTGTTATTAAACGCATGCTCCCCTACGATGTACAGAGCTGGGAACATGTTTAGATGAGACAGGTTTTTTTATAGCCTTTTCTGGTTAAAATGGCGAAAATTTTGCGTGAATTGTGATGATACAGGCAGGTTCAATAACAATCAAGAAGTTTCAACAAGAATTCATTGAATGGTCCAAAATTCCAATCCAATCCAAGTCCAATCTTTGTTCCAAAATTGTATTAGTGTGTGACCACAAACTATATAACACATTGGATACTTAATTGTAGCTACATTGATACAATAATAACGGAACACAGATTGTAGACAATCAAATTAATTATTGTCCATGTACTTATAGATATGGTTGATGCTGACTACGTGTACCATCGCGGTTTCGCATATTTAACCACTTTGAAAACAAAATCCCGTGCACACGATGACCACAACTGCTTAGCGCCTTTTTAAGCGTTACTATAGCGGCCGAGTGCTGCAAGCAAGAATAGTCCTTACGGTGTTCAGATATAAGTGTTCGCGATAGTACGTGTTGCTTGCTGAGTGAACTAAACTGAACCTAAGTCGAAAATGTGGCAACACAAAAACGTGACAAACCATCACTTTAAAAACGTTCTTATTTCTGTAAATTTATTATGGTTTAATTGCTTGGTACTTACATTGCATATTGGCGACTTAGAAATAAATATTATACTGTACTATAAGTAAATAATATAAACCGATTTGAATTGCGTACTTGGTCGGCTAGTTCGCCGTTGCGACCCACTTGGTCGCAACGGCGAACTAGCCGACCAAGTACGCGGTACCAAGTAGCGGTTTGTATCGGTTTCTATAGTTTACCTGGTCGGTGCGACCACTGGTCGCAGTCGTCTAGTGCACAAAATCCCTAACCCTTCAGGCAACGGTATGTTTTGTTTATAGCTACGTAAGATTGATCTTTAAAATATCACATTTATGGTAGTAAATTAGCAGGTAATTAAAAAGGTCCCTAACCCTCTTTTCTCGTCCGTAGTTAGACATATGCAAACAAATAATGGTCTAATAAAAACATTTATTTTCCCTTGTGCTTATAAAAGATGACAATATTAGAAAAAATAAAAGATGTAAAATAAATACATAAAATTAGGTATTATATTTCTACACTTTTTAAATCCAATGTCTGGTTGATTTCGCTTCTTGGTAGGTTGATTTCCCTCCGAAGACTCAAAATCTCAAACTTGACAATACCCCGTCAAAATACTTTGCCTAAGTCTGTGCGAACCCCTTCGGCAAGTCACGCCAATCGCCCCTCTGCAGCGGAATCATCTTAAAATGAAAGGGAAAATCCTGTAAATTACACCCCTCAATGGCTCCCCATTATTTTATTTGTAAGGGTGCTTTCTCCACGAACACGATTTGAGTGCATCAAAAGAATTCTGAATTGTCATACTTCTTTCGGGGTAAGAAAAATGGGTCCTAATTTGACTAATGAGGTTTTTTTGTAAGGCTAGTATTATGCTATTCTTATTTTATAAAAATGATTACCCGGTAATTCTTGGCGCAGTGAAGCAATGGCTAAGATTGATCAAGGAATCGGTGGGTTTGATTCACGCGGCGAACCTTAAAACCCAGCCTATTACATTGTCCTACGCGTGATACCTCCACGCGTTCCTGAGAAAAAGGGTCTTGACAGACTGACAGACAGCAGGACTGACGAACAGACGGACGGTTTTTCTTTTTGAGGTACGGAACCCTAAAAATCAGCTTCTTAGATGGGCTTAACCAGCCTCTCATAGAATGCGTGTCATGTAAGAAAACAACCTGCACAAACTAGTATTAAAAACCAGCCTATTATATTGTCCAACTGCATTGGTAGATAATTTCAGTATTTCACTCATACATATAGAAATGAAATGAAATTTTTTATTCTGTAAATAGGATATTGCAATCACTTTTACACGTCATATTAAAAAAATATTTTTTAAAAAAAGAAGAAAATGCTAGATGAGTTCGGCGTTTCCTATCTGACTACTCTGAGAAGAAAGACCGAAACAAACTCAGAGGTCACAGTCTCTTTTAAAGTCCAGACATAATCTTGGTCAGGCCATATGATACTTACAAGTCGGCACTAGTATTCTTGAAAAGAAAAAAAAACTGTTTTTTCTTTTCATCTGCACTGAAACAACGTTGAACTTGAAATGGAAATGTTTTTTACAGAAACAAAAATTTAGGCAAGCTTTCAATTTAAATATACGCGACTGGATTTATTTATCAAAATTACCTACTCTTTTATGTGTTACCGCGTATTCAATTCAGTCATCAGCTTTGTTTTTTCTACACACCCAAATTAAGCAACACATTTTACCTCTAGGGCTGTAATTCCATCAATTTAGCAAAACCTACTCGGTATACTCGTATGTTGTTCGATATTGGAACACAGTTCATAACGTATTCAGAACGGGTAATGGCCTGATTACCCCTGATGAGGGACAGGGTAATTCAGTTACATTCCTATCTCAGGTAACCCCTTTTGTATACGTGTTGAGCTATGTAAGCAATGTATCTAATCTGGAGTATTTATTTCCACAGTTTAGTTATTGGTCGTTTCGACATAATTGTCGTACTTAATACTTTTGCTTTTGAGCAGTAAATGTTATTTTTAAACATAGATGCAGCCGCTTTTTAAAAGCCGGCCAAGTGCGAGTCGGAATCGCACACGAAGAATTCCGTACCACCGTACAATAATTAGCAAAAAACGCGTTCAGAATTTTTAATTTAATTTTATTTCATTATTAATTTGTTGTTATAGTGGCAATGAAATAAGGAAGAAAAAGACATGTTGCGCCCCAAATTAATTGAAATAGCAGGAGAATGATGATTTTGTTATAACGGCAATAGAAATACACAGTCTGTGTAATTTCAACAGTCTACCTATTACGGTTCATGAGATACAACTCGCTGACAGACAGACGGACGGACGGACGATGGAGGCTTAGTAATAGGGTTCCGTTTGGCCGTTCGGGTACGGAACCCTAAAAATAAGACTTTTCATTGGGGATCTACACCGAGTCCCGACACTACAGGATGCCACACGATCCCCTCATCATAATCCTTTCTTTTTCTATATCTATGTCTAGATATACATATTATAGAGATATTGTGAATGTGAGATCGTTGTAGGCTTAACAGACTGTAGATCTGTCGACCAGGTACTTAGCAAGATAGAAAATTCTATCTTGCTAAGTACCTGGTACTTGTTGATAGGCCTACACTGTCCTCTCATACCTAAATGCCATTTCCTTTTAAAAGAGTAACCATGGAGTTTCTTGCCGGCTCTTCTCCATAGGAAACGACCAATTGGAACCGTGCACCTAGCTTCTGACGTTTCATAAGTGCCTTTGTAGGTTTATGTGAAATAAAATATTTTGAATTTGAATTTATAAATTGAAATCGCTATTCATGTCTGTTTGCGTGACCACGTTGTTTTTCTAAACGGATTTTAATGCGTTTTCAACATCATTTAGATAATCTATACTGCAAAGTTTTTGTTTATTACATTTATATTTGACTTAGATTAAGTAAAGAAAGTTTCATGTTTTCTCATGCCGTAAAAACCGTGCAAAACAGGAGCTGGTCGCTGGTTCTCTATGTTGGGAGTGTTGGGCTGTAGATATGTAGTGTAGGAAGAACTAATAAGGATATAGGTACCGTTAGTTTTACTACTATCAGACAAATCGGGATTCAAGCAGCATTTCATTTATGAAAATATTATGTACGAGTATGTAAGAAAAAATCGACATATTTTTAATACTAGAAATAAAGATAAAATAGATCAACCATTTTTCAGATTATCTAAAGTACATACATCTTTTACTGGGTACTGTGTTAAATGTTACAAGAAAATACCTTGTGATATATATATTGCAATTAAATGAAAGAAAATTTGAAAGTCATATTAAAAGTACACTTTGTAAACAAGCATATTACAAACTAGAGGATTATATCCAAGATAAGAATGCTTGGAAACATGCTGGTCCTGCTCCATAGCATAATTTAGAATCAAGACAAAATCAAACTGGTTGCAAATTTAATTGTATATTTTATTTTTGTATTATTTTTTACCTATTGTGATATAATCATTTTATTCTAGGGGCATCGTCCTCGCATATAATTATATAACTAATGTGCTTATACAAAATATTGTAAAACATTTTAAAAGAGTAACGGTGGAGTTTCTTGCCCATTCTTCTCCATGCGAAAACTACCTTTTGGAAGGGGCGACTAGAATCATATCAATTTTTTTGGAAATTTTTGACGTTCAAAAGTGCCTTATAAGGGCCTATTTGAAATAAATGATTTGACTTTGACATTGACAAGCAAAAAAATCACACAAAAGCGCTTTTCTTGAGGCTTGATTGAACGAATGGCTCACAGTTCGTTAAATCAAGGCTTTAGATTTTGTGACAGACTCAAACCATTTCCACCAAAACAAACACACAATTACATCACATGGCAACAGTTCTACGCATTTCTGTCGATTCATTCGTGCCCCTAAGCCAGGTATTTCCCTAATCGCGTAACGTGTACCCTCTGAAAGCAATCCGAATCACGCATTCCCTTTACACGTATGCAGCCCTAGTATTTGCTGCCTAAATATTGTCCCCCAACCCCTTTGAATATTAACTATGTATCTCTATTTAGTGGTAACTAAATAATTCAGGGGTGTGCATATTGACCGTCGGAATACCAAATGCATTGGCGACCGAAATAAGAAGGTCTTCCACGTCCATCTTGGTGAGAGGAAATTACTTCTGGAAAGTGTGAAGGGATGTCTTTTAAGGTGTTAAGTTAAAATGGTCGATGTATAATTAATTTGATGTGAGATTTGATGTTGTATGTGCTTTGTGATTTAGGGTCTTGATTTAAACACACGTACGTGTACAGCTTGATGACTTTCATTGTTGTTTTGGTTAGCTAGATTATTTAGCTCAATATTTTGAAACTATTGGTGATATTCTACAGAAAGGATGCGTCATACTTGCCAACCAGCGTGCGTGTATGACCAGATGTATGAATGTAAACGAAGCAAAAGGAGTATGTAAGGATCGCAGCAGGTGGGGTTCTGTAGTTTCTGTCTACACCTCTGAGAAGGCGAAGCGTGTGTTTAGGTATGTATTTTGGAACTCTGACCCCATAGTCTGTTGATATTGGGTATAATTTGGCGTGTTCACTACGCACTGGGCCACTGAAACCGACACAAAACACAAAATAATGCCTTTAATCAATGGCAAAATGTCTCTAGAGTTATAGTAAAATAATGCCTTTAAACTAAATGATGATGCAGAAATGGAAATCCCTCAATCATCAGTATAAATTAATGAAAAGTAAGATGCGAGTTGATCCCGTTCCAAAAAATGCGCTGACACAAAATTTCCCCAAAAATCGTAATGAACCACAAATCAAAACCGAATATCTGATAGTGCAACTTTCAGTCCTTAATTCTAGTACATTAATAGTCTTCTACACTGAGGGTCTGCTAAGTGCGGGAGGGGGAGGTAGGGGGGGGGGGGTAAAGCGTGAATAATGTGACGTAATCGAGTTGAGCTTACGTCGTGTCGTCAATGCTCCCTGATTGAGTTCATAACGACGTTACCGTCAGACACTGATGAACTTTGCTGCTTTGAGGAGATGAGGGAGAAGAGGAAGCGAACTCAAGCTATACGCACATTACAGATACATCAGGTCGCAGCGCATCGCATTTCTATACAAAAAAGCGTAGTGCGGTGGGCCCGGTAATGTGCGATGGTTCAGACAAAATATGCGAGTGACTAGGTTTTTGTGCGATGCGGTGCAGCCCACCAAAATCTGCGTCAGCCTTAAGTTCTAAAGACGTTTCTTCCAAAGTTGTACCTACTGCAATAAATTACACCCGGTTTTTCGCCTGCAAGTATCTAGTCAAAGTTACATTTCTTGATGGTTTACCCCGCAAAAAAACTGAAACCAATTCTACATTCAACAAAATAAACAGACTAAAAATTTGCTGGATATAGCATGCCTTTTTTTTGACAAGCGACTTACCTTTGACAATTGTAACTCTTATGTTTCCCCTGATCAGTATGTGTTGTAAAACCCTGACTTCATTGACACAAATAGTTAAATCTCAAGTAAAAGGCAAACCTCAAAAAGCTATAGTCCTCTCCCTTGAACCATACCCCACGACGTTCTATGTTCAAACGACACCGTCTGCAAAGTACGGACAAAGGTGAATTTGTTAGCCAGGATCGAGGCGCTACAATCATTCTATTATTGGAACTTTAAATGCTGAAACACTATTAACATACACTAATTGCACCTTGTCTCTTGAGGAGGTTTTAGATGGAGAACATTTTGTACTTAGATAGTGCAAGAAGATTGTTAAATGAAATACGAAATGTCTTTAGAAATAAAATATGTAAAGCGACGCTGGATGCGGGAAGAACAGAATCGGTCGAAGTGGCGGTACTTGGGGGATGTCCAGCAGTGGATGTCTTTCGGCTAAAATGATGATTATAATGAAAGGGACACTCAAGCATCATTATATTAACATATAGTAACTTAAAATTGAATGAGATCATTATGGACCCTGTCGAGCAAAGTCAAATAGCATGAGTAGGAGAGAGGAAGCTTTCAAACTTAACAGTCTTCTTAACTATAATATTTAATGTTATTTTGGGATTTTTTCATCGGCTTAACCTTTTCCCAACTATGTCGGGGTTAGCTTAGAGTCTAAACGGATGCTGCTGAACACCAGTAATTTTACGTGGCGCAACTGCCTATCTGAGCACCATAACCCAGTTGCAGAGTAACACGGTACAGTATTTTATCTCACGAAGCAACGCGCTCTTTACTTGTGGTAACCAAGTCTACAAACATCCTGTGAATATGTGTGTAAGTGTTGTCTCGAACGTACTACAGTATAGTACGTCCGAGACAAAGGCGAAGTCGGAAGTGTGTGAGCGTGTGTGTGTTATGTGCTAACGCTACTCGTCTTCACGCACTCATTTACAGCGTGTTTGTACACTTGGTTACCACAAGTAAAGCTGGCGTCGCTTCGTGAGATAAAAATTGTATAACCCCTTGGTAAGACCGGTGGTGGTAAGTTATACTCAACCTTATAAATTTTCCTAGTAGTTTTTATGCGCATCTGGAGTCCTTGGTTACCGGTTCCTGAACCCTGGTTCAAGACTGGGCATGATTAGCGCAGTGGCTTAATTCAGGATTGTGTGCGGGTGCAGGTAACACGTTAGATTATCTTAGGAACAAACGATTGAGGATCAAACAACTTTCGGATTCAAGTATAGGTGTTTGTGATGTAAATTCACGATAAAGTCGAAATTCCACAAGTGAGGTGATTTTTTGTTTCGTATTATAGTACTGGTATAATGTAGAAAATCTTATACTTTAAAAAACCTTCCTAGAATATCATAACGGTTCATCTACCAAAGGAGCTGCAAAGCCATCTAACCATAAAAATAGCAATCCTCAGGTTATCGCAGAAAACGGTACAAATTCACATCTGTTCTTATAATGCAATATGGAGAACGGCGTTTATTTTATTTTTATGGCTCCAAATCTCCTTAGGAAGGCTCTCGTCCCCATATCAACTGAGGGCGTTTTATTTTCCTTGCTATAGTGTTATTGTTACTGCCCAATTGCGTTTGTTTCAGATGTATTTGAAGTAATGGAGCTTTTGATAGAGTTCTTGTGTTGGTGTGCTGCGGGGTAATTGCGTTCCCCACTCACGATGTCAATGCCGTTCATTTTGTCAACAACATTCATTGTGCTATTTGGCTGTTTGTGTATGTGAGATTAAATGTTTGTAAACGCACCCACGATACAGGAGAAATTCCTAGTGTGGGGCAATGTTTTATAAAAATAAAAAATAAATCCTTTTCGAGCAGGCGAATTTTTCAAACAAATAAAGGAAGTTAGCAAATTCTTGCAAAATCCTTAGGATTTTACAAGAAGTGGCGTTACGCAATTTGGTATTCTATTTTCCAAATTTTTGTCTTAATCTTTACATAGTTTATATAACAAAGTTTATTTTTGTGTTATCTGTGCAGTGGCCGCTTATACCACACACAGCAGACCTCCTCTCAATTAAAGGGAGTGGGCCGTAATCCACCACATGGGCCCGGTACGGATTGGTCGATGTCATCAAATAGGTTTTTATTTTTATTATTTAATTTTTCTTTTATATAGATTCTTTTCTTTTAGATTTTGTGTATGTGAGAACGTTGTAGGCTTGGTAGACAGACTGTAGATCGGTCGACCATTTTCTATCTTGCTAAGTACCTGGTACTTGTTGATAGGCCTACACTGTCCTCTCATACCTATTAACACTGTAATTTGAAAACATTGTAAATACCATTTACTTTTAAAAGAGTAACCGTGGAGTTTCTTGCCGGCTCTTCTCCATAGGAAACGACCAATTGGAACCGTGCACCTAGCTTCTGACGTTTCATAAGTGCCCATGTAGGTTTATGTGAAATAAAATAATTTGAATTTGACATATCTTAAATTTTTTCTGGTTCTAGGACATGCCGGTTTACTCACGATGTTTTCCTTCATTGAGAGAAGTGGTGATGAAATAATTTACACAAAGTAAAGTACCTGTCAAGGTTCAAACCTAAAACCTACAACCCGTACGTCGCGGCTGTTACCACTGGGCCACCACTGCTCGTATGGTCGCTTAGATCTTTTAAACTACACAATGAATTTTGATGTGGTTTTCACGAAGGTGGGACGACTATCTGAAGGCGACAGCGGGGCCAAAGTGGAAGAGGAAAACCCATGTCCACGAGAACTCTGGAAGAATATGGGGGAGGCCTATGCTAAAGCAAAACAATCTTCTGAAACCGATGTCTGAAGAATTACCTTTTATATATATTTTATTTATTAACTAAATAATATATGACAGGACGGGGTATCTACCCTGTATCGCTTCTGACCAGTCTCCGGTGTAATACTTCGTTGATGGTAGATATAGGTAGTTGATTTTCAATCACACACAACTCTTAACTCAAACTCAAAGCATTTATTTCAATTATAACATTTACAGGCACTTTTGATTTATCACTTATCAAGAAGTCATTCAGTTTGAGTTATTTGGTGAAGCTAATCGCCCATTCCAAACGAAGTAGGTTCCTGATAGAAAAGAACGGGCAAGAAACTCCTTGGACGCTCTTTTAAATCAAAACATTATGTTACAGAGGGTATTTGTTCAACTATTACAATCTCAGTCCTTTCTAACACAACTTTTCTTTTCATCTTTAATACCCAAACACGCCATTGTGTTCGCGACCCTTTTCTCCAAGTGGGTGGACATTCCGCGTATTCCAATACGAAATCTTATTACTTAGTTTGTTCAATAAAACTTACAAATAATGCTAAAATTATTAATTATTTTATAATTAAACCATGCTAATATTCACAAATACAAATTTTATTCATAATTAAAGTTAAATCAAACTCAAAGCATTTATTTCAATTAAACCATTCACAGGCACTTTTGAATTGTCAAGAAGTCGGTCAGTCAGAAATATGAAGCTAGTTGCCCATTCCAAAGCGTAGTAGGTACCTATGGAGAAGAACGGGCAAGAAACTCCACGGACACTCTTTTAAATCAAAAAATTTTTACAGAATATTGGTTACATAATTAACGTTGAAATTATACATGTGAGAACAATGTAGAAAGACGTGCACGTTAAAAGCGTCCGTAATAAAAATATAAAAAACAAAGAACAATTCAAAAATTAAAATAAGCCATGGCAGCTAAGAGATGACCAGTCTCTACTGACGGCGCCCGTTCACGAACATGACGCATGGATTAGCACCATTCAGCTCAACCATTAAGTCATAAGTCATAAGTCATAAGTAATTTATTTCATAACAATATAATTACATTGTGTTGAAAATTTAAAAAAATAACATTATACAATTGCAATTAAAATAAAATTCATTAAATACATTTAGAAACATCAATAAAACAATAACGGTTAATTAAAAATTTAAATACATATTAAATGTCAAAGTAAGGGGTTTCATTTTGAAGGGAGCTAAATGATCCAACACACGCGCCACCGCCAGCGAGACATTAGAGTGAGCATGACATAATCTCAGCCGCCAGGGCACATTCAAGTCAATGAAAGACATACCCAGTACCTAAATGGTAGCTTTACAGTCGGTACATAGTACTCACACATGTGCTATGCAATTATACAATGCTAAGACATTGAATTTATACAATGCAAAGATAGTTTTTAAAATCTTCAGCAGCTCCAATATAAAATAAAATAAGAACCTACATTACTTTTTACACCTTCGATATTATTATTTTGACAACTTCCTGTGATTCAAATTAGTAAGTTGCAGTATAAAATAATCCACTTAATAGTTGGTTTTAAAGTATTGACACTTATTTAGTTCTCGTATTAATTTATTACATTCAGATATTGATCATAATATTCGCAAATCGCACCATCTTCGTGACATTAGGTAGCGCTTTGTCATAAACAAATTTAGTATGTCAAATTACAACTTGTTAATGTGACTAAAATCCCAACAATCATTAAATATATGTTCCCTTTTAATTTTAACTTTAGTTGTAGCTTCAACATCGAAAATACTAATAGTTTTTCTTTCAGTCGAAATCACAGTATTTTGACTGATTTCGCAAGCTTGGCAATAGATGGCGTTTGATCTCAAAGGAATCGATAGCATTCACATGCATGCAAATGGTTGTAACAGTATTCCACAGTAATCCATAGAGGGCAGGATCAGCGACTTTTTGGTGAATAACAATAATAATAACTTTTTTTTGGTACCTCCCGTGCACGTAAATTAGGGATGTTTCTTTTTTCTCGTCTATCCCATGGTGTGTGGGGTGTCGTTGGAAAAATCGTTTAAATTGTGAGTGTGTGAAAACCATTTTTGGATTCAGGGATATTAAGCTTTAAAGTGCAAAATTTTGTTAGAGTCAAGTGTGCCCACGCTTGCAAGCTAAATGGTTGGTTTTGGATATGTGAAAAAAATCAAGGCAGTAGGTGGTAAGAGGCAAGGTTGCCTACTTAGGCTCTACAAGTTAACGAGTAATAATCGAACAACTTTCATTTGCAGTTGCAAAAACATGTTCTCCCATACATTCCGTAGGGGAGAACATGTTTTTCAACTACAATGTTAAGTTTGTTATTGGGGTAAATTCATCCCAACTACGGAACCCTTCATTGTGCGTGGCCCGACACGCACTTGGCCGGTTATTTTTAAAATACAAGAATTGCCCTTGTGATGTTGCCTTATTAAAAGTACTGAGCAGACTATATCGCTTGAAACACTTGCTTTGCGTATTATGTCTATTGGAACTCACTATTTAAAGCGAAAAGGCGACAAAGAACCAAGCACATGAATGATATGTAGCTATGAACAAGTTAGGAACATAACAAAATCAACTGAATATTCCAAAATCTGTGTTTTGTTTTTGTGCTAATTAACAACAACCATCACATAACTCTATCTAAATAAAGCAATCCAATCTGCAATATTTTTGTATACATTTAACATGGTTATAAAAATTGAATTAAATCCTTTCAGCTAAACAAAGCGAATGTAAATAAACTACAAAATTGATCAACCTGTGCAATACAAATAAATTGAACGCTGCAATATTTGGATGACAATATTTTTGTTTTATAACTATGCAATTTTATGGCCTGTCCTCGATCGGTTCAGATAGAGAATTTATGAGACTATTATTGTAAAACTTTGTATCAAATTGTGTCTGTCTGTGGGTACAGTCATTGAGCTAACTGAACAGACAGCTGTGCTGCTGGGGAGTTTGTTGCGCCACTTCTTCTTCCCAGCTAAAGCACTAGGAAGTGATGAAGGGCGGGCGTTTTGGGGGACTGTCTTATGTAATTTTGACGTTCGAAAAGTGCTGATTCTCAGCCTAGTTTAAATAAATGACTTTTGAATTTTGAATTGTTTCTCGAATTCATGGGGAAATCTCATATTTTTTTACTCTTGTTCTCTGTTATGCGATGTGCTGTTGATTGACTCAATATCAAATATCACAGATAAATACAAAATATCAGAGAGGCTATTCTCGTATTTTTAAAAACGGTAGCATTCTACATAATTTCCGTCTCAATTTGTCCAAAAATACCTCTAATTTATCTAAATTTTTGACATTGATTGCCGATTTTCGACCTTGGTTTTGATTTTAAATGAATTTAAATACAGAAATTCCTTCACATATGAATTGTTAGATACGAAAACCAATAACTGATAAGGTTTTCATGGATACAATACATATTATCACTGACTTTTTAGAGCTAATAGCATGATATTCAAAATCAAATTATTTTGCTTATATAATTATTTTCCACCTGCCCAAACCAGGGTGAATCTCTAGTCTTTCATGAAAATAGGATATGAACCGTTTCAATATTCATAGAATTTAAAAGTAATATGCAGATTATGCTAATATAAAGCTTTTGGGGAGATCGATGCTGTAAATTGATAGATCTCAATTTTGACGTCATTTTCAATCAGTTTTATTAATATTGGTGGCTTTAGGAATGAGAGATAAAAAAATCTTTCTCGTGTTTTAATGGGGTTTTAGTTAGTCTATCGTGGAGAAATTCGTTCAAGAAGATAAGATAAGATTTATTTTCTCACCACAATATAACGGTACCTACATTTACAAATGATCATAGGACAATACATTAATAGAATTTATTTATGCCGTGGGAGACTGTGGCCTAAGCTAGGCTTGTATTTCAGGACACCAGACGAGGGAAGAGAAAACATTGTATCCATATACTGGGTCAAAAAAAAATAACTAGCGAAACTCTACAGACGGGATGGGCACGCGATATCCAAACTCAATCAAATAAAAACTATTAACTATTATAATTACAATTATTAATTTCAATTGGGCTTTTGAATTTCGAACTTTTTTCGACAACGGTAAAGTTCTTAATACAAAACTGACATAAGTTGTCAGTTTTGTTTTAAGAACTGTATTCCAATCACAGTTACCTACGTTTTCATTACAAAAACTGGCTCGATGGTTTAAACCAAAAGCCTTGGTTTTTAGTGAGACTGTTACTGTTTTCAACGTCAAATTATACCAACTCAAATTTACGTTATCTAAAAGATAACGTAAATTAATATACATAATAACTGTATATTTAAGTATGTATATAGCACGCGGCACCTAGTTAAGTTCATCTGACAATATCTTAACGGCACGGGTACGGCCGCAATTAATTTCAGTTGGGTTTGTGGTCTCCTCCAGACGTGGTTACGTTGGTATGTTCCACTTGAGGCTTTGAGACGGGACCTGTCTATTCATACAGATCCCAGCTCAGAGAGACAGAATTGGCGATATCAACCAATAAAACAAAAATAATTATCATTTCAAGTAAAGTAGTAGGAATTTTGTTTTTATGCCTTATCGTCGACATCGATAGGATGACATCTGCGAATTTCACCAGCTAATTAATTTTAACATAAACAAAAATTTTTGGTAATGGCCAGACCATATGCCTGACCAAGTGTAGGTACCTTTTAGACTACCTTTAGGATTGAAAACTGGTTGCACCGAAAAGTCCGGTACGAAACGAACTCCTAACACAGAGACACAAATGTGTAGGGCCGATACAAATGGCGAATCGACCGCAGCAATCAATTATAAAACGGAATTGTTCCGAATCGCACGCGCAACCATCGCCTTTGTTCCGTTATGTATTGGCGCCGATAATTTAAATTTTAGTTGGAGCTGTGTTATAGATATATAGGTACTTACGTTTGTGTATTGGAGGGAAGAGGGAGGAGGGAGAGGGTTTTGTTTTGATAGCGTTATTGTTAAGATAAAATGACTCGTTTCATGTTTGTATTCGAACTAGTACCTAACCGTAATGAAAGAGCTTTTACCGGCATTCAGCCACGGCTGCTATAGGTACCCTTTTAAAAAAGGCTTTTTTATGAAGCTTTACTTTGAAGACTTGGAGGACTTAGGGGTATTAAAATTAAGATTATGGTTGGAAACGAGCTTTTGGAGATGGTTGACCATCACGACTATTTGGGACATGTTCTATCTTTTGATAAGGAGCATCCCAATAAAGAGATTTCCAGGAGAATACAGCTTGAGTGGACGGCATTAGGTAAGTTGGAACATATTTTTGAATCCAAAAATATCCCACAGTGCCTAAAAACCCACTTTTTCAACCAATGTGCCCTGCCAACAAAGACCTACGGTGCTGAGACGTGGACTCTCACAAAGGAAACTTTCCACCACAGACGACTAGCACAAAAGGCCATGGAGCGAGCCATGCTTGGCATAAACCTACTAGACCGAGTGCGTAACACCGAAATCCATCGTCGGTCGAAAGTCTATGACATCGGAGACAGGGTAATGCGCCTGAAGTGGAGTTGGGCAGGACATCTAGTCAGACGCGGAGATGGCAGATGAAGTAAAGCTGTGCCCGAATGGTGGCCAAGGTTAAGAAACCAGGGCCGTCCAAAAGCGCGTTGGGTTGAAGATATCGTCAATGTTGTGGGAAAAATCTGGATGAGGGACGCACGGAACCGGGAAGTATGGCAGAAAAAGGTGTTCCCAACAGTGGGCAATATTTCCAGGCTGAAATAGTGATGACGATGAAAGATATGACGCAAATATAACGAAAGGGGTTTGTGGCTAAGTAATAACAGCCACACGGGTCGATCGATCAGGTTAAGCTATGCTTGCCACGCTTGATCCATGGATGGGAGACCATCTTTACAAATCAAGACTGCTCCGTGCCTCTGAAAGCACGTTAAGCCGTTTCTTGACAGTTCGACGTTCTTTGACAGTCGTTACGGGTCGTCAGAAGCCCGAAAGTCTGACAACCAGTCTTACCTAGGGTTATCGTATTACCCAGTAACTGGGTTGTGGAGATCAGATAGGCGTTCGCTCCATGTAAAATACTGGTGATTAGCTGCATCTCGTTAGACTGGAGGCTGATCCAAACATACTTGAGAAAAGGCTAGGCAGAAGATGAAGTATGAAGTTTAAGTAAAACTTGAATAATTATAAGAATTCACATCAGCGTTTCTCACACTTCACTGCTACTAACTACAGTATTTACAAACATAAGGTCCTGAAAACTCCAGAGACATAATCTTCTTAAAGTTCTCCCCTTAATAACACTGAAGATGTAATTATATTCGTATAATTAATTAGGATGCGAACAGGTGCTCGGTTGAGTTCGGTTCCCGCGATGCTTAGGTGGGTAACAGACGGGCAACTTTTAGTTGGCAAATAGACAGCTGCTCAAATGGTCCATACAGATTCCATGGAATTCAAAAATGCACCAATGTAATGATATTGTTTTTGTATTTTCGTGTTATACCTAGTAAAATTGACTTTAACCATGCAAACTAATTGAAGTATCTTCTAACAAACAAAACGTGGTTGTAATACAAACCATTTAATACTAATACAAACAAGAAGTAATAACTATCTTGGTTTAAGTCAAAAACCAATCAAAATATTCGATTGCACCGTCTTGGCTATTTAAATAATAATATTGTCGCCTGTGTGTTTTCAAGATATAATTCTACTACAAATCTAGGCCACTTTTATATCGGCCACCTAACCACAATAAGTTGCCCGTCAGTTCCCCGACTTAAGTGCCTGCAAGATCTTCAACCCTGTGAATGGAGATTTGCAAGTCTTATGTCGTGTTTCGGCAGTCTGGAGGGGGATAAGTTCTGAGTATTCTTAGGGTTAAGTCTGGTTAGCTTGGTGGTACGGGAAGCGAAAGTGAGATTCGGAAATTATTGATTTTGTGTTAAAAGTGGTTTTGGTAAGTTAGGTTGATCACATTAATTATGCATATCGGTAAGCAAGTGTTCTAACTGCTCAATACATAATTAAATTGTACATTTATATTTCCTATTAATTCTACTAATTATAATATTTTTATACTAGCGACCTGCTCCTGCTTTTCATGGTTTTTACGAATTGTTGATACATCAAGATTTATTTAAACCAGTTGTAGAAACGAACTTTAACTTTTAAAGCTGTCATTAAATACTAAACTTCCATTAACTTACTTTAACTTGTTGCAGAAAGCAACATTACGCTCGATTTTAACGGTTCTTTGATGAAATTAATTAAATCATTAGCGTTAATGATCCATTACGTAATGGGGCATTAATGTTTGTCTTTGTGCAACTGGGTCTTAGTTAAATATTAATGTATTTATTACACATACAACGTTCCGGAATAAACTCTTTGAATGTTGAATACCGCATCAATATACGTTGAGTATTTTGTAATAACAACACGGTCACACAGCCAGACATATAAATAAGCAGACAAGAAGAAAGGAACAGAAAAATACGTACAAACGTAATGCTTTAATTTATAATGTTTTATAGTTTCGTTAAACCCGTTCAACAGAATAAGCAGTCTTATTCTGTTGAACGGGTTTAACGAAACTACAGCTACATTTCAAACTTTTTACAGCAGAAAACCAAAATAATCAGAGCAAAACATCTTACTTTCCAATATTTGCCGTATTCCTAACAATGATATCCTCGAGATACATCAGGATATTGCCGAGGAAAATACCTGATATTATCCTCACAATATTCAAATCAGGAAATAGGAAAATGCTACGGAAAAGTTGTTATGGAAAATATAATTCAGGTGGCGTTTTCCAAAGTTTTTAAACGATCGATTTACTTGGGTGGATAAACTTTTTTTCATGTAGGTAGGTAGCCTACTTTGTTGTGTAATAGCATAAGCATTATAATCAGCTTATAATGAATGTTCCCACTTCTGTGGGCTCAGTGCGGGTTGGTAGATGTCACACGTCTTCGAATTTTTGGTTCTAGGACATGCCGGGTTCCTCACGATGCTTAACTTCACCGTTTTGAGAGCAGTAGTGATGAAATAATTTACACAAAATTAAGCAATAGACGACGTATATTTAGTAACCAAATCCGCTTAACTGTTCTTAAAGAGTCAAGACACGTGTTTCAGCTCTCAACAAGGCATCCTCAGGATGACGATTGGCCACGTCGTGTTGAACGCAGTATTGCGTTGGGCGCTTGACGCAACACGTCAATCGTCATCCTGAGGATGTCTCGTTGAGAGATGAAACACGTGTCAATTTCTTACAGGGTTCTTTATGACTCTTTCAGATGAGTTAGGCGGATTAGGTTACTAAATATACGTCGTCTAATCAAACTAATTATTGCACTATTCGATTTTAAACCCTCGGCACCGAGCCGAACGTTGAGAATCCAACAGTGCACTTTTATTTAGACATTTATTTAGGTGTTCTCTAGTGTTAGTGATAACGAACGGCCATTAGACACATTTTACAAAAATTGTTATGCAATACGGCTTTTATTCTCGGTGTAAAAATTCGCGGTGTAACGCACGCAAAATACGGTAGAGTAAGGCACCCATTTTAAACATAAAGGTCAATAAATACACAAGCTATTTCCCGAAGCCTTCCAAACGAGGATGACTTAAAACTCTGAAGACGGGCCGTCATAATTTTCTGTAAAAGCCTCCTTCGTTCGCCCCAATGAATCCTCAGTGACGGCTAAATGAGACGAGTAGGAAGGAAGGAATATAAGATGCTTTATTGTCTTTACTTTATTAGAATTGGGAAAGGGTTGCAGTTAATGAAACTTAATTTTAATTCCTTTATTACATTTACATACATATTATTTACATTTTTAAATATTTTTATACAAAACGATACAAAAATCACTAACTGCTTCAGACTGCTTGAAAACTGATCATGTTTTGAACGTTTTATTTGCAGTTTTCGTTTTTTTTTAATATAACTAATATCAATTACACCTTTCAGTTCGTTATCATTTTGAAATCATCTCGAATCCTCAAGTTCTTTATTTAAATATTTTTTTTAACAATATATTTGAACTTGATTTTTTTCTTCTGTGTACTTATTAACGTCTAAAATCCGCCATTTTGATTTTATGAAAACATAGCTATTGCACAACCTAGACGAGTCCCAAGACCTCATGTATGTGGTGCATGAGGTTTTTGCGAAGTAATTGCATTCATTTGATCTCTTGCTGCATCTTTATTACTTAACCTTTAGTTATGCAATTAATACGCTTTATACATCATATACTTTAGAAATACGATTTTCTTGTAGTTGCCTCGATATAGAAAAAAAATCCAAAGTAATCTCTAAAAAACAACATAAACCCTTAAGCATAAATACTTCACGGAAGGTCATCAGTTTTTTAATAAAAACAAAACTACATGTTTTCGATAACGTATACATTTTACATTTTCAAAATGTGTATTTGTTTATTAATAATACGAAAGAAATATCGAAATTTGCGCGCAAACCGCGCATTCTTTATCCCGCTCTATCATGAGTCCATCCAGCGTTAGGATGCTTGGAGGGTTAAAGAATCCCACATCATGGATACGCGTGAAAAACATAAACCTGTCTTTGCTGTCGCGCAGTCCGGATAATTGTAAACAAGCGTAACTTACCACATCCATAGCTAACCACGTCTTGTTACCGTCAATCATAAAAGAAAATCGAGCCTCTTAGAGACAGCCCTGAACAACAGCTCGTTCATTTGTCACCCCTGACGCTTACCAACTTTGATTTTATAGGCTTTAGAACATTTAACAGTTTCGAAAGCTGCTGGAAAGTTTCGGATGTGAATTAAATCGTAAAAGGTTGGGGGTCAAATTGATTTTTCTGAGGGAACCAAAAGGCCATTTCTCATAATTAAAAAACGTTAAATTTCAAGTTACAAATCAATGACAAAAACTTGTCAAAAATTAAATAGGTATTTTTGACAGATCAGAATCGAACGTGATCTTATATCCTCATCACGCACGCAGTGACCATGCGTTAGGGTCCCTTTCCATCAGAGATGTGCTATGCTACGTTGCTATGGATGTGTTTGATATCCACCAATCATATTCATTGGTCCCATATCCGTCGGGGATGTTCGCCGACGCACGTGTCGACTGTTTCTACACGACGATACGAAAACGGTGCACATCTCCGTACCACCTCCAACACCATCCTGGGGCCATATTATGAAGAATGTATGCCATCATTTTTCCATTGTCAGAGAAAGAGCTATACGTGACCTATTGCACCATCTTTTTTTCGCAACGGAATCATGATGGCATTAATACTTCATAATAAGGACCCTGAGCGTATTTGTGAACAGGTTTGATTGTCAGTATGATTCATTAATGTTATATGATTAATGTAATGACAAAAAAACAAATGACTCAGAGGTAGGCGTATTATTAATCTTTTTTTTTTATTATAATGATTAAAATAAATTATTTTTAAATTTGAATTTAGAATTTTCGAATTGGTCCACATAGCCAATGAATATGATTGGTGGATATCAAACGGATCGATAGCAACGTTGCATAGCACATCTCTGGTGGAAAGGTACCCTTATGCTCGATGATAGTTCGTTCTTTGTATAAGATGATTACAAGATGGTGTTGTATGTAGTTACCTACCTGCATTATCTCACGCTATTCAGTTAAAAATAAAACATTTTCTTTTTGTCGATCACAAAGTAAACACGCTAAGGTGAGTAACAAAATATCTGCCTTTCCAAAATCTTTTGTGATACTGGTCCAAAGTTACTAACCAGAAGGCGAACCAGTATCGCTACCGAGCTCGACAGTCATATCCCTTATATCTGGATAGACTTTTAGTCCAAGTTCTTTGGGAGTTTTAACTATGCATTTTGCATTACATTGTAATGAGTGTACGACTAAACGCCGACAGACACTACGCCGACAGACTGAACACCGACAAGACTTTACTTCGACGGGACTCTTCGCCGACAGGACACTTCGCCGACAGGACTCTTCGCCGACAGGGCTCATCAGCGACGCAATTTATCTCCGATAATCAGTTTTTTGTAAGGCGTTGTCGACGGAGCCCCGCTTCGCGGGGCTCCTACTTCTGTGTGGTTTAAAAAAAAATAACCACGAAGGGGATGGCGGGGTCTACGACCCCGCCATCCCCTTCTAACCTAACCTGTCCGAGTCGTTAAGTCCCGAGCTCGCTATGCGTCGCTGATGAGCCCTGTCGGCGAAGAGTCCTGTCGGCGAAGTGTCCTGTCGGCGAAGAGTCCCGTCGAAGTAAAGTCTTGTCGGTGTTCAGTCTGTCGGCGTAGTGTCTGTCGGCGTTTAGTCGTACAGTGCATTGTAATAATCCCAATTAAGTTTAAAGTAAGTCGACGATCCTTCTCTTTTAAAACCTTAATTTTATTGCCATTCAAAACTCGCCACTATAACCCAGTTCTTAAAATTCAATTCAGCTTATTTCCTCCCCAAGTCCCCACTACACTTTTGGCCAGACAAAATCTTCCTTTACAATAAGTCAAATCTCAAAATAATAGACTGTAAGCTCCTTAGACTGGGGTGCAACTGCACGCCAGTATTCACCTGCAGGGATTCCGTTTTTAAAATATTGCCTGTCATATTTTTAAGACAACATTGTCTGTTTTATTGACAGTTTTTTATAGATGGCGGGTTTGTTAGCTATTAAGGTAGACAAGAGAAATAATGGTGTTCAACGATTTACCTATTGATGTGATATCCTGTTGTAATCTAAGAGAGGATGCATTCTGAAAGTTGACAACGTCGCAAATAGCTGTCAAATATTCCGCTGTCAAGATTGAATTGAACAGCATTTAGAAAGTTCCAAAATGCGTTATTTACATCTAAAACTATTTCAAACTCAGTGTTACGATATTATTTATTACTATTCATATTCAATATTTTAGTTACTACACATATTTCATAATGTTATTTAGTAATTTTAGAAAATTAATCAAAACAGCGAATATTTGACAGCTAATTGCGACGTTGCCAACTTTTAGGATAAGCGCTCTTAAGGCGATGATACCCGTCTTTTAATAATTTTATACTGAAGATCACGTCTAAACGAGTAGATGAAAATATGATTATATATTATTAAAATATGAATATAAAATATAATAAATGATTTGGAAAAAATATATGTTTAATTAGAGCATTTTCTTAATAACTTAATATATGAATATTTTAGATCATATTACATAGTGAAAATAATTTGTTAAGTTACGTCTAACGCGGATAAAAACGAATAATCACGCAAAAATTATCAAGCGTACTTTTTTGAAATCTTCACCATTTTAAAGATAATTTAATAAACATTTTTTATTAAAATACCTTTTGTTTTATGTATAATAAATTAATAATGCATCTAAGTTGGGATCTTCCTTGATGGGCGAGTCCTATTATTGGCTGGACGTACGACGCGTTGCCTTAGCTCAGTACAGGTCCACTCAAGGTCACTGGCATAAATCTGCGTCTTAACAGTTTGCTAAGACGCAGATTTATGCCAGTTACCATCGAATGACTGGGAGGCAATAGCCACTCTGAAAAAGCTAGCTATAAAACATTCTTCAAAGTCAGTTCTATGAGAAGGTTTTACTTTCAAATCCAGCAATTGAAAGTGAAAATAAAATGAAATGAAATGATGATGATGATCGAATTCAGTTCTGTTTTTACCTGACTATGGCGACTCAAAACGGAGGGTTATAATTTTGACTGGTATGTATGTAGTGTCACCAGTGTACGACTAAACGCCGACAGAAACTACGCCGACAGACTGAACACCGACAAGACTTTACTTCGACGGGACTCTTCGCCGACAGGACACTTCGCCGACAGGACTCTTCGCCGACAGGGCTCATCTACTCTTCGCCGACAGGGCTCATAATTTTCCGTATTGAATATAATCATTTGGGTTAGGTTAGGTTAGAACAGTGACCATTAACGCGCGAAGGCGAGTGAGCGAAGCGAGCGTGCCGCGGGAGCGGCCGCCGAGCGCCAGATACCCTCTTTTCAGACAGGCGCTATTCGCTAATAGCAATGAGAGCAGATGAGCCCTGTCGGCGAAGAGTCCTGTCAGCGAAGTGTCCTGTCGGCGAAGAGTCCCGTCGAAGTAAAGTCTTGTCGGTATTCAGTCTGTCGGCGTAGTGTCTGTCGGCGTTTAGTCGTACACTCTAGTGTCACACGTAATCTGTCCAATTTTAAATGCCTAACATGACGTTTGACTCCGGATTTTTAATTTGTCTGTCTGTGATGTCTTGTTTATACCTTTTTAGTTGGCGTTTTTGTCGTAGTTGAGTTTTTAGCTTTTCTCATCACCTATTTCTGAGTCTTCATATATACTTTCCCCACAATACCATAAAGTTTCCTTTTACTCTTTAAAATATTCAAAGCAAATGTGAATAGACGTAAAGAAAGTTTGTAGCAGATCAACTAAGCTTTGTATTCGTGCGACAAAGGGGTGTAAATGATGTTTTTACTCACAATGGCGAATTGCATAAGTTATTCGTCTTTTTGCATTCGGGAATGGTGCTGTGTTTTTGAAGTTGTTATGGAATTGACGGATTTAAGTTTTTTTTGGTGTTTTTGGTGTGGCGGCATCTACCTCACCACATGCGAACAACGCATCAAAGACCTGACGTCACATAAATCCTGCATCGCGCAATTAGAGTTTACCGCGCGAACGACATATATACAAGCTCCCGACTTCAACCATTGGGCAGTTGCCCGCCAGATAATACACCTGTCTGGACGGGGGATAAATAAACTTATCAAAAATAGTCAGCAGCTGCACGTCATGACTGTGACAAGAAGGCGTCCACTGAGCATAATGCTGTGCTATGGGGGATGCACAGCACAGCGCTGACTTTCAGTAGTCACCCGAAAAACACGCACGGAAATTAAGTCAGGTTCAGTGATTTGTTTGTACATAATAATATAGGTAACAAAACAAAATAAAACAAACAGTACTAATAATATAATACACCTATACAACTAATTATATGAATGAATATTATTAAATAACATAAAAATTAATCCGCAGGCATCACCGTGCGTGTATAAATAATGTACCAGCTGTAAGATAGTACCATTACACGAGAAAATCCAGTGTTCTGTCTCGCTCCTACCCTCACCGTCACGTCACCTGCGCGTGCGCTTGCAATCTAAAAAGTACAGTAATTGCATTTCCCTATTGCGTCTATGAGCGTGATAACGTACGACGACAATGACGACGAAAGGAAAAAAGGGAGGTCAAAGCGATCAGTAGAAATACTTCAATATAGGTACAGTCGCCCACACGTCGGTGCCAGTAACACCTTGAACTGGCCTAGCGTAATATGGAGTTTTAATAGAATAAGAGGCCAGCGAATAGTGGTTTAGTTACTATTGACGTGCGGCCCACTGTAGGTTCTTACCGAAAAAATCTCTGTGAAGAAATGTTTGGAAAAAAGTTCTTTAACGCTTATGATAGGAGCAAACTGGGAAAATCGTCACGTGAAAAATCGTTCATACTTGCGACTGTCTTCTTCTAATTCGACAGAGAAAGAGAGAGAAAGTGTGAATTTGGTTAAAATGAAAATACAAGATGGCGGCTATGGAAAATTTCACATGTTTCGTCATGGAGGGTGCTAAAGCCGATCGTGAGGTCAAAACGTAAACCCAAAATTGCAGCTGCAAAATTGCGGCTGCAAGATTGCGACTGCAATATTTTTTAAATTTTTCGCTTTTTTGTTTACATACACTGGAAAAATGCATCACTATCGAATATTATTCGTTGACCACTTGCAATATAATTTGAATGATGTACAGTTTAAATGAAAAGAATATGTATCTTATTTTCTTCCTTTCAGACAATACTAGAATTCACATACTCAGTCAAAATAAACTAGTTTCTCAATCACTTCTGAGTTATTTAAATGTATGCAAATAGGTAGGTAAAGGTGTTATAACCTTCAAGTGAAAGGGGGATTGTAGGTGAACCAAAATTGCGTTTTGTAAGAACTTTTGATTATTATGTAAAGCCTGAAGAATTTTCATAACATTAACATGATATTCAAATTTATAAAAAAAAAACTCAAACTTAAACTCAAAGCATTTATTTCAATTAAACCATTTACAGGCACGTTTGTCAAGGAGTCGGTTAGTTAGTCAGAAGGTTGAAGCTAGTTGCCCATTCCATAACGTAGATTTTCTATGGAGAAAAACAGACAAGAAACTTCAAGGAAACTCTTTTAAATATAGATATTACAAAATCCTGGTTACATTATTCTTATTGCTTCTTTATGTGAGAACAATGTAAAACTAAATAATCAAAAACGATTCAAAATATAAGATTAAAAATAAGCCCTGGCAGCAAAAACAAAGAATATCGTTATTATATTCTATTGGAGTATTCAACAATTAAAACTTGGTTAAACAAAAAATAAACATTAAGTTCGTAATGTCAAAAAATAAATAAATAGGGGAAGCAACTCTTCCAAATATAAAAATTTTAACTAGTGAGCCCAAGTGGCTATGGAGCAGAACCAGCATTAAGCCAAGCATTTTTATCTACGATAATTATTGTTGCGTCAAGCAACGCCATCTGTTACTCAAATTAGGAAGCTTGCTCGCCATGTTCTGATCCACCGATCGCGCCAGCGCCAGTGTGTATATATATCGCGGAAGCTTTCGTATGTAAGGTGACTTTCAAAAAACCTTGTAAAAGCGAACATTAAAAATCACTCTAAATTGGAATACGAGCCTTATTGAAGAAGCCCTGCCTGCCCCCCTGTCTCCATTGCCCAAACATTGGACCTTCGAGCCACATTCAAGAGACCAGCCGAGTGACGAGCCGGGTTGAAGAAGCGAGGAAGCGAGTGGAAGAAGAACGGTCAGGTTATCCAGTTACCCTTTTCCCTCCTTCCCCTGTGTCTTCGCCTTGTGTTGATATCGTACTTAAACGTTTCAGAACTACTAGCAGTGCTGAGGCCGTCTTCAGGTGAGAAAACACGACTGAACACGTAAAATTGTGAGTACCTACTTTCGTAAAGGACCAAAATGAGTGATGATGAAACTATGTCTCGTTTAAATAGTCAGATATCGGATCTTAAAAAACAACGTGGTGTAATTAAAGGTAGATTAACATTATTTGCAAATTATATTAATAAGTTAGATAGATCGTGTTTAGATTCTGTGATTAAAACTCAAGTGCAAATGCGTATTCATTCGGCAGCCATTTTCTTTGCCGAGTTTAACGACGTGCAATCTAAAATAGAAAGAATTGGGGATGAAAGAGAATTAATGTTACATTTAGATTACAGAGATTCTTTTGAATGCCAATATTATTCAAATATAGCTATAGCGAAGAACATGATAGGAGACTATGAACAAAATGGATTAAATAATTCTCAGTGCATTTCCGGGAAATCAGTGTCTGTTAAATTACCGCAAATAAAGCTTCCTGTCTTTGACGGTTCCTTCGATAAATGGTTAGAATTTAGGAACTCGTACGTTTCAATGATACATGATCGCGACGACTTAGATCCTATACAGAAATTTCAATACCTAAAATCGTCTCTCAGTGGATCCGCGTTACATGTTATAAGTTCGTTAGAGTTTACCGCACCTAACTATAGTAACGCGTGGGACCTGCTTGAAGCTAGGTATCAAAATAATAGGCTATTGATACATAACCATGTGAAAGCTTTGTTCGCGGCACCTTCACTGGGTAAGGATTGTCCGGCACAGATCAGATCGTTAGTAGATTGCGTTTTACGCAATCTGAGAGCCCTAAATTCTCTTAAAGAACCTGAATCGTCACTCGAGGATACGCTTATGATTTATTTAGTTGTCAGTAAACTGGACTCTGCTACTGAACGCGAGTGGGAAAACTACAGAAGCTCACGTATCTCTGATTCTAACAAAACCTCTAAACATTTAAAACTAGAAGATTTACTAACGTTTTTAAACAATAGGTCTGACATGTTAGACATGATTAATTCGGGTAACAGTAAAAATAATCAGTCACATTCACAAAGTAAATATGAGGGTAAACAGTCAGCTGATCATAAAAAACTGTCTAATTCTCAAACCACACTTAGTTATGCGTGTTCGAATAATAATAAGGTCTCATCGGGTAGTAAAGCTAAAACAAATAAGCATAACTTGACATGTCCGTTATGTAGTGATAAACATGCACTATATTCATGTGTTAAGTTTTTAAATATGTTGGTACAAGAAAGATTAACTTTTGTAAAGTCAAAAAACGTTTGTCAAAACTGTTTACGTACAAACACTCACACAATCGAAAATTGTAATTTCGGTTCTTGTAAATTATGTCAACAAAAACATAATGCGTTAATTCATGTTGACACTAATAGCGTTATTCCAAATACGTCACCACAACGTTCCGTTATCAATAATACGTTGCCACAGTCGTCTGTTTTACACTGCGTCAGTAAAACAGCTGACAATATTGATAATCGTAGTTGTAACGCGTTTATAGATAATGCTAAATCGTTACAGACTGTCTTGCTGTCTACGGCTTTAGTTGAGATCGCTGATATTGATAACTGTTATCACACAGTTCGCGCTTTGCTTGACAGCGGCAGTCAAAATTGTTTTATAGCTCAAAGCTTATGTAAACGTTTGAAATTACCTATAATACAGTCCACTATACGTGTTTGTGGCGTTGGACAAACCGTTTCACAGTCCAGTCACAAGTGCGATGTTAATATTCGTTCTAAGGTATATGATTTTAATACGACCTTACATTGTTTAGTGTTGCCTAGTATCATTTCGAAGTTACCTTCGACACACGTTAATAGTGATGCTATTAGTATACCTAGCAATATTCTACTTGCAGATCCCACATTTTATGTACCAAGCGACATAGATTTATTAATAGGCGCGGATGTCTTTTGGGATTTGCTAAAAGAAAATAAAATAAAACTTCACACCGGTCCTTACTTACAAGATTCGTTGGTAGGTTGGATTATATCCGGTCCAGTCTATAATAATAATAATTATCGTTTATTAGCGGCTAGCATGACAGATGTTCAGTGCAATTTGTCGTTAGTTGATTCTCAACTACGAAAGTTCTGGGAAATCGAAGAAATACATATTCCCCCCGTTATTACTGAGGAGGATCGTATTTGTGAAGAGTTGTTCTTGCAGAATACTGAACGCGATCAGCACGGTAGGTTTATTGTAAGAATGCCATTCAAAAAATCACCTGATTGTTTGGGTGATTCACATAATTCTGCTAAACAGCGTTTTTTATCTTTAGAGAGAAAACTAGATCGTTTACCACAGTATAAAAAAATGTATTGTAAATTTATGCACGAGTACGAGCAATTAGGTCACATGACGCGTTTTGAGGATTTTAATAGTTTAAATAAACCGTATTATATAGTACCACACCATGGGGTATATCGTGAAAGTAGCGTGACAACCAAATTACGTGTCGTTTTCGATGCTAGCGCGACAACTTCTAATAATAATTCGTTGAATGATATTCAATACGTGGGCCCTAAGTTACAAAACGATATCTTCTCAATATTGATTCGTTTTCGGCAATATCAATATGTAGCTTGCGCAGATATTGAAAAGTTCTTTAGACAAACTTTAATTCATCCTGAACAACGTAACTTACAACTAATATTATGGCGAACTGATAACAATATGCCAATTCAAGTTTATCGTCTCAACACAGTGACGTATGGCACTGCATCAGCACCGTACCTTAGCAACCGTTGCTTGAAACAGCTGGCAAAGGAATGTAAGGATGACGTCATTGCTAGCGTTATCAATGACGATTTTTATGTAGACGACCTCTTGACCGGGCATGATCAGCGCGACATGTTGTTAGATATTTGCAATAAAACGTCCACCATTCTACAAAACGGTTGTTTCCCCTTAAGGAAATGGAGTTTTAATTTTGATGTAACTTCAGAAAGTACTAAGGATTTATGTATTGGTGAATATTGCCAGTCTAAAACCCTGGGTGTTGGTTGGTCTAACAAGAACGATTTATTTAATTTTTCAACTAGTGTAGATAAAGGCTTTAATGATACGAAGATAACTAAACGTTTAATTATGTCAGTCATTGCACAGATTTACGACCCACTAGGATTGTTGGCACCAGCTATTACCACGGCTAAGGTTTTATTGCAAAAATTATGGCTTGTTAAAATAAGTTGGGATGATGAAGTACCAAGTCAAGTTGCATGTGTCTGGTATAATTTTATTCAATCGTTACAATATTTGCCCGAAATATTAGTGCCGCGTTATGTCATGTGTACTAATGCTGTAAATAAAGAGTTACATATTTTTACCGATGCTTCTCAGTCTGCATACGGCGCATGTGCGTACATACGTACCCACACTAATATTGATGAGTCGCAGGTCACTAGTCGATTATTATGTGCTAAGAGTAAGGTCGCACCAATTAAAGCGTTAAGTATTCCACGACTTGAACTATGTGGAGCTTTAGTTGGAGCTAAACTTTTTAATAAAATCATAAATTCTCTTAGGCTGAAGTTTGATAAGATCTATTTCTGGACTGACTCCACTATAGTTCAAGCCTGGCTTCGGACTTCACCACATTTGTTAAAAACATTTGTTCAGAATAGGGTTGTGCAAATCAACGAATTAACAAGCAACACTACTTGGTTGCATGTAAAAAGTAAGGAGAATCCTGCTGACATGTTATCAAGAGGTGTTCTCTTTGATTCATTAAAGGAAGACAACACTAGTTTGTGGTGGTGTGGTCCTACCTTTCTTCGTGAACCAACTTCAAGTTGGTTGACAGTAAAAGTTAATGAAATTGAGATTATTAATAGTAATAAGTTACCGGAATTAAAATGTCCTATAACTACAAATTTTCTAAATGTTGAAACTGATAATGTAATCGATTTCGTAAGGTTTTCTTGTTTTAATCGTTTACAAAGAACAATCGCGTATGTCTTACGGTACATCTATAACTTACGTGCATCGCATGTCGGTCAAGGTCGCCAGACCGGAACATTGACCGTGAGCGAGATTAATAATTCGTTACTTGTGTTGACACGTTTAGTTCAATCACAATCATTCAGTAAGGAATATCATAACCTTAAAGAACATTTAAACAATAAGTCTAATAAAACATTAAGTTTAAATATATTTTTAGATAAGGATGATATAATTCGTGTTGGTGGCAGACTTAGTAATTCGAAGTTTGACTATGATAAGAAACATCCAGTGTTGTTGTGTCGTAAACATCGTTTCACTTGGTTATTGTGTTCGTACGAACACAAACGTTTACTTCATGCTGGCCCTCAGCTTCTCGTGGCTGCCATGCGTGATAGATGGTGGGTGCTGGGAGCACGTAATTTAGCAAGGCTAGTGGTTCATAAATGTGTAACCTGCATTCGCATGAAAGGAAATACGTTAACCCCACACATGGGTGATCTCCCTGCCGAACGTTTAGAAGCTGGATTTCCATTCATGCGATGTGGTGTTGATTATGCCGGGCCAATATCCATATTGAATCGCAAAGGCAGGGGTTCACGACTAATTAAAGGATATATTTGTTTATACGTTTGTTTTGCTACCAGAGCTGTGCATTTGGAATTGGTTAGTTCTTTGTCCACTCAGGATTATCTATTGGCATTCAAACGATTCATATCACGACGCGGTAAGCCGTATCAAGTATTTTCCGATAATGGTAGGAATTTCGCTGGAGCTGAAAGGGAGCTTTCAGCTATATTTGAAAAATCTAACGAAATAATTGATTTTGCTAGTAATAATAATATTATATTTAGTTTCATCCCGCCTTATGCGCCTCACTTTGGTGGTTTATGGGAGGCAGGGGTGAAGTCGTGTAAGTATCACTTGAGACGTGTCGTAGGTAATGCTAAACTAACTTACGAGGAGTTTAGTACGGTATTGACCCAGGTTGAGGCCGTCCTGAACTCCCGTCCTATGTCACCTATGTCCTCAGATCCAAGCGATTACCTTCCACTCACACCTGCTCATTTTCTAATCGGCCGGCCGCTGATTGCACCTACCACTGAGGACTTCACGACATCTACGCCTGCCTGTCGCTACCATCGGCTGGAACAGCTGCGACAACATTTTTGGGAGCGGTGGTCAAAGGAGTATGTGTCTGAGCTGCAACGAAGAACGAAGTGGGCACACAAAAAAGACGACATCGCTAAGGACAGCCTTGTCGTCATAAAAGAAGATAACCTGCCACCACTCAAGTGGAGAATGGGTAGAATTATTAAACTGTTTCCAGGCAATGATGGTGTCTCCAGAGTGGCTGAGATCCGAACATCACAAGGCACAATCAAGCGTGCTTCATCAAAAATCTGCCCGCTGCCGGTTTAGGCTGCGTGCGTGACCAGTTTCAGTTGGAAGACGGATCTTCCAAGGTGGCCGGTATGTTGCGTCAAGCAACGCCATCTGTTACTCAAATTAGGAAGCTTGCTCGCCATGTTCTGATCCACCGATCGCGCCAGCGCCAGTGTGTATATATATCGCGGAAGCTTTCGTATGTAAGGTGACTTTCAAAAAACCTTGTAAAAGCGAACATTAAAAATCACTCTAAATTGGAATACGAGCCTTATTGAAGAAGCCCTGCCTGCCCCCCTGTCTCCATTGCCCAAACAATTATAATCATCCAACTTATAATACGCTTGTCTACATAGTATGCGTCTAGTGCATGTTTTAAATTTCTTCTCATTTAGTTGAAGAATATCGAGTGGTATTTTATTATAACATTTTACACAGTACCCCATAAAAGAAGTGTGTACATACTTTAGACAATCTGAAACGTGGTTGATCTAATTTGTTCCTACTTCTAATGTTAAAATGATGCCTGTGACAGGCATCATTTTAATCTTACTAAAAATCTACATCTTTTTAGTATGCATGTTTTCATATATGTCAGAAATACGTTACTGAGTTGACTAATCGGGACGCGCCAGTGCGACAGAGTCAGAGAGTCGACAGAGTCTACAACATAACGCTCGGACCGGCTGGAGCTAAGCAGAATTCATAGGTGGCGGTCAAGCAGTGAAGAATCGTTTAGAAACTGTCGCGCGTTTCAAATAATTGTGTCGTGTACAGACGCCAGCAGGTCTACCTACCCGAAACTGTCAAATTTTCCCAATCAACTTTGAACCTTATGCGTTAGTGATAAAGTTGGAAATCTATTAAAGAAATTTGACAGATTGTAGTAGGTTGATGTGCTGGCGTCTGTACCTACAGTGTGTGAAATGCTAGTGTGATTAATGTGACCGTAAATTATAATTTGATTTATACTACAAACGGTTTTTCTATTGCACAATAACCAATACTACCCACAGTATGGCCACAGTAGTTAAAATATGGCCGATAATAACGAAAGAGACACATACCCACCTCCGTTATATATATACTAATTAGGTACCGTCATAATGTTAATTTTCTTAAACAGTTCACTTATAGATTCGCGTCTGCGGACGTTTTAGATGGCTCTGACAGCCCTGTTTTGCAGAATAAAGATAGAATCAATATCTGCGGCCTATCCCCACAGCAAAATACCATAAGACATGGTGCTATAAAAGTAACTAAAATAGACCAGTCTCGCGGCATCCACGTCTGTTAGTTGGCGGATTTTCCAGACAGCGTAAGCGGCTGAACTTAGCCGTACTGTAGTATAACTGTAGTTTTGAGTCAAGCGTGATCCCCAGGAAAACCGTTTGTTCGATGAATTCTAGTGTCTCCATATTCAATAAAACGTGACATTCACTACTTCTTACATTCGGTAACGCTTATCGATAAACCTTATCGAGAACAGGGTTTAAGCAAATAAAAAAACCAAGACAGCGCTATTAACAGTGACTGGAGGCCGGTTTATAAAACATGGGTGCACTTAATTTACTGTGCGGTGAGGTGTAGTTTGGTTGTAAATATGAAAGACATGCACAGAGCGAGGTGTAGTTTTTGCATGCTTCACTGTATTGTTCGCAGCCTATATCTTGGTTTTTTATTTAGTCTGAGAGTGTAAGCTACACTGTCAGGGTTCTAGAAAGAGGAATTTCCTTACAATACACAACGTGTCCAGCTATCTAATTACGCAACACATTTTCGTAAACAATTACGAGAAATTTGTTTAATTTTGACAGTTCAACAACATTCATTGCGTTATGTACGTTGTTGAGCAGATTTTTTTATCGAACTTATGAAGCAATGAATTAGCAATTTTTTTCAAATGATTCAAATTCCGATTGATTGTATATTACGTAATTAGGGTGCAGGATTACCTACCATCTAGTGAGTCGCTTAGTGATACAAGCTAGCTTCTGCCCGTGATTTCGTCTAAATTAACTTTACTGGTATAAAAAGTTTCCTTTGTATTAATCCAGGTTTTAAACTATCTCTGTGCCAATTTTCATCCAAATCAGTTTAGCCGTTTTTGCGTAATTGAGTAACCAACGATCCACACATATATGTACAAACTTTCACATTTATAATAATGTAGTAGGATACAAGATATATTTGAAATAACTGAAAAGAGGTCACTGTTATGAACAGAAATCTCAATAATAATCAGCTGCTTCATAAAACTAAATAAAATGTAGGGAATGGATGTTTTTATTTTTTCGATTTCATGGTTGATCCCATAGTAATAGTTGTACAAAATGATGAGTATGATGATCCCTTTTCAGGTTGTCAGCTATTTCAAATTCACCTCGTATAGCAAAATCAGCCTATAATCTTCCCACTGCTGGGCACAGGCCTCCTGTCTGTAAGAGGGAGTGGGCAGTTATTCGATACGCGGGCCCAGTGCGGGTTTTTGGATGTCAAATTTCTCCGATTTTTTGGTTGTAGGACCGTTTTTGAGAGCAGTGGTGATGAAATAATTTACACAAAGTAATAGTAATAGTAATATTTATGTCTAAGTATATGGTACATTGAGATCTTAAATTAAACATTGATTCACATATACTACCATTGCTGGTGTAGAAAAATTAAATAAGCTAAGTGCATGCAAATCGTAGACATTACAATAAAAATTATATTAAATTAATATAATTGTTTTGAATTTATATATTTAATTTGATACAATAATATTGATTTGGATTAATTGAATAGGATTATGTGTAATGTCAAGATATTAATTATTTTGTCAAACATGAAAAAAAATGCATGTCAAAAATATAAGTTCTACATAGTGATGTAGAACTTATATTTTTGACATGCATTTTTTTTTTCTTGTTTTGTAATTAATATTTTGACACTTCAAAATATTAATTATAAAGTAAAGCACCTGTCAGGGTTCGAACCTACGACCTACAACTCAATACTCAATATCTTTATTGCTTTACCATAATGTGTATTTAGGTAGTAACTATATGTATAATTTAGATCATTATGGACCATGTAGGGCACAGCAAGAGGGTAGGAGAGAGGAACTCGTTAGTGCGTCGCCGTTACCACTGGGCCACCACTGCTCTGGGCACTCAGCATAACATCATCTTATTATTTTCCGACTACAAACTGAAGTTAGTTATCTTCACATAGCGAATTCACGAGCACTGATAATCGCGCTTGCTCATTGCACGCTAGCAATTTTGTACCATTAAAGTCCATAGTTCCAAACAATTTATTTTCCTTCTCAGCAAGTAATTAAAAACTGCACTACCCTTAAATAAAACCGCGAAAATTAACATGAAAGTAGTTAAAAGTTCTAGAAATGCAAGCGGCGCCGGGACAACAAACTATCATTCAAATCATATTACTGAAGTCATTTAAATTGTTGAACAATTCAAAAAGTTGAAATAAACTTAGGCGTCATTTGCATTGCAAATGTGTCGTCTGACATTGCCTCAGGTTTTCAAATACTTAGCGCTGTTCAAAAGAAGATTTAGTGTTAATGTTGTTGATGTAATTTTACTGAAGTTTTCATTATTTTATTTTGTTTAATATTAAAACTAAGTACATAGTTTAACATGGTTATACTCAAGCCTTCAGTTAATTATTTACTTAGAAGAACATAGCTGTTTATACAAGGTACCTACTACATAGTTGTTTTGCTTTTGCGGGGAAAATATTGAAGAGTGTGCAATCAGAAAGTTGGCAACGTTGCAAAAAACTGTCAAATATTACACAATACAGATTCATTGTTATTATTGCAATCATTACAATGGATTAGGTCATTATTTATGTTAAAATAAGAATGTTTCAAAACAGCGAAATATTTGACAGCTACTTGCGACGTTGCCAACTTTCTGTTTCTCTTAATTTATTGGAGTTTTTGTAATACTGCTTGTCAAACAAACACTACCTAATGTTTTTGATACGAGGGTTGGCGTCGGCAGTACCTAGCAGTCTGAGGCCCGGAAGTTGCACCTTTACCCAAGATATAGAGGAAAGTACCTCCTAGTGTGAAAAGGACCAAAATCTTAGAACTTATAGAACTGCCGTAGTTATCTAAAAAGACACGCTGTAATGGCTGATCAATACAACAGTGCAAGCATTGTTATTTTTTATCGTCGCCATTTTTATCAAATAAAACAACAAAAAATGTTGACATGTCTGATAACTATGAGTTCTTATTTTTAGCAGTTCTTTGTCTTAGTGTATTTTAGGATAAAGTCAAATTATAACGAAACGTGTATGACGTTATCGTCACTTGAAAGTTTATTGAGTTTGTCTCTTTTAAAGACTCTCTACGACGGTAGCCGCCATCTTGGATTTCAATATGTCTTTTTTATCATCAGCACTTCCGAAAACTATGAAAATCACGGGCTAAAAATATCGACGGCAAAAAGAGCCATACTTGCACCAATTTTCTCGAGAGTCACGACGATTACATAAATTTTCAGAACACTTGAAAACGTTACGGCCTTACTCACACCACACATTTAAAAGTACCTACAAACTCTCAAGAAGCCACTTAATTTAAACGTCAGATATAACCAAAGAAAACCGTCAGTATTAAAACAGTATTAACAAAGTAACGCCGGTAAAAGTGGGAAATAAACTGAAACGGTAGGCCTTTGCCATGCCGGTTGTTTTGCATAATACCCACATTTCTATGCCCGTTTTGTGCACACGTATGAAAGTCCGGGTGACGTCAGACATGTACAGTTGCGTGCGACGTGTTTCTCTTTTTATTTTTTTCGTGAAATGCTGCGAACTAGGCTGACGTTTTTGCATGATTTTTGAATCACTGACAAAATCGCTTTTGGCTGTATTTTTCTTAAAAAAAAACGATATAAATATCACAGTGTGCAGCTAAAGTGTTAACTTAAATTTTAAATTATGATAAATTTGTTTTAATATCTTAAAGGGTGAAAGACTATCGTCATTTCGTCAGGAAGTGTAGTGGAACATACGCAGAAGACATCAAAATTCCTCAAATATTAACTTAGATACCTGAACTGCAGATAGTATCATAAGGCTCTAAAGACAAATTTCTTTATGAAGCAAAAATATGCGAAACAGTTGGTTGTCTCACTGCCTGTTGAAAATTTCAAGCCAGATTTTCGCTTTCACCGTCAACTAGATATCTCAGAACTTGTAAAGATGTGTACTTAAAAAAAACTTACTACTGGAGCCGAGTATACGCGATTCAGCGCCGAGTACACGCAATTCAGAGTCACCAATCTACTGGAGTAAGAGCGCAAAGTGCGCCTAAAGAAGTTTTGACTTTAAAAATACAGTCCGCTCACCCAAATTAAGTTTCCACACTATCTGTAAAAAACCACCTACGTCACAATACGATAAGCCTTTTCTTCTCGTATATACTTTTACTAGACCGTTCATGTGACGTCAAAGTACACTCGCGTTCAGTCGAGAATGTAAGCAATATTTCATTTATTCGGGAAAGAAGAGGAAAGGAATAAATTTCTCAATGAGTCTTAATTTGAATTGATTTATTGTATTTTGGTTATGGCTGTGTGGTAATTCTTGCAATGCCGCAAGCCGTTAAGAATATTAATTTATTTTAGAGGGTTTTGTACGTGACCCTGATTATTCAAAGTTTAAGTCCAAAACTATGGACAGATTAGAAAAATTCTGCTCTTTTTCATTGGTATTAAAAATATATATAATTGTTTAGTTTATACGATGAATTGATGTTTCTGACTGCAAATCAGAACTGAAGATTCAAAACGCTGTACCTAAAGAATTAAAAAAAAAATTGTTTCCATGATTATTGCAATAATAATAAATTATTAAAATTAGGTATCAAAATATTTTATCTACACTAATATTATAATACAAGAGAATATATTTGTATTTTTGTTTGTTACGAATAAACTCAAAAACTACTGAAACAATTTAAAAACTCTTTCACCAGTAGGATGCTACATTATCACTCAAATTCAAATTCAAAATATTTTATTTCACATATTTAGTCACTGAGTAACATAGGCTATAATTTATAAAGATATAATCACGTGGGCTAAGCAGTTGGCGGAAGATCAGTTTCTCATAAATCCTACATGGGCACTTATGTAACGTCAGAAGCTGAGGCACGGCTCCAATTGGTCGTTTCCTATTGAGAAAAGCCGGTATGAAACTCCACGCTTACCCTTCTAATCTCATAAGAGCTAGCATCTATAGTATAGTTATACCTATAGGTACCTACTCATGGTTGACTGAACGCCCTACTAAAAGGAGGGGTCTCTTTGACCAGCTGTCGCCAAGTCAACTGGAGCCAACAGTAATTGATCAAAAAATCGCTGGCTCGAAATGATCTTGAAAAAGACTGCCCTGAAAAAAGATAAAGATAAATTCTATTTATTCAAACAATTTTACTTAGCAAAAAAATTGTAAAGGATTGATCAGATTATTTTTGTAAACTTTAATTATTAGGCCTATAAACCATAGTATGTACTTACATAGGCACAAATAAGTCAATCAATCTGCCTAGCCTTTTCCCAACTATGTTAGGGTCGGCTTCCAGTCTAACCGGATGCAGCTGAATACCAGTATTTTACATGGAGCGACTGCCTACCTGACGTCCACAAGACAGGTACTGGGTAACACGATACCCCTTGGTAAGACTGGTTGTCAGACTTTCAGGCTTCTGACGACCCGTAACGACTGTCAAAGATCCATAAATGACAGCCGGGACCAACGGCTTAACGTGCTTTCCGAGGCACGGAGGAGTCTCGGTATGTTAAGATGGTCACCCATCCACAGACCAACCCGGGCAAGCGTAGCTTAACGTGCTTTCCGAGGCAAGGAGGAGACTTGGTACGTAAAGTTGGTAGTGGCAGTGGTGGTGTTGTAAAAGTGAACAGGTAAGTAAATATCCCTTATCTGACCTTTTTAATCTGCTTTTAAATAAACCAGGATTAAAATATACAAATAAACTATGTTTGTGTCTAATGAAGGCTATAATACTGATTTGATACATTAAAAGCTTAAGGGCTTGAAGACAAACTAAAAGCAATATAGCTTTCCATTTAAAATTAGGCTTTTACTTAAACTTATTCCCTTAAACGAGCCTTATAATATAACCCTAAAATATCAACACCGGGAACAACCCTCCTACACCTTAAAAACATTACAAGCAACTTGAAAGAAACTTTAACGACACTTCAGAAAGTAAGGGTTGAAGAAAATACGCCAATAACACTGCAGCCCTCTCAGGGTTGTCAAAGAATAGAGGATTAGAGGCAGATGGGGCTCCGGGCACCCCTACAAAGGAAAATCGTTAGGGACATGCTAACACCGGTTTTTGAAAACTCTACTGTATAATAATAGGTATGGTTAAACTGTGGAAATCGTAAAAAAAATAATGAGAAAATTATTGAAGAGATTATGCAATTTCAAAGAGTTAAATGTCACGTGGATATTATCATGCAAAAACCACTTTTTGACTAAGTCATTATTATATTTTATTTTAATTATCAATCAGAAGAGTGCATTGGCTAAAGAGAAGAGAAGGAAGATTTTACTTACAAATGGAACAGAACAAGCTGAAATAGGTACCTAATCTAATTTGTTATCTCTTTATTTTCAGGGTTAGTGTGTAAGCAAGCTGCCATCTTGCTCTCGTCAAAGATCTTTTAGCTCATAGAAGTTTTAATAATATGAAGGATTTCCGAGCTGACGATAGCGTTCAGTCGTATCCACGGGCCGCAGAAAATGAGGTTTTGACAAACAAGCCAAAGCACGTTAAACAACTTTATTTTTGTTAATAAATTAACGACACTTAATTTAAAAAAAACAACACCAAGAGGTATGCGGAATTGCGAGCGTACGGTCAGCGCTACGGCTCAAGTCAAAGTGTTCTTGTAGGTCGAGATGTCGCGACGCCCCCGCAAGGGGGCGTGGCGAGCGGGGTCGGAGCATCGCCCCTCGCCCGCGGATGCGTCACAGTGGCCCGTGACTACGGACCCTTCATCGGGTCGGCCTAAAAACGGCCTATGGCATGTGATACAGCAAGCTGTATCTGTGTGAATGGTTGCAATGAATATTTCTGTAGGCGCGCCGCGACGCTATTTCCTATAGCGTCGCTTTCTTCACGGCATCTCGGCGGTCAGTCCCCGCCAGGTGAGACCCCCAGTTGCCTGGGGGAGGCCCGACGAAGACGACCAGCGACAGAGATGCCGACTCGACGCCCTACAGGTAAATATGTAGTTTACCCTCGCCCCGCTCACAGATCTAGCCGTTTACGGATTGAGGGATCAACAGTCGTGTATGTGAGAGCGGTTTGTATTGTAGTGTTACGCCGCTCGGTGTCTACGTGCGTCGCGGCCCGCGTCGCGCCTGCACGTGTTGTGTATAGATGCTTGTATAGTTAGGTTGTCTGTATTTAGTTGCGTGAGATGCCTATATTAACTTAGAACACGCCACGCAACAGATGTATGTGTACATCTGTAGAGTCTTATTATATCGAGTGAGCTGCGTGTAACCTGGGTGCGGCTCACTCGAGGCGTCAATCCGGTGGATGGGGTCAGTCGTCCGCTACCAGGTCGCGGGGCAGGGGTCTCGCGTCGGGCGGGCGCGCGTGCAATGGCGCTATCTGCCTGACATGGGGCCAGGCAGAGGCGTCGGCACGCGCGAACATCGCCTTCGCGAGTCGCCCTACAAACTCGTCCAGGCTCTCAATCCCGAGATCCCGGTGGAGTACATCGTTCCTCACGAAGTGAGGAGCATCGACTATTGTCCGCAGCGCAAGGTTTTGTTGCGCGCGGAGCGTCTTGCGGCTCGACTCCTTCGTGAGGGCGAACCACGCTGGGGCGGCGTACGTCAAGATTGGGCGCACGTACATCTTGTACACGCCCAACTTGACGCGCGCCGGGATGCGGGATGAGAGCACAGGTTTAAGGAGGTTGCGGGCGACCCTACCCTGCGCGGCGACCTTGCGGACATGTGGCCCCATCGTGAGGCGGCGGTCGATGGTCACACCCAGGTACTTGACCCGGGGCGTCCAATCGACGGCGGCCCCTTGCAGTTTCAAAGGTGGCGGGAGAGGCGCTGATCCGGTGACCATCGCCTGCGTCTTACCCACGTTCACCGACAGCCGCCACTTCGACAACCAGTCGGGAAGGAGGTCGAGGGCGCGCTGCATTTTGACCGCCGCGTGCTTCGCATTTAGCGAAGTGGTGATGTACGCGGCGTCGTCAGCATACAGCGCGAGCGTCGCCTCTGGAGTGGTGGGGATGTCGTCGGTGTAACGCGAGTAACACGCTGGCAACACGCAGCTGCCCTGCGGCACACCTGCCAGCACTGGGCGGGCACCGGATGTCGCCCCGTCGACCACCACCTTGAAAATCCTGTTGGACAGAAAAGAAGAGACCACCCTTACAACGCGACGGGGCGCGTCGGACGTGGCCAACTTGTATATAAGGCCGTCGTGCCATACACGGTCGAAGGCCTTCTCCATGTCAAGGAATACTGCCACCGAGCATTCCTTTTTATTTAACGCTGTCGTTAGTAGGTGCAGTACCCTTGACAGCTGAAGCGTCGTGCTATGTTCCGCCCTAAAGCCAAATTGCTCTGGGCGCGGGACGATGTGTTTTTCCAGGTGTCGCAGCAGGAGTGCTTCGAACACCTTGGAGACCGTCGGCAGAAGTGTGATCGGCCGATAGCTCTCCGGCTTCAGGACATTCTTCCCCGCCTTGGGCAGCATTATGACGCGCCCCTCCTTCCACGAGGTGGGAAAGGTCCCCGTGCGCAGTATCGCCGTAAACAGGCGCGCCAGCGCTGCCACCGTACGGAACGGCAGGCGGCGCAGCACTGCGTTGGAGATACCGTCGGCACCGGGGGCCTTCCTAGGCTTCGTCCTTAGGATGGCGCGTCTAACTGCGCCAGGCGAGAAGTAAATAGGGTCCTCCTCGGGAGCTATCGGCGTTGCGAAGTAGTCTCCTAGGTGTTTCTCGACTGCTGCGACATGCTCTACGTCGGTGGTCGAGTTAGGGCGGAACTGACGCTCCAGGTGTTCGGCGAAGACCTCCGCCCGGTCCTCCGCTACATACTTGAGCGCCCCGTCACTGTTGAGTAGAGGGCGCACCGGGGCTGGGGTATTCGTCAGCTGGCTGCACAGTCGGTGGACAGACGGCCAACTGTCTGTTGTGGCGTCTATTCGTTCCTCCCAGCCCGCGGCGGTGTGGGCCGTTAACTCGGCCTTTACCTTCTCCGCGAGACGGTTAAGCTGCGTCTTCATCGTAGGGCATCTTGTTTGTTGCCACTGCTTGCGTAGGCGCCTCTTCACGGCGATCATGGCACTGATGTGCGCCGGCAAGGGCGGCATAGGCCCTCTCCCTTGCGGCTGCACAGTCGTCGCCGCTTCTAGGGCGCTCTGAATGCAAGCAGTGACGTCATCCGCCGCTCGCTCTACGTCCGCGGAGGAAACAATAGGCCGAGTAGGCGTGGTGGTCTCTATCTTTTCTGTAAACAGCGTCCAGTCTGTTGATCGACGTGGCGCTATTGGTCTCAGACGGGTCGGCTGTCCCGATAGGACGACGAGCACAGGTTGGTGGTCCGACTGCAACTCGTCGTCTATCACGTGCTGCGTGATCTGGCTGCACAGCCCTCTGTGTACTGCGATGTCCAATACGTCGGGCATGTAGTGGGCTGCATCTGGGTAGTGGGTTGGCGTTTCCGGCCCGGACACCGCGTACCCACAGGCTTCCGCGTCCGCGAAGAGCCGTCTCCCCTGGGTATTCGTCAGCATCGAATTCCACGCCGGGTGCTTGCAATTTAAGTCGCCGGCAAGGATGGTCGCATGGGTCGACGCAGCTAGTAGCGCCCGCAGCTCTACCAAATTTAGGTGTGCAGCGGGCGGCTTGTAGCATGCGTAGACGTTGATGTCCTCGCCGGCAACGTGTAGCTGCACCCCCAGCGCGTAAAACGTGCTGAGTGACGGCAAGGGGAGCTCTTGATGGACGACTCTCCGCTTCACGAGTACCGCCAGACCACGGTATCGGACTTGTAGAGCCGACCTCTCATCCTTCCGGTAAACGTGGTAACCCGGGAACCTGACCCTATCCTCAGGTCCCAGGTGTGTTTCACTAATTAGCGCCACGTCGATATTTTGATCCCGAAGGAGATGGCGGAGGGGGGCGACCTTATCCCTAAGGCCGCGGGCGTTCCAATGTATCATCCTCAACGGTCTAGCCATCACAGAGTGACAGCAATGTGGCCAGACCGTCGAGGATGACCGCTTCAATATCTCGGCCCTGCCTTATAGCTCTTATGAGGTCCATAAGGAGCTTTATTGCGCAGGTTGTGAATTCCTTGCTTGTTGTTGTTTGTGGCGTCTGTTCGGTGTTTTCGCCGCTAATTAGTGCGATGGTAGCGCCACCACTCGTCTCCGCAGGGAAGCTTCCCTGCGTCGTGATTGGCCGCTGTGCCGTCGTAGCTTTGACCGCGGCAGTGGCGGCGCCACGCGGCTTTTGGGTGAACCCACTAGTTCCTTGGCTCTGCCACTGCGCCGTGTTGGCGCCACTAGTGGGTTCGTTTGTCAGTGGCGTTTTGTGCTCCCTCGATGCAACCTGCGCAATTGATAAGGCAGGGGCGGCCGAAGGGGGGTCCTTTTGCGTTTCGGGGGGGGGGGGGGCTTCTTCCCTTTCCCTCCCCGCTTCTTTTTCCTCCGCCTGGAGGAGGAGGCCTGGGTCCTTTCTGTGGGCTCGTTGGCTGCCGCCATCAGCGTCATGCCTTCTGCCTCTACAGTGGCCGTCTCGGTAGTCATCGGCCTGGCCGCTTGTGCCCGGCTTGTGGCCGTGATGGCGACAGTCCCCGCTCGCTTGTTACGAACTTCCCGTTCGAACACGGGGCACTTTATGTTGCTGGCGGGATGCGGGCCACCGCAGTTGACGCAGGTGGCCGGCTCTTCCCGCGGGCGCGGGCAGTCGCGTGCCGCGTGTTCACCACCGCATCGCACACAAGCGAGCGGACGGTGGCACTGGTGCGAGCTATGCCTGAAACGCTGGCACCGGTGGCACTGTGCGGGCCCACGTTTGCCCTTCCAGGCCTCTATTTTGACACCCCGCATATACATAAATACGGTGGTGCCATATATGTTCCGGACATCGGGGGTCTTCTTTAAAATAGCGTGGAACACGCAGCCGGGTCTTCCTTGTGCGCCCTTGATGTGACGCACGTACTCCGGCTGGTATCCCATCGTCCGGAGTTCCTCCTCTATCTCCTTCGGGTCCGTGTCCGCCGGCAGGCCCCGAATGGCGATTTTCAAGCTCTTGTCCGCTGGTAGCGAGTACGCGAACCAACTGACGCCGCTGTCCTTTTCCAGGCCCGTCAGGTACCGCTGGACCAGCCTATACTCTTCCTTGGTCTCCGGGGTGAACCTCACCCCGGTCCCGTAAGGACGAGCACTAGGAGGCCGGCCCAGTTTCCCACTGATGGCCCGGAAATGCATGGCCCAGTTGGGCAGCGTCTCAACGACCAGCGGGGGAAAACGAAGTTTCTTCTTGCCCGGCTTCTGCTTCGTCGACGTCGACGGTGCAGCGCCGGGCGTGGCGGCAGCGGGGGGGGGCGGCGGAAGATGTATTGGGCACCGGGGGCAGGTTAAAAGTACTCACCCCGGTGGCTCGCGGTGGGGTCGGTGACTGCGGCGGTGTAGTATGGCGGACCGCGTCAGAGTAGGTAGGCGACGCTTGCGTGCCTCGACCCCGCGGCGCGCTTTCGCGCTGTGGCCGCGGCGGGTCAAGGCAGTAGCGTTTCGCCTCCTCCGACACGGTCTCGCCGGAGCTCCTTCTGCGTCGCTGGGGGCGGGCCTCGAGTTCAAACTCGAAGTTGAACCCCAGCGACGGTGTTGGTGACGCCGGCGACATTAGCTCGGCGACTGGCGGTCGTCCGCCTGCGGTGGGCCGCGAATCGGATCGTGGGGTCATATCCGGGGACATGTCCTCACGACCGGACGCGGCCGAGCCCACTGAAGCCAGCGACATGCTCGATCCCATACGTGATGAGCATGCCGACAGCATTGCGGGCGAGTCGCAAGCGGACGTACGGGGAGGCGCCGGCGAAGCGGGCGCCTGCGTCTTGAGTGTTGCCGGCCTAACATATGGGCCGGCACTTGCTGGCCGCTCCTGCTCCGCCATCACCGGACCCGCCAGCGAGCGGCGGGGGCCGGGAGCGGCGGTGCGCGGAGCTGGCACAGCACGGGACAGCTTTGGTATTGCGCCGGTAGACGGCGCTGGCGGCGAGGCGAACCGAGGCGGCGGAGCGGCGGTACGCACGGGAGGCGCGCGGTCCCGTGTAGTCACTACAGGGGTACGCGGGGGTGGGAGCGCGGGGTAGGCTGCGCGGGGCGCGGCGGAGCGCACAGCGGGTGCGGCAAGCGCTACGGGCGCGGTCGTACGCGCGGGAGGTACGGGTGCACGCGCATGCGGTGCGCGGCTCGGGTTGTCGACCGGCCCCGGGGCCTGTATGGGCACCGGGCGGAACGCGGCGGGGCGGACGGGTACTGCGTGCGGCCGACCCGACGACGGCGTAGGCGCAACGCGCGCAGGCGCCGATGACGTCGGTGGGCCGGGGGGCACAGCGGCTCTCGTCCCCCCCACAGCGTCCCCCTCCGGTCGCTTCTTCCCCTTCTTCTTGGTTGAGGCGGTGGTGGTGGTCTTCTTGGGGCCGGCCGGTGGTGCACCGAGCGCCGCATCGCCAATATTTGGCAACGACAGCGCCCGATCCAGCACCGGGCGGTCCTCCTGAGACCCGGCATCGTGGCCCAATGAGCCACGCGTGCCGGGCTTCGGCATTTTAAAATTTGGCGTGGCCTCCGCGACCGCGACGGTGAGGACTCACCGGGCAGCACGGGGCGGCTCCCTCTGGGCTGCACAGGTACCCGACGGTGTCCTGTACAGCACAGAGTGAGTCGACAATTAAAGCGGTCCGCGCGGATTTACGCGACAGTAGCACTCACGACGAAATTCCGGTTGTGACTATCGCGCTTGGACACGGGCTAATCCGTGTTCTTGTAAAGCGCGTCGGCTGCTTTATAAAGGCACCGGTCGCCCCACCACCCCCACTTCACTACAACAAGCGTCACTAGCGCTGACGTCACTCGCAAGCCCACACGGACTAAGCAGTCCCCTCTTTGGTTTAGTGACTTATTTTCTTATTTTAAATTACAAAGAAAATCTAAATCAGAGTTTATAATGCAAATAATTCGATATTCAAACAAAAATCAACCAAATTCACTACACAAATTAAATAAAACACAAAAATACGCAAAATAATATGAACGCGCCGTCACGGCCGTCCTGCGCCTTCACACGTCCTCGTGTGTCTCGTCATCGGAACTATCTGTAAAGAGCAAAATTACGCTAAGTAGTACACTCAAGCTCGGCCATTCTGGCCCTATTCTTTTTATCACCCAAAATGGTTGTCATTCAGACATATCTAATTATCTCATAGAGGGATAGTAATATCAATGGGTTAACACAAACATTTTGTCACACAGATGGGTTGTCACACAGACTGATTGTCACACAGACCGATTGTCACACAGACCGATTGTCACACAGACCGATTGTCACACAGACCGATTGTCACACAGACCGATTGTCACACAGACAATTTGTCACATGATAGGTTAACACTGCTATATCTACTTACTTTTGCCGTCATCGGCACTTCCAGGTATCTCCAAATTAGCACTCAATTCCAACGGAACATAACAATCTGGCATAGCACGTACGCGGTCGTGAGCATATTTGTATGTTCTGTTGGAATTCAAGGCCTTCAGCAAATACCTGTCCCCATCAAGCAACTGAACCACCCTAAAAGGGCCTTTAAATTTTGCCTCCAACTTGGTTTGATTCCGTTCATGGTTTTCCAAAAGTACGAAATCGCCTACTTTAAAGTGATTAATTTTTGCCTTTGTTTTGTCAAATCGTTGTTTTTCAGTAATAGCACTATTTTGTATGGCATGTGCTGCACGTTGACGAACTTCCGCTAAATCAACATTATTTTCACTTGTGTCATCATCTAAGGTCATAAGGTCTAGGGGCCTTGCTACTTTACCTATCAATAATTCCAAAGGACTCGACTTTGTTACACGATTAATTGTGCTGTTTAAGGCTATTTGTACTTCAGGCAGCGCATCTTGCCATGATTTGTTGTTTCCAACTTCAACAGCTGTAAGCAAGTTCTTTAAAGTACTCATTACTCGCTCAACTTGACCGTTGGCTCGACTAGTTCCCGTGGCTATCAGATGAAGAGCAACACCGTGTGTATTACAAAAGTTTTTGAAATCTTTGCTAGCGAAACATCTACCCTGATCAGCTATCACGCGAGTTGGGGCACCAAACAAAGAAACAATATATTTAAGAGCTTTGATAGCACAGGTGGTATCGATATTAAGTGTGTGATACAGAACAGTATATTTTGTAAATGAATCAATCATCACAAACACATATTCTTTGGTATCATTCTTACCACTAAGCTTCCCTGTGGCATCTATGTGAATGGTATGCCAAGGTGTAGATACTTTAGGGATGGGATGCAATTCTGCTTGTACTTTACCCGAATGAGATTTAGATAACCTACAGGTAATGCAGTTTTCAATGAATTTGCGTACGTACTTATTCATGTGTGGGAACCAATAATGGCAATAGACTTTTTCTAAAGTTTTCTCCCACCCTAAATGCATAATACTTTCATGTATATGATTGATTACAGCCCACTGAAATGACCTGGGAACAATAGGCAACCAAGCGCTTCTACTATTCCTTTCTATTTTTCGGTGCAAAATTCCACGTCTGAGTTCATATGTTCCCGCAACATTAGGGTCAAGGCTGTTATTTTGCAGGCTTGATATAATTGATGTTATATCAGGATCCTTTTGCTGTTCTGCTTGGAACCAGCTATCACTTATTTCAGTGAGATTAACCCTCTTTTTAATTATTTTTGTTTCAGGTATTTGAGGGAGGGGGTTTCGAGACAAAAAATCTACATGTTCCATTCGTTTTCCAGGTCTATACTCAATATCAAAATCAAAACTTTGTAGGAAACACCACCATCTATGAACACGAGGTGTTAAATCTGTTTTAGACTTTGATGCTTTCACGGCATTACAATCCGTTACTACTACAAACTTGCGACCCTGTAAATAATGCTTAAAATGCTTTATTGCGTTAACTACTGCTAACGTCTCGAGTTCATATGAATGGTATTTGGATTCGCAAGGGGTTGTTCTTCTGCTGTAATATTCAACAACATGGGGTTTACCATCTTTTCTTTGCATAAGTATGGCACCATAGCCTTCAGAGCTGGCGTCCGTATGCAATTCGGTAGGACACTGAGGGTCAAAAATAGTTAGAACTGGCTTATCAGTTAAGACTGCAATAATTTTTTGGCGAATGTTTTCAAATTCTGGGGTCCACTTTATGTTGCCTTTGCCGGATGTAAGTCTGTAAAGGGGCGCGGTGATTTGAGAAAAGCCTGGAATGAACTGGCGGAAGTATGATGCAAGACCAATAAACTGTCTCAGCTGTGTGACAGTCTGTGGAGGAGGTAGTTGGGACAAAGCATTTATTTTACGCGAGTTTGGTCTCACTTGACCAGATGACACCTGATATCCAAGATAATCTATGTGGGTTTTAAGAAAAGCACATTTCTTTAAGTTTAGAGAGAAACCAGAATTTGTTAAAGTTTTCAATACTAAATTTAATCTTTGAAGACCTTCCTCAATAGTTTGGGATGGAATTATAATATCATCTATGTAACAGACAGCAAAAGTTTCAGAAAGGTTGCCAAGAGCTTTATTGATAGTTCATTGATACACTGATGGTGCATTTCGGAGGCCAAATGGCATTGTAACATATTCAAACTGCCCATCGGGTGTTACAAAGGCTGTTCGTTCTATTGAGTTGGGATGTACAGGAATCTGATGATAACCACTGGCCATATCTAAGGAACTAAAATATTTAGCTCCAACTAAGCGCTGTATCTGATCACCGATCAAGGGTAGTGGGTATCTATCTGGAATAGTGTTGCTATTCAACTCGCGATAGTCCACGCAGAGACGATCGGAGCCATCCTTTTTTTTTACAAGTAGTATTGGGCTTGCAAAGGGAGAACAACTTTCGCGAATAACACCAGCGGCAAGGAGTTCTTTAATTTTTTTACGTACTAACTCGCGTTCATTAGGGCTCATTCGATATGGGCGACGTTGCACTGTCCGACTTGGATCTACAAGCTTTATTTCGAGATGTCCCGTGCTAACTTTGCCTATAGGTATACCTTCAATAAAGAAGTCTGAATATTTTTCAAGTAACTGTTTCAGTTCAGCAAAAGACTCAGGGGGAACATCGGTATTGATACTACTAAAATCTTTCACTTTTTCACCGAACTCGCATTGCAAAATAACTTTAGTTTTAGTGATAGTTAGACTATTTTGTGAAACTTCGACTGAAAAGCCCAAATTAATTAAATCTCGTCCTATTAAGATGTCATCACTTAATGAAGAGTCAAGGACCACATGAAACAATAACTCAACAGAATAACCCTGAAGTGTAACCGTAGCAATAATTTGAGTATTGCAACGTAGGCTTGATTTTCCTATGCCTAAAAGTGTAACTGAATCATAATTTCTTTTACCCGGAAAACGTTGAGCTACTGTTTCTTTTATCAATGAGCATTCAGATCCGGAATCAAAGCAAAATGGAAACTTCTCACCCTGATTGTAGAGGTGGTCCGTTGCAGGCTTGATGGTGCAGATATTCACCCTTCGCTCGGCTGTGGGTGTATCTTCACGGTCTTCGGTCTTCTTCTCCTTTTGGGTACAGCGCGGTGCTATGTGCCCGGCCTCACCACAGCGGAAGCAGACAACTGGTCTCGGTTCCTTGCGTTGCTGCGAGTTGTTTGTAGTCGTTGGTTGGAAACGATTCACGTTGTTCTGATCCTTGCTGGTATTGCCACGACAGTCGATAGCTAGATGGCCAATCTTGCCGCAGTTATAACATCGTCGCGGTGGTTCCAAACGTGGCTTCTTAGCATCATTTGACTGATTAATTTTGTCAGAAACTGGCAGGCTTCTCTTTCTATACACAAACGGCATTAGCTCACGTTGTAGTTGAATTCTTGACTTGATTTCTGTTGTAAAAGCCATTCTTTGGATTTGATTGTCATTTCGTGCCACATGTGCCAAGGCAACACTTATTGCCACTTGCTCCACAGTCATGTTCTGCCATCGTGTCGTTAATGTGTTTAAAATTCGAGACACATACGTTGACATGTTTTCTCCGTCATTTGGACTGCTTGATAAAATCTTGTATAAAGTAGCAGCTGGTGTTTCGATAGTATCGAAACGAGATAGGAAAAGGGGCTTTAGTTCTGACCATGTAACATCAGGATGACTGTTGTGTGCCAACCATGTGGCCGCAGATCCTTTCAGAGCCCTGCTGAGAAGCATTACCAACTGGCTTCCGCTTGAAGGGTTCTCTTTCAAACAGATGTCTACTGTATTACACCACGCCTGTGCATCCGACTCTTGGTCGTTAGGATTAAATTCCGGAAAAATAAGTTGAGGCTCCTGTTTCTTCGGTTCAAGGATAGTCTTCACCAATTCCATCATACTGCGATGTTGAGATTCCAAAAGACTTCTCCATTGATCTCGCTCAGTACGTAATATAGGACTGGCGCGTCCTTCATTATGGTTTTCTGCTTGTTGGTCCATCCTCACTCCTGATGAAGGATTTCCGAGCTGACGATAGCGTTCAGTCGTATCCACGGGCCGCAGAAAATGAGGTTTTGACAAACAAGCCAAAGCACGTTAAACAACTTTATTTTTGTTAATAAATTAACGACACTTAATTTAAAAAAAACAACACCAAGAGGTATGCGGAATTGCGAGCGTACGGTCAGCGCTACGGCTCAAGTCAAAGTGTTCTTGTAAAGCGCGTCGGCTGCTTTATAAAGGCACCGGTCGCCCCACCACCCCCACTTCACTACAACAAGCGTCACTAGCGCTGACGTCACTCGCAAGCCCACACGGACTAAGCAGTCCCCTCTTTGGTTTAGTGACTTATTTTCTTATTTTAAATTACAAAGAAAATCTAAATCAGAGTTTATAATGCAAATAATTCGATATTCAAACAAAAATCAACCAAATTCACTACACAAATTAAATAAAACACAAAAATACGCAAAATAATATGAACGCGCCGTCAAATACATATATGTTTTAGCTACTGAAAATTGCAACAAAAATAAATGAAAAAACAAAAAGATAATCTGAAGAAAAAAAAAACTTTTATGGTATTTATTTTTGCTCAAGTCCAAACATTTCGTTATCTACCTCTGAATAGTGAGAGTAGTTTCATAAAGAGGAGACGGCATTGCAGAATAGCTTGCGATTGATTCGCCTTACGTAATACACTGAGCACTCTTTGTGTAGGCGCGTATTGCCGTGACATTTTGTTAAGGCGCTCTCTTTATTTTGGTATTTAGGGTGATTTTTTTACGTAGCACATAATTGTATTCGCTCATGCTCAATTGCATGAACTATTAAAGTAACATTTTAACGTAATAAATGTTATTGGAGGGTGAACTTGCTATTTACTTAGTGTTTACTTTTTCGGTTCAGGTACAGTACCTACGTAACTAAAGAGCCTCCTGTAATTCATGTATTAATTTTAAAAAAGCTAATTGGTAACCTCATTGTCCTACGGTCGTGAGTTCTTTTAAGTTCTTAGTTTAGGTCTTTTCGCACGTAGTTTCAACTATTTATATCTAATTACGAAGGTCAAGGAAGCTGACCGCCTTAAGGGTACACTAGTCGACGATTCGAACTCGTTGGTGGGCGTGACTAATATGCATGCTAATAATTAGTTAAATTATTTATTTATTTAGTATTTATTATCTAATTTTCATTAATGAATTTATTTAGTGAAATAGACGATGATTTATAACGAAAACGAGCGCGTAAAATTTCATGAACAGACCTTTGAGCATATAGATATTATGAAAAAACTACTGCATGTATTTACTCAAAGTAAAATTATTTGAACTATTGAATAAATTATCTATCCCTGTACGGTTTCTATTTTTGCCATTTTCTAACTACATTAGTTATTAATATACGCCCAAAGACGAGTTAAAATTTGTGTTGAAATATGTCGACGCTCATAACTTCCAAACCAATATGTTTTTAGTTTTGAACGAACACCGTCAAACAGACGAGTAATCACCATACTACGTTGTATGAAACAATAACTGACTAGCGTACCCTTAAATAATATTCTTCGCCCACAGTACCTATAATTATTATTGCTATATATTTTGTGCCAATCCATGTGTCTCCTCATCAACATCGCTTACAAAATCATGCCACACTACAAGCATACAAACTGACAAAGTCACCTTCCCCAGTGCACAATAACGTCAGTTTACGACGAGCACTAGCAGTTAGCAACAAAACTAACAATACTACACTTACGACCATTGTTAATTGTGACGGTAACTTAAATTAAACTTGGTTGTAAAACTCACCAAAGTTGTAAAGTGGACGGTTCTGTTTTAGGAATATGAATTGTACTTTATTGTACAATAGTAAAGTTCAAAATATAACCGCCGAAGAGGTAGACAGAGGTCAATATGAACATTTGTGGTGGCATCTGTAAAGCCACATACTACACATTTCACCTGATGTCACGCAAATCCTACATCGCGCTAGCGCTTATCTGCGCGATTAATATACAGAAACCGGTCAACAATCGTCGGGCCACCAGACATAACACCCGTTTGGTCGGAGTATCCTTACTTTTCAATGGAGTATAAGCATTTTTGCACCACATTCCTCATACCTCTCATTACTCTTTTGTTAAAATAAAGCTAAGGATTAGCACTTTTTGAACGTCAAAAGTTGCAAGAGTGAGCCCCCAAAACGCCCACTCGTCACTACTTCCATTTGATTTTGGCGCAACAAACTCCCCATTAATATAAGGCTACACTCTTATTTCACATTTTTTTAGCTAAAGTCCTGAAACGAATCTATTGGCATTAATGGGGTAATCATGAACACAGACTTCATCATCATGTGAATGTCGAGGCGATCCAACTCCTTGACATCACTAAATTAGTGCAACGACTAAAAGTTAATTTAGTGCGGTGTGAGTGAACTTAAACTGCAGTGCAAGTGACTATTTTATAGAACACGTGAATGAATTATCTTCCCCTTAACATAAAGTGAAAAAGAAAGACGTTATTGGACGATTTCATAATTTTATAGTTACTTAGTAGTTTAAGTTATATTTCAATTACTTATTAGCTAGCTTGGCTAGATTGTAATGTGAATAAAGTATCATCAGGTAGGTTACAAAAGGAAAAAAAAAATACGTTTCGAATCCAGATTCCAGTATCCTTCTCGATTTGTAGATCGAAACCAGGATTTCAAGCTCAACTCAACAGTAGCGCTTATGACATACGATGAATGGTGCTATTCGATTCTGCAGACCCCTTCAGAGATACAAGCTTGGTGTGATGATTTTTCTAATTATATTCAACCTAAATTTTTAAACAGTTAATTTCCTTTTCCTTGCCACATTGGCCCCAATATTGGCCCACCAAAACTAGCATAAGCCAATAATTTCCAACAACGAGGGAACGAAACTCGACGACTGTTGTTACTATAGTAAACTGTTACTTAAACTTGTTGCCCTCGGGAGCTGAGCAGAGCGAGCAAAGCGAAACTTCTAACTATTCTATATGGAGTTCGTAAAATATTTCTTTGGATAAAAAAGCGAATTTAAACTGGGTATCGCGGTTATGGGAATTAAACTTTGTGTTTTTACTTATGTGGTTTTAATTCGGAGTTTTTATTAGTGTGGACATAAGGACCATTTTGGTGACAAATTGGTTTCTTATTCAACAGCTACAGATAATGGATATGAATGTTGTTTTTTTCTTTTTGTGCACTTGTTTATGTCAAAAAAGGATGTTATGTCTTTTTGAAATTGTATTCAATGATGTAGTGAAATTGTGACAGATCTTTAACACATTCTTTAAAGATAAACAGCTGTATACATGTGGGTTTCCAAGCACAAAGTGTCCAGTGGTGGGGTATTGAGTTAAGACTAGATTCGGTATCTAGAATAGTCAATTGATAGTGAGGATTGAAAAAATATTCAAAAACTGGCACATATTTATTTTATCAGATATTTGAAGTTGAAATTCGAAAAAGAAGAAAAGAAAGAAAAGAAAAATATTTTATTTGGGACACGCACAGGAAATACAAACAGTAAAAAAATAAAAAACAAAATTATATAAAAAATAAAATAAAAAGGGAGCTTCAGCAAAAAAATCACGACCTGTGCGAGGCCAAAAGGGCCCCTATCTCAGCATAATACGGCGATAATAAATACCACCGCGCTGGTATTCTGATAGGACCCACTGTGATGCCACGGACACATCTACGGACTTAATAAAATCCCATTAGGGGATTACAAAAAACTTAAAACAAAAATAATAATACAATTTAAAATAAATATATATATAAATAAAAACCGAAACTATGTACTCGTACAATAAATAATCTAAATTAAATTAAATTAAATTTAACTAAGAATCTATATTTTCTAAGAATCCTATGACGCCCGACGTTCCAACATCACTTGTCCATGGTATAGACTATTATCTATGGTGACAAGCGAAGGGACGCGGGCGCACTGCGAATCGAATCTGCGAAGCAATTGGCTGTCAAAAAGTAAATTTTGGAAACAAATATAAATTTTATATTATGGATCAAAGATTTATACTACTTTTTAACGAGAGGTAACGATACAAATAAAACAATAGGTGAATAAATATGAAATAAGGCTAGAAAGTGGTGCAAATGAATAATGTTGGTATCGTTGTGTTGTGACTGACTGTGTTGTGTAAATCGGAAGAAAAAGATTCAGTCACCGAGTAAAACAAAGCGAATGAAGCAAAAAACATGCTGCTAAGAATATAAGACTCCGCCAAGATCACCAATACCAAACGCGTGCAGTCCCCGGGTGAGTTTAAGAACTGGTTTCTTTATGTACTCGTAACAAATGTTGCTTATATTTAGTACTAAAAGTTCCAACTGTTTTTATAGCACGAAAAGGAGGTGGCAAATCGTTCCAGCAGCGAGAGGCAGCGAATTTAAAGCTTCCACGGAATGCAGCAGTTTTGTGCGTTGAAGCCAACAGAAGGTAAGAAGATGCTCTAGTTTTAATTTTATTTATGTCACGTGACCAGGTCAATTTCTTATAAAGATATTCTGGTTTTTTTGTGAGAATGGTGCCAAAGAGTAGGGTAGCCAGATGAAGCTTTCTGCGATCTGACATTCTCATCAAATTACCCTTGATTAAAAATGGAGTTATGTGAGATCGGGGAGGGATGTTGAAACAAAATCTCGCACAAGCATTCTGTACTCGCTGGATCAGCTTTTCACTTCTACCGAGGATGCACGCACCATACACAGTGTCAGCGTAGTTCAGCTTGGATAAAACAAGTGACTCACACAGCATGACACGCATATCCACACTTATGTAGGGCCTTACACGGTACAAAAGCTTTAACCGATAAAAACAGTTGCGCACAGCCTCCATGATGTGTGTCTCAAAATGCAGGTGCTCGTCAAACACCACCCCAAGATTACGGGCTTCTTGCACCCTATCAATAGAACACCCGTCAATCCTCAAGTCCAGATTATACCCTAACATTTTATTATGAAAATCTCTTGATCCCATGATAATGTACTTGGATTTAACTGGGTTCAGAACCAGAGAGTTTCTCACTGACCATGCTGAAATCCTATCTAAATCCTCATTCATTTTTATTACAGCTTCAGCAGACTGCTGAGGACGGAATGAGAGATACATCTGCAGATCGTCAGCATATAGGTGGAATTTGGTGTTGTTCAGACAGTTGATGATGTCGGCACTGTACAGAATGAAGAGTAGCGGGCCTAGGATCGATCCCTGTGGTACGCCGCGGTTCACTTGCCTGGGACTGGAGGATATAACATCCCCAAAACTGTCACTTGCTACCCGGACAAACTGAGAGCGATGACTCAGGTAACTCTGAAACCATTGGACTGTTTCCGGCTGACATCCGTAGTAAGACAGCTTGGAGAGGAGGAGGGACGTATTGATAGAGTCGAATGCACGTGAAAAATCTAGCAGCACAAGCATGGTACCCATGCCTTGTTCTCTGGCTTCCAGGATATTGCCAACTACATCAAGAAGAGCTGTGGCTGTGCTGTGCCCCTTACGAAATCCTGATAGAACCAGTGGCAAAATATCATGCTGCTCAAGATAAGCCCGAAGCTGGTCAGACACAACTTTCTCCAGAATCTTGGAGAGACATGGTAAAAGGCTGATTGGGCGAAGATCTTTCACGCTACTGGGATTAGATACCTTGGGGATGGGCCTAACTATAGCCAATTTCCATAGTTCCGGAAAAGAGGACGAGGCTATGGATCTGTTGATGATGGCCGTAATAGCTGCAAGGGAACGAGGGAGAGTCATCATCAGCATCTCCAGGGAGACATTGTCAGAACCCTGAGCATTGGACTTAAGACCATGTAAAAGCCTTAGCACCAATTCATCCTGGACTGGCTCAAGCTGGAAATGAGTATTACTGAACCTGTGGTGTTCAAAGTAAGTTAAATCAGCATTGCTGACACTACCACTGCCAGGTACATCCAAAAAGTGGTCATTATTTTTTTCAGGGTTGTTACAAAAGTGTGGTAGACTGTGCTCTGGTTTTTTTGAAATTGCTATTGATGATTTTATATGATTCCATAACCTCTTTGGCTGTTTAATGTTTTTATTTATATATGTTTTAAAATATGCACACTTCTCACTTTCGAAAGCGGCCCTAACCAGGTATTTAAGCTCTTTGTATGAGTTTAAATGATGTTCAGATTTAGTAGCTTTAGACTTAACATGGCATTTGTCACGCAACTTCATCATTTCCTTGACAGTATAAGTTATCCAAGGGTACGACTTTTCTTTAATTAAAACTTTTTTAGGGGGTGCATGTAAGTCAAAGAGATTCAAAATATACTCATTAAAAGTTGCTACCATCGAGTCAACATCCTCCAGACCCTCAATATGTTCCCAGTCCATCTTATTCAAATCATCATTAAATTTGTCCAACAGTATATCCTTAAGTGGCCTATAGGTGATCCAGTGTGGGGAAGGTTTCGCTAATTTAAAATTAAACTCAACAGATATAACTGCATGTTGGCCAAGCTCAGGTATATGTAATACAGAGACCCCACACACACGGGCATCAGTGCACACAACATCAATTAGTGTCTCACTATGGTCTGTAAAATGGGTAGGCTCAGTAACAATTTGATTTAGCTTGGAGCATAATAAAAAGTTGTTGAGTAATTTTGTTTTATTTTCCAACAGGTTTAACATGTTAATGTTGAAGTCACCAAGCAAAATGACCTTATCCGCGCTAGCAAAAGAGGAAAGAGAGTCAGTAATCGCATCCAGGAAGACATTGACATCGAGCCACGGCGGCCTATATGCAGTACCGACGATAACTGAATGCGAGTTAACATTAAGCCTGAGCCACATTTGCTCGACCTGCGGCGCCGGCGGGTGCGGCGCGGCGCGCACGCGCACCCCGCGGCGCAGGTAGAAGCCCACGCCGCCCCCGCGCCCGCCGCGCACGGTGCGCGGGCGCGGCTCGTGCCGCAGCCGGTAGCCCGGCACTGTCGGTGCCCGACCCTCCTCTCCCTGTCTGAGCCATGTCTCATTTATCGCCATGATGTCTACCGAGAGGTTCTCCATAGTAACAAGGAACTCCTCATGGCGCGAACCAAGTGACCCCGCATTAAATAGTCCAACTTTCAGATTTTTTGTCTTATTCATTTATGTAAATAGTGTAGTGTATAGTAATAATATATTGATTGCAGATAATATGAGAAGTGTCATGCAGTAAAGAGTTCAGCATAATAAAATGAGGTGTAAATATCGTGAAACACATAGTATTAAATATAAATCGTAATAATATAAAGTGAAGTATAATGAAAATTAGAGATATAAGCATAGCCAACCAAACATATAAAATCCGTAAAGACAAATATATCTTGGTAAATATAGTAGACGTGAAGATAGAGAGCTGAAGAATGGAGTATAAGAAGTGCACATAGATAGTCAATTGGTTGAGCAGCTGGGCCACCACCAGAAGTAACCAAGGTATACTGAGACATGAGAATAACCGGCCTCGCACAGACATATTTAAGAGAACAATTAGAAACAAATCACATGTAAAAAGGTAAAGTTTCAGAATATTATTGACTAAGTTATGGTGCCTGGCAGGAGCCATAGTATTAAACATTATTTTCAGTAGACTCTTCACTACCAAAAACACGCGCAAAATCCTCCTCTGAGCGGATGCAGTGGGTAGGCTTGCCGTCACCCTGCTTAGCCAGAATGCGGCCGTACTTCGTCCACGTGTACCTCCATCCGAGACGGCTGCCAGCCTCACGTACCCGATAAAACAAATGCCTATTTGTTTTGGTGAGTCTCTCGTTCAGAAAGAAGCGACGCGACGGTGCGGGGAGTCCAAGATCCCCGGTGGTGGCACCGCGCCGCACACGCGCGCTCTGCAGCAAGTCGTCGCGCAGTGCGCGCCGCGTCAGTCGCAGCACGATGCGCCGCCCGCGCGCAGCCGCTTCTCCCACTAGGCTCGCTCCGCCCACCGGACTCGCGCTACCTGCAGAGGTCCTCCGTACCTCTCGTTCAGCTCGCAGGCCCACCCGTTGCGCGAAAACTATGTCCCGTTGGTCGAGAGCCACCCCCAGCTTTGCCGCCACCAGTCCGACGGTGTGCATCACGTTCTCGCCAGGGATCTCAGGGATGTTGGCAATCTCTAAATCAGAGCCAAGTAAATCCTGCTCGCGGTCATTGAGGTCAAGCTGCAACTGCATCACTATTTGTTCGAGCCGGGTCACTTTGATGTCTGGCATTGCAGTACTTTGCCTGCTCTCAAGAGCCTCAATTCTGGCCTCCAGGCCGTCAACCCGCTCGATGCAGACTCCCATCGACGAGTGCATGCCTGCCATCTCCCGACGAAATTCCCGCATTTCGTCCCGAACCTCCCGTAGCTCAGATCGGAAGAGCCTTATTTCCTCCCTGAGAGTCAGTTGCGTATCCGGCGAGGGTTCTCCATCAGTACCCTGTTCGCTCCCCGCCCGACACAGTTTCTTAGCCACCGCAACGGGGGGCTTGGTCAGAGAGCCCTGAACCTGAGCCACCGCGACAGGTGACCTGACCATAGTGCCCTGGAGTGGTGCTGCTGCCACAGTAGCTACTGCCGCTACCGACGCTGCCGCGATGGGGACTGCCGACATTTCTGCCGCAATTACAGAGGGACCACCACCAAGGTCCTTGACGGGTGTGGCGCTGTTGTCACCCCTGGGCAACTTCTTTTTGCACTCTGGGCACAGCCAGTCCCTACTTAGCTGCGCTGGATCGGGCAACAACAAACATGCGAGGTGGTATCTATTGTGGCAAGAAAAGTTGCTACATGTAGCGCCCCCTTTCGTGGACAGGAACTTTCCGCAGGCTGCACACTTTACCATGATGGTTCGGTCAGAAGCAGCTAGATGCCGCACAGCTCTCTTAAACCTCTTTAGACAGCACTAGATGGCGCCTGCTACACAAAAATTATTGATTTCAATGTGCAGATCTGTGGTATTGTTATCGACACTTGTCAAAAGTATTACAATTGACACTTTTTGCAGGTACCGGTATCACAAAAAAAACTTCCAAGTCACTTCAAAGTCTAAAAAGTAATAGAAAAGGTGATTTGTTTTTACGGGTTTACACTACCGAACTACTGTTTAATTGGCTATCTAACGATCACACACGCAAGTAACACTACTGTGCTAATGTAAACACGAAATTTACGCGAAAATATTTGGTGTTTTATTTTTTAATAGTGTAGAGACGAACAGCTGATGTGTACCGTAAACTGTCCGTGACGTGACACAGAAAAAGCTTGATATAGTCATTTACTATATGAGATTGTAGATAGTTGATCATTTATTAATAATCAATAAAAATCGTGAAATGCAATTTTTTCACCCAACTTTACAAAACTTTTTATATCTCGGAAACTAAATGCTGAGAACTGGACCCTTTTTGCTTGAACGCCCACATATCTTTAAAGGAAAAGATATGTGGGCGTACCTCACTTACCTCCCAGATCCTTTGCATAGATACCTACCTTAAAGTATTTCCACAAAGATCGATTTCTATTCACATTTTCCGAGACCGAATGCTAGACAAACAGACTATCATCCGGTTTCTGAATTGAGAATTTGAGTTCCAACTCAACTATTCTACAACGTAGCTCGCGAAATTCAAAATGTCTTATGTTTAGTGCTAAGAAATGTTGCGCGGGTTTCTAAAGTAATCCTAAAGTGAGCAGTGGAAACGGCCGCGAGTCACCGGTCGTAGGTTTGAACCCAGTCAGGCACCTTACTTTGTGTAAATTATTTCATAACCACTGCTCGCAAAACGGTGAAGAAAAACATCGTAAGGAAACTGGCATGTCCTAGATCCAAACATTCGAAGACATGTGACATCCACCAACCCGCACTGGGCCCGCGTGGTGGATTACGCCCCACTCCCTCTAAACAGAGCCTGTGTCTCAGCAGTGGTACGATCATAGGCTGAGTATGCATTTATGCTAACGATAAAGTTGAGTTTGACAAGTTCTCAACTTTAAATTCTCAATTCAGACACCGGGTGTATCTCTTGCCTTTCTTACCCAAGATATACGTACAAAGTGAATACTTATTATGTTTGTTTCTTGACACAGGTGCAAAGTACCACAGGCATGCTAAGAATAAATAGTTTTGGTCCGGGAGTCTGGGCGCTTTCTTTGCGTTTCATTTTGTAAATTGCTGTTTTATATACGCTTTCATTTAATGCTTAATAAGTGACAAAGAAATTTTCTGTTTTTCGAAAGATCTGGTCGTTGTTGGGTGGTTTGCACATGGATGCTCCATAATTAAAAAAAATATTTCATGGCCCATAAACTCTAACGACCACATTCACAGCTTTACGAATCGTGAAAAATAGGTACTAGGTCAATTGGCTAACCAAATATTGAAGATAGTAACATCGATTTTCTTTAAGAAAGTGTTTTAACTTTTGGTGTATACACGTCTAAACCACGAAAAAAAAAGAGTTAAATAAAACAGACACAAAATTATTTGATTTTGTATGTTTTCTGGTATAATTACCGTTTTCAAGATATTTTATTAAAATTAAATCTTTTCATCCTGAAATCTTAAACCAAAGGAGGTATTCCATAAAGCACACCCAATTTCACCCAAACGAAGCACGCCCAGACGAAGCACACCTAAAGTATTCCACTTAGCACACCCATAGGTGGGCTTCAAATAAAAATTTAAAATAATTAATTTCCTATTCCACGAAGCACACCTACGAATATCACTCGCATAGTGCGGGTACTAAGAAATAAAAATGTCGATAGAAGAAAATATTTATTATTTAAAAGACTTACTTAAATTTCTAACATCATTCAGTTTAATTATAATAATGTGATACAATATTTGTCATTTTTGTTATCTTACTATTTCACATCTACCGTAAACAAAAATTGGGCGCATTTACGCCTGATGTCTTGTATAATGTCCTAATAGGCCGAAATTAGGATGCAGAATTTTCAAATAAAAAAAAAAACACTCGGAATTTACGCCACACAATTTTCGCCAGGTATGTCACTAGTTGCTAGACCAAGAAAGCTTTTGCAATAAAGTCCCGTCTCCTGTCCTATCCAATAGAAACGGTAGCACGTAAAACTAGCATGGAACAACAAATCGCGCAACATGGTCAGTAAGTGTTATCCGAGAAACAGCAACTTTTATAGAACAACGCTGTTTATTGCTCTCTGTTTTATATTCGGTAAAGTTTTAGTTTTACACGGTTTTAAATAACTTTAACGAGGCATTCGTAACTTATATTTCAAGTAAAATAACTTCCATACATAAATACATACCATAAATAACCTATTTAAACTAAAACCTCCTTTGTCACGGGTCCGGAAATCCCCTGGTTCCATAGACAACAAATACCAGTAGAGAACATAGTACAGTAAACTAAGGAGTTTGGTTTACAGTCATTTTTGAACTTAACTTCATCTTATTGGATTAATTAAATGCTTGCTTGCTACAGAAAGGAAATATGGTGCTAAATCGTGTACTAGGTAATCAATGTCCTTGGATCAGACATTGTTAAATTAGTGTCGTATTTTCCTCAACCTATGTGACAAAGGACAATGGCCCAGATGATGCTCTTACTGTTGGGTCGATGAAACTATAGAATCTACGATGAAAACATTCAAGCGATATTGTTTTTCTTTGTACGAGGTAAATCGCTTTTAAGATAAAATTCACTGAGAAGGGCAATCTATTCCGCACACGTACACAGTTGACTTCGTGTGTACAATGTCACTTGCACGTCATAAAACAAAAAGCTCTATTTGTCTATGCGGCAAATACATAGTTGCAACAATAGTGAAGTTTAAATTCACTGGGAATTGTTGTCAAGAGTGATATAGCAATTACGAGGTTGACTATAGGTAGGTACAACATAACTTGTCGCTGCCTGCTAACGTATCTCTTACGGCGACTGTACAAGGTAACAGTTGCCAACTTCACCATTGTTCTGTTAATTTACAAGACATTATGAGACTTTGTCAAGTTTGCCGAGTGTGTACAAGAAATATTTGCATGACAGAAGACGTGTGATATATTGGAGGTTTTAGGTAGTAAGATGGAATGAAGTTTTGCTTAGTAGGGTGAAGTTTTTTAAGCGCAAGTCACACTGAGAACGAAGCTAAGTTCGTTAAGGTTTCTTCCGCGTCTTCTCATACTTCGGTTCACTCCTCACCGCGTTCTATGAGCGGAAGTATGAAAACTCACGTAGAAAAGCTAAACGAACTTAGCTTATTATTGTTAGAGGGGAATAAAGATTCAAATCTTAAATTCCCCGTACTGCGTCAATAGATGGTCGCGTTTCTATTTCGTTTTGACACCTCTGACACCATACTCTGTACGTAGTGACTTGACTCGATGGTTATGGAAACGCCATTATTATTGTATGACCTCACTCTTCTCAGTGTGGACAGTTTTTCGTGCGACAAAGGTTTTTCTTATGAGATAAGGCCTTAACACTGTCGCCTATATTATGATGATCTAGGCCTAGGCCATTGATTAATAATATGTAGTATAATAATATTGGCTAACTAATATTACAAATGCTAAAGTGAGTTTTTTTGTTTGGCTTTGACACTAAAATGACTGAATTTGGACAAAATTTGGCAGATGGGCAGACACCATGATCTGCGTTAGAACATAGGATACTTGTTATCCTCGTTGTACGTTCCCGTGGAATAATTTTCGACCTCCAAAAAGCTAGTTGATTATATCACATCGATAATTTACTGGTTCAAAATCCACCTAGTGATCAGGTTTACATTTAACCTACGGACTACGGGATACGGTCGTAACTGTAATAGCTCACGTCGGAGTCACCAATTTAGAGGTATGAGGTGAGGGGTGTAAAGTTCACTCATCCTCTATAGAAAGAGAAGGATCCTCCGACCAGCCGGGTGTCGTGTCTGGCGGGCAACTGCCCTATGGTTGAAGTCGGGAGCTTGTATATATGTCGATCGCGCGGTAAACTCTAATTGCGCGATGCAGGATTTGTATGACGTCAGGATGTTGTGTGAAGTCAGGTCTTTTGATGCGTAGTTCACATGTGGCGATGTAGATGCCGCCACATCTACAATAATATATCTTATATCTTATTAATATTTACCGACCCGCCCCTGCTCCGCAAGATTTTTACGACTTGACAAAACATCGAGATTTCTTAGTTATCTATAAGTTTAATATTAATATATTATACACATAAACCTTCTGGAATACATTCTCTAAATGATGTTGAAAACCTCATCAAAACCCGTTGCGTATTTTAAAAGAAAAACGCGGACATACAGACAAACAAGCAAAGCGAATTTGTTTTATATAATATTTATAGAAAAAATATTTTAAAAAACTTATAATATTTACAAATGGGCACATAACAACTTATAACTAATTAATTAATAAAAAATAGCAAAAAGATATACAAACTTAACTAAAACTATTGTTAAACTGAAATATAGCTTCGAAAAATTCATCCGCATCGCTGGTGACTGGTAATGTACCCAAGAGACTGGCTACATTGCCACGTTGTATGGCAATGCTTAGCCTCTGCCCAAGGTAAAAACCAGCCCATGGGTCACGGGAAGTGTCAAATAGCGGTTTTGAGTTTTTTTTTAAGAGGCCATGAGAAAAATGTATAAAATAATAATAATGTATGAAATAATATGTATCTTTAAAATAATAATAAATCGCGCTTTTAATGTATGGCTGTGTGACCGCCTTGTTCTTCAAAACTCCGCAACGGATATTGATGGGGTTTTCACCAACATTTAGAGAATGTAATACATTAAGCCCAGGGTCGCGCGGACATATTTTTATCGCGGCGATTTTTTTTCATACACTGGATTTTCAACTCTCGGTGTTAAGCCGAGCATTGAGAATCCAACGCGTTGAGACGCACTCTCGTCCCAGCGCGTTAAAAAATCTAACAGTGTGGTTAGATTTTCAACTATCGGCGCTAAGCAAAGCGTTGAAAATCCAGTGCACGAAAAAAAATCGCCGCGATTTTATTAAGTCCGTGCAAACGTGGGCTTACATTTCAGTTAAATTGACAAGGGAGAATGGAAGGAGAAAACGTGATGCGTCAACGCCAAATAACTTGGGACGAGGGCAGGAAGATGATGATTATTTAACTTGGGACTAGATTTCACACTGAAACCGCGATTTTTTGACATTTGTTGACCGCACCCGTGATAAACAAGGGCGATTCACTACACTAGTAATATCTATAAAAATCGCTAATCACTTTTTGTGTCTGTCTGTGTGACCACGTTGTTCTTCTAAACCCCGCAATGGATTTTGATCTGGTTTTCACCGTCATTTAGACAAATTATTCCAGAAGTTTTATGTGTAAAAAAAAAGAAATTCTATTTAGTCCGTCAGTTAGATAATAAAAAAATATTAGACTCGTATTTTTTGCTTTATCATATTAATTAAAAATGACTTAGATACAACGCATTAGAGTTGGGGAGTGGGGATTGATACGTCACAAGTAAGTATAAAATCTACATACTCGTGACGGCATGGCACATTTTAACTCAATGTATCGCCGTAATCTTTTGATAACGTAAAAAAAGAAAAAATACGTGTATTTTTTATAATCTACAAGACGGATAAAAAAATTTTTTAGGCCTCATCCCTATTCATCAATAGTAAATTTGCAATAATAAATTAATCTCGTTTTTTTATCAAAAACCATGCGAAGCAGGAGCCGGTCCAGAATATTTTCATTCTTTGTAAGAAAATCTGTTTTCAAGTACTTTAATAACTGCAGACATTACAGGAGCTCCTTAGTTCTCTCTTACACAAAATGTTTTGAAGTACGAGAGGCATTCGTGAGAGTTGTAAAGCAGTTTGCTGAGTAAGTATATATCGTGTATTGTGGGCGCTTTGTTCGAGTTCCAATTAATGCCTGCATCTGAAGTTGCTGCAGCAACTGCGTTAGCTGATACTGTTTTGTGTAATGTTGGTAGTTTCTTGGAGTTTTGTGTTCAAATAATGATCACGTTTATTTTTGTTTTTGTTTAGCTTTCTTAAGAGGGAACATGACCTGCGATCTACATACAAATGCATTCCCCTTTTTTCTTCCTGAATAATGCCTCTAGAGCATTCATTTTTTTTTTCTAAAATCAAAGTCTGCTGTGACGTCCCTGTTATTTCCTTTTTTTCAGCAACTTATTGGTAAAGAAAATATGACCCACCAAAATTACAAAAAATGCCCCTTTTTTACCGCCGTGATTAGAGGACTACTCATCACTGAGGACACTAAGCACAACTGACATTTTTTGACAGTTGTATGAAATGGCTTTAGCACAGCAAATTGACGTAGTTTGTCAATTTGCCAATACAATTTTATTCCCTGACTTCAAACACGAAATTAAATATCCAATTTTATTATCCTATAATAGGACAGTTATAGAGTACTTATAGCTTTTATGTTAGGTACTCCACACCATCTTCACCATACAGCGATAGTCATTTCAACCACAAAACATGCCACTTTTATTCCGAGGCGTCGATTGAAACATTTTCGCGTAAGAAACGAACATCGCCGACATTTGCATGTTTATTGCGTCCGTCGTTAGCTGTTCAGGTGACAAACGGGCTTCAAGAACAAAATGGAAAAATATTAACAGAAGAATCACGGTTGAATTTGCTATTCGCACGAATTTATAACGGGTGAATCGAAACTTTTAAATAATAATAATAGAAAAAAAAATGATATTATTCGCACGAAGTTAATTTATTTATAGGTGGCTCGATTTCTGAAGTTGTCTATTCACCTACAAATAAATTAACTTGCGAATCGCCTCGAGAAAAAAACAACTTTTATAAAGTCAATGTCAAGTTAAACTTCGAATAGGCCCTTTTAAGGCACTTTTGAACCTCAAAATTTACAATAAAAATAGGTAGAATTGATTGTATCCGCTCCTTCCAAAAGGTAGATTTCGTATGGAGAAGAATGGGCAAGGAACTCCACTGTTATCTACTCTTTTAATGTTTTACAATATTTTGTATAGGTACATTAATTATATAATTATATGTGAAGACAATGCCCTTACAATAAAATTACTATACCACAATAGGTAAAAAGAATTAAGAATGAAGCGACGACCGATAAATTAATTATGTGATAGATACATGGTGCTCACAAATTTAAAAACATTGTAAAATTAGACAATTTTCCGAAACTTTTACAATTACTATGTCAGCGTGTGAGGAGGTTTTCAAAAAAAGAAAGAAAGAAAACACGTTTATTTGTGGTAAACATGACGCAAAAAAAAAGTACACAAAAGAAGAGGAGAATGTAAAATCAATATACACAATTAAATTAGCAACCAGTTTGATTTTGTCTAGAGTGTCGTGTAAAAGTGTCGATTCGCCCGTTTCGAGCGAGTAAATTCGTGCGAATCACCAACATGCCAATTGGCTACCGAAACTCCACAGTCATGGGCAATTAGGTTTTCTTTTTATAAACTTTACACTGCCTCGTTGGTAAGGTGCTCGTGTCTAAAAAATAACAGCCGCACAGGTCCATCGAAGGTTAAGCTACACTTGGTCTAGGGGTTGCAAGCGCTACTGCTGAGCATGAGGTGCTGGGTTCGATTCCCGGGTCAGGCTAAGAGTTATTGGGTTATTTCTGTCATGGCAATAGCCTTACATCCTATTACTTGGGACTTTAATTGGCGAAATTTGGGTGTACTATAGGTACACCTCTGCCTACTCTTCGGAGTTTACAGGCGTGATGTTATAATATAAACTGTATAGAGGCACGAGGAACAGGGTATAAAGTTCCCTCTATAGAAAAGGTTGGATCCTCCGACCGGACGGGTGTTGTGTCTTAGAAAAGGGTGGGCTACTGCCCAACGATTGATTTTTCTTTTTTTTTGGTCTAGCGCATCTCGTAGCTCACCTCTGAGGTCATGACTACTTAACCGGGCTTTCCTGTGGCTGCCTTAAACTACTACACTGAAAGCCTCCAGCCAGGGGAGACGTTGTTACATTTGTGTTCGTATAATTCGTCAAAATGTACTGAACAGCTGTTTTTTTTTCGCGATTTCAGGGTTTGTCCCATAGTAAAAGTTGTTCATAATGATGAGGACCTTAAGAGGTCTTGCGTTATTTACGTTACACCCTGTATATACTTGTCATGCGGTAAACTTTGCTTGCGCGATGCAGGATTTGTGTGACGTCAAGTCTTTGTTGTGGTAGTTTGCATTGTGGCGCCACACTGTGTACGATACTCACAAAAAATCTGTCAAGAGTGATCCTTCTCTTTCCCCTATTCTACGATATACCAAAGAATAATGTAATTTCTCTTCGAGGAGACTATTAGCTGCTCAATTTCGGATAGAGTTGTTTGATATCTGAACCGGAATTACGTTACCCCAAATAGATTGGGGGATCGAGACCCTATTAAACCGTATTTTGCAGTGGTTTATGTAGAATTATTGGGTTTGTTTGTATCATACTTTGTTAGTTGCGATAGGGTTGTTACGATAGAGAGGGTTGGTGGCTACTTTGGTACTTTGATGGCAACAGATTAATTATTATTAAGTTAAGGTAAGTGTCCTGTCGCTGCCGGCCGTTGTCGACTCGATGGTCGGCAGCGTGGAGTCCTGGGACGCGGTGGTATCCTTCTGCGAAACAGTCATTTCGCAGAAGGAGGCTGCGGAAAGGGAGCGGGAGATTGCTTCCGCTAACCCGATCCGCAGCAGACGCACCGGGCGTCGGCGGAGGGCGCATAACGCCCTCTTCCAGCCCCCCTAAATGGGTCCAGGGGCGACGGATCTGGGGAAATCCGTCGCCCCCTACTCCTTAGGACCCGAGATGGTGGCGCGTTGTGTTCCACGCGCGCCTCTCAATAACGTAAAGGGGGAGTTTAACACCTCACTCCCCCCTAACTCGAGGTGGCCCGCAGAGGCGGGCCGGCACTAGTCGGGGATCGCGGAAGTCGCATTAGATCCCGTGATCCCCGGTGCAAGTGTAAGACGGAGCACCGGGGTGGTTTTAGTCAGTAAGAGTCTGACAAACCCCTCCGCTCTCCCCAGGGCGGAGGACATCCATGAGGATTTCCCCCCGTAAAAAAAAAAAAAAAAAAAGTGTGTCTATAAAGGAGGAGATTTATGTTGACTCATAGTACTGTTTTTATTGGCAATATAAACTAAACTGAATGTTTGTCCCTAAGCGCTAATTTCACCAACAAACTGAACTAAAACGCGTTCAAGAGCTGTCAGTGTCAAAATTGATATGAAATATTGTACACTGACAGCTCTTGAACGCGTTTAGATGTGCTGAACGCGTTCAATTTGATTGAGAAAATACGCACTCAGTTAGTTTCATCCTTAGTCAAGTTTCAATTTTCTAGTAATTATCGTCAAAACTGATGGACCAATTAACGAGGTCGACTATATCTAAATAATTGAAATAAAAAATATGCATCTTAGTAAATGTTCAACAGTTAAACAAATTATAAAATTTCCATTCTACAGCGTGTTATAAAATATTTATGCAAAAACTTTTGTGAAAAACCGGCCAAGTGCGAGTCGGACTCGCGCACCAAGGGTTCCGTACCATTATCTATAAAAACGGCAACAAAAATCATGTCTGTTGTATGGGAGCCCCACCTAAATATTTATTTTATTCTGTTTTTAGTATTTGTTGTTATAGAGGCAACAGAAATACATCATCAGTGAAAATTTCAACTGTCTAACTATCACGGTTCATGAGATACAGCCTGGTGACAGACGGACAGCGGAGTCTTGGTAATAGGTAAAAATTAGTACGAAGCTATCAGCTTAAATTCTACGAAGGAAATCGACATCAAAGTTCAACGCTTTTCCATCTAATTCCCTAAACCATGTTCAGAACAGACTATCTGGGCTGAGTGTCGACAATTTATGATAATGTCTTCACGGGGACTCCAACACGACGGGCGATCTGTCTGTTGATTTTCATAAAATAAAGTAACATACGAGCAGAAAGGTGAAATGCTCTATTAATGCTCGTGCTCGTGGAGGATTTAAAAGAATAGTAGCAAATTGTGTATAAGTTGTAGTATAATCAGCCTATAACGTTCCCACTACTGGGACAGAGGCCTCGTCTGCGTGAGACGGAGTGGGCCAGATGTAATCCACAACGCTGGCCTAGTGTGGGTTGGTGCTTGTCAAAATATCTTCGAATTTTTGGTTCTAGGACATGCCGGTTTCTTCACGATGTTTTGTTTTACTTTTATTTTTGGTGTGAAAATGAAATTAAATGAAATTGTTTATTCTGTAAATAGGATATTGGAATCACTTTTACACGTCATCTTAAAAAAATAATTAAAAATTAGCTAGATGAGTTCGGCGTTTCCTATCTGACTACTCTGAGAAGAAAATCCGAAACAAACTCAGAGGTCACAGTCTCCATTAAAGTCCAGACATAATCTTGGTCAGGCCATATGAGGACCATGTAGGTTAGTGTCGGAAATGGTCTTTTGAGAAAAGAACCACACAGATTTGAGTGGACCTGTCCTGTCAGTGCAAGCATTTGTCAGTAATCGTGGAGCTCAACCCAGATCTTAAGGAGCTCAAAAAATTTATGGTAGCGCGCAATGTAAAGGACCCGCCTTTACAGTGCGCGCTACCATAAATTTTGCCATACTTGCGCACGCGGACGAACAGTACGGCTCGCGTACATCTTAGGAACATACCATGGACACCTTTGGACAGTCAAAGCAATCGTTCGCGAACACATCGCGTGCATGCCTCGTACCTGCCATGTGCTACCTCGGATGTTCTCAGTAGTTCGCGACCGTTCGCGGCACGTACTGTGCACGGTTCGTGCGCGTGAACTTCAATTACGCTGGTGTGGATCCTAGCACGCGACGTTCGCAACATGCGCGCGCGCTTCGAATGTGACGCGTCTATAGCTTTTCGAAGCACCTAGTGTGCACGGTTCGTGCGCGTGCGTTGCGCGTGCGCTGGTGTGGACCCGCCTTAACGCACGCAAAACTTTGTGTTTATGGGTTCATGCACTGGTACAGAGGTCGTGGGAACCTTCAATATCTCCAGAAGGTTCCCAGGTATGTTCCAGTACAAGAAAAGGATCACAATGATATAAAGAACAAGTGACTCACGGCTTCATTAAGTCCACGTTCGCGCGGACGTAAAAATATAGCGGTGGGATTTTATCGCGCACTGGATTTTTAACTCTCGGTGTTAAGTCGAGCGTTGAGAATCCAAAGCGTTGGGACTCACTCTCGTCCCAGCGCGATGAAAAAACACATTGTTGGATTTTTAGCTCTCGGCGCTAAACAGAGCGTTGAATACCCAGTGCACGAAAAAAAATCGCCGCGATTTTATTACGAACGTGCAAACGTGCGCTTAAGTGACTTTTTACACCCGTTATAAACTTCACACCACAGATATCGATCAGGCGTTTGTAAGTACTAAAATTTACAAGTTCTTACATTCATGAAAACACCATCAGTTTACCATTATAAGCCAGAGGAACACAATAAGTTACTTTAAACATTATTATAGAGAGTACCTGTTAAAAGCTTTACCGTGTAATACTATCAATAATTACTAGGAATAGGGGTGAGCAATCAACGCCTCAATGACACGCCTGCCAGTCAGTTTGTGCCAGTATTTTTGTTCTAGTGTGTGACTACATGAGGCTGGCACAGGACCGTAGGGATTGGAACAAAAAAAGAGAGGGAAGGGTCCCGCAGACAGGCGCGACGTGAACCTGGTGGAAACATTTATATGAAAAACACGTACTTAAATTGTTCAACCTCGCGCTTATGCTTATCAGCAGTAGGTGAAGAGCGTATATGAAAGAGCCAGTATACAAAAGTATAAAAAAAAAAATTAGGCTAATTAATTGTTTTTAAATAAAAATACTTTTTTTCAATAATCAAATAATAGTTATGGTACACAAATTAAAAAAGTAGGTAGCAATGTAAGAAATCGGAAATATACCCACTTAAAAAAAAGGGAAATTGGCTCTTTCAAAACAGCCTGTCATTGAAAGAGAGAAAGGAGAAACCGCGTGCTGTGAAAGAGCCAGATTCTATTTTGTAGAAACAAACTAGTTTTTAATTAATTAAAACCTCTTATTAGACTCAAAAATCTAATCAAAATTAAGCATAAGTGAAAATTACAGCTTTAGATCAGTCTCAAATAATGATCTTACAATAATCTTAATCATTCATATAATATAATATTTTTATTGAAATCAGTGTCAAATAATGTTGAAACTCGGAAATAACAATTATAAACATTTTTGGCAGATCAATCCTTTGTTACCTTATGAATCATGTGTCCATCCTACACATATTTTGCACTGGTACCATTCTTCTTGGCTCTTTAATAGACTCGACAGTTGGCTCTTTCAAAACATTTTTTTTTTGTATATATAACTACAGCTAATTTACCTTAATATCATAACAATAATATTTGCGTAAAATAATGCCAAATATATGCATAACAATAAAAATATTCATTTTTTCAACCTATGCTTTAAATTTCTTGGCAAAAAAAAATGGTAACCCAGAAATACTTACATTTTGGCTTCGAAATTTTCAATGCAGTCCTGCGACGCTATTTGATTTCCTAAAACTGTCAAATGTCTGTGAGTGACAGCTGTCCAGTGTTGATTTATAAAGAGTAAAATTGAATTAGGGTGGGATTTTGTTTAAGTGGCAGATCCGCATCGGCTCTTTCAAGGCTTGGCTCTTTCATACACACTCTCCCCTATTGCTAATGCTTTAAATATACATTTTTAGGAGGAGCGCGTGGCTAAGTAATAATAGCCACACGGGTCGATTCATCAGGTTAAGCTACGCTTGCCGGCGTTGACCCGTGGATGGGTGACCATCTTTACATTCCGAGACTCCTCCGTGCCTCGGCAAGTACGTTAAGCCGTTGGTCCCCGCTGTCTTTCATGGATATTTGACAGTCGTTACGTCGTCGTCGCCAGAAGCCCAAAAGTCTGACAACCAGATTTACCAAGGAGTATCGTATTACCCAGTTACTGGGTTGTGGAGGTCAGATATGCAGACGCTCCATGTAACATACTAGTATTCAGGTTAGACTGGAAGCCGACCCCATAATTGAGAAAAGGCTAGGAAGATTGGTTGCTGTAATTTTTTTTTTTTCTTTTTTTTTAAAGAAAATACCTTACTTAAACTTTTGATCACATTTGATCTAAAAATCAAAACATGATTAGGTATATTGTGAAAATAATTTAATTGAATTGACAGACAGAACAATTTTATAAAAAAAAAGATTTTCCCGTACCGGGAATCGAACCCGAGCCTCCTGGGTGAAAGCCAGGTATCCTAGCCACTAGACCATACGGGAGATGGTATGATATGTCAAATAATTTTACCATTTTTAATAGACGTGTTATATGTACCTATACATATTTAATTATTTACAAGGGGCTCGGGGCTACATAATAACAGCCGCAGGGTCGATCTTCAAGGTTAAGCTACACTTGCCGAGGTCATTCCGTGTGACCAATAGCAACCATCCATTACAATACCTCTGAAAGCACATTAAGCCGTTAGTTCCGGCTGTCATTTGTAGATCTTTGACAGTCGTTTACGAGTAGTCAGAATTCCGAAAGTCTGACAACCAGTCTTACCAAGGTATCGTGTTTCCCAGTAACTGGGTTGTGGAGGTCAGTTAGGCAGTTGCTCCATGTAAAATACTAGTAAAAATAAAACAAACAAGTGGTTTTGAAACACGTATTTTAAACAGCTGTTTGAAATAAAACATTTTTTTAATTAAATGTTTAAAATCACAGTTTAAAACAAAATTAAATAACGTTTTAAACATTAAGAAAAAAAACATGGGTTTAAATCAAATTTTAATAGCAAAAGTATGGAAATAAATGAAAAGTTATTAAAAAAAGAAAAGTACCTAAGTAAGTAGGTATTATGTTCACAGACTAGATAGTATATACTAGTACTAAACAAACTATAACTAGTATAACGTTGTTGTCATTATTATGTTATTCTGATCGTTTTTTGTAAATGCTTCCTCAGGTAAATTTTAACCCATAAATGCCCACGTAATACAATTCGGTGCGATGCGGGCAACTTTTTCAAGGGTAACTTCAATTACTTTTCTGATGAAAAAAAAATAAAACAGGTATTGTTCTTTTTTTAAAACGAAATAGGTGCACAAAGTAAGATAAATATTGAAAGAAAAAAAAAATTTGGACACAGTTCGTGAAACACATAATAACAAAATAAAAAGTGAAAATAATCTTATAGCAAAAATAGTGTGTGCCTCACGGCTGTGCCAAAAAGGTTCATTTCATCATTACGTTAGCCAGACAAATACTGTCTGACGCTAGTTTTCTAATGAACCCTTATGGACATGTGACATTGCACGGAAATTGTTAAAGTAATCCGTGGTTTATCGGTCAATGTCGAATTAAAATAGGCTAGAAATTAATTATATTAGGCATGATAGATTTGTGTTGATAATAAGTTTGGTAAATCGCTGAAAGAAAAAACAAAGAAAAATAAAATCTTATTTAAAACATTTTGAACTGTTTGTTTTCCAAACCTGGACTGGCAGGTGATGATGACGATTTAATTATTAACGATGAGAACATAATATCTTTTGGCGCGTGGTCAAAATCGGAACTAACTCCGCCATCTTGTTTTTTCAATACAATTTATGTGCCAATTTCACAATGTTTACCAACAACACCCTGTAAATGTCATTCAGGCGCCAAGAGATCCGTGCAGCACAATAATTTGTGGAAATTGTCGTCAAAACTGATAAAGAAATTACGAGGTCGACTATAAACATTAGGGTAAAAAAACTGATTATCAAGTCGGCAATTAACTAACAAAATCGACTTTTATTTCAACCCCTATTGTGAGGGGTGTCCTAGGTTCCCTAGGGAAGGGGTACTAACAATAGAACACAACCCTTCTTTACCGGTTAATGGTTCCTTTTGTTCATTGTGAGAGGGTCATAAATCGATAGGGTTTCTGATAAAATTTTGATTTTAATTTTAGCGTTTGAAGGTTACGTTAAACGCAAGAAATGGATTTATTTGTCACAGAAACACGTCCATACAAAAAAGTCGGTCGATTTGAAAAAAAATACAAAAAAATCTAGAATCAAACGAAAAAAAAAGAACTACAATCAAAAGCACAGAACAAAAATAGTCGGTGACTGTGACAAGAAGACTGTAGCTAAGTATTTTTTTTAGAATTATGGCGACCTGCTTAAGCTGTACTATTGTATAAAACTACCTCGGGAAATGATCTGATTGATAGTGAAAGCCGCATCAAAATCCATGAAAAAGTTTTAGTCTTATCTGCTACCCCAGACCAAATAAAAATCAATACATAGCGCCATCAACAGTGACGTGAGGCCGGTTTCGTAAACATATGTGCACTGGGCGGTGAGGTGTAGTTTGGTTGTAAATGTTTGCGTGTGAGCGTGTATGCACAGAGCGAGGTGTAGTTTTAGCAAGCTTCACTGTATTGTTCGCAGCGCTATGTCTTTGTTTTTTATTTGATCTGAGTCTGCCACAGACAGAATTGGTTGGGCGACAAAAATTTAAACAAGATATCTCTTTTAAGGGGACTACAGGACCTAAACATGCCTAAACGCAAGTTTTATCATCCCTAAAAGTACATATATGATCCACTGCAGTAAACAAAATCAGAAAATATATGTGATACTCTTCAGGATATATGCTAGTAAGATAGTGTGTTGAAAACATAATACAACTAATTTGATACGATAGAAAAAAAGACACCTCTAAACATTTCTTTTAACGATTAAAAGTCTTATTAATATACATTATGTATGCAAACATTCTGATTATTTGTCAGATTATTCTACAAGCAGCATATTACCGCAACAGTGTTTTAATTCTTTTTTTTCCAATCAATAGATTCTTTGAAAATAGATCATTAATATTTGCATTATTTCCTGCGTTGTGTCATCGCGTTTCTCTTTCTTTTCCATGCAGTCCGACAGTGACCGCGCTTTAAGACTCGAACAAACTAGCGCGACTTGTCGCGCGACGCGACATACACTGGTAATTGTTCTACCGTGAAGTTTTCTTAGAAATTGTTTGGTTAGAGTCGCGTCACGCTGTCGCCTTTTAATAGGCACCTCCTTTATGATGAACAATGTTTTGTAACAGAAGGCCAATTCCCGTAACGTACCGTAAACTGCCCTAACTTTGCCTGGCGTCCTAAGTTTGCCTATAATGAAAATGATGTAATATCTTTTTCATTTTACTTGTATGGCAATCGAAACTTTGAGATTTTATAGACAGCTTTAAGTTTCGATTGCCATACAAGTAAAATGAAAAAGATATTACATCATTTTCATTATAGGCAAACTTAGGACGCCAGGCAAAGTTAGGGCAGTTTACCGGTACTTAATAAAAATTGTTCTAAATATACATAGTTGGAATATCATCTTAGCGACTATCAAATGTCAAAAATGTAAGCAGGTTCGTTCGTTGTAAAATGTTTTTGACTGATATAAGATGCGGACGTTCGATCTTAAAATGACCGGAAAATGTCTTATTATCAGCTGCGAATCGAATAACTGAAATAAGAATGGAAAGTACCGACCCACATCTAGCCAATAAATCAAAATAATTAGAATTATTAAAGCAACCAGGGGTGACTCATACTTAGGCGTGCTACACCCTTGCTCGGGTCGGCGCCAAAATGGAATACTTATTGTAATTGTCCAGTAATTGCTTCGGGTGGGCTTTTTTAGTCAATGAATACTGCCGAATCAATCCGCCTAGATTCTTCCCAACTATATTGGGATTACACAGGTTCCAATCTAACTGGATGCAGCTTTTTCTTCTTTTCGTTAGTGACTAACCTGGTGTCAGAGATTTAAAAGAATGAAGCTTGGCAATAATTCCTTCTGCACATGTGGCTTCCCTGGTACCTGATTAACGGCAAATTATGTAAGAATCTATTAACTGCTCCCAAATTACCATGTATACATTTTTTATTTTTTTTTACATTCTTCTTTGACATAATCACCCTATTATTTGACATTATATACCTAAAATTTTATTTCAACTCTTTATTAGTGGCTTTTGTGGACATGATAATTATTGAGATTTGATACAGCCGTAATAGCAAACACGTCATTTCGTTTAAAATACGTTTTTATTTTTATTAATTTATTTATCTTTATATAGATTCTTCTCAATTTTGTGAATGTGAGAACGCTGTAGGCCTAGTGGACTGTAGATTTGTTCACCATCATTATTCTGTTAAGTACCTGGTACTTGTTGAAAGACCTACACTGTCCTCCCATACCTAATAACACTGTTATTTGTAAATATTGTAAAAGCCCATTATTTTTAAAAGAGTAACCGTGGAGTTTCTTGCCGGCTCTTCTCCATAGGAAACAACCAATTGGAACCGTGCACCTAGCTTCTGACGTTTCATAAGTGCCCATGTAGGTTTATATGAAATAAAAATATTTTGAATTTTTGAATTTTTGAATAAAGCCGCCCATGGGTCTGACTAGATGCAGATGAATAACAGTTTATTTTTATTTTTATGGAGCGGTACTCTATGTCTGACTTCCATAACCCAGTTACTGGGTAACACGATACCCCTTGGTAAGACTTTTGGGCTTCTGACTACACAACGACTGTCAAATATCTACCTGATGACACCCAACCAACGGGTTTATCGTGTTTACCGAGGCATGCAGGGGTCTCGATATGACCCATTCACGAACCGACCGCGGCAAGCGTTGCTTAACTTTTGATCGACCCGTACGGCTGTTACTGTTTAGTCATACATAATGTATGATAATAAGACGAAGCGCTATAATTTAAAAAATAAAAATGGCCGGCGTATTATTAGTTTGAATGACGTCATAGATTTTGCAATAAATGTGACATCAATATTCTTCGAATTTTTGTTACGCAATAATTATTGTGCAAATACATATAGCATGTGAACTCACAATTTTGCAGTTATTAACATCTCCCGTATGGTCTAGTGGCTAGGATACCTGGCTTTCACCCAGGAGGCTCGGGTTCGATTCCCGGTACGGGAAAATACCTTTTAGTAGTATTTCACAAATGATTAGAGATAATAGTCCACATACCAGTAAATTTCTTTTAGTAGGTACATATTTTTTGCTGCACTTGTGTCAACATGATACGAAATTGGTGTAAAACAGTTTTAAGAAAATAGTTATAGCGCTACAAGGTTATGCCAAAAGCGGAATCCATTTTTAAATAAATTTCAAGTGACATTTCACATAACAATTAAACAAAGTATGTTTACATAGATAGAGACGTTGTTGGTGAATATTCGTGAAGGTGTCACAAAACAAGATGGCGGCATTAGTTCCGATTTTGGCCACGCGACTTACTTTGTAGCGTTTATACTTATGTATACTTATTTAACACGTCTAATAAAAATGATAAAATCATTTGACACTTCCTCTCATATCCCGTATGGTCTAGTGGCTAGGATACCTGGCTTTCACCCAGGAGGCTCGGGTTCGATTCCCGGTACGGGAAAATCTTTTTGTCGTGTTTTTATGTTATAATGCAGGTATTGTGCCGGGTAGAGCACTATGCTAAGAAATGTTGCCCTGACTTCCCTCCTTCCAATAGCTACATATAAATGTCTATTGTCAATCTACCGGTCACCATTTATTTATTAAAACTATAAAGTCTGATACTTAGTATGCTTTTCATCGTTATTACTTTATCACCCTGAAGTTGAATGTCTCTTGCACGTCATAAAAAATTACAAGGTAATTACCTATTTACGACCTGTGAGCATTGTGGCCCAGTGAGTAGTGGTGGCCCAGTGAGCAGTGGTGGCCCAGTGAGCAGTGGTGGCCCAGTGAGCAGTGGTGGCCCAGTGAGCAGTGGTGACCCAGGGAACAGTGGTAGCCCAAGGAGCACTGGTGGCCCAGGGAGCATTGGTGGCCCAGTGAGTAGTGGTAGCCCAGTGAGCAGTGGTGGCCCTAGGAGCAGTGGTGGCCCTAGGAGCAGTGGTGGCCCAGGGAGCAGTGGTGCCCCAGGGAGCAGTGGTGGCCCAAGGAGCAGTGGTAGCCCAAGGAGCACTGGTGGCCCAGGGAGCATTGGTGGCCCAGTGAGTAGTGGTAGCCCAGTGAGCAGTGGTGGCCCAGGGAGCACTGGTGGCCCTGTGAGTAGTGGTGGCCCAGTGAGCAGTGGTGGCCCAGTGAGCAGTGGTGGCCCAGTGAGCAGTGGTGGCCCAGTGAGCAGTTGTGGCCCAGGGAGCAGTGGTGGTCCAGTGAGCAGTGGTGACCCAGGGAGCAGTGGTGGCCCAGGGAGCAGTGGTGGCCCAGGGAGCAGTGGTGGCCCAGGGAGCAGTGGTGGCCCAATGAGTAGTGGGAGCCCAGTAAGCAGTGGTGGCCCAGTAAGCAGTGGTGGCCCAGTAAGCAGTGATGGCCCAGTGGTATCGAACCCGACTTACTAGTTGTAGGTCGTGCATTCGAACCCAGGCAGGCACTTTACTGTGTGTTTAATTTCATCACCACTGCTCTCAAAACGGTGAAGGAGTGTGAGAAAACCGGCATGTCCTAGAACCAAAAATTCGAAGACATGTGACATCTACCAACTCGCACTGGGCCCGCGTGGTGGATTATGGCCCACTCCCTCTCACAGAGAGTTTTGTGTCCCAGCAATGGTAACATTATACGCTTGAAATCTTTGTCGAAAGTGATAAAGAAATTACGAGGTCACTAAAACATTTATTTTAATAATTTGCCAATACATTAATACAACACGGACACGATCTGATTAGCTCTTATACAAGGCTTATAGATTATATACTATAATAGATAAATAGCAACTTACTGACTGTAAGATAAAAACTAGGCTGTACCAATACCTATTGCAAATAAATTATTATGATTACGATAAAGTGAGGAATGAACTCATGAAAATGAACAATTTTTACTGTGAGACAAACTTAGAAATGTAAAAAAACCGGTCAAGTGCGTGTCGGACCACGCACAATAAAGGGTTCCGTAGTTGGGAATAAATTCCCAAGAACAAACTTAATATTGTAGTTGAAAAACATGTTCTGCCATACATGCCAACTGTAAATTTGTACGCACAATATTGAGCGATTTACCATGTTATTTTAAAACCATAGACTTCTTATAAGTTTTCCTGTAATCTATGTACCTTTCTATTATTTTTTTACTTTTGGCTTAGTAGTTTCGTTTGGGTCGCAAAAATTCATGTGTACCAAACTTCAACTAAATTTGTCCGGTAGATTCGAAACAAATTGGTTGTGACAGACGAACAGCCAGCCAGCCTGACAGACAGACACACTTGTGATCCTATAAGGGTTCCGTTTTTCCTTTTGAGGTACGGAACCATAAAAAAACAGCTGTTTCCTACATTTTGTCGAGTTATGCGAACATAAATAAGAAGCAGCAATTTCTTTTTTAATTTCAGGGTTGGACACTAAGTAAAGTAAAAGTTGTTAATTTTCATAATTATGTACAGACGCCAGCACATCAACCTACTACAATCTGTCAAATTTCTTTAATAGATTTTCAACATTATCACTAACGCAAAAGGTTCAAGGTTGATTGAGAAAATTTAACCGTTTCGGGTAGGTTGACCTGCTGGAGAACTTCATATCTAAGCAGTTTGAAAACAAAATCCCGTGAACACGATGACCACGTCTGTTACCGCCCCGGTTCTATGGTACTCCCTTAAACTAGGTATGTCTCCCGTTTAAGCTAACAACCTGTATTTACATTAACAAAGCAAACTAAGAACGATTCGTTGTATTCTACTCGTATATACATACATACGCCTACGAACTCACTGTCGGAATATTAATGACACAACTTGCAATGCACAGGAATGATAAATGAGCCAAGGGAATGATAGCATTAATTAACTGAAATAACATGGCCCCTTATTGAATGGGGGAAAGTGGGTGTATAAGCATATTAGGCATATACATAAATATATATACTAGGTAATAACAGCCGCACGAATCGATCGATCAGGTTCAGCTACGATTGCCGCGGATTGTCCGTGGATGAGTCTCTTTACATAACAAGACCGCTCCGTGGCTCGGGAAGCACGTTATGATCGGTAACAGTCGTTACGGGTCGTCAGAAGCCCGAAAGTCTGACAACCAGTCTCACCAAGGGGTATCGTATTACCTAGTAAGTGGGTTGTGGAGTTTAGATAGGCAGTCGCTCCATATAAAATACTGTTATTCAGCTGAATTCGGTTAGACTGGAAACCGAACCCACCATAAAATTAAAAAAAAAAATTCAAAATATTTTTTCACATAAACCTATAAGGGCACTTATGAAACGTCAGAAGCTAGATGCACGGTTCCAATTGGTCGTTTCCTATGGAGAAGAGCCGGCAAGAAACTCCATGGTTACTACATAGTTGGGAAAAGGTTAGGCAGATGATATATCAGCTCAAGGTCTAAGTGTAACCAGCACCATGCCTACTAGCTTTATTAATTTGTGAATAATATAACTCATCTAGACTCGAGAGCATCGTGTCCTGAGTCCTCCGGGTCGAGCAAAGAATTATAAGATTAAATATTTGTGTATTGGTTAATGAATATTGATCGACCTCTATTACAAGGGTCCTCAGACCAAATAAAAAACCAAGACAAAGTGCTGCGAACAATACAGTGAAGCATGTCAAAACTATAAGAATAGTTGGTCGCTGTGATTAACTCAAGACAATGTTTAAATGTTCTTTCTCCAGAATTAGCTTACTTACTGACAGGTTATATGAGTTTATCATTTATTATGTCAATTTATTTTAATTTAATTTATTGTTGACATAATCTACTCATTACAATGTTTTTTTTATGAGTTGTATTGCAATATGTGGTTAGCTAGCGACCTCGATATTTTTTTAATTTACCTCGATGGTCCTAGTTTCTCAATTACCTATATCTTCTAGTTACAGCTATATGTAAGCGGGCACGCCCTTTATGCCTGGAGGCTTTTATTTAGATATTGTTTTCGTTAAGTTATTTTTATTTCTGCTTGAGTATAGTTCTCGATGTTTTTGGTTGGTAAGCACACGCCAATATACTATATTGGCGTGTGCTAGTGCTAGCTGATTTAAATTATAAAATTAATAGCCATATGACATATGGCTATTAATTTTATAATTTAAATTATGTTTTGTAAAAAAATGAATCTATCAACACAAAACATAATTTAAATACATATTTAAAACATAATTTTGCATACTATTATATAGATTCATTTTTAATGTAAATACATTACGCAACACAAAACATAATTTAAATACATATTTAAAACATAATTTTGCATACTATTATATAGATTCATTTTTTTCTAACTGAACAGACAGCTGTGCTGCTGGGGAGTTTGTTGCACCATTTCTTCTTCCCAGCTAAAGCACTAGGAAGTGGTGAAGGGTGGGCGTTTTGGGGGACTGTCTTATGTAATTTTGACGTTCAAAAAGTGCTGATTCTCAGCCTAGTTTGAATAAATGACCTTTAATTTTGAATTTTTGACCTACCCAAGCTAAGCTGTAAGAAGCACGCTTCAATTTATTATAAGGGCACTAAAGAGACAAATAGAACTCGAAAAACCTATTGAGCCCAAGCACGTTAGGACTAATCGGATAGGAAATTGTCGGCGCTTATCGGCGCCGATTCGCGTTGATTCGGCAAAAAGTATGAAAATAGCCTGCACCGACCAGCGTTGACAACCAGCGGTTGTCGGTGCCGACAAGCGATATCATATCGGCGCCGGTTACCAGTGTTCTACATGAATAATAATAATATTACAATACAATATGCTTAATATCTAGCTAAAGTTCACAATAATTAAAAGGCGCACAAAAGTTGAAACCCTGACTCCTAAACTAGGAATACCAGTGACTTAGGAGTCAGTGTTCTACTGCCACTTGGACACTATAAACCCTTATGGAAATTATAAGCTAGTAAGCTAATATTAAACAAAAGAATGCGGCGTAATGAAAGAATAGTCATCCGAAATGCAAAAACAAAATGCGATCGCTAAATCATTTGAAACGAAGCCTTCCACTTTCTACGATGGCGATGGCTATATTGAACAGAGAAGAATACTGAAGGATTTTTTGTAAAGCTACTTCCCATGTACCTCATCATCTTTCAGTTGTTTTCATACAGGTTATGCCTGTATCCACGACAGCAAAAGATACTTGCTAATCAAACAAAGTGCACACAAAGAACGCCTCCTATTTCTATAATATTTCTCTCATCGTAGTTCACAAAGTAATATTTATAATTGTCTATGATCAATTCATCATACTAAGATGTACAGCAATAATTCTGTAGAGAAACTTCTGCTTGCTTGTCGCACAGACAGACGGCGGACAAAGTTTGTCGCCACCACTCCCCCTTGCTTACCCCACGGTACACGGTACCAATAATTTAGCGACATCGCTACCCTAAGTTTGCATCGTATCAACAGGAGGTGTGCGGTGGAGTGTGGTTTGAGTAGCAAGAGAGATACGTTACCACCTGAGTACACAGTGAGAAAAGCAATGTATGAGTCGGAAAATATCGGTAAATATCCCGTCGGAAAATACCGTCGGAGATATTTTCCGACTATGACCATTTTTTTTCAGACCATGACCTAGGTTAGAACATTTATTTATTTATTTATTTATACCACAATTATAACACCTTTACAGATTCATCCAAGGCGATGTTATAAATTACAAGGTCTGTAACACTTTTTTACAAAAAATTAAATAAAAATTATCTGTGATAGTAATATTTTTTTTAATTTGTTAATAATTTAAATAACATTATAATATACCTCTTTCAATTATTATTTGTGCCATTTGCATGAATTTCGGCAGGTTTTGCCCAAATATATCCTCCGACACCGTAACATTAATAATACGTGCGGCTCGTGACATAGGGGTAAACTTGAGTAGGTTAGTCCTAGCCGCTGGCACGTCTAACAGAGCGGGGCGGCGGCGCGCACCTACGCACCCGTCCGGCGCGCGCAGCCGCAGCGCTGCCAGCACCTCCGGGTGGTGTAGCAACCCTAGCAGTACGCGAGCCACGAATTTGACCAGCGCGACGTCTCTTCTTACTGCCAGTCTGGTGTACCCGACCATGCCCAGGACGAACAGACTCGGGTACATCAGAGGATAAAAGGGATACACCCCGTACTGTTTATGGTAAAGAAACCTAGCAAATTTGTTTTGAACCTTTTCCAACATATGGCTGTATTTCCCTTCATGCGGGTTCCAAATAATTGCACTCGTTTCGAGATGACTCCTCACAAGTGCATTATATAAAACTTTAACAGCTGCAATTTCGGAAAAATCCTTACACTGTCTCAAGATGAAACCGAGATTTCTGAAAGCCCTGCCGCACATCTCAACTATGTGCTTGCGAAACGTCAGCTCAGACACCATCTGTACACCCAGGTCTCGTACCTGTGAAACGCGCGGTATAAATTCGCTGTCCATCTCGTACTGATGCTGCAATGGAGCACGCGCGCGGGTATAGCTCATCACACAACACTTTTTAATATTAAAATGCAGCTTGTTGGATTTACTCCATTGAACTACATTATCAATGTCAGACTGGAGCCTATTACAGTCTGCAGTGTCCTCAACATTTAGGAATAATTTTAAGTCATCTGCAAACAGTAGACACTTCGCCTCTTTCACGACTGTTGGCAGATCATTAATTATTAAAATGAATTCTAAAGGTCCAATATTACTCCCTTGACTTACCCCGGAGAACGTGTAATAAGGTCTGGATTCATGTCCCGCAAACTCGACGTACTGTTGGCGTTCGCCAAGGTAGCTAGCAAAAAACTTAAGCAAGTGCGGTGTAAATCCCATTGCAGAGAGTTTGCACAAAAGTACGTCGTTATCCACGGTATCAAAAGCTTTCCGGAAGTCGAAATACGCTACATCCACCTGCCCCCCGGCATCAATGATGGGCGACAGGTAGTTAACAAATGACAACAAGTTACCCCCGGTACTGCGACCCGGCCGAAAGCCGTGTTGAGCGTCTGACAGTTGTGGTCTCACTTGTGTATAAATTCTTGTATGCAACACAGATTCAAATACCTTAGCGAACGCCGACAGCACCGCCACCGGTCGGTTATCACTCACGTCAGTGCCTGTACCCTCTTTAGGGACTGGTATAACTCGGGTGATCTTCCACTCGTCCGGGTAGTGACCCTCCCGCAAACACAAGCTGAAAACGTGCAACAAGGGCTCCTCAAAAACCATACGACAATCTCTGACAATGTAAGGTGGTATGCCGTCAGGACCTACTGAGCGTTTAGGCTTGAGACGCAGGAGCGCCGCGCGCAGGTCTCGCGCGCTGAGGCGGTCGACATGCACGCGCGCCGCTCCCGCCGCCTCGCCACCCGCGCGCTCCGCGGCTACTGGGTCTAACGCTGGGCGCTTTTCACTGTATACCGAGTGGAAATACGAGGCAAAACATTTCGCACATAGGATAGTTCCTACGTACTATCCTATCCCAACCCAGGTCATGGTCTAACCATGTGCTAAATTTCATTCAAATCCATTCAGCCGTTGAAGCGTGAAAGCGTACCAAACAAACAAACTCACTTTCACATTTATAATAAACTAGCTATTGCCCGCGTCTTCGTCTGCAATCCAGGATGAAAAGTAGTCTATGTTCTTCTTCTGGTCATGGTCTACCCATGTGCTAAATTTCATCCAAATCCGTTCAGCCGTTTTAGCGTGAAAGCGTAACAAACATACAAACTCACTTTCGCATTTATAATGTTAATTAGGATTATAGTTAGGATTCGCTTTTTCCCGCAACCTCGCCCGCGTGGATGTCGGAAAATATCCTACGGGAACGTACTACCGGGATAAAAAGTATTGTCCTAACCCAGGTCATGGTCTAACCGTGTGCTAAATTTCATCCAAATCCGTTCATCCGTTTAAACGAGAAAGCGTAACAAACAAACTCACTTTCGCATTTAAAATACTTACAAACTAGCTTTAACCAGCGAAATATCGCGGATTTCATTTTTTTTTTCATTTTATTTGTGGCTGCTCTTTAGGTCATGGGCTAGTCGAATATCAAAAAAATATTTGGTCTAGGTCTTAAGGGTGAGGCCTGAAAATCGATTCGCTGATACAATGTAGGTAGGTATAATTGATAATACACAAAAACAAGATTGATACATGAAATCAATAATATCGTATACAATAGGTACCTTATATCGTATGGTTTTAAGGTTGATTATTTATTTAGAAGGTAATGCCTTGACTTTCCGCTTGTGTAATACGAAACCTAATTACCTAATGACGTAATGAGATATGTGTAGGTAATGTGTATGTGTATACCTATCGGTGTCGAGGAATTTTAGGATAAACAGGAAAAACAAATAAATAAATGAATTTGTTTCAATGTTTTGATGGTTATATTATGTTTTGATGTTATGGTGGTTATATTATTATGTTAATAATAATATAACCACCATAACCAGTACTAAGTCAAAACATTGAAACAAATAGTTTTGACAGCTGCGCGCACAGACTGCATCTGCGGCGCTTGAGTCGCCGACGGAACGAAATGTTGCCATTTTAAATACTATATCATTTAAGAAGTATTCTATTTATTTTATTTTATTTTTATTTTTGATTTTCTTATTTCACTATATGCTGCACCGGTTGACGTCATCACGTCATTGCCGGCTGTCGCTGAAAACCAGCGCTGGGGCTCTGTCTTGCATAGGGTCGCAGCATTATGCTGAGCGATGGCCGTTTTGCGTGGATGTGACGCATATTTTCCCCCAATTTGTTGTTCTCGTGTTTTTTTCTTTGCGTCATATTTACCGCAAATAAACGTATTTTCTTTCTTTCTTTCTTCTAATATCGAAACTAATATAATAATGTTTGTAAAAAAATTGTTTGTTTTAAAGTTTATAGGAAGTATCTAAGTATCTCTGGAAGTAGGTATTGATCTAATTACGAAAATTATTTCATGGATTTAATGTTACACTTACACTGATTGAAATAAATTTGTTTTTAATGTATAATCAAAATATATATCTATAAATATATATTATGTATAATCTATAAATCAATTTGAAGAAAATACGGGTCATGTGCGAGTCGATTAGGCACATGAAGGGTTCCGTACCACCGCAAAATATTTAACACTATCTACATTTTTTTTTTTAAATACCACAGTTCAAAAAAATACGTTTCTTAATATAAGAGGTTCCAATATAAGAAACGTGTGTTTTTAGGCTTTTTATTTTTAACTTTTTTGAAGTGAGAACTTCTTTAGGTGCGTTGAGCACTTTTTGGGTGAACAAAAATCATGGAACTCGCGTCATCGTCACTGAACGCTTTCCATGAGCTATATATATAATATACTGTGTATATAGGTGTACTTATTGGGTGAACAAAAAGCGTGAAACTCGCATCATCGTCACCGCACGCTTCCCATGAGCTATATGTATACTGTTTTCACTTCTATCGGCAATCCCCGTATGTTTTTTTTAAATTACTTATTGTTGTAGCGTCAATAGAAATGTATAATCTGAATTTTCAACTGTCTACCTATTACGGTTCATGAGATATAGCCCGCTGACAGACAGACGGACAGCGGAGGCTTAGTGTAATAGGGTTCCGTTTGGCATCCTGCTGGTACGGAACCCTAAAAATTAACTGATTGTCTAACCTTATCGGCATATACTGATGATATCCAGTCCGGGACATTCATTGTTAAGCAAATTGATGGAAACTACGGCAATTGCAGTGTTATAGCCATTCTGTACAACTGTTAAAGACTGACAGTTGTGATTCAAATATGCGGATAATTTAAGTTGGTAGTATTGACTACCAACTTAAATTATTATCAGTTAAAGGTGGGTTATTTTAAACTAAGTAATTTAATTGATATGCTACTCTTTACTCAAAATATCATACTAGAATCTTAATTACGTCCCAATGTTATTCCAGAAACTCATAATACAATTATAATTGTATAGTCAAAATCAATCCTGGCCAGTGTGCCGCTGTTTGAAAAAACCCTTTAAAGAAAATAGTAAGACTGAATGACCGTTTCATAGTGTCTGTATTATCGTACAATAAATAGGTATTATGTTTGTATGTTACATTTGAAACTGATGAAAAGTGAAAACTGTTAGCATCTGCAGAATTACTGCAGAAAATAAAGTCAGGATAATTAACTAACGATAAGCACCAATGTGCTTATCAGTTAATTATCCTGACTTTACATCGACACAATGTAATATTTAGTGTTAGTATATTATTGTATTAAATTTTTATATTTTTAGATCCAATAACTGTTTTTTTTATAGATTTTAGGGCCTTTTTTCATTAATTTTGGTGGTGAAGTTTTGGCGCATTTTTTAGGTATAAAAGTAACGATCCTAAAAATGAATAGCATTGGCATGATGAGCTTTTAATATATATAATTTACGCTTTTCAGTACATAATTTGATCGTTCGTTTATGGAGAAAATACCAAACAAAAAAAAGAATTAATTTACGGCCATAAGTCCTATTTTCCAACTTCCACGCGGAAGAAGTCACGGGCAGAAAGCTAGTAGTTTATAATTGGATAAAACCCAAAGTTAATTTTCCTGTTTCTCACAATATATAAGCTCGATACCTTTGTTTTATAGCGTTATTATAATACCTTTGTTCCATTTACTGTTTCAAAAGCAACACAAGTCTAGTTTGTATTGCTTGAAAGTTTTCCTGGAAGTGCTTCAAGCCAAGTTGTTCACAAATAATTTTATATTTTGAGAATTAAAGTGAATCAATAAATCTGTTGAAGTGAAATTCGTTATGTCTGCCAATTATTCATATTATAATAATATGACAGATAAAATGAATGAAACATTTAATCATTCAATAGAAGAAGAAGTTAAAAATTGGTTACTAACTATCAAAGTCGAGAGGATTGTAGGAACCATTATGTTGGTGCTGACACTAGTAACGTCGGTGTACGGAGTAATATCGTGGAGCATCGTAAAGAAGTTCCGTAATTATAGAAACTATGTGTTTCTAAGTGCAATTTTAACAAACTATCTTCAAATTTTATTCTTAGATGACTACATTTTTTCTATATTGTTACTTAACATCTGTAAAGAACCACTGGTTATTAGTATTATGTCATTTGTTCTACGTAGATTTCGTAAAAGTTTTCGATGGGCATGTCCAAAGAAGATATTTAAAAAGTACCTTGTTTGCCTGGGGAGTGTCTTTGGTAACAACAACCATTTTGCTCTTTTCAGTTGCAAATTTTGTTGATTTTATGAAATTCAATGGTTCTGTTGATTTACTTCAAGTCTTCAAAAGGGGCAGTTCAATTTTAGCGTTGATAGGCAACTGTGGTTTATTCATCGTTATTGTACATTCAGTTTGTCGCAGTTTCAACACGAGCGCAAATACAGCTACTAACATCTGGCGTCGCTTGTACATTGCAATATTGATATTTGTATTGAGCGACGTCATTATGTTGTCTGAATTTGTTTTAAAACTAATATTTTGGAGGCACATAGAATTTTGTTTTATAGATATTGTTTTAAAGTACTTTAATACATTTGTATTATCCGTTTTTTTTATCGTTGTAAAGAGTAACCGAGAAGTATGGTATGAATTTTGTGTAAATTTTAGACAGATCGGTAGCAGCAACGCATAGGACTAACGATAACAACATGCATGTAATAAATTATTGTAATCCTGCTGATTGCCCACCGGCAGTTCTTGATGTATAATTGTTAAAAATAATTAATTAGAGGTGGTTGATGAACAATTTTAGTAGTTAACCAATGTATTTATAAATGATAATATACATTGTATAAAAAGTATAGCGTTTTCAGTCTACTACCGTTTACAACTTTTATACATAATTATAATTGTATTTGATTTATTAATAATAATTTGTGTTACCTAAGTAATTAACGCCACCTAGTGTAAATGTCTATATCAACTTATTGTAAAACTATCTTAGAAATAAAACAGTTTTTTTTTTGTTTTAACTTGCTGCGTCCCACGGTTTCATCTGCATAAGTCTTGACCCCACGGCAATATCGGGATATAAAGTATAGAAGCAACTCTCTATGTGCCAAATTTCGTCCAAATTTGCTCAGCCGTTTTAGCGTAAAAGCATATCAAACAAACAAACTCACTTTCGTATTTATAATATAAATTATAGTTAGGATTAGGATAGGACGGTTTAACTAGCAACCAGTCTTATCAAGGAATACCTAACGTGTTACCCAGTAACTGGGTTGTGGAGGTCAGATAGGTAGTCGCTCCATGTAAAATACTGGTATTCAGCTGCATCCGATTAGTCTGAAAGCTGACCCCAACACAGTTGAGAAAAGGCAGATTTATTGATGGTTTAACTAACGACCCGCCCATGCTTCGCCTGGTTTTCACGACTTGACAAGACATCGAGATTTTTTTATACTATTAATGTATTATACATATAAATCTTCCGGAATAAATTCTCTAAATGACAGTGAAAACCGCATTAAAATTCGTGGCTTAGTTTAGAAGAACAACGCTTTCACACAAACAGACACGAAAATCTACTTTTAAAACTTTACTGAAATAATACCAGCCAGGTACGAGCATTGATCAAAAACTGTACGACCTGTACAAAAAAAAACAATGCCAGTGACAATAGCAGTTATAATCATACTTAATCCCCCGCTTAAGGTTTTAGAAAGAGTACCAGAAGCCTCTAGATGTGACCAAATAAAGCAAGCAGTGTTAAATTACCATCTTGACAGAAACAGACACCTTCACCAGAAATAAGCATAATCCCGCGTCTTATTCAAAAGTAATCATCCCGCGAATACGCGATCGAGGCGGTACACCACACTCGTCTCCACAGAGTAGGCAACTCGTTCATGGGTCAATGTATACGCTTTTACAACAAACTTCCCATCGACATTCGAAACTTACCCATTAAACGATTTAAAAGCTGTATTAAAACCAAACTTTGTAAAAAAGGGTACTTTAAAATTTTTGATTATTTAGAAGATAAAAAAGCTTGGGATTGAGCTGCTGGCTCTGCTAAGCCTTGTGATAAAATCATAAAACTTGACGTTATAATTATTCAGTAAAATCATAAAAATATACCAGTATTATATAAACATTACATACAAAATGACATGATTACTTTGTACCTAAAGTATTACATTATTTTAAATTTTGTGAATGTGAGGACTACTATGTATGTGGATATTTTATTTTTCTTTCTCATTTAGTATAAATGATGGTCTGGCAGTTTGAGTAGTTTATGCGGCCTACCCAAATGTCTCTTCTTTGGTATTGTTCTTCGAATTGAGCTCCTTAAGTTCTGAGTTGAGCTCTAGTACCTAATCTACATGGTCCTCATATGGCCTGACCAAGATTATATCTGGACTTTAAAAAAGACTGTGACCTCTGAGTTTGTTTCGGCCTTTCTTCTCAGTGTAGTCAGATAGGAAACGCCGAACACATCTAGCTAATTTTTAATTCTTTTTTTTAAGATGTCGTGTAAAAGTGATATCCTATTTACAGAATAAACAATTTCATTTCATTTCAAATATCATTTTCTGTTCGAAAACCTGGAAAGCACTGTTGGCACGACCACTGTTCTGGTTCACCAAACGAAAAAGTGACATAAGCACGCAACGGTCGCGTTTTCGCACGACGCGTCGTATCGCTTTTAAATAGGAGGCGGTCTAAGCGTCTGCTTAAGCGTGTAACGTTCTTAATATCATAATAAGTTATTAAACTAATTCGCTTATAACTTACACTGATATCTTCCTCTTACTTAACATTGGTAATCCACCGCGCGTGAGCCTGTGTTCAACTTTATCAGCTCGAAGTGACGACGCTAAGATTACAACTCAATGTCTCAATAGCGCTGATTCCCTTGTTCACAAACTTAAATAAAATTAGAGAATTTACATCTCTTACTGACAGAATATAGCTCGAGAAAAGGAGGATGATAGTCATGAATTAAGTAAGAGGTGTCACATTCGCTTATGGCTTGTATTTCACCGTGTTTTGAAAAGAAAAAAAAGAAAAAAATAATATTTTATTTGGGACACGCACAGGAAATACAAAACAGTAAAAAAAACAAAACTATATAACAAAAAAAAAAGGAGCTTAAGTATAAAAACTAACAAAATAATAACGACCTGTGCGAGGCCAAAAAGGCCCCTATCTCAGCATAATACAGCGATTAGTCTATGCGTTCAGATATAATAGCTATAATGTTTGGAATTTTTAGGTAAGGCACCTCTCGGATAAAGTGCCGTTAGCGGCATAATAGTGGCACTAGCTCGGCTTGGTTAAAGTGCCGTAAGAATTGTATTGGCATTGTCACTGTCACTGTCACTTGTTATTTTGTTTGATTGTTGAGGTTAGTTCGCTGTAAAACACCACATTCCCAAAACATTACATTTTCTTGTGCCTAAACGGACTCTGGACCCGTTATGTGGTCACAGTTCTAACCTAACTTAATCTACCTTTCAGCCATTTTCATTTGCTAAGCCAAGGGGTTATGGCTATACTTAAGTTTAGCCGGCTATAGATGAATGTAATTAACAATAGCCTTTCCTCAAAACAAAATGACAGTGACAATGACAATGCAATGCTCAACAATCAAACAAAATAGCAAGTGACCGTAACAGTGACAATGTCAAGGCAATGATTACGGCACTTTAGCCGGGCCGAGGCAGTGCTACTAATATGCCTCATATAGCGGCACTTTATCCAATAGGTATAAGGTGCCGCTAGCGGCACTCTATGCACTACCTTTAGGTTAACTTATTAGGTTGGGGAAAAAGTCTTTTCGCATTATAGTATGTATGAACTTGTAATAAAATCTCTTTGGCTATACTATGTGTATCTGGCTGGTTTTGGTATCATTGAAAGTTTAAATTTTAAAGAACATAATTCCAAATTCAAATTAGGAAAATGTGTGATTTTTATTTGTTTTTCGTACTGTCAAGATGAGTGAATCTAATGAAGAAATTCGATACATTTTAAAATTTTACTACAAAAAAGGTAAAAATGCAACGCAAGCCGCGAAAAAAATTTGCGATGTTTATGGACCTAGTGCAGTGTCTGTGAGAGTAGCACAAATTTGGTTTAAGCGTTTTCAATCCGGAAATTTTGATGTCAAAGATGCACGTCGCTCTGGTCGCCCTATTACGGATAAAATGGATGCCATTTTTGAAAAAGTGGAGCAAGATCGGCATATTAGTAGTTACGACGTAGCTGAAGAACTGGGAATTGACCACAAAACAGTTTTGGCGCATTTGAAAAAAACTGGGTACACAAAAAAGCTCGATATTTGGGTACCTCACGAGCTCACTGAAAGAAACCTAATGAACCGTGTACTCATTTGTGATTCTTTATTACGACGTAATGAAACCGAACCATTTTTGAAGAAGCTGATAACTGGTGATGAAAAGTGGATCACGTACGACAAGAACGTGCGAAAAAGGTCGTGGTCAAAGGCCGGTCAGGCTTCACAGACTGTGGCAAAACCCGGGTTAACTCGCAACAAGGTGATGCTGTGTGTGTGGTGGGATTGGAAGGGCATTATTCATTATGAGCTGTTACCACCAGGCAGGACCATCGATTCTGAACTCTACTGCGAACAACTGATGAGATTAAAGCAAGAAGTTGAGAGAAAGCGGCCGGAATTAATCAACAGAAGGGGTGTGGTTTTTCATCATGATAACGCTAGACCTCACACATCTTTAGCCACTCAGCAAAAATTAAGAGAGTTTGGCTGGGAGGTGTTAATGCATCCGCCGTATAGTCCTGACCTTGCACCTTCAGATTTCCACCTGTTTCGGTCTCTTCAGAATTCTTTAGGCAGTGTCAGGTTAACATCACGGGAGGACTGCCAAAACCACTTGTCGCGGTATTTTGATCAGAAGTCCCAAAATTTCTATAGCAATGGGATCATGTCCCTACCTACAAGATGGCAAAAAGTTATCGAACAAAATGGTACCTACATACTTTAGTTAAATGTAAACATACTATGTTAAAAAATGTTTTGAATTTTCTTAAAAAATACGAAGAAACTTTTTCCCCAACCTATTATATTGACAGCTCATACCTATACTAAATAAATAAAATACCATTAAATTGAAATTTGAATATCAACACATCTGTTTTTAGAAGTTTTTAACGTTATATCTAACCACTTTTTCCAAAAAATATTTTTGAATAACAATAAAAATCATCGACCAGAGAGGTTTCTTCTATAACCTCTATTTCGATCGATGATTTTCCAATAATCAAAACAAAGCAGTCAAATTGTAAGTGGCATTACAAATATGAAATAAGCATCCACAGGTACGTCTTCTGATGCATTTGTTTACATGTTCGTAAGATACTTTTGGCAAGAATAACAAATTTTCTTCTTCGTGTTCTTCATGTATCAGTCATACATACTTAAACCACACCTCCAAGGATTCAATAGACAAAATTTACAACTTTGTAATACTAGTAAGTGCACCAAGTTAAACGGGAACCGTAAAATAGTTCAGTTTTCAATCCAGTTAAATGTTCCAGCCGTTTGATGTTCGGAACTTTTGAACAGTTTACAGCCGAACGTTCAGTTTGATGATTTTGGAATATTTTATGGCATACTCGAGTTCTGCCTGGAGTTATGTGAAAGTAATGTTCTTTTTATCAATTATTTTACCAATTATGGTACTAGCGTTGCATTTTATGTTTCCCTTTACCTGTCCATTAACAGATACAACTCTCAGACTGTCCAATTTCTTTGGTTAAAATTTGATAAAGAAAATAATATTTTGCAATATTATCTGTTCTACGTAAGTATTGTCAGCGAATATATTGTCTAACAAATTGACACGTTACGTCAAGTTGCCGCATTATAGCTATTTCATACAGCTGTCAAAGAATGACAGTTGTGATTTGAATATACTGACAATTTAAGTTCACCTGTCAAAAGTGTCAAAGCGCCTATCATTTCTTTAGTCGTGACTGAATGATGAACGAACGAATGAAACAAATGATGAACTCATTATAATATATTTTATATTCATTGCCAAAATGCAAGACCTCTTGTCAAAGTGGCGCCAACTGATGGCGTGAATGTTCGTGAAAACTATTTTTTTCTGTCGTGACTGAATTTTAAACGAATGAATGAAACGAATGATGAACTCATCATATATTTTATATTTATTGTAGAAAAGCAAGACCTCTTGTCAAAGTGGCGCCAACTGGTGGGGTGAATTTTCATGAAAACCCTTATCAATTATTTTTTTTGACTTCACATAACAATTTTAACGTTTAGCTAACTACAGTCAGTAGAGACCGGTCAAACAGGAGCTGTTACTGCTACATCCTAAATGGACGACTTTTAAAAACAACAGATGTCGAACACGACTTTTTTTTTTTTTTTTGTGTGGGAAATTATCAAATAACTTCTCCCGCTCTGGGCGGAACAGGAGGGCGTGTCAGACTCTTACTGACTAAAACCCACCCGTGTTCCTTCCGTTGCCTGTATGTTGCCAGGGGCCACGGTATCCCTTTCGGACTTTCCCGCAACCCCGGCAGGCATTGGTCCTATCGGACCCCTTCACTTGCTGACATCTCTTTGAGGCGCGCGTGGAACACAACGCGCCGTCGACCCGGGCTTGGTCCTTATCGGACGGCGAGCTACCCATTGCTCACTGTCCGCAAGCCCGCGCCCACGGTGGCCGGGAATCGGCCTGCGATTCCCGACGTCCAGGGCGTCTCCTGCGGCGGCTAGGGGCGTGAGGGCGCGAAATTTGCCTCTCCCTAACGCGTTCTGCCTCCTCCTTCGCGAGCATTACTGCTTCGCAGAAGGAGGTGACGGCCTCCCATGCCCTCTCACTCCGTACCATGGCCTGGACCAGGGCCGGACGCGAGAGATCCCCGCCACCGATCGCCTCCACGAGGACACGGCGATGCTCTGGCCAAGCCGGACAAACCTCCACCGTATGCTCAACCGTGTCCTCCGGGCGATCCACGCAACGATGACACCCGGGCGTTTCCTCCCGCCTGATACGAAAGAGGAACCTCCCGAAACAACCGTGTCCGGTGAGGACGCCGTGGCGCCTCTCTAGCCACTCCTCAAAGAGGGGACTTATCGCCGCAATAGTGGCGTGCCCAGCACTGGGTTACGACAATCGCACTCTCCATGACGCCATGAGATCCCGCCGGAGCTCTGTCCGCTGTGCCGCGATTTCTCGCGGAAACGGAGTTACGCCCCGGCGTTTCGACTCCTCGCGCCACTCCCAGATGTGCGCGAGGACTTTTGCCTCCAGATCCCATGGCAGTAATCCGGCAAGGAGGCTCGCCGCCTCACTGGAGACCGTGCGGTATCCCCGGACCAGCCGGGTGGCCATGACCCTCTGGGACGCGTTCAACCGGCGGGCTGGCCGCCGCCTCAATGAACGCGCCCAAAGCGGTGCCCCGTAAAGGGCCATGGACCGCACGACCCCGACGTATAGCCTCGGGCAGGAGGCGTTTGAACCCCCTTGATTGGGCAGGAGCCGCTTCGAAGCAGCCCCGGCCCGCTCCAGTCTGGGAGCCAAACGTCGGAAGTGCTCCACGAAGTTCCACCGGCTGTCGAGGACGAATCCAAGGTACTTCATCGTCGACTCGATGCCGATGTGAACTCCTCCTACCGTTATTTGGGACCCCAACGGTGGCGCGTTCCGAGGACCATGAAAACACATGGCCTCGGACTTGTGCAGAGCCACCTCGAGTCCCAATTGCCGGATTCTGTCCACGATTGTCGCAACCCCGTGTGTCCTTAGTTCGGCCGCCGCCTGGTGCGACCTCCCCTGCGCCAGGACCAACGTGTCGTCAGCGTAGCAAACGACGCTGACGCCGATAGGGAGGTCGGCACGCAGCACCCAGTCGTATCCGATGTCCCACAGATGCGGCCCCAGGACCAATCCCTGTGGGACATCGCACGACATCTCTCGCCGGTTCCATTCTCCCTGGTGACCGGGGTAGATGACGGCCCTGTCCGTCAAATAGGCCTCGACCACACGACAGAGGTAGGTCGGCATCCGGTGATACCGGGGTGCCTCCCTGATGCAACTCCAGGGCAGGGTATTGAAGGCATTGGCGATGTCTAGAGACACCGCCAAGACGACCCCACCCCGGGCCACAGCGTCCCCCGTCGCCGCGTCGTGAGGGCTCGCACGCGCATGATGGCGTCCACCGTAGAGCGCCCCCTGCGGAAACCAAACTGGCTCTCCGCCAAATCCGGCCCCACCCGCACCAGCCGCCCGACGAGGCGGTCTGCAATGACTCTTTCAAACAGCTTGCCCACCTCATCGAGCAGCACGATGGGCCGGTAAGCGGACGGAGAGTCCGCAGGGCGCCCCGGCTTCTTGATGAGGACCAGTTTACACAGAATTATGCTGAGTGGAAGCCTTCTTGTCACAGTCATGACGTGCAGCTGCCAAATATTTATGTTGTTTATATTTTTGTTATTTGTATGCACGTGTCTCTGTGACAAATAAACCTTTTTTTCTTTTCTTTCTTTCAGTTCCGGCGTCTTCCAGCGAAGTGGGAACTGGCCCCTCTCCAAGCATGCGCTTAGGAGCCCTCTTAGTCGAGGCCCGAGAGCCTCCAAGGCCAGGATCCAGGCTTTCCCAGGTAAGCCGTCGGGTCCTGGGATGTCGAACACACCTTAAAACAAGTAAAACACAAGAAAACAATGGAGTTATATCAACAATATTATAAACATGAATCAAAAGTATACTCTTCTGCTACTGTGTAGTCTAGCTTCACGCAGTATCCTCAAGGGAGCGAGCAGAACAGTGACTGCAACACTATCAGTTGTATCTTGTTGCACATGTCAAACTTTGTTCATGTTTTGTTACTTATTCAACATGTTTGCTTTCCGAGAGTTCATTTCATTTGTTATTTTACACGTAAGTATTTGAATACACATTTATTTAAAAAAATTATTCGTATTTCGATATTCAGGGTGTTTTAAAAATCTTTTCGAATTTCGATATTGAGGTACAGACGCCAGCACATCAACCTACCTGAAACTGAAAAATTTTCCCAATCAACTTTGAACCTTATGCTTTAGTGATAAAGTTGAAAATCTATTTAAAAAAATTGACAGATTTTAGTAGGTTGACGTGCAGCTGGCGTCTTTACAAAACTCGTAATTACCTTGTCTGAGGTGTCTGAACGAATCAGGGAAAATTAATTGTAAAGCAAATTGATACCATACGTCAATTTGCCGTGTTATTATATAAAGGGTCAACTTAAATTAGCTAGCGAAATCCTTCACCGGGTTCTTCCGGGTAATTCTCGACCGGGTTAAGAATACAACAATCCGTTCCATGGCTAAAATAACTGATGTCACTCGGAAAGCTGCCACGCTTAAGACGGTGAGATATGCCAGTCGCCTTGAGTGGCTTGCGTGTTCTGTGCTGAACTCACGCAACACATCGTACGTCCAGTCAGTAATTGGACTCGACACTCAAGGAACGCTGCCCCAAATTAGACGCATTATTAATTTAATATAATTGTAGTTCCAGAGATTACCGCGTTTAAACAAAAGACTTCAGATTTGTTATATTAGTGGAGATTAATTAGTATATAGGGTCAAATCTCGTGGCTAAGTAATAATAGCCGCACGGGTCAATCCATCAGGTTAAGCTACGCTTTCCGGGGTTGGTCCGTAGATGGGTGACCATCTTTATATACCGAGACTCCTCCGTGCCTCGGAAAGCACGTTAAGCCGTCGGTCCCAGCTGTCATGCTTGGATCTTTGACAGTCGCTACGGGGCGTCAAAAGCCCGAAAGTCGGACAACCAGTCTCACCAAGAGGTATCGTATTACCCAGTTACTGGGTTGTGGAGGCTCCGTGTATTCAGCTGCATCAGGTTAGACTGGAAGCCGACCCCAACATAGTTGGGAAAAGGCAGGCAGATTGAGTATACAGGGTCAAATCAAACTAGCTAGCGAAACTAATCAGATGTGATGGTATCGATAGCGTAACGTTATAGGCTGATTATGCCATGCTATGGAGGTAGCATTGGAAGGCCTTCCACAAGATGGACTGATGACCTTGCAAAGGCCGCAGGAATCCGCTGGATGCGGGAAGCACAGAATCGGTCGAAGTGGCGGTGCTTGGGGGAGGCCTATGTCCAGCAGTGGACGTCTTTCGGCTGAAATGATGATGATGATGATTATGCTTTGCCTCAAGTTGCAAGGACTGACGTAAAATGGCGTATTAAGCGGGTTTTACTGTAAATACAAAACCTACCTTACAGTACGACATTCAACAGAAATATACCATAATAAAATATCCCCGATAAAAAGGCCTAGTACAGACCCAGCCTAATTAAATAGCCCTAACTTCAGGCCAACACATAACATAAACCCCTGAACACACTGACGTGTAACTCCACGTCTGGTGAACCTCAGTGCAAACCGATGCGGTCTCAAGGGACAGTAGTATGTACCAGCTTATTTGTACGAGACGAACAACTTTGTTCATATTAGTTTGTTTGTCTGGCAAATAGCTGGAAGGTGGCTTTGAAAAATTTAATGTATGATTGTGTTTGTTGGGTAAGGGACGGAGGTTATTTCTCTTTGTGTTTAGGTAATAGTTGAGCGTAGTAGATTGTTTAGGCAGTCACTCGAGGTTACCCTGCAAGGTGAAGGTCATCCAACTGCCATCTGGCTAATGCTTCAACGCAGCTGAACGGATTTGAAAGAAAAAAAAAGAAAATACGTTTATTTGCAACAACATGACGCAAAATAAAGAACACAAAATTAAAAAAGAAACAAGTTTAAGGAAAATAGGACATCGCTCAGCATAATGCTGCGACCCTATGCAAGACAGAGCCCCAGCGCTGGTTTTCAGCGACAGCCGGCGTTGACGTTATGAAGTCGACCGGTGCAGCATACCATGAAATATAATTAAGATATAAAAATAAAATAAATACCTATACAATAATTAATTCTACATAAATAAATAAATTATAATATTAAAAAATTGCAACATTCCGTTAAGTCGGCAATCGACTCGCGCGCCGTCGGCTTAGAGTAATCTGTGCGCGCAGCTGTCAGAAAACTATTTGTATGACGTTTTGACATCTGGTTACACAACAATTAGCATGGCGCATTCGTATAATTATGCAATGAATGTAATGATTTGGATGACATTCGGCACACGGATTGACTGTGACCTGGGTTGGGACATAGGATACTTTTTATACCGGTAGTACGTTCCCGTGGCATAATTTCCGACTTCAACGCGAGCGAAACTGTGGCCAAATCTAATAGTCTACAGAACTGTTTGTGACTTGTAGAAGGCATTTTCACGGGTATTTTCCGATAGCAAAAAAGGTAAATAATAAATATCTTCTCGATAAGCGTCACATTCGCGCCTTGAACGACGAGGGAAGGGAGTGCGGTGTCTTTGGTTTTGAACTTTTATTTTTTGCCACCGACTTCCGAAATTAAAGTTGTTTTTCACTTTGTAATGTATTTTTTGGAAGTCGGTTGTTGTGTTTTTGTAAAAGTTTTTATTTTTCACTTTTTAGTTGTGTTACCTACCCCACACAAATAAATTCGAATACCACTACCTGCTATGCAGTGACAGGAATATTATAACATCATCCATATAGACGAAGTAGGAAAAATACGTATTATTGAAGTTAACTCAAAAACTATCCAAGCAAAGTTAATAAAATTTACATATATGGAACTACCTCTGAAGATATAACCTACCAAACAAAAATATAATCTTCATAATTGGCGGGGTAATCGCGTAACCAATATACAAAAAAAAAATGCTGTTGAATTGAGAACCATTTTTGATGTCGGTTAAAAAGGAATTGAGAAACCCGGAAAAAATCTCGATCAATCTGTATTAGATTCCAACATCTTCTATCCCCAGACCTAAGCCAACTCCTAAAAGAAATATAGAGGTCCTAATCGAAATAAATTCACACCTACGAATAAAAAAAAATCTAACACATGTAAATCACGGACTAATATCCAATTTTCCGTCTATCTAGGACCCTTATAACTCAACAGGATCCCGGGAACGCGCTACTCTAGTGACAAAAACTGTCCGGGTAGAATGGGACGCGAATGGAGCTATAAATCTCTGGGATTGATTCCCAGGATTCCGTGTTAGGATGTCCGCAGGTCAGGCAGTATTATTCATTGAGGTGTTTGGTGTGAAGGGTTATTTTCATTGTTTTAACCTCTAACGCCCGGTTCGTATGTCAGAAACGGATCGTTCTTCTCACGTTTTTTGAGTTTTATTAGTCTACAAGCAATGTGTACGGTGGATTTCCCCACGACAGAAATGACGAACTTGCATACAAACATTCATCTCCTATTTAACCCCTTTACTTTATTTAGGGGGTTAATTTTCAAATATCTTTCCTTAGTGCACGCTTTCCTTATATAATCCTAATGCTTTTTTACCTGAGATTAGTGAAATAACCCTAGCGGTTTAAGATTTAGGTATCTTAAGTAGAAAGTTGTAGTAGCATGGTGTAAATGCTACTAACCAATGGATATACATAGATTTGATGTTCATGTTATGCGACATGCCATAAAAGTAAATATTTCTAGTGGTTCCAACAACAACGACAGCGGTCAGTGCCATTTGCATACAGCACATAAAACGCTCGACTATTTTGCCTTGCTCTCAAAGATAACAAGCTAGAACATACATATTCATCGCACAACAGTAAGTCTTTACTGTACTCCAACATATTTTATTTACGCGAGCAATAATCTTAAGTGTGGGGCTTTCAGTGCAACAGCTCGGAATACCCGATGCAGGCATGCCGTATGTAAAAAACTATGCAATTGTGTAAATGGGTGTGCGGTTACAGTTGGACGAGTAGTTCCGCGTTTTGAGTTTGTGGTGCGGTTGTATTAGTTTTTGTTCGGAGAATTAATATTTGTGGAGTTATTGAGTAATTCATCATCATTACTGGCCTTTATTCCTAAACTGGTATATTAAAACGTCTTTAGACATGACGTCACTTAAGAAGTGATGTCGCACTCTGGGTATTCTGCCTCGCAATCAAGTACCAACATCGATGGCTGGCTAAGTTTTTGAAGTGAAGAATATTGGCGTAGCAACTAGTGAGCCTGACCCATAGGCCTCTTCACAGAGCACCAAAATTAACAGTCTTGAGCAAAATGTTACCATACCCACCACGACAAAAGATATAAATTATACTATACTCCAACGTTATAAACCTATCCAATACTTCAAGTTTCTGAATTATCCAAATCATAACTTGAGTAAATTTAGAGCTCTTCTTTGTTATTAGACTTTCTAATAAGTTCAGCCATAGTCAAAATAATAATCAACCAAGGATGTTGCTCAAAACTGTATTTTTCTTAACAAAATTCCCATTGAGTGGTGCCAATGCTCAATACAATCTGGAACCTTAAATCCAACGTAAAAATATATATAACTAGCTCTTCAAAGCTATACAATTTCATTGACAGCAAACTGGGAGTCGTCCGATACAATTTGCCCGTTCATTCCTTCCGGCCAACGTTGAAGTTCGAACAATCGAAGATCCCCGAAGGCGAGGACTTTACTTTACTCCTATTCTTTTTACTAGTTTGCTGAGAGAACGGATTTTTAGTTTCGTTCGAATTTGACGGTTATTTTATGATAGTTTTTTGTTGTGGGCTATAGTTTGGTCTTCATTGATGAAGTCTTTTTCTGGCACCTTAACAAATAACTTCCTTGAGCCAACAATCTTAATGACTTTTACTTCACTATTTACAGTGCTTTCTTAGATAACATACTACTGACCCGCCCCTGCTTCGCACGGTTTTTATGACTTGACAAAACATTGATATTTTTGTAATTATTCTAAAAACAAACTGGTAAAGACCTAATGCTGCCAACAAAATATGTCAGAATAAATATAATGTGTCAAGTGTCAACCACTACTCCATACATTTTAGTCATTGGCTTTTCCTTCAGACAGATTATTTCATATCATTACGCCATCTCATCATTTTTTTGTATCTATCGTGTCAACGCCGGCTGTCGCTAAAAACCAGCGCTGGGGCTCTGTCTTTCATAGGGTCGCAGCATTATGCTGAGCGATGACCGTTTTGCGTGGATGTTTTCCCTAAACTTGTTTATTTTTTTATTTTGTGTTCTTTTTTTTGCGTCATGTTTACGTCAATTAAACGCATTTTCTTTCTTTCTTAAAAATCTGTCTGAAGGAAAATACTTCAAATAACCAGTTTCATCCCAAAGACCCTTCAATAAATCGCTTTCTAACCGATTATTGCGATATCATTTTCTGCAATACTGGTATCTTTATTATCAATACTGTTTAGTAATAACCTCTGTTCAGCATTATTGCATTTTTTTCCGTCATCGCTATAGTCCGCTTATCTCCCTGTTTAATTCGTTGGAAAATTGCGATCGATCTACCCGCAGTTTAGTTTTTATTGTTAGTAACCGACGAGAGACGGTATCAATTTGAGAATGGGAAAAAATATGATTCAGCTTTGAATTGACGTATCCCTCTGTCCTTAAATATTCGGATTTTCTTTTTTTGTAGGATAAAATAGAGGGTTTAAGTACATTAGTGACGCTTTATGCTTTCGTTTATTCCATCCCTAATGGAAAATATGACAAGAGTAAAGCCAGCCTCGAAACGATGACATCGACAAGAGTTCATTTGATTTTGTACAAATTTATGTTCCACGATACTATACCAATGTGTATGAGCGACATTAAGTACGCAATGTAATACATTGCATAGCTTCGTCGAGCCCTTGTTACCCGAGCTCGTGGTGTATCAGTGGTATTAGAACCAAACGGCCTGGTACGTGACGATGGGAAGAGACCAGACGCGTGACGTCGTTGCCTTGGAAGGTGGGTAGGCCTCTGGTGTGGGACGCAACCTGTGTCGACACCCTTGCACCATCTCATGTTCTTAGCACGGCGGGCTGTGCTGGTGCCGCTGCTGCGGCTGCTGAGACCCTCAAGGGCCAAATACTGTAACCTTATGGGCAACTACAGTTTTGAGCCGTTTGTGGTCGAAACGCTCGGGTCATGAGACCTGAGTGTCCGTCTCCTTTTTAAGGAAATTTCTCGCCGACTGAATTAGCATTGCCATTCAACGTGATAATGCTGCCACTCTTCTGGGCACGTTTCCAGATGAAAGCGAGTAGCTTCGACACCTAAGTATCCTTTCGTTTTTGTATTTATCTGTATAATTAGTTCGTAAGTCATTTAATACTTTGTTCACGTAGTTCCCCGCAATAGACGTGATAATAGCATGCTATGTCTACAATCCGCCAAGACAGCACTTATGAGTAAAAGTGTCTACTGCATGGCTCCAGTAATATTTAATAAAATACCGAAGAGCTGCCGATTGCATTATTTTAAAAAACACTTCGAGGCTTTTTAGTGGTGAAGGGTTATTATAATTTAAATGAGTTCTTTAATGAAAAATATTTTTCAAGTTAGTATGTTTTTTGTGTATCTTTTGCATGCCTACATGGTAAAATATGACTGATTAAGTATGTCTTATTTTTGTTAACCTGTATAGTGTATACCCATATTTGCAATATAAAATACTTGTGTAAATTTCAAGTTAAGTTAAATATTGTAAAACTAACAAATAACATTTTATAGCGAAACATGATACAAAATTATGAAACAAAGATTATACAGACAAATAAATGAATTCTTGTTGATGTACCTATACACTCGTAGCTAAATAATAAGAGCCGCACGGGTCGATCGAAGGTTAAGCTAAGTTTGCCGCGGTCGGTTTGTGTATGTACCACGTTAAGCCGTTGGTCCCGGCTGTCATTCATAGATCTTTGACAGTCATTATGGGTGGTCAGAAGTTTAGGTTTCGAGCCTGACAACTCGTCTTACCAAGGAGTATCGTGTTATCCAGTAACTGGTTTGTGGAGGTCAGATAGGCAGTCGCTCCTAGTAAAATACTGGTATTCAGCTGCATCCGATTAGACTGGAAGCTGATCCCAACATAGTTGGCAAAAGGCTAGGTAGATTGATTGTATCTACAATACATCTATTTGAAGCTGACTGTGTGATGTCTACATGGGTAGGCACATTCTTTTTTAAATGATTTACAACTCTTTGGTTTTTGTTTATTTCAGTATTTCCGTGTGACTCGTATATCTGTAGACTTAAATTTATCATAACCTTTCAGATTATTGACTGCAGGCTTTATCCATGGAGCTCCTAACCCAGTAATGAATCTAACAAAACTATTTTCCAAAAATAAATTGGAATATTTTGATTCCAAAGAAATCAAGATAATTATTTTTGTCGATCCCCACATTCACTCGCCACCAGTTATAATTACTTTCCTACCATTTCAAACCGCAAACTGAATAAAAGTAAAAATATGAAATTAATAATTAATTAATTCACGGAGCGACCGGCTTATACAAACTCAATTAACTTAGTAAGGCCCGAAGAAAAATCTGCAGATGACAAGTCTAATTTGCAAGGTGGGGGGTAATTAGTGACTTTCAGATTTTTAGTTGCCTAGCTCAAACTTTGAAAGCCAGAGGATTTCATTAATTAATAGTATTTTAACTTTAATTGTTATTATGGGTATTGTTTTGACGGGCTTGTTTATTGGTTATGATTGTTGAGTTGATGTCTATTTTATTTATTTTGTTTTTTTCAAGTAGGTCATGGAGTTCCGGATTTTTATAACAGTTACCTACTGTTTTATGAAAAGGGTACTTATTCCTAATCCAATGTCGGTCCGTATGTATGTCTGTCAGCGGGCTGTATCTTATGTCAAAGTCAAAGTCAAATAATTTATTTCAATTAGGCACAACAAAAGGCACTTTTGAACGTCAACATTTAAATAATAATTGATTCTAGTTGCCCCTTCCAAAAGGTAGTTTTCGTATGGAGAAGAATGGGCAAGAAACTCCACCGTTACTCTTTTAAAATGCACAGTAATATGTACAGTAATAGTTCTTTATAGACAAGAGGTTCACAGATTGTGTATTTCTATTACCGATAGTAAGAACAAATAATTAAATTAAAATTAAAGGTTTAATTTTATTTTATTTTATTGTTAAAATAATTTAATTTTCACAAAAAAATTAACATTTAATTTTATACTTCCATACAAGAAACGTGTTTTTTTCGGCGTTTTTTTGCTAAACATTATACAGTGGTACGGAAACTTTAGTGGGCGAGTGCGACTCGCACTTTTTCCGGCCAGTTTTTTATTTTTCTAGGCAACTAAACACTTTATGCAGTGAATTCTTTCACGTGCAACTTGCAAAAATTTTCAATAAACAGATAACTTTTATCAGAGGAATAAATATGATTGTTTTACAGTTTTTGTGCCTATTCTAACAAATATTGTAAAAACATGCAAAAGTGAGTGTGTTTATTTTTTACGCTTTGACGCTAAAACGGCTGAACGGATTTGCATGAAATTTGGCACATGGGTAGTTCATTACCTGGTTTAAGGGGTATAGGATACTTTATATCTCGGCAGTACGTGCCTGTGGGATAATTTCCAATCTCCACGCGGGCGAAAACGCGGGCAAAAGCTAGTAGAAAATATGTCAAACCGTCGTATTTATTCTTTAGATAAAAATTAACCCTTTCCCTGTCCCATGAACCACTTATAGCTCAGGTTGATTATTCAACTTGTCACTACTTTGTGGACAGTGAAAGTGTTAACTGATAGATTTATTTATTCTCTTAATTTTTGACATCGCGTCGTAAAAATCTATCTACAATCTGTCATTTTGTCTTTCGTTACTTCCCTTCCTACGGAGGTTTCCTCACACTGTTTTCTATCACCGTAAAGCTCCGGTTTTCTAGAGGAAAACACTCCAACTTACTTTCATAGCTAACGTGACAGTGACGTAATTCAGCGGTAAATTGCAGACGGTATGTAGTGGCCACCCCTCTTCTAGAAAACCGTAGCTTAAGAGCGTTATCACACTGATCGATTTGTGTACGTGCTCGCTGCGGGTGCGAAGCGAAGTAGCCGCGACTACGCGACGTGTTCTCCGTGTTTCCATACACTCATCTCGCTCTTTCTTGTATACACTCACGTCAATCGCTCTCTTTACAAAACCGCGGCGAACTCGTTGCGCAGACGTGGCGTGCTCACTACGCACACGCAACGAGAGCGATAAGTCACGTGCAGACTGGCGCCACATCGCCTCGCTGAAAACACGCCCTAAACGGCATTCAAAATTCAGGTGTTGAATTTGAACTTATTTAAGTTCATAATCCTTTGGAACACAACAAAATACTATTGACAATTCATTACAATCCTTCAAAGTTTTTCAAAGATTTGATTACAATTGATCACTCCGATCTTGGTTATAAATCAAAACCAACGATAGATTCAATAGCCATCAGACTGTGACAGATGGCTTCATTTCGCCAACCCTGATAAACTCCATAAATCACTACTAGAACCTTATCATCTAGCTAGTAAGGTACACTATTGAAGGATAGTTAGTTTTCGGTCGGAATGTCTTTTTGTGGTTTGTATGATATGATAGATTCGCTCCAAATGCCTTTAAATTGTCCCGTTTTGGAAAATTTAACGATTTTGTTACTTGTAATTGCAGTTTGGGATTACTTATTCATATTAATTAATTCTTGTTTTCGTGATTGATTAACCGGAACCAAGTTCTTTATTGTTTATTATTTTTCAATAATTAGATTATTTTTCTATTGGTAAAGTATTTTACCAAAGACCACCAATGAGTGTCTCGCCAATGACTGTCATTCGTGGATCTTTGATCTCTGTCGTTAGAGGTCGTCAGAAGCCCGGATATCTGACAACCAATTTCACTAAGGGGTATCGTATTACCCATTAACTGGGTTGCGGAGGTCAGATAGGCAGTCGTTCCGTGTAAAATACTGGTATTCAGCTGCATCCGGTTAGACTGGAAGTTGACCCCAACATAGTTGCTAAAAGGCTACGCAGATGATGACTCGAATCACCAACGAGTAGCCAGAATGTCATAACAAGTGTTCCGTACTTGTAAATTATAGGTTTTGTTTTAATATGTATCATATATCGAGTTTATTTATCTTTTCTATATGCACGTGTTTCTGTGACAATAAAACAATTGAACATGAGCTGTCTATTGACAAGAAAGTTCTTATTTAACCCTTAAAACGATCAGCTATACTATCGGTTCGGAATTACTGACAAAAAATACATTTTAGACCGATATTTATTATTTTTGCTTCAGGGTTTCCGCGTCATTTTCCCCCGACCACCTGAGACCAAATGAAAAACCAAGACAGCGCTGTCAACATTGACGTGAGGTTTCATAAACATGACGTGTACACTTAGTGAGGTTTAGTTTGATGGTAAATAAATATGTGCGTGTGAGCGTGTATGACAGAGCAGAGGTGTAGTTTTGGCATGCTTCACTATATTTTTCGCGGAGCTATGGGTTGTTTATTTTTTGGTCTGGGCCGACCGCACGAAAACGAAAAAGGACAATTACCAATTTACTTCACCCTAAAAAACTTAACATCGTCCTTATGAAAATGTTAGTCCCCCATATAAGACAACAGCACTCGATCATCGTGTTTTCAAGGAGCATTTACATCCTGCTTCGCCTGGAGGTCAAAGAGACAAATAGAGGTGTCCCACGTCTTATTTCCCCGGGGTACACCTCTCATAAGTCGCCGGCTTACCGCTGTTTACAGTAGAGGTGTCCCTTTCTTACGAACGATGCGTGTTAGATGCAAGTTAAAATCAATGGAGTTTTAAATTAGTGGAGTGTGGAAAATTGTTGAAATGAGATGTTCTTGTTATTATAGGTACCCACGGTTATATTGGCTTCAATAAAAGGAGAAGATGATGCATTTGACGGGTCTTTTTTTCATGAACAACGATTTCTCGACGATTACTGAGCGGGAAAGATTCGATGTAAGTCGGTAAGTCGGTTGCAATTTGGCAATATTCAAAAAACAAACTACATTTATACCTGCCAGCGACTTCCAAAACTAAAATGTCGATTGTTTTTTTTTTTGACAATTTTTTTTTATCACGATTACATTATGTCATGAATGAACTTCGAATATAGAAAGATAGTCGATTATACAAGAAATTAAAGTAAATTGACCGGCTCACCGCGAGCATTCGCTTCACGATTTTTTTTACAAACTTTCGTTGCGCGAGCTTCTGTTGCGCAACAAACAAACTAACATCAATAGTGCTCGTAAACGAATGTCTGATTCGCGAATGAATGTTCGAAAAACAAATTCGTGAAGCAAATAAGTACTTGCAGTGAGTATCGTTCTTTATATCTATACCGAAAAGCTAAAATATAACTTACGAACACAACACGATAGGTTCGTCATAGTAACTGATATTTGCGAACTCCGCCGCGTCAGAATTTTGCATATTAATATGAGCATCGAGTAACGGACATTATGCAAACTAAATTCAATTATATGCGCGCATTTTAACGTTGCGCCATTATTGCCGATCAGTGCGAAATATTGTTATATACAATGTTTTACAACAGTGTGTTGTGATTTTATGATAACTACATTTTCTGCTGTCCGCCACTAGCGAACCGGTATCAAATATACGACTGGACTTCAATTTTACAGAAATAGAAGTGCAAGAGTTCAATTACCTACCCTATTCATCAAAAGCAAACTCAAAACGTGCAATTAACAAAACTCCAAAACAAAACGCTATTTGATCATGACCCGCCATCTTGAATTTCACCTACGTGTTTGGGCGGCCTTTTCATTTTTAGAACACCGATTATTTTGACGTCACGAACGCTTGGGGATCCATTCGTAAATGTTTAATGCAATTTTTAAGAGGTCCTTGAGTTCCGTACGAAGTATTCTGCCATTGTTCAAACATTTTATAGGCGCCATTTGCTTTTTGAATATTTGAATAGCTTAAGAATTCCAGGTTGTACTGTTTGATGTTGTAAGTGTCTGCAGCATCGTAAAGTTTCGACTGTGTGAGTGTGCACAATGACGGTAATATTTTCATGTGATTGTAATGGACTGTTTTGAGTTTTGAATAAAATATGGAAATAAGGCAGGGAGATTTTACTTTATTTTTATTACTTTTTTTTTATATTTTACTTTTTTGCAAATGACAACTATGAGAACGCACTTCTTCCAAGATAACGGACCCCCAGTCAAAGATACTGGTTAACAAGATAACGCATAGACATAGAAACAGAATAATATAAGCAGAAAAAAAAAAACACTTAATTTTCATCATCGAACCACAGAAGACATTTAATTCGATTCCTGTCTTGAATAACGAAATGCACAGACAAAATGACGCGGCATTTTAAATAAATAAATTCAATGGGCAAAGGAATTTGAGCAGCCATGATTGATGACGTATTTACAGGCGCGCCTCTGATTGGCTGATTTGATTTTCGGAAAGACGTTCCATTCCTGAATTTAACGTTGGCATGACGAACATTTTGATTCGTGAATTGAGAGCTCATTAAGATTTTTTTGTTAAGAAAATATGTGAAAAGAATTTCGCTCTTTGAATTGTATTTTGTAGCTAAATTGAATGAATGGTGGGATATTTCGTTATTTTTACTGTTGTAATGAAAAGAAGAAATATAATTTTGGTGTTTTTTTATAACGAGCATATTTTCACATTTTATTTCACCTTAAACGATTTCACTTTCTTGTAAAGGTCCTTTTTATACGAATTGCGAGTTTTTACTGAAAAGTGAGTCCTAATCCCTATGCCTATTACTAAAGAATATGATCAGTTATCATTGGTGTCGATTCTCTTATCACAAATGCCTCTAAACTAGACTAAAAATCACCAAATTTTTGTTTATTCCTGTAAAAACGACGATTTCCCATTCTGAAATAGACTAAAGTGACACAACTTAACTATATTTTAGTTTGACAGCACTGCGTTATTAATTTAGTGGAAATGGCAATTTCGTTATTCTGAATTTGACGTGTTTCACCTAAAATTTAGATTTTCTAACTAAATCTGACTATTTTTAATCGCGATTAAAAATAGTGTGGAATACAATTAGTTGTCATGAACTAAAATTTACAACAACACCTCGACTTGAGGTGCAAAAACAGTACTGTGTCTTTTTTTTCTTTTCTTTTGCTTATATCTTGAAAATGGTGTCGTATAGAAAAATTATGAAAATTTTGACCCACTTTATAAACCCCAAAACTTTATAAACCCAAAACACTTTATAAACCCAAAACTCAACATGAGTATGTAATAATTTTTCATATTTTCCATACAAAAAGTAAAAAATTCCACATAAAACACGTCGAGGCTGCCCCAGCTACGCACCTCCGGCTCTAAAAAAAATTCACGGGGTAGGGCAAACAAGTACCACGTGGAGTCGCTATTGTCAAATTCGATTTTAGTTGTGTCAAAATTATTTTTAAATGTAGAGTTTTTTTATGCAGAATAGCTTTAAGATTCTCATAGCCAAGAGTAAAGAATTTTAGTGATAGTTTAGTTCGGTGTACAAGAGAATCGGCACCAATATCAAGCTTTCTTGCATCTTATAGTTTGTTGACCTCATCAATTAATTGGCTTATTGGTGAGTCGCACGTATTTACTCGCCCGAAACGGGTTAATCGACACTTTTAAATAATATTATTTTTCTTGGGGCGATTTGCACGAAGTTAATTTATTTGTAGGCGAATCGACAATTCCAGAAATCGATTGCCTCAAGAAAAAGTAATATTATTTAAAAGTGTCGATTTGCCCGTTCCAGGCGAATCACCAACATCCAATTAATTAAGTTAATGATATAGTTATTTCTTCTTTTATAAATCGGCCTCTCACAACACTATTCCGCTTTCCCAGAAAATAAAAATACACTTTCTTTTGTAGGATTTGAAGGAAAATTTACGAGTTTCCGTCTAAAAGATTCGTATGTTAAAGCGTGGTAGGATTCGAAGCTAAGCCCTCGGCACTCGGCATTCATTTCACGAAAATAAACAAACATATTGAACGGAGTAATCTACAAACGATCGTGAATCCACCACTGGGTGGAAACAATGTTTTGAGAGTGTAGCTTTAAAATCAGAGGGACTCGACAGCGTATCAATAAATATTACCGTGGTTAAAAATAATGGAATAATGGTTAAAAATATAAATGGTTAAATATTACTATGGTTGTAACTTTCTAAGTTTCTTCTTCTATTCTAAGTTTCTTGGACATCACTGACATCGGTGAAGGAAAACATCGTGAGCAAGCGTGGTGATCATGCCTTCTCTGTATGAGAAGAGGCCTTTGTCCTGCAGTGGGATAATAATAGGCTGGAATGGCAGCCATATTGTACTTATGAGAGCTGTGTGTTACAATTTTCATAGGCTGGCATGGCAGCCATATTGTACTTATAAAAGCTGTGTGTTACAATTTTGATAGGCTGGAATGGCAGCAATATTGTACTTATAAGAGCTGTGTGCTACAATTTTCATAGACTGGCATGGCAGCCATATTGTACTTATAAAAGCTGTGTGTTACAATTTTGATAGGCTGGAATGGCAGCCATATTGTACTTATAAAAGCTGTGTGTTACAATTTTGATAGGCTGGAATGGCAGCAATATTGTACTTATAAGAGCTGTGTGCTACAATTTGGATGTACAGTAAAGTATATTCTATTTTAGATTGAGTTGATAATAAAATATAGTAAAACCTATCATGTGATAATATCTATGAATTGAAAAAGAAATAGGTACTTACATAGATATCAGAAAGGTTATGGGCGCACTATAAAGATAGACATACAGACGTTAATTGCGTTTATGATGCTTTTTCAGGATTTCAGTGCCGAAAAGTAAGTTAAAACGAACAGTTTTTTTTTAGAAATCGTATTTTTTTTTAAGTATCTATTAGTGGCGCTTGGAAAATTATAAGATTCTGGAGGCGGAATCTGTAAATAATTCCAAAAAAATAAGGTGGAATGGGGTAAGCTTCACAAAGAAAATGCACACAGCTGATTTAGAAATTCACTTTCAGCGGTTCTCAATGTTACGTGGAATTTGGAGTTGGTCCCAGCTGTCAATCATAGATCTTTGACAGTCGTTATGGGTAGACAGAAATCCAAAAAGTCTGACAATTCGTCTTACCAAGGAGTTTCGTGTTATCCAGTAACTGGTTTGTGGAGGTCAGATAGGCACCCGCTCCACGTAAAATACTGGTATTCAGCTGCATCCGGTTAGACTGAAAGCTGACCCCAACATAGTTGACAAAAGGCTAGGCAGATTGATTGTACCTATATATACATCTTTTTGAAGCTGGCTGTGTGATGTCTACAGGGATAGGTACTTTTTTTTTTTAATGATTTCCTTCTCTCTGGTGTTTGTTTATTTCAGTATTTACGTGTGGCTCGTATATCTGTAGACTTAAACTTTCAGATTATTGAGTTCAAGCTTTATTCACGAAGCTCCTAAAGGCTAAAGGCTCGTGCAGTTGCTCGACTCAATTTAGTTGAGAAACCGCTAAGATGATGGTCATGCTGACTTTTAGTAATAGGTATTTCATATACCTACTGCAAACATGGAACAGAAATTGTCTTATTCATCTAAAACCGCTTCTCTCGTGGCCTCAATTTGAGGAGGAAGTTCACTTTGAATCGAGTTAAGTGAGCACCATGCGTTAAGAGCATTAAACTTTTTGTTGCGCCCACAGACGCTGTCAAATTGGGCGTGAACTGCGTATGGGAAGGGTCATAGAATAAGAACGGTTGGTAGATGTGACAGAATTTCATTTAATGTGCCAAATCTAAGGCCAGGTCGCTACTCAAAAGTAATCAGATACAAACTCAAATAACCAATTGAGTAGCTAGAATGTTACAGCACTAGTATCTCAATGGCGGTCGGTAAACGACGCGACTTAGGCGCCATCTCCACCGGCGAGAAAAGTGCGGCGATATTCTCGCCATGCCATCAAAATCAATAGAAACTCTACGGCGATAACTTCGTGGCGATAATTTTAAAGGCACAGCGTGACTATCGCTTTGATTCTCTCGTCCGTGGAGATACGCCTTACTGACGCGTTATTAGTTAGTTTGTGATTGGTCGTCTTTATGGCATCAAACAAACCACTAAGGAACGTCTTTGTCAATCGATAAATCAACAATAGTGATGTTCGATTTTAACCTTCACATTTATCGATCGTTAGGTAACAAGCGACAGTTCCTAACGATCGATATATGTAATCGAGCAAATCTGTAACAAGCTGGCAGATCTTATTGAGCGTCAAAACACAGCATTTTGAGCGATAATCATGACAACCATCACAATTCGAGCAAATCGAATAGGCACCTTTAGCGTAGAAAAAATGACATTACATCAGTGATAACGATGATGGAAAAGCTAAAAATAAATGTATGCGACTGACATAACAAATAAATTAAATGAAAATAAAAAGCCTTATATTTCTTGCCAACCTTAACGAGTTTACACCATAAAAAAATAAAAAATTGACATAAGCTACCGAAAAGGCTTTTTCAAAAGTCAATCCCTTTGAAAAGCGTTGCACGTAATACAAAACGGTTTTAACGATTGCCACTTGTCTAGGCCCTCTGATTCTCTTATCTTCACTATTGCAGAAGCAACCTACACATTGAAACAAAATGAGTTATTATGATTACTATATAATAAAAATTATCGTTTGTGATTTCCGAGTTAAACTTTAATAGCTATATGTAAACGGGCACGCCCTTTATGCCTGGAGGCTTTCATTCGGGTATTAAGTTCTTTTTACTTTTTTGTTGGTATATTGGCGTGTGCTAGGTGAAATATAGAAAATAATTTTATTTAATGTTTTGTGTTGCGTAAAGTAAATTATTTTGCATAAGTACTATTGTATAGAATCAAGTTTTTCTAACTATTCAGGACAGCTGTGCAGCTGGAGAGTTTGTTGCGCCACTTCTTCTTCCCAGCTAAAGCACTAGAAAGTGGTGACGGGCGGGCGTTTTTGGGGGGACTGTCTTATGTAATTTTGACGATCGAAAAGTGCTGATTCTCAGCCTAGTTTGAATAAATGACTTTTTAATTTGAATTTGAATGATTTTTCTTTTATTGACGAATTTCTCAGCAGCAGCCCGGAGCCGTGATTTGTGCCCGGTTGTTGGCAATAGACTCGCCCCCTAATATATGGGACTCAAACATAACTGGTAAAATGTGGGTGTAAGGTACACCTTTACCAATTTCCAACAAAAAAAAAATGTTACACCTGTTCCTACACTTCGGGTAATTATTATTATTATTATTTATTTATTTCGAACACAAATGATTCATATTGTTGTTAGTAACACTTATAAACTACGTTAGCAATATTTTACATTAAAATAAAAATACAAATAAAATAGAATTTATAAAAGATATCGAAATTTAATTTAATTTAAATCAAATTACAACAAAAAAAAAATACTTTCATGCATGATTTATGTTATGTGTGAAATAAAATGCCACATCTCAATCTATATAATCTCGTACCTACCAAAGTGGAAAATAATAAAAAAGATTCAGAATAGGTACATAATTTTGCAACCTTTACAGCTTCGAAACGTTTTACGGGAGCCATTACTTTGTATCTTCAGATGTCGTGAGGATGTGAAATCTTTTGAATTATATATACGCGTGTGAAAGTCATTTTCTTTTTGATAAATAAAATACGCGGAATATGGTAAGTAATGACGCAAGTAGGTACTGCTTAGGAAGGAATAGGTACATGACAGAGAACACCTAGAGCAGTTTACGATTTTCTGAGTGAAAAAAAAAATTGATAGACATCGACATTAATCAATGAACATTACGGAATTTTGATAATCTAACATCGTAGTTCCTATTAATGTAAGTACTAGCTAATGCCCGGCAAGGGTTGCAATATCGGCCGATTCCCGGCCACCGTAGGCGCGGGCTTGCGGACGGTGAGCAATGGGTAGCTCGCCGTCCGATAAGGACCAGGCCCGGGTCGACGGCGCGTTGTGTTCCACGCGCGCCTCAAAGAGATGTCAGCAGAAGTGAAGGGGTCCGTTAGGACCGATGCCTGCCGGGGTTGCGGGAAAGTCCGAAAGGGATACCGTGGCCCCTGGCAACGTACAGGCAACGGAAGGAACACGGGTGGGTTTTAGTCAGTAAGAGTCTGACACGCCCTCCCGCTCCACCCAGAGCGGGAGAAGTTATTTCATAATTTCCCACCCAAAAAAAAAAAAAAAAGGATTGCAATATCTTTTTATTGTTTTATATTATCCTTTTCCGGCGCACACACAACAACTTACCAGTTTCATCATAATCGATCGAGTAATTTTCGGGTTTTTTCAAGACTATCGCAAAATCACAAGGCAATTGATGTTTATACTTATACACGGTGACATTTGAATCTCAGTCACAGGCACCCATCGCGCGTTTTTTTGTGAAAATTAGTTCTGACTAAGGGTAAAACAAGTAACGGATGTGGAAATATGGAGCCAATGTTATCTTGGTGCACACGGAGCTAACCCGGTTTTGTGGTAGGTTTTGTTTTTGTCTTGTCCTGTAATATCCCAATAAATAAATAATACCTAGTAATCTCACGTTAGATACAATAGGTACCCGTACCTATTACCTACAGGAAATAATTAAAACCATGTCTAGTACCTACCGTAAGTTCGCACCTAGAACAAAATGATAACATTAGAGGTCAGCCACCTCGCCATGCCATAAAAATCTGTTTTAAAGTAACCACTTATCAGTGATCTCTTATCTTTGGTATTTTCTAGTAAGACGTACAAAACTTGTTTATCGTAGTACATTTCCCTGTAGACAATGCTGTGTCCCGTGCGCCAGCCACGCGCCGCGCCGCAACTACTTTAAGACGCGAGCAGTGTTTGTGTTGTAGGGAGTAACTATAATTCCGACATTATTAACTTTGTCTTTTTTGTGTTTTTTTAAAAACCAATGACTTTTTTTTTATTATTGGTTGCTATATAATGGTAGTAGACCACGGTCTGAACAACGTTTGTTCTAGCAAAACTGTGATTCAAATGTCACCGTGAATAATATAGATAGATTAATGCAAAAGGAGTAAGGATCGTAGCAGGTGGCGTTCTGTAGTTTCTGCCTATCCCCTTCTCACGCCTTTTGTATATCTAATGTATTCATGGTAATCTTTTTGGTATTCTCTTTCTTTTCAATAACTTGTTACCAACACGTAGGTAATAATGAGTCGCTTTTCATTCATAAATCTCTTCTGAAACTTTGAGTGTTTTTCAACGATTTATGTCGCTGAGCAGTGGTGCCCAGTGGTAACGGCCGCGACTTACGAGTTACAGTGCCGTGAGTTCGAACCCAGGTAGGCGCTTTACTTTGTGTAAATATTTTCATCACCACTGCTCTTAAAACGGCGAAGGAACATCGTGAGGAAACTGGCAAGTCCTAGAGCCAACAATTTGAAGACATGTGATTTCTTCCAACCCGCACTGGCCCCACGTGGTGGATTACAGCCCACTCCCTCTCGAATAGAGGTGGCCTGTGGCCCAGTAGTGGTAACATTATATTAAGTTGATTCTACTTATGCTTATGACGTCACTGACCGTACCAACCTACAGTCAGAACTGAATAATCATTACCTATAGTGCTAATTTTCATACTAATTTTTAAATAGGTCTTTCAAGTACATTGATTTAAGAAATACAAATAGAATTTTATTGTAAGTTGTTTTTTATCCACATTCACTCAAAAAAACCGGCCAAAACCATGTCACACTACGCACAATGAAGGGTTCCGTAGTTGGGATGAAATTATCCCAAGGACAAACTTAACATTGTAGTTGAAAAACATGTTCTCCCATACATTACAACTGCAAATGCAAATTTATACGCACAATATTGGGAGATTTACCATGTTATTTTAAGACCATTAGATTTCTAATAGGTTTTCCTGTAATTTATAAGTATAAAACTATTTTCTGTATTTTTTTTTAAATTAGGCTCAATAGTTTCGGAGATAAGAGGGGGAAATGTCAATTTTCATCTAATTTCTTAAATATCTTTAAAAATGTTTACTACCGATTGTTGTAACCTTTTGAGGTAGTATTTAATTTGTTATATGACAGTAACGATCTGTTATTTAAATTAAATTACAAACTTTCCGTAATAAATTCTTTAAAAATTATTGTGAAAACCGCATCAATCCATTGTTTAGTTCAAACGAAATAACACAGCCAGACATGAATATTTAATTTGTTTTCCCCTTCAATACTATTTATAGTAATCTTATTCATGCTCCTGTCTTAAGTTTGTTCAAATTCAATATCAAGTGAAAACATGCACCTTTTCCACTGTAACTTCTATTGTGAGATATTTACGAGGACAAGCGCTACTTAATTAAATTCTACAACAATTTGCTTTAGAAATGCTATAGTATCTTTTAATTGTATATCTTACTACAATTTGTTAATCTGTAGGTATAATAAATCAGAGTTTTTTTAAAATGAAAACTTCTTTAGGCGGTTGAGCAATTTTTGGTAGGGAATAAACTTATGGATTCGCGTCACCGACGTGCTCGCGCTGTAGTGTGGTATTATAGAATATAGATGGCGCTAATACCAGTTTTAAGTTTTCACTTCTGTCGGTATTTTTTTTATTATAAAGTATTTATCAAGGAATTATCGGTAAAAAAAACATCCTGACGAAACCGGTACTTATCTAGATACTAATAAAGAGTTGTGAGTTCATATGTAACGGGTAATCTGAGAAAATTTTCATTCGATTTCAAAAATTATTTCACTGATAGAAAGCTACGCTTTTGCCATAGAATATATTTTTTATTAAAACAAGAAACACGCGGACGAAGTTGCGGGCAGAAACAAGTGATTAGTCTGAAATCATCAATCCGCCTTGAGCAAGCGTGAGAAGAGGCCTTTGCTCTGCAGTCCCACAGTCAAACTCAAAAATTCAAACTCAAAGCATTTATTTCAATTAAACCATTTACATGTACTTTTGAATAGTCAAGAAGTCGGTCAGTCAGAAATATGAAGCTAGTTGCCCATTCCAAAGCGTAGTAGGTACCTATGGAGAAGAACGGGCAAGAAACTCCACGGACACTCTTTTGGTACAAAATATTGGTTACATCATTCATGTTGAAATTATGCATGTGAGAACAATGTAGAAAGAGGTGCACGTTTGTAAAAGCGTCCGTAATAAAAAGAAAAACAAAGAACAATTAAAAAAATTAAGTCATTATATCAGCCGAAAGACGTCCACTGCCCTCAAGCACCGCCACTTCGACCGATTCTGTGCCTCCCGCGGATTCCTGCAGCCTTTACAGTTCCACAGTAACAAGCTAGCAAGTATTATTGTTATTTTGAAAAAAAAACATTAAATACCTATGATTTATTATTTTAACAACTAATTACTTAAATACCTTAACAACTAGTGATTGGAGCCTCCTTTTAAGCAAATAAGCCTGTGTTAGGAGACGCCAGTCTTACAATAGGTATCTTTAATACGTATTATTTACTTTTTTATATTTGATTTAAGACGCAGATATATGCCAGTGACCTTGGGTGGTTAGCTTGTTCTGTACTGAGCTCACGCAACGCGTCGTACGTCCAGCCAGTAAGACTCGCCCATCAAGGAGCGCTGTCCCAAATTAGACGCATTATTAATTTATTATACATAAAACAAAAGGTATTTAAATAAAACTCGTATAGGTACTAAAATATCAATAATTAGATTTTGCGTGGTTTTCAGTTTTTTATCCATACATAACTTTACAAATTAATTTCACTATTTATTTATTTATTTTCACTTCAGAGACACAAATACCTGTGTAGCCCTGGCTCTTGTAATAGGAATTCCTGTATTACAAGAGCCAGACCTCTCCATTTACAGGGAATATGTAATAGACAAAACTGACATAAATTATAGTTACGGCATGCATTAAAAGGTAGGTTTACAAAATATACAAGAACAAAAAAAAGTAAATAGTAGGTAATAACAATTTTAAAAAAAAACATTGCGTTCTGTAGAGAGTGAGGGTGAGTGTGAGTGGAGTGTGTGTGTGTGTGCGTGTGTGATGTGGGTGCGTGTGTGTGTGTGGGGTGTATGGTAAATTTTACTCGGTATCATGTAATGCTGCCGAATGGATGTATAAATAAATAAATAATAAATATTTATTCAGTATTAAAATTCGTAAAATATTAACATAAAATCTTGAAATAATTTACAAAGGTATTATAATGTTAGATGCCTGTACTAGGATAAACCTGTATCACAGGCGGCATGAGCTGTCACTTTATGGTGATTGAAGGACAATCAAATTCTTAACAATATTTAACATTAGAATTCTTGATATATTGACAAAATGTAATTACCTAATTCATTATTTTATACCTAGTTTACTTAAATACTATTTACCTTAAAGATAAAAATAACAAAAAGTCTTAAATACATCATTTCTTATTTAGTTTGCATAAAAAAGATTCTTGCACTTTATAACCTAGTTAATACACAAGATATGATTCTGCGTCAGCAGAATTGTGAGTGGGTTAAAGTCAATGTTGCACAAAATTTAATAACGTTCGAGACTATGTGTATATTCGATTTTATTGCGGGCGATTAATGTGCTTAGACATCAACAAAAACGACGATTTGTAGGCAAGTGCAGTGTTTTGTTGAGTCAGCAGCAGGCATTAAACACGGAAGTCTAGCCGTGAGTATGACGCTCTAGGCGCCCTCGTAGTCGATAGAATTGATGTACCTGTACTCCGCTATTTTCCTGGCAGGGCAATCTGCGTCTCCCGTTTTCTAATGTAAACAAAAATCAAAACCAATTAAATCAAAATTTAGACACTATTAGAATAGCTTTTGAGCAATTGTCTAATTCAAATGATAAATTAGAAATAAAAAATCATCTAATAATGTTATTGAACTTCGTGACGGACACATTAAAATCATATTATTGTAAAAACCTGTTAATTTCAATTATATTCTTTCAAGGGTTAAAATAGTTTTTTTTAAAAAGAGACTTTGAACTTGCCCCGTAACAGTATATATGTAATATGTGTATGTAATATGTTTCCGTAGTATGTTTCCTCATAGTCGTAATGTTCTAGTCAGTGAATAATATATTTTTTAAATTGGTTGTTGTTTAGATTTTTAAGTTGTTTGATCCCCTTTTCTTCGACGATTTTTTTTGTAAAGACGTGGGGCAACATAGTGGTAGTGTTTGCTAGCAAAGACACTCTTGATACCTTCAACTGGGCACCTGTCAATCCTTTTGGATGAAATAGCCAAACTCGGGATGACATATCGGTGGTATCTTCACAGGCATTCGTAAAAAAAGATCTTTCGAACACTAAATACTTTGGCTTTTCTGCATACCTAAGTCGTGGGCGTCGGGTATCTCAATGAAAGAAGGACTTTTAGCATCGCACGCTGAGCACGCTCCAGCTCGATCATGCGGGTCTTGCCTGTCCCACTTCCACCCCATGCGCAAATAGCGTATGCCACCAATACACAATGGCATAATGCTTTATAGGTTTACAACAGAAGTTTTAGACTAGCAATATATCTCAGGGTTTTAAAAATATGAATCAACTTGCGGACTCTTCTGGCAGTACCCGCGATATATTGTGACCATTTAAGATTGTCGTCCACGGTCACTCCCAGATATTTAATGGAGTTCACTCTGTCTAGTGTGGGGCAAGCGCAGGAGGCAAAGTTATCGCTATTCCTCCGAGTAAAGGGGTGGCTCTTAATGTTAAAGTTTTTGGGGCTTCCTGCACTAATCTTACTAAAACATAGGTATTTAGTTATAGAAGTGTTTATTGATAGCAAACTATCTTCTAGCCAGGTTGTTACTTGGGAAAGACCGGCTTCACAGATAGTTTCCAGACCATTCCACGATTTCTCATAACATCTTTCCACAATTTTTCACTACGTAATATAAACATAATCTAAAATATTCCTAAATTAAGTTATTAAGAAAATGCTCATAAAAAAAAGAAAATAGAAAATTTAACATATATTTTTTTCCAAATCATTAACACTACTCATTTAAACGTAATCTTCAATTTAAAATCATTAAAAGTCGGCTATCGTCGCCTTAAGTATATAAAACCTATGTGAACACCATCTGGGTATAGAATTCTTCGGTACCCTATCAAAATTTCAAGTGTTGAGGAACACATTTCGTTTTTATGAAAACATACAGGTCTATAAATATCCAGGGTCAGCAATGTACTTATCATCACGTCAGTGTTTTCTAAACGGGTAGGCAGGGTAAGTAAATTTTGAAGAATATAAGTATAGTTAGTATAGTATTGAACGCTTCTGTTGGTCCATCTGACATTGGTCAGATTGTCTCTGAAATACCTAAACTTGCTTGCTTGTAGTAGATAACATCATAGTGCCTAGCTGTAGTACCTACTGTCAGGATAATTAATTATTAATCAATTTACATCCTAAGTCGATTTACCGTGTGCCATACAGCTACCAAAGAAAGTTGCTAGAAAACGTATTTTTCAGTCTACATCACGAGAAAGAAATTCCCAGAAGAATATTCTACTAGTTACTAGACCTAGTGAAATATTCTACTGGCTGCTGAGGCTGATTTGATTGGCAACTACGTTTCTTTTCCGAGTGAGCCTCAGAAATTTTGTCAAAAAGAGCTGCACTTTACAGATACGCAAATAAAATGGCGCTAACGAGCGTGATTGGCTTGCTAGACAACTGCCGCTCCTGACGTTCGACGTTTGAATGTCAATAAAAAAAAAAAAGATTCAAACTTTACCTACCATGGAATTAATATGTACTATAGTGCTACAAGCTGAGGATTGCAGCTCTTGAATGACGTAAACAGGGGGGCGTTGGCGGTAAACAGTTGGGAAATTTTATTGAAAAGATGGTACCGTTAGTTCCGATTTTGTCCACGTGGGAAAAGATCCTCAACCAACAAATCCAAATACTTCAAGTTGTGAATAACTTTTTGATTTATATGAACATTGGCAAAGAAATTACGAAATACCAATCGTATTTTTTCGTAAAACTAATAAACCTAGATAAGAAAGCGCGGAAATTATGATAACACTACCTTTTGTTCGCGGCTTCACCCGCGTGGATGTTGGAAAAATCCCCCGGGGACGTACTAAAAAGTATTCTTTGTTGATCCAGGTTATAAACTATCTGTGTGGCAAATTGCATCCAAATCCGTTCAGCCGTTTTTACGTTATTGAGTAAGAAACATACAAACTTTCAGTAGGATTCCCTGGATCCATTGATTGTGATTTATGGTACCTACTCATCTTTCATAGAACAGTACAATTAACGGAATCACATTCATAATTTTGGAAAATCAACTAACGGCAAGCAGGCCCGTACATTATTCACATCCGTATAGTTTTTAAGGGAACTGTTTGATTTAACAAATTGCATCCTTTGTTGGCCCCAAACTGTCGATAACCCTTACTATTTGTACTGACGCCCGTTAAACGTTCCTTTTCTTACCAAAAACTTCAACGATTCGTGTTTTTGTTGGGCACATTTTTGGGGAGATTCTCGCTATTTGAAGACCTTTTCAAACGTAAAGTTTGATAATTGTTGAGGTTGAATTGTGCAATTAAATTCTGCTCTTTTGATTGGCAACTTGGCAGAAGCATTATACAGTCAAGTAAATTAATTGTTTATCATCTAAAGCTTCACATGCGAACTATGCATCACAATGACGTCACCCAAAATCCTGCATCGCGCAAGCAGGGTTAACTGCGCGACTAGCATATATACAACGTCCCGACATCAATCGTCGGGCAGTTGCCCACCAGACACAACACCCGTCTGGTCCGAAGATCCTCCCTTTTCTATGGAAGCTGAGTGAACTTTATAAATGAACTTCCCAGCTAAAGCATTAGGAAGTGGTGAAGGGCGAGCGTTTTTGGGGGACTGTATTATGTAAATTTGATGTTTGAAAAGTGCTGATTCTCAGCCTAGTTAGAATAAATGACTTTTTAATTTTGAAACAGATATTACCAGGAAATTCTATGTACATCTCTACTAATATTCACAAACAACAATAATAACTTTATTAGTACCGAGGCACTACAAAGCATCTTATATTTCCTATTAGCTGCTGCAGAATCCTGACAATCCACTTAGATCTGCCGGTATGCAAGCGACAAATCTCTGTGGAAATAAACAGAACACCTAGTCTTTGTGCACAATTGTAGTGGCTCGTGCAATTTGTAGTTTTGTAATATTCTCTTGTATTGGTAATAGGGAAGTGGAAGAGGCTATTTTATTTATTAAGTTAACAAGGATACAAGGACTTGCAGTACTCCTAGTTCATAGGTCTCAAGTTCGAACTCAAGGCATGCACCTCTGACGTTTCGGATTCATGTGCGTATTGTATAATTATCACTTGCTCCAAAAACGGTGAAGGAAAACATCGTGAAGAAACCGGCATGTCTGAGAGATATTTCTCGAATGCATGTGAAGCCAAGTCAGAAGCCCATGGGCGGCATAAAAATTTCAACACCAAGTTAGTCATTAACCACATGAAAGAAAGACTGACTTCCGAATTAAAACATAACTGCCTCGCATGGTCTAAAGTTCTAAACTAAACACCATTGCTGAGCAGACGAATTTTACAAATATATAAAGCTAAACTGCGTTCCAAAACGGATATAATACACGTAGCCAAGAAGGCTGCCAAGCTCAAATGGGATTGGACGAATCACGTCAGCCAGATGCACGAAGACTGCTGGGCAAAATTTTCCACACAATGGATATCTGAAGATAGGCGGCGTGCCGAGGCCGGCCCAGAACGAGGTGACGCGGAAAAAAGTTCCTGGAAGGACTTGGAGGAGGCCTTTGCCCAGCAGTGAGACAGTACAGGCAAAGTAAAAAAGAGGGTAGTCGCATATGTTGTGTAACATCTGACATCTCACCTTGGTAATAAGCAACATTAAAGGGGCGTGGCCACGTCAAGGTCGTTTCTGACGGCAAACCGAAGCATCGCGCTCGCTCATCGTTCGAATCAAATAGCGCGCGCTTCCTGTTACACACTTCCGTCCCTTTTCACGAAATCACTCCCACAGATTGCTGGAAAGCGAGAGGAAAGGCGTTACACATGAACACGAAGTAAAGGATAATGAATTTCAAAATCCTTCGGATTGTGATAGAAAGTGTGTTACACAATTGGGGCACAGGGTTAAATCCTCAGGTCGGACAAAGTTATGTAGTCAGAATTTCTCAGTAGCAGCCTAGAGTTAGAATTAAAGTCCAGACGTGTGGTATGTTTAATGTAATGTATCGTGTAAAGTGTAAAGTCCAAGTGAGGCCTTTTAACGATTTGGAGGAGACCATGTTTGCGATCCGTGGTTATAGATATCTTATTTACACTTATAATAAAGTCGTAGTGAGTTTGTATGTAAGCAGTATTCTTTGGAACTTCCGAACCGATCCTGAAAATTATTTCACTATTGGAATACTACAGTATAACCAATTTTCTATATCCGAGTTTATGTTTTTTATGGGACGAGATTGGGGGCAGAAGCAATTACCTATATTACGTAAAAATCTCTTCTTATTTCTACCACCATAAACCCAAATCGCCTATACTAATAACAGAAATGTAAGCAATAATCTAGTATTTACAGTAGCAATAACGCTAAATGTCGGGGCAAGTTGTGTACGTAATTAAATTCAATGTGCGACTCTATGGACCCGATGCCAATTATAATAGTTTTGGTAGTTTCTAACTAGACGCGTTTTCTGTGATTGCTTGGTTCTCGGTACGGTCGACGCGTTAGACCAAAAGTTGCTCACGAGTTCACCAAAAGTTAGACCAAAAGTTGCTCACGAGTTCAGTCACGAGCACCTTACAGTTACGCAAAATTAAATTATATATTTTACTCTTTGAAAATATATTTAATCTAAAGTATTTGTCTATAATCTAATCTATAATTCTAAAGCATTTGTCTATAATATAATCTATAATTCTAACGTATTTGTCTATAATCTGTTTTTTTTTCATTATAAACCTACATGGGCACTTATGAAACGTCAGAAGCTAGGTGCACGGTTCCAATTGGCTGTTTCCTATGGGGAAGAGCCGGCAAGAAACTCCACGGTCACTCTTTTAAAAATAATGGGCTTTTAAAATATTTTCAAATAACAGTGTTATTAGGTATGGGAGGACAGTGTAGGTCTTTCAACAAGTACCAGGTACTTGACAGAATAATGATGGGCAACAAATCTACAGTCCACTAGGCCTACAGCGTTCTCACATTCACAAAATTGAAAAGAATCTATATGATTATAAATTAATTAATAAAAACTTTTCTCTTAACTTCTCTCTTTTATCTTTCTAAAGTATTTGTATAATAATATAATCTAATCTATCATTCTAAAGCAGTCTTTCCCAACGTGGGCGATAACGCCCCCTTGTGGGCGCTGCAGGCCTAAAGGGGGGCGGTAAGAGACCCAGAAAAAAAAGGGGGCATTGTGTAGGGCAGTGATGTCAAACCCCCGTCCCATGGGGCCCTTAGGGCCCCACGTGAGATATTTCTTGGCCCCACTTATCAGTTAAGAATCCCCACTTTTTTGTGTAAAAGGCCCCACCAGTCGTTTGAAATTCCCTCTTTTTTGTGTAAAGGGGCCCCACCAGTCAGTTTAAAATTCCTATTTTCCAGTAAAAATGCCCCACCTTCCCCTCGAACTCTGACATCACTGGTGTAGGGCTTTGGGGTCGATTTATAATTTCATCTACCTAGCTAGGAAGACTCTTAGACACCGACTGAGCTCTCGACTCTCGACTACATCTTGTGAACATCAACTAATATTAATAAGATATAGCTCAAACTCGGTTCGATATAAAAGACCGCGGGCAATCATGTTTTAAAAAGTTTTTGTTAAATAATCCGAATTGTACATTCCTATACCAATCGGCTGGTTCTATAATACTTGTTCTTGCTTGTCGAGTACGATTGGGCGTCGAATGAGATAAACGAGTTTATGCACGTTTGTCTTATTCCTGTTGGTGCGTGCTGCTTATGCAATCCTATATAAATGACGTAAATTTATTTTATTTTCATTTGCGGTTTCGCGCATAATAGATAAGCAGTACTTGATTTCAACACTTACGTATTTCTTAAAACAAAACAATGTCGGAAGTAAAAAAGAAGAGACGGGAATACTCTGCGGAATATATTAAATTCGGATTTATTGAAAACCCACAAACCCGTCGTCGCCTTTGTGTCTTCTATGTCTAAAAACATTTTCGAACGAAGCAATGAAGCCTTCAAGACTGCAAGATCATTTGAATAAAATGCATCCAGATAAGACAGAAAAGAATGTAGCATATTTTCAAGACCTAGAGAAGAAGCATAATACTCAGCCAAGTGTATCAAAACTATTTTCGGCGGCTGCTAAGCAAGATGACGACGGACTTCGAGCTTCGTACAATATCTCTTTGTTAATTGCTCAAAAAGGCAAACCACACAACATCGGAGAAGAGTTAATTTTGCCAGCAATAAAGGAAGTAATAACTACTGTGCTTCATAAACCGGCCGCAGATATTATCCGAAAAATTCCTTTGAGTAATAATTCTGTGCAAAGACGAATTGATGAAATGGCTGAAAACATTGAAGAATCATTGTGCAATCATCTGAGGACTAGTCAATTCTCAATTCAGCTCGATGAGTCCACTTTACCAACTAATGAAGCGTTGTTGCTATCTTACGTGAGGTTTATTAAAGATGAGAAAATACGTGAAGAACTATTGTTTGCCAGAAATTTGGAGACAGATACAAAAGGCGAAACCATATTCAATACATTGGAAAAGTTTTGTGAAGAGAAAGAGATTCCTTTGAAAAATATTATATCAGTTGCTACGGATGGCGCTCCGGCTATGACAGGGCGCCATAAATGCTTCATAGCATACTTAAAGAATAAAATTCCAGATGTCCTTGCTATACATTGCGTTATTCATAGACAACATTTGATTGCTAGAAACTTAAGTGAACGACTATTTCAATCACTGCAATATGTCATCAAAGCAGTCAATAAAATCCGTAGCAGCTCTTTGAATGATAGATTATTTCATCAGCTTTGTGTTACTAATGACGAAGATTTTAACCGTTTGTTGCTTCATACTGAAGTTCGTTGGCTGTCAAGAGGCAATTGTCTGATTCGATTTTACAACCTGTTTGACTCTATGATAGAGTTCTTGGAAACTAAAGATACAAGACTGCGCAACAAGCTCATAACATCAAAGAATGATATAGCTTACATGACAGACCTGTATAAAATGTTCAACGACATGAACCTCCAACTGCAAGGCGATGAACTAAATTTAATTAAAACAAAAAATGTCGTTGCTGCTTTCGCAGCCAAACTGCTTCTGCACAAAAAGAATATGGGCAGACGTGAGTTTCACAATTTTCCGAATTTATCAGTATACTGCAGTAACGACGACTTGTTTGCCTACTGCCAACATTTGGAAAACCTCCACATTGACTTCACCGAACGATACCAGGACATTTTAAACTTGGAAATACCAGACTGGGTATTGGATCCGTTTTCAAATGTCAACACAGCAATGTCACCTCAGCTGGAAGAAGAACTTATAGAATTGACAACAAACGAATAAAAATCAAGTTCAAAAATGGATATCAAGAATTTTGGCTACAAAAACCGATCCCGCAATTGTACCCTGGATTGTGGTCAATTGTTCAACGATTTTTGATAGCATTCCCATCGTCATATTTTTGTGAACGTGGATTTAGTGCTGTGGCAACGCTGCTTACTAAAAAGAGAAATCGTTTGCGTGTTACCGAACGTGGCGACTTGCGGCTGTTTTTGAGTAAATTGGAACCTGATATCAACAAACTTATTGAACAGCATCAGATTCAACCTTCACATTAGTTTTTATATAAGAATTGATTATGTTTGTTTTATTTTCAATAAAAGATACTCTGTCCGAATACTATAAATTTGCGTTTCAATAATCAGTTATAAGTACTTAGCGGTTTTTAAGTATGTTTAAAAAGGGGGGCGTTAAAAAATAATTTATTCTTAAAGTGGGCAGTAGACAAAAAAAGGTTGGGAACCCCTGTTCTAAAGTATTTGTCTATAATCTAATCTATAATTCTAAAGTAGTTTTCTTATTGATCTAGTGGCCGCATGCGATTCCGGGCAAAGTGTTATTGGGTTTTTGTTTCTGGAATTTATCAGTGGCAGCCTGGACTCTGGATTTGTGCCCAATTGATGGCAATAGGCTCGCCCCCTATTACATGGGACTTAAACATAACTGGCGAAAAGTGTACACTGTCCACTGGAAACTATTGTGCAATAAATTGAAATGCGCTAAAATATTGATCAATTATTGCGCAATCTCAAATACTAACCCAAAACGGTCAAAAACATTGCGCGGTTCGTGATCATCATCCTCATCGGCCTAGCCTTTTCCCAACTATGTTGGGGTCGGCTTCCAGTTTAACTGGATGCAGCTGAATACCAGTATTACAAGAAGTTACTGCCTATCTGACCTCTACAACCCAGTTACTGGGTAACACGATACCTCTTGGCGTATCTTAAAGACTAAACATAGTCTTTCGGGCTTCTGACTACATGTAACGAATGTCAAAGATCAACGAATAACAGTATAATGCTTAACGCTTAGCTTAACGAGCTTTCCGAGGTACGAAAGTATCTTGGTATGAAATGGATGTTCACCCATCCATTACATCCAATGTCGGCAAGCGTTGCTTAACCTTGGAGGTCGGCTGTTAATATTTAGTCACTAATGCGCAATAATACAAGGTATTACGGTGCGGCTCTGAAATCCTTCCACATCCTATGGGCACGTCTTCCCTACCATTACCGCGCCCCCCGGTCTACTCCTTGATATGCAATGGTCTCTGTAGCCCCGTGAAAAATGAGGCTCCAGGGGTCAGTGCAAATCTTCGAGTTGATTCGATTTATCGAGTCTCGTTAAACCACGCTGGGGTCGGTGCATTTCATTCATTCATTTATATTGCGCAATAATACAGGGTGGGGAGATCGACGCTCAAACTGTAAAAATGAATTCAGCACATGATTCTAGATGTAGACATTTTTAAAGTTATTAAAAAAAAATCTGCTATTTCATAGAAGTGTAATATGTACCTTCGCAGTCGAAATGTATGAAACAACATTTTTTTTTAAATAACCTACGGTAAGTTTTAATACGGGGGTTTAGAATCATGTACCTACTGAATCCATGGTAACAAGTTGCAAGTCAATATCCCTGCCACCTTGTATTTAATGCGTAAGGGCCGCCTTAGTCATTATCATCATCATATCACCCGAAAGACGCCCACTGCTGAACATAGGCCTCCCCCAAGAACCGCCTCCGCAACCAGTGGATTTCTGCGGCCTTCACCAGGTCATCAGGCCTTTCAACGCTACATTTTCCGGTACGCGGTCGCCACTCCAGAACCTCTAACCAGAAATTCAAAGCAATTTGCCTTGCTCACTGCCACTTAAGTTTGACAATTCTTCGAGCTATGAGTTCCAAGCATAGGCCTCTCCATTGCCTTTTGGATGACTTTCAGCTTTCTAATGAGGCCCATTGTGAGCGACCGCCTTAGTCACTAATCGTTAAAAGAGTATCAAAACCCAATAACTATACTGGAGCATACACAACTAAAGTCAGAAGGGACGGCCAGTGGAACGTGCGTCACAAAGTTCAGCGAGCTCCCCAGGTGCGACGATTATTAATAAACTGCCCCACGGACAAACCTGTCAATTAATGCTATTAACTAAATGTTTGAACTGTTAAATTAATTAATGCGCCAACTATTTGATTGTAAGTTAATTCGTCGTGTGCATTCGATTCTCTGATCGAATTTTGTTTACGTTTTGCGTGGAGCTTGAATTTGAGGACAGTGAAAAGCAAAATACTTATCTAAGGGCGAATTTCGCAAATGAAACTGAACACGATCAGCACAAATCTAAACCGCGTTCAAGAGGCGGTTAATTTCAATATTCCACAACAATGTTGACATTGCATAATTAGCCTATAATGTTGTTCTGCTGAGATATATACCTCCTCTCTGTAAGAGAAAGTGGGCCATAACCTACCACACGGGCCCAGTGCTGGTTGATAGACGTCACATAACTTCGAATTTTTGGTTCTTGGACATGCCGGTTTCCTCACGATGTTTTCCTTAACCGTTTTGAGAGCAGTATTAATTATTTACACAAACTAAAGCGCCTGTGATTGTTCAACCTACAACTCCTAAATCGGGTCCGTTACCACTGGGCCACCACTGCTCTTAAGCTGAGAGTCACTCCTATTATTAACCTTTACCTTATACTTACTCCTCAGCGACCGCCTTAGTCCCAAGTCTGTTGTCAGCCCAGGAGTGATAGATAGTTACCTACTGGTTTTATTCCGTAGACTCCTACGTGATCCTTCACTTGCCCGTAAAGAATGCATCCCATAAAACAAAACAAAATATTGTAAAGCCGGAAAGGGGGGAAATGTGATGTCGAGTTATGATGTTTCCTGCATAGATAATTCCTGCTATCACCAACAGAACAAACACCACAAAGAAAAGCCAAAAGAAACAATTTTTTCAATTACAACTCGTTTTTCAGCAAAAATAGCGAACGTGAAACACGAAAAAACAGTTTAAACCTTATCTCCTTGTTTACTGTTTCATTTTTACGAGAACTCGTAAAGTTAATACCACCTTTTGTCCCAACCCTCTCGCTGCAAAAAGTTTCTTTAGCCCAACCCTAAACCGCCGTGTTTTGTTGCGGTATAATGTAGGGTATGACACAACTTAGAAGTTTCATCGGTAAAATTTGTCAAACACTATAATTTCCAAGCTGGTGAGACAGGGTTTGAGAGCAATATCCACGATTTGACTTTACCGGTAAAGTCCGCGTCGCATATGATCGTGAAAACTATTTTGTCAATGTTCATAGTCGAATGAAACGCTTTCTCTTTTTTGCTTATACGAATATGAACATTATGATGTAGAATAATGTTAATATTCGTATGGAACGCTTAATTTACGTTAAGTTGTAAAGCGCGATCTGTGAATCTTGCCCTGAGTCAGACTCGTAAGTTGAGCGAGAATTTTAGATTGCTAAAATGCTGACTACTATACTTTTGGATACAGTCAACCGCAAGACCATGATTATAGTTTGTCTTTGAAAGCGCCTTTAGTTTTGTAGCATTAATGAGCGTTTTTAATGCGCAAAGTGAAGGAACAGTGCAGGTTTACTCGAGTATAATACGGATTGCGTATAAATAATTGGATTTAATCCATTCTTTTCGACCGATGAATATCAAGTGAGCTTATCAAATAAAAAAAAACCAATCGTCATATTTGATTCTAATACCTACAGATAATAAAAATTCAAATTTAATAATCGATTATAAATGACGCCGACATGAAAAATAACTCGACTAAATATTATGAGGCTACCAAGTGTCACTACTGACGAGCCGTTGACGGTACATCGATGCAACTTCTAACTTCTGCCGTACTGTATACCGTACGGAAGGGATGTATAGTTTTTTTATTTGTCCTTTTTATAGTGTTTTGGTCTGAGATCAGATGGTCGAGATAAATGGTCAAACGTTTGTTAAGGGGTGGAGTGTAGGTGTATTGTTACCGTCTAAACGCTCCGAATGACAGGCGCGACGCGACGTCGCGACGCGATTCTGGTAGAACAATGTCCATGAAGTTTTCATAGAAAAAAGTTCTACTACAATCGCGTCGCGCTGTCGCATCGCGCCTGTGTGCGGGGACCCCGGGATATTTTCTTTCATTTTTTTTTCTTTGGTTGATTTTATATCGATCGCCATGATCGTTACAATCAATCATCTCTTTGTTGTTTTATCGATCCACAAAAACATTATGTACAGTGTCTATCGACAAAAAATACGATGTCAATCTCTGTTGCTTAGACATTTACTCGATTTCTTTGATCACACGTGTAGATCGTCGAAAATCGAGCACATCTGTAGGCACCTTAAGTAAATGTTTAGATGTGGGAAAGTGATTCATGGAGCGAGGTCATTTTGCAAGAATATAGGTAGATACGTGAATTTGCCTTTTGATATTCTATTGAGTCAGAGTTCGAAGTTATGCCCCTTTAACGTAAAATTGTTAAAATGTCGATATAGTTTTGCTTCTGTCGTTTGTTGAAAACAATTTTTAATTTTAACTAGCGCTCTGCGAGTGAAATAGCGACATGTCAAAACATCGATATTTCTGTACTTTAACATAACATCACGCCTGTAAGCCCCGAAAGGTTAGGCAGAGGTGTATCTATTAGTACACCCACATTTCACCAGTTATGTTTAAGTCCCATATAATTGGGGGCGAGCCTTTTGGCATCAAACGGGCACTAATCCAGACTCCGGGCTGCTACTGAGAAATCCCTGACGGAAAAACCTAATAACACTTTGCTCGACCTGGGAACTAAACCCAGGACCTCATGCTTAGCAGTAGCGCTCGTGGCCACTAGACTAACGAGGCCACTACCAGCAACGAGGAGGTATGTGCTAAGTTAAAAGAAGAAAAACGCATCAAAATTTATTAAGCAGTTTAGAAGATCTATGCGATCATATAGACAGACACAAAAAGTGACTTTATTTTATACTATGTAAGTATAAAACAAAATGACAGAAAAATAAAAAAACAACACGACAAAAATAAATGATAAACAGTTATGAAATTGCGTAGCGTCACTTAAAAATATAGTTTGTCTACAGAAATTGCCAAGAGCTCATACGTATATTATTGACCCAACGTTTCTGTGGTACAAACAATACTGTTAAACAATGGTGGCCCAGTGCTAACGGCCGCGACTTACGAGTTGTAGGTCGTGAGTTCGATCCCAAGTATGCACATTAATTTGTTTATAATTTTTTTTTTCTTTTTTTTTCACGTTTATGCATTTCATCGGAACTGCTCTCAAAACGGTAAAGGAAAACACTAAATAATAAGTATTGATCCGAAGTTTCTGTGGAATAAACAGCTGTTAACCAAGTTCAAGTAATTTAATAACATAACGACATTATCTGTTCGTAGAATTGTTATCTCTACATAATTAATAAGCAAATTAAAATAATTGGTCATGCTTCATAAAATTTTATTATGCATGACCAATTATGTTTATTTGTAAAGGACCATGTTGAATGCCGATAAATGAACGACAGTAACAGAGACACGCTTAAGATGTTCACGTGTATGTATTTTTAATTAAAAACAATAAACATGGACACTATATAGGCTCTTAAAAGCTCTTTGGCTCTTTTAGATATAGTCGACCTCGTTATTGCTTATCTAATTTTGACAAAAATTCCCATTTAACTGAATCGTTTTTTATTTATTTAATTATTGACCCTGTCGTTTTATATCGTACAAAAGCATATTCAACCTTAGATGATAAAAAAATATCGAGGCCGACTGTACTAACAAAATACACGAAAAGGCGTAAAGCCGTAAAAAAAAAAAATCCTAGCATAATTATATTATAGACGAGACTACTAGCAAAGTCAAAGTCAAAGTCAAATCATTTATTTCAAGTAGGCCCGTATAAGGCACTTTTGAACGTCAAATAGCTATACTTAAGTTTCAAATTATGAGTTTTCTAACAACAAAGACGCGTTCCCAAGCAAAACGACGCACTAGTCGTGTTTTGTGCAGATTTTTGGACTTGTTACTTAAAATCAATATAAACTAATAAAAAATACAAAACAATTCTACCTAATCTTGATTGTTTAATTAGCCTTTTTACAAAAAAACCACAGAAATGAACTGAAAACATGCATCTCCTCGTGAAGTACCTAAGCACTATTTTAATCTTGCGACTGACACTAATGTATAGTCAATGAACATTTTGCGAGATTGAGTTTTTTCAAACGACAAAAATTTGTTTTAATAAAGAAATTATTCTAAAATCTGTACGTATTCAATACTGTAACTCAGCCGCGTGGAGTAGTGCGGCAAAGAGGGAACGAATACTCAAGGTTATTTGCTCAGGCAAGCGCCTTAAGTAATAATAATATGATTGTAGTGGTGGCTGTGACCTACTTATCATTTTCCAGGTCGCTGTTGACAGGTTATTGCTGCTTTCCCTTACAGTCTATATATAAGGAAAATCATTAGGTAGGTACTTATCTCAAACTTACTTACAAATATGCTTAAAACATTTTTTTTTTTGTTTTAAGCATATTTGTTAGACATAAGCAAACGAATAATAAATAATCATAAAATATTTCATTCGTTTTTTGTGCGTAGGTACATGAGATTTCACTTGTCTACAAAACAAAAGAAGATGTAAAATATTAAGAATAATAAAAATTAAACATAAAAAGAAGTTTTATACCTTCTTGTTCAATATTACAAAATCAGTACTCATAAAATAATCTACACTCACCCACACACACGCGCACACACACACACACACACGCACACACATGCACACACACACACAAAGAGCATGTGTGCATCTTATAATTGTTGTATTTTTGTCTTTTATTGTTTTTTTTTCTCTTTTTCTTTTGCTTATTGCACTTTGTTATGAAATTAACCATAAATGGGCGAAGATACTGGCTCCTGTAACACAGGTTTGCTACCTAGCTCAAGAGCCAGGGCTTCAAACAAAGTTTGTAAAAGCTGTATTTGTGTCAATAAAAAATATTATATTATTATTATATTATATTATTAATTATTGTTTGTCACCTTAGCAGCTGCTGCTGTGAGTTTGATGTCCGCGTAAGGAAGTTTAAAATAATGACGTGAAACGGGAAATAACTTTTTCAAGCAACACACGAAGCACAAACATGTCCATTTTCCTCATAGCCAGTTCTTCCCCTCAGAATGGAACTTAGTATAAATAAGGTATGATGCTTCGATTATCATCAGTTCTTGGTGAATTTTTGTTGGAAGAAGAAGTAAATCTGTGATAATGAAGACTGTGTTCCTGTTTTTAGCTGTGGCTTGCAGTGTGATGCTGGTTCAAGGACAGGGATTCCCTACTGGTATGTATTCTTTAAGTCAATCCTTACATGTGGGTGACTAACAAGGGAGGAGCTCGTGGCTAAATGATAACAGCCGCACGGGTCGACCGAAGGTTAAGCTACGCTTGCCACGGTCGGTTCATGGATGGGTGACCACTGATTACATATCGAGATCCCTCCGTGCCTCGGAAAGCACGTTAAGCCGTTGGTCCCGGCTGCCATTCGTAGATCTTTGACAGTCGTTACGGGTATTCAGAGTCCAAAAGTGGGACAACTAGTCTTGCCAAAGGGTATCATGTCACCCAGTTACTGGGTTGTGGAGGTCAGATAGGAAGTCCCTCCATGTTAAATACTGATATTCAGCTGCATCCGGTTAGACTGGAAGCCGACCCCAAAATAGTTGGGAAAAGGCCGGAATCTGAATTTGTATCCATTTGATAGGAATAGGCTCGCCAAAAACAAAACTAGCGAAACGTACTGTACGTACACATCTGCCTAACTCCTCAAGGAAAACAGGCGTGATGCTATATTATTACATTTCTTTCTTTTTAGCCAAATGTCCTGCCGGCGAGCACTCGGTCCTCTACTGCCCGCAGATGGCTGAGCCATCCTGTGATAGCCCGACAGTGCACGAGCTCGGCAGACCCTCAGCCTGTGGCATACCACAGTGCTTCTGCAATACTCCTACTATCAGGAACACCAAAACTGGCAAATGTGTTAAGCCTAAGGATTGTTAAATAGAATACAATTTTGTTTGTTTATTTGCTTGTTTTATTTTTTACTCGCAATAGGGTGCGTTTCCACCAGAGATGTGCGAGGATGCGTAGCGAGCGATGTCCGTAAAACTAACAAATAGTATCGCTAGCTTAGCTCTGTGACAGTGAAGTGATGTTATTGGTTAGTTTCACACATATGCCTCGTTACGCATCCTCGCTCATCTCTGGTGGAAACGCAGCCTTACAGTTAGCTACTATACAGTTCCGATGTTCTTTTATCTCTAACCTCTCGCTTAAACCAAGGTATAAACATGTATTCTACTGTTCTCATTTATCGCTTACTAGCTGTTGCCCGCGACGTTGTCTGCAATCTAGGATGAAAAGCCTTGCCTATGTCCTTCTCCAGATTATAGTCTACCCATATGCCAAATTTCATCCAAATCCGTTCAGCCAGCTAGCGTAACAAATAAACGAATTAACAAACTCACTTTCGCGTTTTTAATTATATTAAAGTGAGGATTATTTAGGATGTACACCTAAAACAAGTCTAAATTTGTTGAGTTATCTAACAACATAGGTTAACAAGACGTACTGAAGCAACTCAAACTCAAAGCCTTTATTTCAATTAATGCTTTTACAGGCACTTTTGAATTGTCAAGGAGTCGGTCAGCCAGATATATGAAGCTAGTTGCCTATTCCAAAGCGTATTAGGTACCTATGGAGAAGAACTGGCAAGAAACTCCACGTACACTCTTTAAAGAAATTGTTACAAAATATTGGTTACATCACTCATGTTGAAATTATACATGTGAGAATAATGTGAAAAGAGTACACGTTAAAAGCGTCCGTAATAAAAATATAAAAACAAAGAACAATTCAAAAATTAAATCACATTAAAATAAGCCATGGCAGCTCTCAACTCAGGGCGCCCGTTCACGAATATGACGAATGGATCAACACCATTCAGCTCAACCTCAATTTTAAAGCTAAATGATCCAACACACGCGCCACCATCAGCGAGACACCTGAGTGAGCATGATATTCTCACAGCCATCAGGGCACATTCAAGTTAATCAAAGTCAACGTGAACTCAGAATGTATGATACATGTTTTATACATGACATATTTGATACAATTTGGTGTTCGACTAGAATATTCTATAAACTTATTTCGCAAACTTACTTCTGTTTCTGAAATATAAACAGAGCATAATGTGGTTGATCAATTTATCATAAGCTGAATAAAGAATAGTCCGCCAGCAACCAGTAATCGCCTTAAGGCTCAGACAGGTGCAACACGGCACCAGTAGAAAAAAATCCGTGAAGTTTTCATATAATTTTTTCCAGCAGAGTCGCGTCGCGCCGCGCGCCGTCGCGTTTCGCCTGTCTGCTGGGAGCCTTTAAGGGTGATCCGTCATGGTAGCCCGCAAGATTAAAATTTTCTTACGTTTTTTGCAACACAAATATATTGATCAATATTAAATACGCAGCAATTATAACAAAATAATTACTAAATTAAAGCATTTTAAATAATATTTGCTCCAAATCAGTTTGATTTCGTGAAAATATGTCGATTTGGAGAATATTATTTAGAGAGCACTGTTGATATTTAAATGACGTCAAGAAATACGTCATCACAGCACACCTTTATACAATGCTGCCCATGGGCAAGTGACCGCCCGTACTTATCTGAATATTCATGAAAAATTATCGAAAATTAACTTTAAAAGAGGGGTCTATCTGTAATATTTTTCATGTTCTTCAATTATTTATTTTTTGAGTAGCGTTTGCTATAATATATCTCGAATGTAATTGGCTCAATTTGGATTCTGTTTATTATTTGTAAGAGCTTAAGAGTTACATTTTTTATTAAAATATGTCGCGTATGAAAAAAAAAACGGAGATAAAAACATTTTTTTCTAAAAAGAAACAGTATTTATTTAAAAAACACAAGTCTATGTACATAAAAATATAACATCAAGATTGTGAAAAAAAAAAATATAGGTAACAACAAATGAAAAAAAAATGTTTCACGATTATTCAGAAAAATACTGGCGGTCACATGCCCATGGGCGGCATTGCATAAACCTATTCACCACAACACTCTAAGGGGCAGGGGATTCACTTCGGCGAACATCGTTTTCCTTATACATAATTAAATCACTTATTAAATAAAATTCCATCAATACAAAACGTGGCAAGACATTCTATGTTCTATGTTATAGGGTTTGGTTTCCGCACTCAATCCGACAGGTGGACCATTGTGCGTGGGTCATAGCGGCCGTTTGGTGGTTATTCCAACCAGCCCACTTCCCTCCAGAAGATAATTCATTCTCTTAGTCTGTTCAGAACATCTGTGTAGGATCTGGGTGACCCGAGGGTTTCTGTTCTAATCCGCATTCAAAGAACACGTGCGCAAGACATTACATTGATGACGTCTTATTCCATTGGGGGTAGGCAGAAACTATAGAACGCCACCTGCTACGCTTTTTAGATACTCCGTTTTCTTAGTATACGTTCATACATCTGGTCATACATGCCGGTTGCGAGTACTACGCACCTGACCTTTTTGAAGAACATCACCAATTAGGTCACTATTGTCCTCTATGTCCTTTTTGTTATTTATGACGTTTGAAAGTACCCAGTCTTCAAAGTCAAATTCAAATCGCATATCAATTGAAATGATTTGACTTTGACTTTAAAGATTAAGTAGTCACATTTAAACATCACAAAAAACTTATTACAAAAAAAAAAAGAATTGATTTTAGTCGCCCTTTTCAAAAGGTAGTTTTGTATGGAGAAGAAGGGACAAGTAACTCCATAGTTACTATTTAGATAAACATAAATGTAAAGACGATGTACCTTGAATAAAATGTATGTAGTACAAAATAGGTATATAAAGTATTTGCAAAATAAGCAACGACAGTTCAATTGGTTAAATGAAATGAAATTATATTTAGTTCTGTAAGTAAATCTTTTAAGACACTTTGATCAGTATTTTTAAAATAGATGGAGCAGCCATTTCCTATCTGACTGATCCCTAAGAAGAAATGCCGAAACAAACCCAAAGGCTATGGTCTCATTTAACGTCCCGAATGGAGTTGACAGTAAAGTTAGTAGTGACAAAATGAACCCATTTTTCTCCTATTTTAAAAAATGAAGAACAAAGTTACTATATATCACTGAGGAGAGCCTTTCGATAATCTCTAAAGAAGAAAATAACAACACTAATGAGACATTAAATGTGCCATATTTAATTTATGCTTACAGAAATAAATGCAGAATCACAAAACTGGAGCGAAGGAAACTCAAAGTAATCCTATATCAATTATAATAAGTAACGGTTAATGGTAACCGAAAGTAACCCTATTAGCGGGACTCATTAGCGAATAACTCAACCGGTTACAGAATTATATCATCGGGCTGTTTTAATCTGATGGTCCAAGTTAAAAGAGTTGGACTAAAGGAGCTGCTCTTGTAGACACACAATATTATGATTTAAAACAGTGTCCATGGAGTTTCTTGCCCGTTCTTCTCCAAAGGTAAGGTACCTACTACGCTTTAGAATGGGCAACCATCTTTCTGACTGAATGAGTCCTTTTTTTTTTCCTCGGTTCCTTCAGTTGCCTGTGCATTGCCTCAGTATCCCTTTCGACCTTCCTGTGACCCCGGCAGGCATCGGTCCTAGCGGACCCCGTCAGTTGTGCTGACATCTCTTTGAGGTGCACGTGGAACACAACGCGCCGTCGACCCGGGCCTGGTCCTTATCGGACGGCGAGCTACCCATTGCTCACCGTCCGCAAGCCCGCGCCTAAGGTCGCCGGGAATCGGCCTGTGATTCCCGACGCCCAGGGCGTCTCCTGCGGTGGCTAGGGGCGTCACGCGTTCTGCCTCCTCCTTCGCGAGCATTACTGCTTCGCAGAAGGACGTGACGGCCTCCCATGCCCTCTCGCTCCGTACCATGGCCTGGACCAGGACCGGTCGCGATAGATCACCGCCACCAATCGCCTCCACGAGGACACGGCGATGCTCTGCCCAAGCAAGGCAGCCCTCCACCGTATGCTCCACCGTGTCCTCCGGGCGATCCACGCAATGATCACACCCGAACGTTTCCTCCCGCCTTATCCGGAACAGGAACTTCCCGAAACAACCGTGTCCGGGGAGGATCTGCGTCAGGCAGAAGGCGAGGACGCCGTGGCGCTGTTCTAGCCACTTCTCAAAGAAGGGACTTATTGCCGCAATTGTGGCGTGCCCACTGACTGACCCTTGACAATTCAAATTACTTGTAATTTTTTTGATTGAAATAAATGCTTCGAATGAGTTTGCACAAACTTCTGTCTGAAAAGCATGTAGTGCAAGTAGCTCTCGATTACGGGTCGTCATTGAAGAAAGACTAAAAAGAAATTGCGGCAGCAAAACAAGGGATTTTAGAACAAAACAGAAGAACTGAAGAACGATCATAATAATATTATTTATTTATTTATTTTTGACTGCTTCTTTAGTCAACCTTCGAATTAGGGTTGTAACGGAATCTCGTCTCCGCCTCTTCAAATACGGTTTGAAATTCTGCAAGTAGTCGTACCTCCACCTCCGCAAGTTTTTAATTGAGGTCTAATCGACTCTAACTAAGCCAAGATCCTCTATAAGGTGGAAATATAACTCGAAGTTCCAAGTTTTTGGGTCACCATCGTCGTTCGGTTCAGTACCAAGTGAACAACTGTTTAGTGGAGCCGGTTTAATTTATGAACCACAAAGACATCGCTTAGAAGGTAACAAAGCCACAGCACTGTTTTTTTTTTGTATAAAAAGTAAGTTCAAAAACTAAAACCCGACTACATACTGTAAAATCACGGTCTAAAAAGTATTTCAGACAGAAATCATGACATAGTTACAAAAATGGTCAAAGTAAAGCCGTGGTCGCATGCCTATACACCTACAAAATTATAATGGCATACCACGGGTTAAAAAAAAAAAATGTGTTTATTTCAGGCAAAAATACCCATAGTGAGAGAATACAAATCACAAAAAGCACAGAAATCATTAAAATATCAATAAAAAAAATAAAAAATAAAACACCATAGAAAAACTCATTAAAATAAAATATAAAACGTACACGTATATCAACGTATACGTTGTCTACATCTCTTTTTATCCACTCTCCAATCGCAGGTATGCTGGAAGAGATTTCTTTAGAAATAAGCATCACCTTTGTACGTATTTTTCTGTTCCTTTTTCTTGTCTCTTTATATGTGTGTACATAAACTGTTAAATAAATAAATATTTTTTTTTTTTTTTTTGTCTTGACCATTTTTGTACCTTAGTCTTGTTTTATGTCTGAAATATTTACTAGTTTCATACTTTTTAGAACGTGATTTTACAGTAGTTGGGTTTTAGTTTTTGAACTTACTTTTTATTAAAATTATTTTGGGTATATAATTTTGTGATAAAGTATTTGCAGAGCCTTTGTTTAGGTTTTATTGTATAATAGGTATTCATTTTACAAACGCACCGTATGTAGCACAGTTTCACTTATTTTTGCTTTTAACAATTTAAACATATTTAATTACTTAGGCAATATGATATATATTTGTAATGTGCTCTTCAAGCTCTTTCATTTGATACCCAACATGGCATTACTACAGTTTTTTTTTACTTCAACGCTTTATGTCGTCTAGAGGGGCGCCATATTGAACTTAATTTAACATTACATAGCCTATAACCAGCGGACGATCAAGACGCTTCCAACGATACCATATTAATTGTCAAATTACGATCATTGCTTCGCCGTAGTCGGGTAAAAATATAGTATGCCCCGATTTATAAAAATATTAAATCTTGATTTATTATTTTTTCTTTATTGTTCCACACCCTGCTCCGCCAAGAATTCCACCATTACATCCTTACTTAGAATGCATCGCGCATCGGTTCTAGACAACTCTCTTTAATTAGCCATTTTTTTTCTGTTTGTTCTATTTTTCTTGTTATAACAGTCAGTAATGACTTTAATTTATTAAACCCTTACCTAATATCCTAATGAAACTGATCGTCGCGTTTATTTTATTCGGCGAAACCGAACGCGTCATAGCGCCGACAGAGGGCGCCTTCCGATTTTCCAAACAAAAGAGTAACAATTTAACGAGACGATCGCTTTTAATTAAGACACGAGGATAAACTCTCAAATAAACAATTTAACTTTTGAACTCTTCTGCTCATTATACCAAGAAAAGTGCGTAAAGAAACACGATCACAGTTCCTCGCTTACACCAAATCGTCCTTCGGGAAATTACAGTTTCGACCAATTAGACAACGCTTGGATAAATTTCGACCTAACACTGGGTTATATTTTTTAATTATACCGTGTTACTGCGCAGCAATTTGATTTTAATTACAGTAATCATTCACTTTGATCCCTTGGGGAAAACTGAGTTTTCGGTGATGGAAATGAAACATTTCTGTTTGAAAAATGTACATGATTATGTGTCAGAAAACATTTTTAGAAAATTTCCGTTTGCCTAAAAATTAAGTCTGTCAACAGACGCTCTTTTAAATACTGGGTGATTGAAACATAAACTGTCGTGGAAGTCCTTTGAGGCCCGTATTACAGAACTTTACTCAAGACTCGAGCATTACTTATAACTAGTTTATCGTCATTTGATTGACCGCTTGCCATGTCAGGGATGTCTTTCAATATTCAGTTATCTTGAGAAAGAAGGAAGGTGAAGGAAAAAATCGTGCAGAAATCCGGCATGTCGTAGAACCAAAAATTTGAAGACATGTGACATCTACCAGTCCTCGCTGGGTACACGTGATGGATTACAGCCCACGCCCTCTCGATTAATGGAGGCTTTTGTCCCAGCAGCGGGAACATTATAGGCTGATTATGTTTATGACCATTAGAACATTTGAAACATTCTTATCCACATTACAGCCCACTCTCTCTCTATGAGAAGAAGCCTGTTTCATATCAGTGGGAACATTATAGGCTGATTATCTATTCTATAGACTCTAATAGAAGATCTGAAATATTAAATCCATAAAATAATCTTAATTATTTTGAATTTAAATTGCATTCTGACTCAAAACTACTACCACCACAACTTATATTGCAAACTCAAACAAAACTTTTGAGAGTTCTCACATTGCCACAGAACGTAGTCCAACATATAGAACTTAATACCCCTATAGCTCTATATACTGATCTCACTCCAAACAATATAAACAGAATTAGACGCCTGGGCGAAATTTATTCAGACCTAGATAGTTGTCAGTGCTGATATCAACTAACTACCGGCCCGCCGCGGCCTCGCTTGGGTATTCAAGGTTTACAACCTAGATGAAAAATACTATAAACTTCTTCAACTCCCAACTTCTTACTTTTGCCAGTTAGGTAGGTATTCTGCTTAGGGATGGTGCTCTGCGCGAGCATTCGCTTCGCGAATTTGTTTCGCAAACATTCTTTGCGCCAGCTTGTGTTAGGTATCATTTCAGGCTCATCATTTCAGCCGAAAGACGTACACTGCTGGATGCTGGGATAGGCCTCCCCAAGCGCCGCCACTTCAACCAGTTCTGTGCTCCTCGTATCCAGCGGATTTTTGGCGGCATCTACATCGCCACATGCGAACTACGCATCAAAGACCTGACGTCACACAAATCCTGCATCGCGCAATTAGAGTTTACCGCGCGATCGACATATATACAAGCCGACTTCAACCTTTGGGCAGTTGCCCGCCAGACACGACACCCGTCTGGTCGGAGGATTCTCCCTTTTCTATAAAGGAGTAAACTTTATACCGTGTTCCTCATACCTCTAAATTGGTGACCACGACGACCCCCCCGCTGTCGCCCCCCTGCTGCCTTTACCAGGTCCACCTGGTGGACCTTAGGTGCCAACGCAACGAATATTCATTCATAAAATGAAAAGTTTATTTTATTTTTATTGCCAAATGTGTCTACTGCGCCTGGATCTACGCCTGGAGAAAAGTGATAGAGGATGTTTACGATGGAACGAGTAAGCCCATAAGATGCATGTTCACTCATGCTTTGGTTATACGAGTACGTGGACGGGAATACAGGCGCTGGTAGAGTTGCACACTAGCCGCACGCATAATAAAATAGCTTGGTGAGTACATGAGTATAAACACGAAAAACAAATTCTTCTTCAGGGTCAAATAAAATTAGCTAGCAAAACCCTTCATACGTGACGTGGGTATCGATATCTAAACACGATAAAATAAAAATATTTGAAGTATTTTTTGGGGGTCAACGATAGCTAGTAGTGTTGTTACTTCAAGTATAAAAACTGTTTTCTTTTGTTTTATCGTGTTTAAGTATCGATACCAATCGCATCTGTGAAGTTTGTTTTTCAATTAGAGCACCTATTTCTAGCTGGTCTCAGACTCTTACTGACTAAAACCCACCCGTGTTCCTTCAGTTGCTTGTATGTTATCAGAGGCCACGGTATCCCTTTCGGACCATCCCGCGACCCCGGCAGAGTCAATAGAACCTTGTAGCATTGTATCTGTGCTCGCGAACGAACGTTGGGTAACAAAAGCTTGCACAACTAATATTTACAAAAAAAACGCGATACGAATGTTCGCGGTGAGTAAAATTAGCTAGCAAAACCCTCCATGCGTGACCGATACCCACAATTTGAAGTAATTTTTGGGGGTCAACGACCGCTGGTAGTGTTGTTACTTCAAGTAGAAAAACTGTTTTCTTTTGTTTTATCGTGTTTAAGTATCGACACCAATCGCATCTGTGAAGTTTGTTTTTCAATTAGAGCACCTATTTCTAGCGCACCTGAGCGAACGGCACTAATAGTTATGCCACGAGCGGCACCTGTCCTATACACAAAAATGACAGACTACACTGCATATTTTCTGAATGTTCTACAAAAACTACGTTGGATGAAACAGCGCTAAGCGTCCGCAACACACAAATAATATCTAACGCCACTCGGCGAGGTGTGAGAGAGAATAACATATTTTATGCAGGTCTACATGGAAACCTACTAAACCGAATATATTCAGCATAAAGAGGGGGAAATAATGGTTTTAGAAGACACGATACGACTGTCGTGTGTGTGGTAGCTCTTTTGAGGCGAAGAGCCATTTAAAGAATAAATATTAAAAAAAAGAAAGAATCTATGTTTGTCACATGTCTTAAGTATGTATATGTACAATTATAATAATATATTTAATATTATATTTTTGGTTGGGAAATTATCCAGAGCGGGGTGTCAGACTCTTACTGACTAAAACCCACCCGTGTTCCTTCAGTTGCCTGTACATTGCCAGGGCCACGGTATCCCTTTCGGCCTTTCCCGCGACATGAACTACGATCACGACGACACGACACGATCAGGCCATGATCATAGGCAGCAGATTCGTTCGCAATGCGGCTGATGTAACATCTCTGATGACTTTATATCTCGATGGTATTCGAATTGACTATACGTGCTTAGGTCTATGAGGTCAGTCAAAAGGTACGTATTTCTCCTTTCTTTCGTTGAAAAGCCTTCAAAGCCTTTGAAGACTAAAATTTCTTTGGTACAAACACATTATAGAATATGTCGGCTACCTGGATGCTACTGAGGAGCTATTAAACAAGCTTGAGCGTTTGCAAAACTGGTGCATTCGCTTTGTTTTCGGTCTTCGAAAATATGACCATGTTTCTCATCTTCGCAAGGAACTCAAGTGGCTCCCAATCCGCCTTCGCAGGAACATTTGGATTTTATGTCTCCTCGTCAACGTCTTACACAACCCGTCTTATATTTCCTAACTGCGTGAGCGTTTTTCTTACGCTCGTCCTAGCGACGCACCGTGTAGATCACACCTTTTTTTGATGTAAAATTATCAAATAACATCTCCCGCACTAGGTGGAGCGGGAGGGCGTGTCAGACTCTTACTGACTAAAACCCACCCGTGTTCCTTCAATTGCCTGTACGTTACCAGGGGCCACGGTATCCCTTTCGGACTTTCCAGCATCGATCGACCCGATTTTGGGCATCGGTCCCATCGGACCCCTTCAGTGTAGATCATACCTTAGATCCCTCCTTAAATATCATCCTCATAAAATAAGCTACTATTTCTATTCCTTCTCTGTCCATGCAGTAAGATTGTGGAACTCACTTCCGCCTAGCATTCGTGATTTAAAAACTGTCTCTCTATTCAAATATCGAGTAAAATAACATTACCTTTCCTCTCAATTGTCAGTATTTATACACCTATAATATGTATGTTTATATATTTAAGCTTTATGTATTTATTTAAGTATATTTTAATTTATTACGTTATACGTGTAGGTTTATTTCAATATTTTAGTTTAAGACTTTGCATATTTATATTTTTCTCTTCTTGTTCTCACACACATTGTATTGTCTACATTTCTTTGTCATTTCTCCTTTCGCAGGTCTGCTGGAAGAAATTTCTTAAGAAATAAGCAGTACCTTTGTACTCATAATTATGATTATGTCGTATCTGTATCTATTTTATTGTGTGTACTTATATAATAAAATAAATAAATAAATTTTGTAAATAAGCAAGTTTTTTTTTGCAGGTATTTTATGGTAGGTATGTTCAATCGAAAAATTAATATTCTCAATATCTTGAAGTAAGACTGCCCCGTTGCGACTTCAAAAATCGTACGATTTAAAATGGCCCCGCAACAACACTTGGCCACCGGACGCAAGAAATGTGCCCGTATACAATATCTTATGATAATATATTTTGCAGCATGGCTTTGCGATTTCCGTGCCTAATATATTTCTATTTTTATATTTAGTATCGCGGTATTTGGTTACTTTAGGTGTAGGCGAATGGAATAGTTAAATTAATATCACTTCTATAAGGTGAATGGCTCTTCTTCAACTTCTTAGCGGATTTAATTTGGTCAGTATATCTCATGGGTTAGCTTACGCGTGGTCTAGTGCCCTCCGCCCTACCCTGCACGACAAGGTGCTCTATAGAGTCTCCCTCACGCCTCGATACGTGTGTGAATAAAGTTTACCTAATAATTATAATCTAATCTAACTAGCTTATATTGTCCCACTGAAGGCCAAAGGCCTCGATTTCCCTTTTCCATACAATTCTATCTATAACTAGTGTCGGCCTTTCGATAGGAGTCAATCTAATTCAAAATTCAAAATTCAAAATATTTTATTTCACATAAACCTATAAGGGCACTTATGAAACGTCAGAAGCTAGATGCACGGTTCCAATTGGTCGTTTCCTATGGAGAAGAGCCGGCAAGAAACTCCATGGTTACTCTTTTATAAATAAATGGTATTTATAATGCTTTCAAATTACAGAGTTAATAGGTATGAGAGGACAGTGTAGGCCTATCAACAAGTACCAGGTACTTAGCAAGATAGAAAATGGTCGATAGATTTACAGTCTGTTAAGCCCAATTGATTAAAAAAAAGTCCTTAATTAGAATTGGTTTTGTAATTTTGTATCATCTTCTCCAAAACATGGACTAATTGTATGGGGAAATAGCACCGACCATAAAAGAGCATTTATCGCCCAAAAGAAATGTGTTCCAGCTATTCAAGGCATCCCACCAGACGTATCTTGTCGACCAATATTTAAAAAGCTCGGTCTGCTACTACTACCCTCACTATATTTATATGAAACATGTATGTTTGTACGGAAAAACAAGAATCTATTTAGAACAGCAGCAGATGTAAGCTCTAGGAATCGGCGTGACAAATTTAGACTTGTTTTAGATGAAATCCCTCGATTAGAAAAATAAAGTAAAAGCTGTTTAGCTATGGCTGTACGTATATATAATAAATTACCCTGTAAATTTAAATGAGTAAATAGCAGACTGTTTAAAATCCATTTGTTTAAATGGCTAAATGATAATAATTTTTATAGCATTAAGGAATACTTTGAGCATAAGTTGTGTTAATCATTTTGCATGCTTTAGTCTTAAGCAAAACAAGTATGATCTCATCATTAACTCATATAACACCCTTGTATACCATGTATTATGCAAATAAATAAATAAAATTTTAAAAAAACTGTAATTTGATGCATAAAAATGTGTGAAAAAAAATTCAACACTACTCCCAGTTTTGTTCAACAGTATCCGTAATTTCGTAATTTCAATTCCTAGATAAGCATGGAAAAAAGATTATTTTATTAGCCAAATAATATTAATTGTGTGTCAAGGTTTATTATCAGAAATCACTGGCATCGTTAACAGATAATTAATTTTATGTAACTCGCTATCTCGTTTTATCTAGTGCAACACCAAATCTATAAGTATTTGACAAATATTTCGACACCGATAGACATGTTTCGGTCAATATTATTTGTTTTATTAATAGTAAACGTTTTTGCTGAAGATGAGAAGATAGTTCAATTAGATATAGGGGGATTGAGGGGGGAGAAGTACTGGCAAGGAGATTTCTATGAGTTCTACGGAGTGCCGTATGCTACGGCTCCGAAAGGAAGGGATAAGTTTAAGGTTAGTAAGTAGATGTTTTATGTTTTTGTGTATGTAGTAGACCTCATAATTGCTTTACCAATTTTGACAACAATTACCAGGAAATTGAAACTTGTCTAAAGCTGCGGTTTCCTTGAAGAGAGGTGGCACCACATAGCGTTTAACAGCGAATAACTTCACTGAAACGTTATTTATGAAGTTAGTTTTGTAGAGAGCGTTTTTAGACACCGTAAAGTTAAACCCCGCGGCCATCATTTTCATGACAACCATCACTGCGGCCGTTATGTGGCAACCGCCGCTCTTCTAGAAAACCGCAGCTTAATGTTGCAAATATGTTACTGTCTCAGAGACAAATTAGACAAAAACAATGACCGCTATCAGCAAATGATTCTTGAAATAAATAACAGAGAAATTTATCCACCTATCCTTAATACAAAATAATTTAATTGAGTATTTTTTCCAAATAAAAAAAGTCGTTACGGGTCGTCAGAAGCCTGAAAGTCTGACAACCAGTCTTACCAAGGGGTATCATACCCAGTTACTGGGTTGTGGAGGTCAAATCAGTGGAGGCAGTCACTCCATGTAAAATACTGGTATTCAGCTGCATCCGGTTAGACTGGAAGCCGACCCCAATATAGTTGGGAAAGGGCTAGGCAGATTGATTTTTTTTTTCAAATACGAAAACTTAAGTGAGAAGTAGTGATTAAGCTATCCCCCATTGTTGCACGATTTGCATCTAAATTCTTTTTGATATACTGAACCAATTTAAATGATTCCAGGCTCCCCTGCCTGTGGAACCATGGGAAGGCATCATGGACGCTAAAATCCAAAATATTGGTTGCGAACAAGTCTACCTCTTTGAAGAAGAAGAAGATGACGATATTATTCTGGATGGCATAGAAGACTGTTTGGCCATGAACCTCTTTGTTCCAGTAGTTGCCAGTGAAGACAACTTACTACCAGTCCTGGTCTACATACATAGTGGAGCTTATTCAGGAGGGAATGGTAACATGGCGAAGTTCTCCCATGTAGCCAGACATGACGTCATAGTAGTCAGTTTTAACTACAGACTTGGATTCAAAGGATTCGCCTGTCTAGGCACTGAAGAGATACCTGGCAATGCGGCGTTAAAAGACCAACTGGCTGCTCTGAAATTCATTAACAAATACATTAGCAAATTCGGTGGAGATCCGAAGAAGGTAACGCTTGCAGGATTCAGCGTTGGTGCCAGCATGGCGGAAGTACTAGTCTTGTCTAAAGCAGCAAACGGTTTAATAGATAAACTAATACTAGATAGTGGTTCCGCTTTATCTCCATTCGCAATAAGCAGGGATCCAATAAATACCGCCAAGAATTTGGCAATATCTATGGGTTATAACAACAAGGAAAAAATTGAGGACTTAAATGAATTCTTATTGAACGCACCGATCAAAGACTTGGCTGTTAAAAGCAAGAATTTCTTCTTGACAAACTCCACTTTCGGTTTAGCGCCGTGCATCGAGAATGTGATTGGAAATACTGAACCAATTCTGACAGAATCACCTTTGATTACTTTCCATAAAGGAGATTATGAGAAAATTCCTGTGTTGACTGGTTTTTCAAACATGGAAGGTATTAGTAGAACTGTTAAGTTCAGCCAATGGAGTGATTTGATGAATGAGAAATTTGAAGATTTCCTACCAGCAGATTTGGCTTTTGACAATGAAAAATCAAGAGATGCTTTCATCAAAGAAATAAAGAAACATTATTTTAAAGATGAAGAAGTAAGTCACGACACAGCGCAAGAATACATTGATTACTTCTCTGATTCAATGTTCAAGTACGCTATAATGAAATCAGCAAAAATGCATGCTCTTAAATCTAAAAGACCAGTGTTTCTTTATGAGTTTTCGTACGTTGGAAAGTTAAACTTTAAGCATCATTTCATGGACAAAATAAAAGGGGCCAGCCATAGAGATCAAACTGCGTACACATTAGATTTCTTTGAATATACCACGAAAACTTCGGATATGGATACGAGAGACCGAATGACAGCAATGTGGACTGATTTTGTTAAATATGAGTAAGTAGGCCTTATAATTAAAACAAAATACTTTTTTTATGAAATCTGGGGCCTAAGTCTACTAATTTACAAACGTTGCAACGGTCTCTTCATGTGAAGTTGTGACAGATTTTGTGTGGCAAATCTGCCAAAAACTTACAATAGAGAAACTTTTGCAACGTTTCAAAATCAAAGTCAAAGTCATTCAAACTAGGATGAGAATCAGCACTTTTTGAAAGTCAAAATTACATAAGACAATCCCTCAAAACGCCCGTCCTTCACGTACTTTAACTGGAAAGTGGGTGGCACAACAATCTCCCCAGGAGAGCAGAGTTTGCAAATTAATAGACTTGTCCCCCAGTATAAATATGGATATTTCCCGGTAGGTAATGCTTTATAAGACAGACCAAAAATAATTAATCATATTCGAATTCTACTTCAAATTATACACATTAGTCGGTTCAATTGAACGGAGACTCTCAGTTTTGAACGCTCCTATAACCTTTCTAACCAAAAATTTATTAATTTTTTTTTGTTATCATTTTACAGAAATCCAACAGCGTACGAGAGCTTACTGATTGACGTGAAATGGCCAAAGTACACAAACGAAGAACCAAACTATTTGGAAATAAGTAGCAAACTGAAAATAAAGAAGGATTTGTTCGCAAACCGTTACAAATTCTGGGACAGAGTGTATGAAAAATATTACTGGAATCCAATGCCTATTGTTGCAAAGAAAAAGAGTAAATAAAGTCTACTGAAATAAAGTTGTATTTCTAATAAACTCATTTGAGAGGAGTAATTATTATATATTTATTTAATTTGACAACATTGGTCCAGTGGTTAGTACAACAACAAACTTATCAACAAGAGTTAGTATTTATTAACTAATTACACATCATTATTATTATTTCATTATTAATCATTAATTCTCATCCTTGCCGCACGAGCAACCGGACAGAGTGTCTTAGCAGTGGTGCATCATGCTGTTCGGCTAGGGTTTTCAAGATGCTGTTGCTGCTAGCCCTCATTCTGCTTATTAACGATGCGGCCTTCTTCCTCATAATGGCATATAAGTCGTCAGTTCGCGCTATAGCAAACATTCCAGACGCGCTGCAGTACCGGGGCAACCTCAACAGCACCCTGAAGCCATTATTATACACGTGGAGCATCTAGCGCCCTCTGCGAACCGTTGACCCACAAACTGCCCTTGACAATAAGCAATAGTTAATATTAATATTTTTTTTTTTTTATTTGACGTGAAAAGTACACATACAGGGTGACACTTAATTTAAACATGAAAATAGACTGGTACAAAAATATTGATCAATGACCCCTATGCTAGGAAAAACCTGTGTTACAGGGGTCATCCATCCGTCCATTATGGATGTTATAATAGTTAATTACAATTTAGTAAAGTGCACTTTTGTAAAAAATAATCAAATAAACTAGACTAATACAATTGATTTGAGGATAAGAACCGGGGGGATGAAAGAAAAACGAGTTTAAATTAATTAAAATTAAAAACAAGGAAAGTTAGTATCTATTTATGTGCCGGGTGTGAGTTGTTTGAGTGAGTGAAAGGTGTGTATGTGTGAGTGTAGATATGTAAGAGTGAGTGTAGGTATGGATTAGTGAGTGGGTGCCTGAATTGTTTAAGTTATGGTTTAAGTAATTCTTCCGTGTCGTCATAATTTAGGGTGAGCAGATATTCCTTTACTTTTTGTTTGCATTGGAATTTGTTTAAAAAATGTATGTTTAATGTATTGTGGAGTTTATTGTATAGTAGTGTGCTTAAATGACGGTTATGCCGTTGTGCGAAGGTGGTATTTGTACAAACTTTGGGACAAACGGGTTTGGGTCTTCTTCTGAGCGTAGGGCTTTTACATCTAATGGGAGGGGTAATTTTATGTGTACGTGTGACCGTACGCAGCATATACATCTGACGGACTGTCAGTACCTTAAAGTCCGAATAGACTTGCTGAGTGGGATACCTAAAGGGTTTGCTCAACAGGACTTTGATAATTGCACGTTGGGCTCTTTCAGCTGGTATGAGGATTGTTTTGGCTGCACCACCCCACGCAACGATACAGTAACTTAGGGTTGATTCACAAAGGGCGCTGTATACCATTTGTAGGATATATTTATGGGCAGAAGTTCTTAACTTTTTAAACACGTAAATGAGTTTTCTAGTGCGCGCAGATAGAGATTCTATGTGGGTTTTCCAGCTTAGACTGGAATCAAGATAAAGGCCGAGATACTTAACGGAGGTGGCTCTCGTCACTGTCTGACATGAGCAGAGGTTGTTACTGTCACGATCGTCTTCGTCGAAGTTATTTTAGTAATGTCTGTATTATATTTCTAAGACAAAATCTGTACACTATGAAAATTATTTCAGAGTTTTGCACAAGTATTTGTTGCATAATGCAGCTAGACACTAGGATAAGCTAGATTAAAATTAGGTAGTAGTCAGTAGGTAGTACTTTTCCATTTACATACATTAAATTCTGTTGGATTCTTAGTTCAGCCAAAGTTTTATTGGGTTGTTCCATCAGGAATTTCTCAGGAGCAGCCCGGAGTCTGGATTGGTGCCTGGTTGATGCCAATAGGCTCGCCCCCTATTTCTTGGAACTTAAAACAACTGTTGAAATGTGCTACACCTCTGCCTAATCCTTTGAGGATTTTAGGCGTTATTTAGTAGTCATGCATTAATTTCAGTCTTATAAACTTTATAAAAGCTAAAAAACATCACCCTATTGAAACTCACGTAAGAATATGACAGAAATAAAACTATTACTTACACTCAGATGGACCCCAAAGTCCAAAATAAAACCGATTTATTTATAACCTTTGTGGCCCCTCAAAAACAAGTGTCAAGTTGCCAACAGAGAGCCTACAAAATTACTTGACAAATTGCATCTAACGATAACCGATATACCAACATTGTCTCCCTCCCTTCTCAGTTGTGCAGAAAATAAAAAATAAAAAGTTCAAAAATATTTGCGAAATCCCAATATCAAAGGGAAATGATCACCATTTTTCAACGCCCGAATGTTCGGGAGTCTCCCCTTCTGAATCGATGGGTTTTTATAAAAAAATCTAAACCATACATTTCTCTAGTAATATTAACCCCTCTGCAAGTGCCTCCGAAGTTGGTTTGGTCCAATTAAGTGGCGGAGGATTGAAAAGCTGTGTATATTTCAAATGGATGAGTACCTATGCTCTCTATGTACGTACCTCTGCTATGGTACTCCCCGTCACTTGTCCATAAGGGTTCATTAGAAAACCAGCGTCAGACAGCATTTGTCTGGCATTAATGCTGAAATGAACCTTTTTGGCGCAGCCGTGAGGCACACTATTATCGCTTTATAATTATTTTCACTTTTTTTTTATTTTTGTATTATGTGTTTCACGAACTGTGTCCAAATAAATATTATTCTTTCTTTCTTTCTTTCTTTCTATGCCTATGGCATTAAGTCCACCTCTGTACATTTCTGTGCTTGAAGTATTAAATAAATAAATAAATAAATACCTATAATTATAATACAATAGGAACACCGACCTCATCTAGTGTTTGTATAAACCATCCTAGAAATAACAATCATGTATTTATGTAATTTAAGACACTGAACTATTATGAAAAAAAATAATGGTAGGTAAAATCAAACATGACAATAAAAATTAAAGAATCTGTGTCAAAATTTTAGTCACGAAAAAAGAGCTAATGGTTCCTAAGACAGTTTCCCCGTATTTCTTATGGAATTGGATATCCCCATACCAGCTCAGTTAAGTACAGCAGTGTCACAATATAAATAAGTAACAGTATTATATCTTCATAGAAAATGACCGTAAGTGTACGTAACAGTATCGAGTGCGCGACATCTGTTACTCATGGACGCGAAAAGTTTATCTACAGAGCGACCGTAGGGTATTATTTCTAGGTCACTGCCGATATATAATACTGTTACTTTATTATACTGTGGCAGTGTGGTAGGAAAAAAAGGAGAAGTTTTCCCTTTTTGAGACGCTATCGCCCGTAACTTATGCCGCAAACCCGGTGTGACTGACACCTCTAAACAAGGGCTCCCCTTGTTGCAAATATTTGAACGATTCCAAATGATGCACGTGCTATTGAAATTTCTGCCCGAATTCCCGACGGGGGACTCTCTCTATTCGGAAATTTGCAGTTCATTTTCTATGAAATTGACTGACGGGTTAGTGTCAGTCACAGAAATTGTGGTGCGTGAGGTGAATGTTAAGTACCTAACTAAAAAAACCGGCCAAGTGCGCGACGAACCACCCACAATGAAGGGTTCCGTAGTCGGCATGAATTTATCCCAAAAACAAACTTAACATTGTAGTTGAAAAACATGTTCTCCCATACATCGATATACGTCACGGTCAATTCTCCAACTGCAAATATAAGTTTGTAATCGGAAAAACATTTTTTTTTTGGGTGATAAAACTACAAATTAACGATTTTCGGACTTTTTCCTTTAGATGTGCTCTGAGACCTTACTTCCTGACAAATTTCACGATTCTAGATCAATGGGAACCCTGTAGGTTTTAATTTATTTGCGAGTATTAAAACATGTCGCATAAATGGCCGTATTTTTTTATTGCGTTGACTTAAAAGCTTGATTTTTTTAGAGCTCCAAGGGACCATAGACCTACGTATTTGATATTAATTGCAATTTGATACCTCCACGTGTTCCTGAGAAAAAGAGTCTTGACTGGCTGACAGACGGACAACGAAGTGATCTTATAAGGATTCCGTTTTTTTCCTTTTAAGGTACAGAACCCTAAAAACGATGATGACGTGTAGATCTCTAGATAGCAATGTCTGAGAGAAGATAGGAAATCAGCCTATAATATTCCCACTGCTTAAACACAGGCCGTGTTCTAGTAGTGGGAATATTATAGGCTGATTAAGATAGTGGGCTGAACACTGGCATTCATTTATTTTAAACAGCTTTTACCCGCGCCTTTCCACCCGCGTGGAGGTTGGTCAAAGTCAAAAGTCGAAGTCAAATCATTTATTTCAAATAGGCCCTTATAAGGCACTTTTGAACGTCAAAAATTACAAAAAAATTGAAATGATTCTAGTCGCCCCTTCCAAAAGGTAGTTTTCGCATGGAGAAGAATGGGCAAGAAACTCCACCGTTACTCGTTCGTTAAAATGTTTTACAATATTTTGTATAAGTACATTAGCTATATAATTATATGTGAGGACGATGCACCTAGAATAAAATTATTTTACCACAATAGGTAAAAAGAATTATGAATTAAAAATGAAGCAACGACAGATAAACTAATTATGTGATAGATACATGGTGCTCACATATTTACAAACATTGTAAAAGTAGACGATTTTCCAAAAATTTTATTATATGATTTTCATGAAATATCCTATGTCCTAACACAGGTCATGGTCTATTCAAATTTCATCCTAATCAGTTCAGTCGTCGTGAAAAGGTAACAGACAGACAGAGTTACAATCGCATTTATAGTATCAAGTATGGATGTGCTACTGCGCAGATTCAGGAATGAAACTAGTGACTACAATAAAGAACTGCCTGGTTGCTCTTGGTTTGTGTTTTTAGTTTTTTTTGTATTTGGAACTCCTCAATAGCAGCACAGAGTCTGGATATTATGTGCCTGATTGATAGAAGCTCGCTCCCTTATCACATATAACTGGCGATATGTAGATGATACAATCTTCGTCATCTACAAGGTACGTGATATTATAATAATGTAGTTTCTTGAAACAAATAAGGACCCAAGACTCAGGCGAACGCCTGGAACACGATCAATTTCTTACACAAATCGTTCAGGTGCAGTCGTGTTTAAACAACAGCTGTCTTATAAGATCCAATATCTTTACAAGTCGGATACCTGGGTTTAATAAGAGATTTAGATTAAAGCCTCGTGTCACAATTCATAAGCAAGCGTAAAGTGGTCAGGCAGGTTTCCTAACCAATTCCAACCCAGCTGGAACTACTCTTTTTACAGCGGCATGAAGTATTCTATTTAAAATGGTCTGGTCCAAAGTAAGTAATGAAAATGTAAACAAATGGATAAGAAAACGTACCTGTGGATACCAATTTGTAGTGCCACTTACCAATTGAGTGCTTTGATTTGATCATTTAAATTCTAATTTTAATTCACCTTAAAGATGTTTTTATTTGACAATTAAGCTTAATTTTATAACCTCAATTTTCGTCGATGGTTTTGTCAATTATTTATTTATTAAATAAATAATATATAAATAATAATAAATATTATGTATGTTATTCAAACAATAATCGTTGAAAAAGCAGTGAGATATAAAGTTGAAACCTTCTAAACAGATGAATGTGAATTTAACCTGAACAAGGTTTGTTTACGCTCGCATCAGATACTTTTGGAATAGACTTTAGTTCGTGCTTAGAATTTATGGATAATCAGAAATATATTTTCCTCAGTACACTTTGTTCTAGATGATCACCTACCTAATATGACCCTTATACACCTCTAACACCACCGACTGAAAGACACAAAGATCCATAACCCAACTCTAACAAAAGTGACACACGACAAGAAGTTAAATATGAAAATCTTTATCGAATACACTCTATTAACTTTCTAAACATTAAATATACTCTTAACAACTGGCAAACACTTCTAACTTTTGTAAACGTCACTACCCCAATCTTAACTCAACCCTAACTTAGCTTCTGAAGGTTCAAAATGGCTTGTGTTTGGTGGGTTTAAAAGTATGTTTATGTTTCGCTTCGTGACACAGGTGACGCAGAGATAAGTAACGTCAATTTATAAGCGTCAAAGTCACGAGTCTCGGGGGGTCTGTGTTTGGATATTTCTTGTGTTGTATGGATGACGTCAGAGTTATTGTAAGTTAATATTAGATTCCCTTCTGAGTAATCTTTTTAAGAAAATTAGAAAGTTTTTTCTGGGAAAGTAAGTACTGGCAATTTTTTTATTTCTGCCAGTAAAAGTCAAAGTCTAATCATTTATTTCAAATAGGCCCTTATCAGGCACTTCTTAACGACAAAATGTAGTTTAGTGACAAAAGTTAGTTTTCGCATGGAGAAGAATGGGCTAGATAATCCACCGTTACTCTTTTAAAATGTTTTTTTAGATATTTTTAGGGTTAACCAATGTAATAGAAATACACAATCTGTCAAAGCTGTCTACCTATTATGATTCATGAGATACAGCCCGCTGACAGACAGACGGACGACGGACAGCGGAGGTTTAGTAATAGGTTTGCACGCTTCGGGTACGGAACCTTAAAAATATCTCATTTATTCAATCTGCTTTTGGAAATGACAACACAAGTTGTGAAGGACTACACGTCCACAGCCAAAGTAAAATAAAAAAATACATGCAACGAAGGTCACATCTAAACGTTAAATTTAAATACTCAACACTTTCCAGAGATGTTTTGATAAAATTAGAGCAAAAAGTTTTTCGGATTTTTCGAAAGTTGTTATGCTATGCCACTTTACCCCATTTGTCTTTGACCACTACGATTGAGACAGCCTGTACATATACTGTCAATAGTTCCTTGAAAAAAATATAACATAACATCACGCCTTGTTTCCCCGAAAGGGTTAGGCAGAGGTATACCCAATGTACTATCAAAAAACTTCATATCTAAGCAGTTTGAAAACAAAATCCCGTGAACACGATGACCACATCTGTTACCACCCCGGTTCTATAGCGGCCGAGCGCTACAAGCAGGAATAGTCCTTACGGTGTATAGATATGAACTTCTTCGATGGTACACCCACATTTCGCCAGTTATGTTTACGTCCCATGGATGCGAGTCATTGCTACCATCGGGTACAAATTCCAGACTCCGGGCTATTACTGAGAAATTTCAGATGGAAAAGCCCAATAACACTTTACCCGACCTGGGAATCGAACCCAGGAACTCATACTCAGCAGTAGCGCTTGCGACCACTAGACCAACGAGGCAGTTCCTAAAAAAATACTTTTCCCATTTGTACCATTTAAAAAATGCATTGCTGGCTTTATTTTTGTTGGTGATTTCATGTAAGAATTTACGTCTACGTTTGAGACACTCTGTATATACTATACTATACTCTGTACTATACTATACTATACTCTGTATGTATATACTAGACACTCTGTATATACAATTCATTCTTATTGTCAGTCAATTTTCGTCGAACGTATTTCGCTCGTTTGCTCCTTCTACCCCGCACTAAAGCTGTGTTCACAAACATCTTGGGGTATGTATCTGTCACTTAATTAAGTGCAAGCAGAAGACGTCATTCAGAGTGATCGGTTTGCGGCATCCTGTCATCCGAGGCTGCGTTGCTCGACATCCAATACTGACGTACTTCCTTAAGTTAGAGGGTGTTTCGTATTTTTATAAGAGTATTTATTTTGATTTTTAATCATCAGGTGGCGTTCTGTAGTTTCAGCCTACCCGTGGGCGTGAGTTTATGCATGTGTATGTATTTTAGTCTTATTATAATATTATGATAAGAAATTTTGTTATCCAATGAAACATTTAGGTGTTTATAACTTGACAACATAATAAAAAATATTTAAGCTTTTACCTCGGAAAATGAACTAAAAATAAAGATGCAAGATGTAATTTCATTGATCCTAGGTTTATTTATTCAAATATATTCTTAAAAGCAACCTCACTTTCTATCTGTCAAAAATATAAAAAGTATGTAAAAAATGCTATTACTGCAATATTCAGGTATGCCCAGAGAATGAATGCCGTCCATCTGGCCGCAGTCGGTATGCGACATGTTGACATCCGCGGTCATACCGATTGACAGACCCGTATACAGAGTGTCACTTAAAAGGCTTAATAAGAATATTGCTCGGAAAAGAAAACGAAAAGTGACTTTTTAATACAGCCTGTATCAATCATCAAATTTGGTATATTTTTTGTAAAAAAAGGCAAAGTTTAAAAACATTATTTTTGTTCGGGTCACACTTACAGGATGAAAAGGACAAAAAGTCTAAGATCATAACACATTTATTGCTTGAAGATTGGCGTCGTCGTATGAAATGCTATCGTGATGATCTGGACTCGTTCTTGCCAGATTGGCCGGAGAAGGCAAAAGATGAAGAAATCTTTGCCCAGCAGTGGGAAAACAAGGGTTAGCAAAAAAAAAATTACGCATAGGGCCTTAAGTTTAACTAGCATATTAATTTTAAAAAGGGATTTAAGCGATCGTAAATTAATTTCCATTTTGTTTTCGTAAAAATACTAATCGATAGTAATTTACAGTTTACTAATCGTCTTTTTGTGTTGTCATCTAACCTAACTTAAATCATTAGAACGGGGTGCTCTAGGTTAGCTACCTTTTTTTTTTTTTTTTTTTGGTTCGGGGTGGAAAATCCTCATGGATGTCCTCCGCCCTGGGGCGGGCGGAGGGGTCTGTCAGACTCTTACTGACTAAAAACCACCCCGGTGTTCCATCTCACACCTACGCCGGGGTCGCGGGAACGTTCAAATCTTCCGCGACCCCGACTGGTGCCAGCCCGCCTCTGCGGGCTCCGTCTCGTCGAGCGGGGGGAGTGAGGTGTTTGACTCCCCCCGCGACGTCTAAGAGGGGCGCGCGTGGAACACTACGCGCCGCCACCTCGGGTCCAGATGTATGGGGGGCGACGGACTTCCCCGGGTCCGTCGCCCCTGGACCCATTTAGGGGGGCTGGAAGAGGGCGTTGTCCGCCCTCCGCCGACGCCCGGTGCGCCTGCTGCGGGCCGGGTGAGAGGATGAAATCTCTCTCTCCCGTTCCGCAGCCTCCTTCTGCGAGATTACTACTTCGCAGAAGGATACCACCGCGTCCCAGGACTCCTCGCTGCCGACCATTGCATTCACAACGGCCGACAGCGACAGGTCACTGCCTACTCCTGAGATGAGGGCACGGCGCGGCTCCTCCCAAGCGGCACACTCTGCCAGCGTATGCCGCGCCGTGTCCTCCCGGCAGTCGACGCAATGGTGACACCGGGCGTCCGGCTCCCTGTTTATGCGACACAGGTACTTCCCGAAGCAACCATGCCCCGAGAGCACCTGTGTCACCCGAAATGACAGGGAGCCGTGCCTCCTCCCGAGCCAGAGGTCGAGCACTGGCCGGACCGCCTCGATGGTGACGAGGCCGGCGGTAGGGCGTGAAAGCCTGTCCCGCCATTCCGCCACCAGGACCTCGCGAAGCTGCGACCGACGCTGCTCCAAATGGCGCTGCATCGGTCGCTCGCCCCGCGCCCGCGCTTCCTCGCGCCACCGATACAGTGACGCGAGTACCTTCGCCTCCAGGTCCCAGGGCGGGGATCCGGCCAGTGCACAAGCTGCCTCGTGGGAGATCGTGCGGTCTAGGTTAGCTACCTACTGCAACCAACTTTAACGGTACTAGACCAGAAACTTAAAAGAAGATCAACAAGTAAAAAAAAACGAACATTATTCAAATACAAAAGAAGTTTTTAGAGGATCAATTACATATTCTCCATCCTGCTAATATTATAAATGCGAAAGTTTGTATGTTTGGTTGTTTGTAATGTTTGGTGCTCAATCACGCAATAACGGCTGAACGAATTTGGATGAAATTACACAGATAGTATATAACCTGAATAGGATACTTTTTATCCCGGTAGTACGTTCCCGTGGGATAATTTCCGACACCTACGCGGGCGAAAGCTAGTCTTAAAATAATTATGAAAAGGTGCACGATTTCTACGAGAGCTTTAATAAAAACAACGTAAACTTCCAAACATCCTGTACCCTTGAGTCTTGCTTGCACATTCCAGGAGCGTATCGCTATGCAAACTGGGATCGAACGCGTTCAACCAGCGACATAACTATCCATATTGCCCGAACAGACGGACAGACCGACAAATTACGCAGTTATGGAATAAGTAAATCTCCTAGCTGAGTCCTTGTACAGTCACGAGCACCTTTACTCATACCGGCTGGATGCCACAACTCTACGTCAAAGTGCGTATTTTGCGTCAGTACGCAAAATACGCACTTTGACGTTTAAAAATTTTAAAGCGATTTCTTAAAAGAGCCAATTATTTTTAAAAGAGGAACCGTGCATCAAGCTTCTGACGTTTCATAAGTGCCCTTGTAGGTTTATGTGAAATAAAATATTTTGAATTTTGAAATGTTATAGTGTTAAAGACAAAGTATTTTTGAAACCATTCTATTATGAAATAGGTATTTTTTCAAAGTTGCAATAGCTGTATTACACGAAAAAATAGCAATTGAATTGTTCGTGACTTTACATCTAAATACAACCTCTTGAGGCTCTTGAGGACTTGTTTTTTAGGTTAAGCTTGTTTGAAAGTGAGGTCCTGATAGCTTTTTGGTTGTCCAATGTCTAAGTGTCCAGGATGCTCCAAATGCACTTCTTTATAAGTTGTTCTTCTATTATTATGTAGGCCAGTCACTAGGTAAGCGGAATGAAAAGCCAGTTAAATCTGAAAAAGAAACTAAAAGAACACTTATATTGTGAATATTTTGTAGGGTTTAACTCTACAAAATAGTCACAATAAGTTATTTTCTGTTTTCAATATTTTTAGAATTATACCACCGATTTCAACCCCACTTCGTTTTTATGTTTAGATCCCTTTTTATAACGGAAAGAAAATCAGCGACAGTACTGCCTTAAATAAAAGTTTACACAAAAAATCTGATAGCAATAAGTCACGTTTTATCTTCGGAAAAATTCTTTTAAAAAACCCTGTCGCTGCTGCCATAAATCTTTTTCGAAAAAAAACGCTTTTCGACACCCGTGCGTTTCACCCCGCGAGTTTCATCCCCCAAGTCTTGGCTCGGATGACTGTGCAATTATCAATATCACCGCAACATAGCGGTTGTGCCTCCGGAAAATTCCTATTTCGTAGCTATAAATCAGTTTTCCGTTTATTAAAACAGCTCCAGCACCTTCGAATCGCCCCCTTAAGGGGGGGTGTTCGTATTGGGGCTTTTAGGGTGGTGCCTGTATTTTTGGATATTCAAATTCAAGTTACGAAAGAGGTTGCTTTGAAGTCTTTTGATCCACAGCTGAAGCTAAAACACTTCATAATCATAAATATTGTCTATTATCTTAATTTCATTTTGTTATGTTTTATATATTACCTAATCAAGTATGATTGATTAATGAACAAAAACGGTGACTGAAACCATTTCATTCTAACACAATAACATTTAAACTGGAACACTAAATAAAACGAAGGAAAATTTATCAATTAAAAATTGATATTTAGAAACTAAAAAAATATTAAGAAAGCGACAACTCTACACCCCCAAGAGGAACAACCCTACACTGCACAGGGGGCGTGTTGTATTCTTTTTAATCTGTGCTACCCCTGTGTAATCTGCGTCGGGAAGCGACACCGGGGGCAAACATTGTTTAATGTTGTCTAACGAATACTATTACAAGATAAGAATTAAGGACTTTAGTAATGGCGTCTCTAAAATTGCTGCCTTTTTGATGTTGTTGAAATTTTCAGCAGAATGTTGTAAAATTTTAATTAAATCAAGAATTTATATTTCCTTAGAAATATTCTGGGAAATAAAAGATTGAAGTTTGGCTGAAGTATAAAATAAGTACCAAATTTATTATTGTGAATTTCATTATGATTAATTTTAGAACATTTAAAATAGAATATTTGATTATTTCTTGTCTTTAAAAATTCCTAAACCTAAAACCAATCTAAATCGTGATTTATGAAAAGTTGTTATTTTCACAATTCTCTTGCTTAACTGGTTATGGCAGGCGCAGTATGAGACTTATAAGTCCCGTATTGAAGGCTTTCAAAGAAAATTTCTACGTTATCAAGATTATAGGGCTCAGCAATACCCAGTTGACTACGAGCACCGCTGCAAACGGTACCACTTCCTTCGTCAAGAGATGGGACGTTATATTGGAGACATGAGTTTTCTATTGGGTATCGCGAATGGCCACATTGACTGTCCTGAACTCGTTGCTAATCTGTCATTACGCACAAATCTGATGGGATCACGTCAACGGCCAATATTAAATGTACCTTTCGCAATGACTAAGTACAGGCGGAATGTTTTCTCAATACGAAGTGCATTAAGTTTCAATGGTCTTCCAAGGGACCTTAATATCGACTTGTTCTGCACCAGTGTGGCGACCTTAAGACGGCTTTTGGCACAATCATTTTTCAAGGATAGTCAATTTATCTACTACTCTCTTACTAATTACCTATATTAACTTATGTACTTTCTTTTTATCGACTTTTTGTTTAACTATATATGTGGAGGCTTGTTATAAAGATTTTTTTTAATATTATAGTCTTTATATCATTGGTTAGTTAGTCTGTAAGAAAAAAAAAATGGCTTGGCTGACTGAAATGAGCTGAAGCAACGACGATTGCTTCACAATATCTTCTCAAGACGAAATCAGTGCGTATTGCCAGTGATTACCTATGGCACTAAAACGTGGTCGCTCACAATGGGCCTTATCAGAAGGCTTAAAGTCACCCAAGGGCAATGGAGAGGGCTATGCTTGGAGTTTCCCTACGTGATCGAATCAGAAGTGAAGAGATCCGCAGGAGAACCAAGGTAACCGACGTAGCCAAAGAATTACCAAATTTAAGTGGCAATGGGCAGGGCACATTGCTCGCAGAACAGATGGCCGATGGGGCCGAAAGCTTCTGCAGTGGCGACCGCGTACCGGAAGACGTAGCGTTGGAAGACCTCCCACAAGATGGACCGATAACCTTGTGAAATCCGCAGGAAACCGTTAGATGCGGGAAGCACAGAACCGGTTGAAGTGGCGGTGCTTGGGGGAGGCCTATGTCCAGCAGTGGACGTCTTTCGGCTGAAATGATGATGATGGTGATGAACGACGATTGATACGAAAAAAAAACATACAGTCGAATTGAAAACCTCCTCCTTTTTGAAGTTGGTTAAAAATTATGGTATGTTAAGTTCTATTTTGAAAATCTTGGCTTGGGTTTATGTTTCATTTTATTTCACATTTTTATTTAGTAAAGTCAGGAAACGTAATTGTTTAGCAAATTGACTACCAACTTAACGCATTCAAGGACACTGTACGAGACACAATAGAAGTTTTATTGTTATGACGCCTATGAGCGTATAGTGTCCTTCAAAGTGTTAAATTGACCGTATAATTCAAATCACACCTGTCATTCATTGGCAGTTTTTTGGAATTGCTATAACACGGTAAATTGACGTAATGTGTCAATGATATAAAAAAACGAGCAAGCCTTACAGTAGTCGCATATTATTAAGATGTGTAACGTCTGACGTCTTAGCCGACAGTACCAACCTCTCGGAAAATGGTTGGTACCATCTGACGGTCAACTCTAGCACTGCGCGCGCGCTTCCCCAGCGTCCTGTTACACATTTCCGTCCCTTTTTACGAAATCACTCCCACAGATTGATCAAAAATATTTCCCAGTTCGTACAAGTGTGGTATTACCACTATCCCATTTCACTCCAAAATATACCTGTCTAATTCAAATGTAATTACTAATGCACTTGAGAATATGATCACAACAATAGAATTTAAAATTACACAACGCTTCTACAATAGGCCCTTGATCGAGGGTGGCTACTCGAAAACCTTTCAATTACCAAACTGTCAGAGGCATAAAGACGTGATTGGTGCTCAAACCTTTTTTCCTCAATGTCAGCCTGTATTTGAAATTATTGACGGTAATTGTTAGGTATTGATTTTGAAAAAAAAAATGGGGGAAGTGGAAGGACAGGCACGCTTTACTTGACTGTATAATATATACCTACGTCGAAATAATAATTATTAGACATTGGCCGTTTTCAAACTTCGACGATAAGGACACCGACATATCGTCAGCTCGGACGACAACGATATCGGCCGACAATATCGGGACGATATCGGTTTGTGACAAGATGTAACCAACAGCTTATTGTCATACGGTATGCCACAACAGCCTCGAATAGTGGCGTTGCGCCAGCAAAAGCTTACATCGCCGCGCGATTCCAAAAGTGTAAAACCCCTACTAGACTACTCACGAAATTGCTGCGGCGAAGTACTCGTCGAAGTTGACCGAAGCCCGAAGTACGTGACTACACACTCGTGCGAAGAACTACAGGACGCTTTGAGTCCTTTGACTCGGGCGCAAAATTTGACAACTATTGGAAGTCACCCGAGGAGAGCGAAGGTTGCACGAAGCAAACCGAAGTGCCCTTCTACACTCTCTTATTTGCTTAACTTTGATCAACTTCGTGAGTAGTGTAGTGCAAGGTTTATAGTATATTCTAGGTAATAATGGCAATAGTGAACAAGTGCACTGTGTCGTCCGTGCGATATCGGCACGACAATCAACGTCGGCGACGATACCGTTGACTACGCCGACACAATGTGAACGCGTTTAGTATTATTCGTATGAAACTATCAGTCCGACAATATCGTGTCTTTATCGTTATCGTCCAGTGTGAAAACAGCTAATGCTACAGGTTTCCGATACTAAATTCAGCCAATATATTCTGTAAAAATCTGACCGTGATAACCATTGAGGTTCAATGCGATATTTCCCGCGGATGTTAATGTGACAATCGCGGTGTATGTGTATAAAGGTAGTAGACTGAGATGTTTGCTGTCCCAGACAGCAACACGTTGCACAAAATTTTCGTTTGTGGTGTCTGCTCTAGTTTACTTTGAACCTTAACATGACGCAGCAATGTCGGAATGTAATCACATATAAACCTATAGAAAATGTATGGGGACCTGCCGTGACGCGGTAGCACTGCTGCGGCAGCAATTTTGCGTGCAGCGTTGTCAGAATCATACATAAGTGAGCTTGAAGTGATCTGTCAATAGTGTCAATCCCCAGCTTCAGGTGAAATGACAGCTCACTTCAGCTAAGTTTTCACGGTGAGATCATTACAGGTGATCTCACCGTGGTTTCAAAACTATTTTAAAGAAACCAATACTCCTATCTTTTTAATAACACAAAAGATATTCACCTTTAATATTAAACCTTTTAAGACATAATTTAATTACAGCCCTTACAACGTTCTTGTAAAATTAATAAGAATTTAATTAGGCGGAGTCACAACCTTGTTGAGATATAATTACTGCGGACAGGTGATACGGTAAAATGTGACTTGATTTCCCTACTGTGTTTCTTTAATATTTATTTTGTAAGTATTTTATAACAGAATTAATATTTAAAATGTTAGAATATTCTCGAGGGTAGTGTCTTAAAGGAATGTTTTTATTTAAGACTAACTTCAGCCTTTTTTATTTATTTTTTGGGTGGGAAATTATCAAATAACTTCTCCCGCTCTGGGCGGAGCGGGAGGGCGTGTCAGACTCTTACTGACTAAAACCAACCCGTGTTCCTTCAGTTGCCTCTACGTTGCCAGGGGAAACGGTATCCCTTCCAGACTTTCCCGCAACCTCGGCAGACATCGGTCCTATCAGACCCTTTCAATTGTGCTGACATCTCTTTGAGGCGCGCGTGGAACACAACGCGCCGTCGACCCGGGGTCTAACTTCTGCCTGCGACTACATTCGCGTGAAATTTTTGTTCCCCCGACCCACCTCGTCACATCTCATCGCCGACCCGCGCTATTAAATACTTAGTTTTTGCTTAGCGTTCTTTCTGACTTATTTTTTCCTAACATGATGTTAAATAGCCTTCTTTAAGAATTGGGCTATCAAAATGCAACCAGAATTTCTCAAATCCAGAGATCAGCGTGTTAAAAAAATCGGCTAAGTGCGTATCGGACAACGCACAATGAAGGGTTCCTTTGTAGATGATTAATTTATCTCAAGGACAAACTTAACATTGTAGTTGAAAATCATGTACACTTATATATTCCAACCGCAAATGTAACTTTGTACGCACAATATTGAGAGATTTACCATGTTATTTTAAGACCATAGACTTCTTATAGGTTTTTCTGTAATCTATGAGTAAAGAACCATTCTCATTTTTTTTTTCAAAATTTTATTCTCTGTAGTTTCGGAGATAAGGGTTGGAATGGTAAATTTTCATCGATTTTCTTAGATATCTTTAAAAGTTTTTATTTTACAATTATACCAAAAAATATTTCACAACAAGCCCTTTCATTTGTTATGTCACACGGTACAGTCGTTTTTTGTTTTTTTTGTTTTCCCATTTGCCCCCGACAGTAATGACGTAAAGTAGGTATGTACTGTATTAGGTACATACCTGCCCCTGCAGGAAATAAAGATGTGATGTTTTGTATAACACAGGGTCTGACGTAAATGAGCTGTCGTTAGACGAGATCTACCTATCACATTTTAAAAATAATATGGGTATAATAAAATCTAAAATTATGAGTAGGTAATGAAAACACACAATCCTTCATTGGGATTATTTTATGCCTTACAAAACCCTTAATAATATACATGTGAATTTTGCCAAAAAAAATTTTTACGACTGTAAAAATTGTTTATGAAAGACGTCGTCTGTTCATTTTATGATTTTAAAGAGTTTGCTGTGTAACGTTCAATTTAGCTCTGGTCAAACTGAGGCGAATCCCGCGCGGGATGCAGGACGAAATTGGCTTGCACCGATTGGGACAACTAGCTTGTATGGAGGTGTTCAATCTGGCGCGAATATAGTCGCCTGACTTCCTTAGAATTAAAACAATCAACGCACGCAGTTCCGTCCCGTGCCTCACTTTGAACAGCCCTTTATTTTAATTTTGTAACGGTGTAGCGCTACGTTGCTACGACGCTACGTTGCTACGACATTTGCTACGAAATTCTGTAACATCAATTTTGAGACAAATCTTTTCACTACAAATATATTTTGTGTATTAGATTTTTCGGAATATTATTTTCCAGGTATTAAAGAACCTCATGGATTTCTGTAATTGATTGGCTTATACTGAGTCTAAAAATGGGCCAAGAAAAGCATCTAACTGTATCTTGTTCACGCCGTGCTCATATTTACGACCAGTACGATGCAATAACTTGTTTCCCCGAAACTGAAACTGTCTTATTACAAAACGAGTTCTCAGTTCACTCTAAGCCCAAACCTGCGGGCTCATTTGAATTATAAACTTTATTGAGATCACGGTAAAGTTCATAATACAAAATTGACAGCATATTCTCGTCGGGTTTGATCTAACATCAAACCTGACGAGTCTAAGCTGTATTTTTTTAATTAGAACTTTAATTTTGTCGGAATAGAGTTTGAAATTCAAACATAAAAAAGCCTTGATTTGTAAAAAGGTCGTTAGAATCTTTTAAGTAAGTTTGATTACAGCAGACACAAAAAACGCATTTTCACTTTTTAATTCAACCGCAGTGGCACAAACAAACGGCTTCTCGTGAATGTATTAAAATATACTCAATATGCGACACTGCTCTGCATAAACGGATAATCGTCAGGTTTCAATAAAAAGTCGCTCTGTCGCAGCGTGTGAATATTCATTAGTTATTGAATGCCCATGGTGACGGAGTGTATCGCGGTAATGACGGTAGATTAAATACTTAATAATAAAGCCTAATTTACACGGTGCGATTAAAATGGCCATGGCATACCATAAGTTGAAGCTGCTATAAAAGTTTCACGGTCTAAACAAGTTTAGACGATGCTAGTCATTTTTTGGTTCAATTTATTGTATGCCACAGGCAAGAAATTTACATCATGTAAATGGAGTTTTATTTGTTGCCATAACCTGGCTGTGGTACCATCGATTGGCAGCGAATCTGGGAGCATGGCGGTGCCCCGCCAAGTCGAGCTAGGTTTGTCAACATTCGTGTGCTTTTGTCTTTTTTTAAGGTACTATGGACCCGACCCAGTTACACACAGATTTAACGAATTGACAAAACATCGAGATTTCTGAAATATTTTCAAGTTTAATGTGAATGTATTATACACTTATGCCTTCCAAACAAAAACTAATTGATTAAAAAAAACGTATCAAAATTCGTTGTGGAGCTCAGAAGAATTCAATTGTCACACACGAGACACGAACAGCAACGTTATTTTATACGTTTATAAAAATTAATATATTTATTTGATTTGATTAGAGTTTAAAGCTACCATTAAAATAAAAATACAAAGCTTTCCAACTCTGCATCCTTAACGCGAAGCCTCACAAAGTTTCGCAGCAGATGTCAGAGCGTCTAGACGTTCGCACTGCACCAGCTCTGGGCACTTTTATTTTATTTTGACTTACACTCATTCATCACACTATTTCCCCCTAGTCCCCACCAATGGGGGAAGCCCTCGCAGAGTGGAAATGAAAGAAAAATAAAGTGTATCAGGTGTTTTTGCAGTGTTTTAAAAGTCACGGCAAAAGGGAAATGGAAAATGTTGTTGCAATTAATAAGATGAGGGGTTAGCGTTTATAAAATGTACATTTTAAAAACTGGTTTAACTCGCAATTTGGTTGAACCGACTGCTTAAGTTCTGAAGTTTCATGATTTTCTTTTAGCGTGACTTTTATGTATGTATGTGAAATTAAAGGTCTTGTATTTCTTACGAAATGTCTTGCATGTTCATATCTATTTGCAGGTCGCTATGTAGGTACTGGTCAGACACAATACAGATTTAGAGTCTTACTTTTAGATTTAGACACCTGTAGTGCTATTCTGTAATAATCTCACGGTGAAGTGAGCTCGGAGTGAGCTGTCAGTCCCTAGCAGCAGGTGGAATGACAGCTCACTTCAAGCTCACTTCACCTGAGTTTTCACCGTGAGATTATTACAGAATAGACCGGCTGCATCCATCAAGGAGGTGATCCGACCCGTCATACTAAATAACTTTCACAGTGAAACTCATGTCAGATTCGTGAAAAAAAAATCCTACCAGTAGACAGACTATTTCGATACACGTATGATTTTTTTTATGTTTTTTTTTTCGTACCACGCTTTACGCGAGGGATACGTTCCGGACGCAATCGCGTTTAAAAGCGAAATTTGCGTATAACGGGGTACGATGAAATATCACGCCAAATAAATAATTAAAGTGCTTTTATTGCAAAAATTAAACAGAATCAGCCTATTAATTAACATAATAACATAACATAATAATAATTTTATTTTACCAAAAACGATTGTACAAAAACAACTTAAAAACTATTAATCTATTATAAATACAATTCAAAATGGGAGCATCTGCAGCCGAACTAGCTGAAACCTGTATCTCGACATGCAGCGCCAAATCTCTCAGTATCTTATTTGCATAAGAAATTAAACTAACAAGTGCAGCTTTATGTAGATTAAAGAAAAACAATGTAAGAATAAACTAAAATAAAGTAAACTAAGCTAATTGAGTTGATGTGTATGTATAGAGAGGGGAAAGTGATCGTGTAAGGGGCGGTGAGTGTTAGGGTGTGTGTGTACGTGTGGTGATGTATAGAATGATGAGTGTAAGCAAATGTGTGTGTTTGAGTGTTATGTAAGTAAGTAAATAAATTTATGTAAGTGTGTAAGTAAATTTATTTGTTTAAACATGGTGTACATTGCATGCAGGATAGTCATGGGATACAGAAAAGTTCTATCATGTTCAGCCGCATATCGTGTAGATGAAGAGTAAGTACCTTAAAAGTTGCAGAAAGGACTCTGTCTACTCTGGAACGATTAATAGTCTTTCTGTATCATCATAAGTTAGGGTCGATAAGTAATTTTTTAATTAATGTTACAAAAAACTTTTTACTTTTGAATCCTGTGTTTCATAGCGAAAGTTTTTAATGTGGCTGGTAGAAACCCCTTGATGGATGCAGGTCATTGAATCGCCACCGCCATAAGTAATTTTCGAGAAGAAGAAGAACATTATAACAAGAGTATAACATCTGCACGAATCATCGTGCAATAAGCACTACCTAAGTTACACTTCAACAAAAGTCTTTTTACAAAAGTTGCGTCGGTGTCGCCACTTGTTGTGCGTGTTATTAATAGGGTCCAGATAAATGATACTCGAATTTAGTTTTATACTTAAATTGATAAAATATTTAATAAAGGTTCACCATAACTCTGATTGCTTAATATAGTAAATCAGCACGTGGCAGGCGATGGTATGTAAGCGACCATTTACCGTATCAAAATGCAATTCAGAAATCGCATCACTAGGGTCGCTACATCTTCATGGTCTTCAATCGCCCGTTATCTAGAGCTACAAAATCATCCCTACCCCGAAGTTGATCAATTGAAAGTTTTTTGTTTATTCCATAGTTAAATTCAAGATAAATCAATTATAATTCCCATCAAATAAACTGTCAGATTCACAATGGTAAACCCTCCATATACAGGCTTGCCTAGTTTGGGACAAATCTTTGTAATCTTTTTTAGCAATAAAGATTTTATTTAAATTAACTAAATTACAACAAACCAACTACTCATTTATAAATCTCAATTAAAAATACCAGCGCTAAGTATGAGTTAAACTGTGTTTTTTTTCGAAAGCATACGCTCTGCACCTCAAAGAAGTAAGTGCACCCGACACTCAAATAAAAAAATGTTTTACGAGAAAAACTCTCCAGTGCCTTAATGAAAAGTAGTCTTTAAGGGCATCAAAGGGTATTCTAACTACATGATGTGTTTATAACTACTTTGGCGTAGACGGAAGCTTAAGCTTACTATAATATACTTATTTTATTATTTGAATATGCAGCTGCTGTGAAGTGTTTTGTGGAATCTGGTTATGGAGTATAAGCCTCTTTAAATACAGGTGTGGTTTGTATGACTGAGCACGGAGACGCCGCGGCGGCCGCTGCTATAGTCCGCGCCACAACTGAAGTCCAGCGGAAAATTGTGGAACAAATAAAAAAAAAAAATTGATGCAATCACATAGTGTCGCGTCTATCGGATTTGATTGGTGGCGCGGACTCTAGAGGCGACATTGTCAACACTTTCCATAAAAACCAAGGTGCCGGTGACACCGTTCCCACACTATGCCACATATGCCGTTTAGAAACAGACGGATTTGTAAGGCATCCGCCATAGAATGGGCCAGAATGGGCCATAACCCACCACGTGGACCCAGTGCGGGTTTTGGTTTTTTTGGTTCAAAGGTATGCCAGTTTCCTCATGATGTTATACTTCACTGTTTGAGAGCAGTGCACTGCTCCCAAGCAGTGCCAATACAGTGGTTCAAAATCAAATCTGCCTAACTTTTTCTCATTTATGTGTACATGGCTTCCAGTCTAACCGGATGCAGCTAAATACCAGTATTTTACATGGAGCGACTGCCTATCTGAAAGAAAGAAAATACATTTATTTGCGGTAAATATGACGCAAAGAAAAAAAACACGAGAATAACAAATTGGTAATTTATTCAATAATTCAAATACTTTTATTTTGAGTAAATACATACAGAATTTTCTCCATAATATCTATGCGCCCAAAGGTCTGTTCATTATTTTACGCGCTCGTTTTCGTTATAAATAAATCATCGTCTATTTCACTAAATAAATGAATTTATATTTTTAATATAAGATAAATATAGATTAATAAATACTAAATAAATATATATTTGTTTCATGATCTAATTTGTAGTATTTGTTCAATACCAGCGGTTTATTATCCGGTTTGGAGATAACTTTGGATTTTTTTCTATAGAGAAAATTTTATGAAATCGTGTTTTCGTCAAACATATTACTTAACATTGATCCTCAACTTTACTATTTATTTATTTCATCATTAATGCTGTAGTACTTACAGAGGATGGACATGCTAAGCAATTTGAGGTATTATTGACTTTTAAAGTATGTATGCAATGCATTAGTTAGCAGCAACTCCATAATATTGTGAAACTTTTTCTCAACACTTATAGGCTTAATATAATTTAATGAATTCAATAAATTAATACAATTCTTACAATAGACGACGTATATTTAGTAACCTAATCCGCCTAACTGTTCTTAAAGAGTTATAAAGGGTACAAGGTTGTAAGAAATCGATACGTGTTTCACTTCTCAAGGAGGCATCCTCAGGATGGCGATTGATTTCCGCAAAGTCACGTCTGAGTCAATTAGCAATCCTTACTTGTGCAAACGACAAACTTTTCGTGCCAGACATATTTATTGCTCAAGCAATGGCTACATGGCTTCGTCTGCGTATAGATATAGTTTGTTTGGAAGCGATCTTCACCCGGAATACTCAACCACAGAAGAACTGGCTGTCTTAACTCTAACTGCCGAAACACAACAATGCTGTTAACTTTGTTGTTATGGTGACAGACTTAGATAAGATGGTGGTAGCTAGCCAGGCGGACTTAGGACAAGCCCTACCACTAACCAAACAGAGCAGAAAGTTTTTCCCACACTGGGAATTGAACTCAGGACCTCTGGGTCTGAGACAGGTGGTCTAACCACCAAGGCACAGGTGCCGTTAAAATGATGATGATAAAATGTTAAAATGAAATTCATGATAATAATTATTTTATATAAATATCCAGGATGAAAATAATCCTCCTTCTCCAGGTCCAAAGGCTCAGGTTCAGTGGGTTCATGACACAGACAAACAGACAGAGTTACTTTCACATTTTTATGGACTCCTGAGTAACAGTAACCAGAACAAGTCAATCTGCCTGCCTTTTCCCAACTATGTTGGGGTCGGTTTCCAGGCTAACCGTATGCAGCTGTATACCAGTATTTTACGTAGAGCGACTGCCTATCTGACCTCCACAACCCAGTTACTGAGTAATACGAAACCCCTTGGTAAGTATGTTGATATATTATGTAATGTTGAGTTACCATACGAGTAGGGTTGTCAACTTTTTTTGTATCAAATATAGATACACACACACATTACACTCTCAGGTCCAGTTGAAAACCAGCGTCAGGCACTTATATTGTCTGGCATTTTTGCTGACCTGTTAATTTCTTACATCGCATTTTACACTTTTTATAAGATTTTAATTTTTTATCTGCTGTATAAATTGTGTGCTTTTCAATCTGTGTTAAATAAATGTATTTTCTTTCTTCCTTTATTTTCGAAGCCACAGCCTGTAAATTAATAGTAAATGGCGAAAAAATAAATTATATCTAGTAGTTATGTTTCAGAAACATTTTTATTTTATGCCTCTTTACTATTTTTTACATTCTAAATTAAGTTTACAAAATACAAAAAACTTTTATGAGATTAATACTGGCCATATTGCGATCATCTCGTCATTTTGTATTCAAATAAAAATATAGTAGTTTCGCCTACTATATTTTTTCTTTACAAATATAGTAATAAGGCCTTTATTATAGCAAGATACTATATTATATAGTAGGGTTGGCAACCCTACATACGAGTAATATTGACGATTTCAATATTCATTACCTACAGGGAAAATTCAAAATGGACACTGAATTTATTTATTCTGGAAGGGATTTCCGGTTTACGTAGATACCGATAAAGCTTATTGTGTATGAATAATGTTCTCTGGGCGTATTCATTTTAAGGACGTAATGAAGACCGTGCTGTATTTCAATAATATTTTCCTGTGGTATTTACTTGCCTACATACCTAGAAATTGGTAGACGTATTTTTGTTGGCTGACGGTTGACCATACTAAATAATAATAATAATCTGTGGCTACAGCAGTCATTGTGCCGATAGTCGTGACGGCCAATGGCATAATAGCCAAGAGCCTCGACCAACACCTGAGGAGGCTCTCGTTAGGCAGCTGGATTAAGGGCTTGATCCAGAAAGCGGTACTTCTGGACACAGCGCGTATCGTTAAGATATTCCTCTCTCTGGAGCCCTGACCGCCGGTAGCTTGGACCCTGTTCCCGATACTGGTGGGCTACTGATTTTTATATATATATATTTATTTGTTTTTATAAAAATATTAAAAAATCTAAATCTACTTAATTAAAATTATAAAGAAACATAGTCACAACAACACGTCAAAAAGCTAGTCAAATAAAGATAAAGGTAAAGATTTTGATTTTAGATTTTGTGAATGTGAGAACGTTGTAGGCTTAACAGACTGTACATCTGTCGACCATTTTCTATCTTGCTAAGTACCTGGTACTTGTTGATAGGCCTACACTGTCCTCTCATACCTATTAACTCTATAAATTGAAAACATTGTAAATACCATATACTTTTAAAAGAGTAACCATGGAGTTTCTTGCCGGCTCTTCTCCGACCAATTGGAACCGTGCACCTAGCTTCTGACGTTTCATAAGTGCCCTTGTAGGTTTATGTGAAATAAAATATTTTGAATTTTGAATTTTGAAAGGCGCCCATAACGCTTGCTGCATTACCACGTTGGATGGCAATGGCTAACCTTTGTACCAAGAACGAGCCGGAGCGGGAGTCACCCGTTTTATCACGGAGCTTGTACCCTATATCACTAATCAGCTTGATGGCCTCAGTGCCCCAACACCCCATGGTCTCAACGGCAATGGGCACAAAAAGGTAACGGTCCGCCAACAAAGCGTACTTCACCCTCTTCCTTACAGCAGCGTCTTCAGCTGCTGGTGACGGCGAGAGGACCAAGGTGGCTAGCGGCAACAGTGCTCACGCAAGTTGTGTCCCATTTTAGGCCGTTTGCCATCAGTCCTGCACAGACCCGGAGGATCCAGTACGCAGGGGACATCTGCCAACACGAATGCCTTCCACACAATATCATTGAGCGCATGGTGATGCGAGAACCTCCCCGAGCAACGACACGAAAATGTAAATTATATGTATATAATAAATAAAATAAAGGAAATAATAATAATAATACCTAGTTAGTTTTGTTGTTTTCTAGATCATGACTTTGATTAAAGTTTTTTATTATACCGACACCCCAATTGCATAACACACGTTCAATCCCAATCTGACAGATTTTGAAGGAAATTGCTAATCTATACATACAAATAAATCAAATTTATGTGTCTGTTTGCAATGTCAAAATAAAAGCTTTTTACTAAAGGCATATGAAAGTATACATTATGGTTCTTCATTATCTCATCATGATTTCAGCCGAAAGACGTCCACTGCTGGACGGTACTTATATAACAAAAAAACAATTTTATTTTATTATTTCTGTCTATCTGTTTGTTCCGGCTAATCTCCGGGACTTCCGCTGCCAGATAGCTGATATTCTAAGGAGTTACTTAGGCTACTTTCTATTTTAGAAAAAGAATTAGGGTCCACGGGCAGTAGCTATGTACTTGCTTCATATAAATCACGCAGTGAATGTCGTTGAATTGTCGAAATTAAAAGCAGTGTGTGTATGACGCAATTACCGCGCTGCCGGATCCGATCTCTTCTTCTCTTGTGGCAATAATGCTGAAAATAGCTCAATAGGTTGAAGGATAAGCCAGTTTAGCCAATTAGCAAGGTCGATAGAGCCACCTAAACGTGTGCCAGATCATTAGTCGTAGAGGCTCTTTTATTTAGGGGGTAAAATACAATAGACGACGTCTATTTCGTTACCTAATCCGCGTAACTATTCTTGAAAAGTCATAAAGAACCGTGCAAGAAATCGACACGTGTTTCACCTCTCAACGAGGCTTTCTCAGGATGACGATTGACTTGATGCAAATTCGGTCACGACGTGTTACCACGTCAAGCGCCGAACGCAGTAGGATTAGGAGAGGAGATATTAGATAGGAGGAGGATTGGAGGGATTATGTTACTAAATATACGTCATCGATTGTATTTTATCAAGGATTTCCGAAAAGATCTTTTCGTTTTGGATAGCCCAATTCTTAAGAAAGATTATAGCATGCTATGTAACATCACACTACGGCAGTTAGAAGCCGAGTAAAAAGAAAAAAGTCAGAGAGAACGCTAAGTGAATACGAAGTAATAGCGCGGGCGGGCGATGGGATGCGACGCAGAATAAAGCTTCACTCGAGTGAAGTTAAATTTTCATTTCATTCCAAGTTTACATGACATCGACAAAATCACATAGAAATGACCGTTCATTTGCTCATTTAATTTATTTTTCGATCATTTGCTGATTCAGCGTCAAAATCCAATATCTTCAGTTCACTAATGAATTCATTTTTCACTTTTGAATCCGCTTGTATTCAGACCTTTCACATCGAGTGAAAGATGCCAAATGGCATGCACAAATGAACAAAAAGTGAATCAGCTGATATCAGCTTAACCAAGATTACTATTACCTTAATTTACTACAAGCCAAAACTGCATGTAAAAGTAAATACAGTACCTGTCATGCCATTATCCATAAGTACCGTATCTGTCATGCCATTGACTATATATGTATACCGTGCCTGTCATGCCATTGTCTATAAACACCAAAATCAGTTATTCCCAAAATAAACGAGCCAGTCGGATCAACGAGTGATTGTTGGAATTTCGTACGAACTGACAGACAGATCATAAATATGCATAGAACGCAGCCACAGCCTCCGCCGATTAATTGAACATCTACAGATCTATCGAGTGTGGGACTGCGGCAGATTGTCCTGCTGTCGGTTTATTAATCTGCTGCACTTGGTTAGAGGTAAAGTGGTGAATACATAGTTAATATACGTTGGTTTAACTGCATTCTAATTGTTCAGCAACCATTTTTACAATCTGAAGAGACTCCTATTTGGAAAGGGTTAGACAGGCCTGAAACGGAAAAAAAGCGTTTAAATTCGTGATTTGTCGTTCGTGATTTGTGTTTTCGTGTTACTTTCTTTTATTTTTCTATCGCAGCAACAATGTCAAAAAATTGACAAAAATGTAGGTAGGTAGAGAGCGTTTCATCAAATACCTAGTTCCACACCACACCACACCACACACCATACACCATACACCTCACATAACACCACGCACCACGCCACAATCACACATCACAATACATGCATTAACTGGGAATAAGTTTTTTAAGTTTTATTTTTACTGTAAAAAATTTCAATTTCTACTTTATTTATAGATTTTTATTTATTTTTTCTTAATATTAGTTAATACATTGCATATTTACTTTAAGGTCACAGTACTCTATATTAACTTAGTTAGTATGGCTGTACGACAATGATGTGAAAGAGCGGAGCCTTCTAATACAGGCATTGTTTGCTTAAAAGGAGGCTCCAAGCACTTTTAAAATTTAATTTTCGATTTGTCACAATAAACTATTTTGTATTTTTGTATGCCGTAATGTTGCCTCCACTGTTGTAGGACGAACACGAACATGCTACGGCGCTACCTAATAGGTCCGTTGTTAAAGTTTAACAGAGGAGCCAACATTACGGGAAAAGAGCTATTTGATGAAACGCCCTCTAAAAAAAGGTTTTTTTACAGTTTTCAGAGACTGAAATTAGAATCGCCCCTTTTTTTTTTTTTTTTTTTTTTTGGGTGGGAAATTATCAAATAACTTCTCCCGCTCTGGGTGGAGCGGGAGGGCGTGTCAGACTCTTACTGACTAAAACCCACCCGTGTTCCTTCCGTTGCCTTTACGTTGCCAGGGGCCACGGTATCCCTTTCGGACTTTCCCGCAACCCCGGCAGGCATCGGTCCTATCGGACCCCTTCCGTTGTGCTGACATCTCTTTGAGGCGCGCGTGGAACACAACGCGCCGTCGATCGCCCCTCGGGTGCTTATGAGTTTTTATTTACTTTATATTATGTTAGTTTGTAACCTACTCGCTTTAACCCGAGAAACTAAGGATTTATAAGAAAAAAACCGGCTAAGTGCGTGTCGGACCACGCACAATGAAGGGTTCCGTAGTTGGAATGAATTTATCCCAAGAACAAACTTAACATTGTAGTTGAAAAACATGTTTTTCAAACTGCAAATTTAAGTTGGTCGATTATTACTCGTTAACCGGTAAAGCCTACTTAGCTGTGATAGTTTTATATATATACTGTGATTTTTTTTCTCAAATGCAAATACAACCATTTAGCTGGCAAGGAGGGGTTTTCACTTACCCACAATATTTTTGAACGACCTTAAAAGTCAAAGTCAAATAATTTATTTCAATTAGGCACAAAAAAGGCACTTTTAAACGTCAAAATTTACAAAAAAATAAAAATTGATTCTAGTCGCTCCTTTCAAAAGGTATTACCTATATATTATATTGGTTTTCGTATGGAGAAGAATGGGCAAGAAACTCCACCGTTACTCTTTTAAAATGTTTTCACAATATCTTGTATACATCAATTAAATAATTATATGTGAAGACGATGCACCTAGAATAAGATTACTATACCTTTCCAACGATACCCCACACCATGGGATAGACGAGAGAAAAAAACATGTCCACTTTACGGTTAGGGTAGCTTGGTAGCATGGCTTAGGTACCATAAAGAAAAAAAAATCTTGATGTTATTTTACCATTTGGTCGGTGTTATTAATATGTATACCCGTGCCAAATTACAGCTTTATAGTACTAACAGTCTCGGAGCTAAGCCGCGGACAGACAGACAGACAGACAAACGGACATACGAAACTATAACACCCAAAGGTTGACTGGTAGAAAATACCTATGGCATTAAATCCGCCTCTGAACATTTCTGTGCTTGAAGTATTAAATAAATAAGTAAATAAATATAAGGGTTCCTAGTTTACTTCTGAATCCTAAAAACGCTGGAAGAAATTTCTTAAGAAATAAGCAGTACCTTTGTAATCATAATTATGATTATGTCTTATCTGTATCTATTTTTCTGTGTGTACATAAATAATAAAATAAATAAATAAATAAATAAACGGTTTTTAATTCATATTCTGGCACTCCTTCTCAATGGTGCAACTTGCTCACGCTTTAAAAAGCCCAGTGATCACAAAACAGGAGACGCTGAATGCCCTGGAAAATAGCAGAATACAGATATATTAACTCCATCGATTATGAGGGTACTTAGTGCGTCATATCGCTTGTTGCCGACTCAACAATATCCCTGGCCACTGCACTGTCCTACTTACCTACCTTCGAACTCTCGCTGTCTAAGCACATTAGCCGACCGCTTCAAAAATCGAACGTAACTTTGAAAGTGATTTATGCAGTATTTGTTTCAACCTAGTTAATAATATTGCAAACACAATCATAATTGTGTAACTAAGTGCTAACAACTATATATTTTCCGCAAATAATATAGAAACTATTTACCCTAATTATTAGTATTTAAGTAGATTATAAATCTATTACATAATAAATTAAGTAAGTTACTATTCTTAAAACTTATGTTAAATATTGTTTAAGAAATCAGTTGACCAAATTGTACCTAATTGTAAGAACTAATGCCGCCTGTGATACAGGTTTATCCTAGTACAGGCATCATACTTTGAAATACCTACATTATTACTAAGATTTATACTGTATTTTACCAATGTTTAGTTTTTGAATAAATTTTATTATTATAATGTTATAGTACATAAATACATGCGCCATCTTAGGCCGAAAAAAATATTCATTTTAACAGATATACGAGCTGTACTTCAAATCTCCTAAGTGAATCTCAAAGGTAAGATAAAGGGTTTGAACTCGTGCTAATTTAAATCTCACGGTCAGCGCCACCTTAGACCAACTCTTGCCACTTCCTGAGCGTCTGCCAAGGATATTTCGTCTTGCTCTTTTAGACAAACACAATAGAACAACCTCTATTTAAAATTTAACCACAATACTTGGGTTAATAAATTTAGCCACAATACTTGGGTTAATAAATTTAGCCACAATACTTGGGTTAATTAATTTAGCCACTATACTTGGGTTAATATTATTCAGATTTGTTACAGTTGTAATAGCAATCACGTCATTTCGTCTAAAATACGTTTTCATTTTTATTAATTTATTTATCTTTATATAGATTATTTTCTATTTTGTGAATGTGAGAACGCTGTAGGCTTAGTGGACTGTATATTTGTTGACCATCATTATTCTGTTAAGTACCTGGTACTTGTTGAAAGACCTACACCGTCCTCCCATACCCAATAACACTGTTATTTGAAAATAATGTAAAAGCCAATTATTAAAAAAAAAGTAACCGTGGAGTTTCTTCTTTCAGCCGTTTTAGCGTGAAAGCCTAACAAACAAACTCACTTTCGCATCTATAATATTATTTAAAATTAAAGTATGGCTGGAAGTTTAGGTTAGTTTAGAAAAAAAAACTAAAATTTAAATAATGCTTAATCGTACATTTTTGACGTATAAACGTCTCTTAACTTTAAGCAGCGTTTATGAATAAAGGAATAAATGTCTATCTATCACGTATTATGTACCTATGTAAAATTTAACCAGAATAATTTCAAGGACTACATTAACATGACACACTTAAAAGCTTAATATTATCTACACATTAGTAAAACTATGATAAAACATATCGATAAACAAATTGTAACTAAGCTCTATCTATAACATGAAAACTCACTTGTAGCGAGAAATAACTTTGATTTCTGTTCAGACATATTTCAGCATGAAACGCAATATTTCTGTCAATCCTTTCAGTCCGACAAAATTTTACGCTGACTTGCACTCCAATTGCGAAACACAATTTCAATCACAATCTGACGATTTTGAAGGAAATGGCTAATCTATTGCTTCCCATGTTTGAATAATTTTTTTTAAAAAAAAAACAGGACTACTCTGCCAAAAACCAACTAAAAAGTAAAAAAACAATTTGTATTAGTTAATATGTGTACAATGTCGCAAGCGATTTGTATGACGAATCATACGATCTGCCTGCGACATATACAAAGCAAAAGGTCACTCATTTACCCGCTGACTAAACAGATAAATAAAAATCGCATTGCTGTCGGGGGACCGTTGTGTCGTTGAGTGGAACTCTTTTTAATCTAAAAGGTCCCTGACTGCTTGACAACGTTAATCACGCAATTAATGTTGTTGACTTCTCAAAATGGAAGGCTGCAGTCGTAAGTGTCTTAGGCAAATACCCTGCTGTAACTCGTTCAGCTTTTGACACCATTACTACTAGGTATACAGGCTGTATCCAAAAGGTGTGGTCAAATTTAAGGGCGTGGCCATCGAACTGAACAACTTTCTCTATGGGGCCAACATCGGGTCACTCATTTACCCGCTGACTAAACAAATAAATAAAATTCGCATTGCTGTCGGGGGCCGTTGTGTCGTTGCGTGGAACTCTTTTTAATCTAAGAGGTCCCCAACTGCTTGACAACGTTAATCACGCAATGAATGTTGTTGACTTGTCAAAATGGAAGGCTGCAATCGTAAGGGTAGGTTCAGATGACAAGCGCTCAGCGCGCGTTGAATTTTTGTATAGTGTTCACATGGTGCGCGCTTGTCAGGCGTTAACGAACGTTAACGACGAACTTGACGAACCCTAAAATACGTCTATCCGCGTCGAAAGCGCGCGCTCAACTGAACGGAAACATAGAAAACCAATGATCTCAAAGCGGCGTTGACGCGCGCTGACAACAGTCGAGCGCTAGCGCAGCGTTGAACGCGCGCGTTACTAAAACGCGCGTTAGCATGTGTACGGCCTGAATAAAATGTATGTAGTTGTAAACGCGCGTTATCAAAACGCGCGTTGAGCGCTTGTCATCTGAACCTACCCTAAGTGTGTTAGGCAAATACCCTGCTGTAACTCGTTCAGCTTTTGACACCATTACTACTAGGTATACAGGCTGTATCCAAAAGGTGTGGTCAAATTTAAAGGTGTGGCCATCTACCTGCACAACTGGGACCGACATCGTATTCGCGAAAAAATTATCAACTGCCCCATACTATTTACTGGACCCAAATGTATGGCGACTGATTATTTTTTCGCAAATACAATGTTGGTCCCATGGAGAAAGTTGTTCAGTTCGATGGTTTGTACCACACCCTCAAATATGACCACATCTTTCTGATATATGCTATACAAGGAACTCTTGTACAAAATTTCAAGCTTCTAGACTCAGCGGTTCAGGCTATGCGTTGTATGTTAGTAAATAAATTAATGGATAAATTTTAATATTTTTATTAAGTAAACTAGCTATGCCCGCGGTTTCGCCCGCGTCTGAAAATATCCCACGGGCACGTACTACTGGATTTAAAAGTACTCTTTTGTGTTAATTCAGGTTATTAACTATCTGTGTGCAAAATTTCGTCCAAATTCGTTCACCCTTTTTGGCGCCAATCCGGAACATAACAAGCAAATAGAAAAAAGTTCTATATTTTCGGCATCAGACTCGTTCGTTCCCACATCTGGCAGCAATAACATTTTCTCAAAAATATTTACACCCATAAATTTGACCACAACTTTCTAAAACACTATACAATACCGACCCACAGAACGACCAGTTATTTTTAATGTTTTGTTTGGCTTTTTGTCTTCTTCTTATTTTCGTGTGGCTAGTGACTAACCTGGTGTCAGAGTTTTAAAGCCGCTCATGAGCCTCGAGCTTCACATGCCGTCGAGAAATATCTCTCAGGCATGCCGGTTTCCTCACGATGTTTACCTTCACCATTTTTGAAGCAAGTGATAATTATACAATACGCACATGAATCCGAAAAGTCAGAGGAGGCCTTGGGTTCGAACTGGAGACCGGCACCGACTCGGCAGTCTGACGGTCACGCCAATAGGCTATCACTGCTGCAAGTTTTCCACTAAGAAGAATAATACTTAGGTACCTAACTGTTTATTAAGCCAAACAGAACGATAAAAAAAATGTAGAAGCGTGTCGTATTACGGCATGCGTGAATGACAAGATGCATGAACGTAAACTAAGCAAAAGAAAAAAGAAAAGAAGAAAGAAAATACGTCTATTTGTGGTAAACATGACGCAAAAAAAAAAACTAGTTTAGGGAAAATATGCGTCACATCCAACTATAATAACTATACTATGACTGACTACGACTATGACTGTAAGGATCGAGGTGGCGTTCTGTAGTTTCTACCTACCCCCGTGGAAAAAAATGTGAGTTTATGTACCAAATCAATCAATCTGCCTAGCATTTTCTCAACTACGTCGGCTTCCAGTCTAACCAGATGCAGCTGAATACCGTATTAGACAGGGAGCGACTGCCTAACTGACCTCCACAACCCAGTAACTGGATAATACTGCCTTGGTAAGACTGGTTGTCAGATTTTCGGGCTTCTGACGACGTTCCACGGATGACAGCCGCGACCAATGGCTTAACGTGCTTTCCGAGCCACGGAGGAGTCTCGGTATGTTAAAATGGTCACCCATCCACAGACCAACCCGGGACATCGTAGCTTAACGTGATGGATCGAACCGTGCGGCTGTTATTACATAGCCACAAGCTCATCTGAGTGAGTTTACGTACCTATCTATCTTTTGAGAGTAGGAATGAACGTAAAGGTGAAGAAGGAGCAGTGGTGGCCCAGTGGTAACGGCCCCGACTTACGAGTTGGAGGTCGTGGGTACGAACCCAGGCATACGCATTACTTTGTGTAATTTATTTCATCACCGCTGCTCTCAAAACGGTGAAAGAAAACATCGTGAGGAAACCGGCATGTCCTAGAACCAGAAATTCGAAGACATGTGACATCTACCAACCCGCACTGGGCCCGCGTGGTGAATTACGGCCCACCCTCTCACAGAAAGATGGCCTCTGTCTCACCAGTAAGAACGTTATAGGCTGATTCTACTCCGTCAAGTCTAAATGCGACACCAAGATTGCATGGTTTCCTGTCACTCTTCTTTATGGGTCTTACTGTATTCTTCATTCCAACCGCCATTATAACGATTCATTAAACTTGCTGACGTAAAAGAGTTGGTGTATTATGACAAGCACCCTTTTTAAATGCTTAGTAACATTATATTGCTTGGCAGGTTATCAGTAAAACAAACTTTTTGAAACCGTTATCAGCCGATGCCGTAATTATTTGATAATGTTATGAATCGATCACGATAACTTATAGGTATGTAACTTTACCGTAGGTACCTTCGAATATAATAAAATAAATTAGATTTGTTACAGCTGTAGTGGCCATCATGCCATTTGGTTATTTTTATTATTTTATTTTTCTTTTATATAGATTCTTTTCTATTAGATTTTGTGAATGTGAGAACGTTGTAGGTTTAACAGACTGTAGATCTGTCGACCATTTTCTATCTTGCTAAGCACCTGGTACTTGTTGATAGGCCTACATTGTCCTCTCATACCTATTAACACCGTAATTTGAAAACATTGTAAATACCATTTACTTTTAAAAGAGTAACCGTGGAGTTTGTTGCCGGCTCTGCTCAATAGGAAACGACCAATTGGAACGTGCACCTAGCTTCTGACGTTTCATAGGTGCCCATGTAGGTTTATGTGAAATAAAATATTTTGAATTTGAATTTTAAATGACTCCAATTTCGCTATTAATTTGATGCCATGGAGCAGCTACCCATTGTTCCTTCGTAATCACTACGTATTATAAAATAAAGCTTCTGTCCGTCTGAATGCGATATATTCAAAAACTACTGAACGGATTTTCACACGATTTTCACCAATTGACGAAGTGATTCATGAGGAAGATCGGTTGGTTACAGGAACGTACTACCGGGATTAAAAGTACCCTACGTGTTAAAACAGGTAAAAATGTATTAATTTCGTAATACATTGTCTTCGTATAACTTTCAAAGTCAAAGTTAAAGTCAAATAATTTATTTCAATTAGGCACAAAAAAGGCACTTTTGAACGTAAAAATTTACAAAAAAAAAAAAAGATTCTAGTCGCCCCCTCCAAAAGGCAGTTTTCGTATGGAGAAGAATGGGCAAGAAACTCCACCGTTACTCTTTTAAATTGTTTTCACAATATCTTGTATATATCAATTATATAATTATATGTGAAGACGATGCACCTAGAATAAGTTTACTATACCACGTTACGTAAAAATAATGAAAGATTAAGGAATGACAGATAAATTATTTAAGTGATAGATGTACGGTGCTCACATATTTACAAACATTGTAAAATTATACGATATTCCTAACATTTTAACAAGTAATACTAATAAGTCAGTATGTGAGTTCAAGTAATCACAGAATGTAAAATCAATATATAAAAAAATACAATTAAATTAGCAACCAGTTAGATTATTGGTTTACGCGGCGCACGCCAGTAAAGCTCCTAGAAGGCATGATTTTTGTCTACATCTTCAACAAACATCGTCTTATTACCAATTTACACAAAACTTTAATGAGTTATAGAGGATGCGGCGCGGAAACTTGCTGATTTGTATTTCGCGCCAAGCGTCGAGGTTCCGAGATCCACGCGGGCGGTACCGCGGACAAAAGCTAGATCACTTAATAAAACTCTCTACGGGCATATCTCAAATACACATCAACACGCTCCCAACTGTTTTATATCGCCAATTCGTATTCTATGTATTTTATAGAGCTTTTTAAATGCTCATAAAAATAAGCAGTAAACAGTAAACATGTACTTTCTGTAAAACGGCCGTTTAAGGTGGTGCTACATTATTGGAGATAATTTATAGAGTAACAAAACGCGTTCCTGCGATATACCTATACTCCATTTGAAATAAGATTAGACATTTAAATAAACCCTTTTACAGTCCGTTCAATTGACTCTGACTTCTATACCGTAGGTATAAGGGTGGCATTAAAAACAAAAAAGTGGTTACAATACCAACTGCTTACTGCAGCTGCCATTTGTCATGCCACCAACGCAATAGAAGTCAAATTCAGTTGATCGGACTGTACAAAAGGTTTATTTAAATGTCAAATCCTATTTCAAATGGAGTACAGTAGAGAGTAAGCCTACGTAGGCAGTACGGTACGCCGCACGTCACAGGTAACCTTGCATTCTATTGAAACTCCGTACTACGCAGACCAGCTATCTAATTACGCAACACATTTTAGTAAACAATTACGACAAATTTGTTTAATTTTGACAATCTAACAACATTCATTGCGTTATTTACGTTGTTGAGCAATTTTTTTTCCGAACTTATGAAGCAATGGATTAGAAATTTGTTTCAAAACGATTCAAATTCCGATTGATCGTATATTACGTAATTAGGCTGCAGCTCAAAGTCAAATTGTTTCCACTGACTTGCAGCCTACTGAAATGAAAACACTTTTTTTTGGGGAAGCTCTTGGCCTTCATCTCACCTGATGGGCAAGTAATGATTAGGTCAAAGGTGAAAGCGAAGTTCACCTGGAATCCTCAACCACAGAGGAACTGGCTATCTTACCTCAACTGCCGAAACACAACAATGCTGTTAACATTGTTTTATGGCGACAGACTTAGATAAGGTGGTGGTAGCTAGCCATACGGACTTAGAACAAGCCCTACCACCAACCAAACCGAGCAGAAATTTCCAGACCCAGAGGTCCCGGTTCCCAATGGGGGCAAAATTTTCCTATTTTTCTGCTAACACTGGAAGACATTCTTAATTCTCAGAACATTAAAATGTTATAGCCAAGCATTTAATTTGTGACGATAAGTGGATAGGACATTGCTTGTCTCGACCCTTGATTTCTGATTTTATTAAACTCTACCACAAAACATTGTGTCCTAAATTTTATGAACTTTCCACCCATTTTGATATTTTAGTCTATGTGCCACAGACAATGCTAGCCTAAGAACATAACAATCACCTGTGTACTATTGAAGAAGTTCATATATGTATATACACCGTAAGGACTATTTCTGCTTGCAGCGCTCAGCCGCTATAGAACCGGGGCGGTAACAGATGTGGTCATCGTGTTCACGGGATTTTGTTTTCAAACTGCTTAGATATGAAGTCTTTTCTTTATGTCTGTTTACATAAATGATTAAATAAACAATATTTAAAGTACACGGCCTTGTGGTGTAATATATAGTCACATTTTTTTTAAATCTTATCTCGCTTGTCAATCTAGAAGGTTGTCGGTTGTTTAACCTGGTTATCCTGTGGATGCCTTAATAAAAGGCCTCCAGTCAGGGCATAACACTTATAAACTAAGCAACTACACGCTCAGGGCACTTATTAGCCCTTGCGGACGGTGAGCTATGGGTACCAGGCTCGGGTCGACGGCGCGTTGACTTCCACGCGCGCTTCAAAGAGATGTCAGCAGAACTGAAGGGATCCGTTAGGACCGATGCCTGCCGGGGTTGCGGGAAAGTCCGAAAGGGATACCGTGGCCCCTGGCAACGTACAGGCAACTGAAGGAACACGGGTGGGTTTTAGTCAGTAAGAGTCTGACACGCCCTCCCGCGCCACCCAGAGCGGGAGAAGTTATTTGATAATTTCCCACCCAAAAAATAAATTAAAAAATGGCACCCCTTAGCCCTTAGGCTTATGCCCATTTTCACCTTCAAAAAGTGACACTCAAATGAATTCCTAAATAAAAGTGCACTTTTATTTAGGGATTATCCTAAGTGTCACATAATTGTCGGTGAGAACGGTCATTAGTAGTTTGATAGTTTGGCGACTGTGACCGGACCCTTATCCAAAGTAGATACGCGTTAAAGTCGGAAAATTGCGTAACACGCGATCAATCATTTTGAAGGATATTGCTAATCTATTGCTTCAAATGTTCGAAAAATATGTCTGCTCAACAACGTAAATAACGCAATGCATGTTGTTGAACTTTCAAAATGAAACAGATTGTGATTAATCGTGTGTTACGCAATCAGGATGCAGGGTTTTATTAATGCCTATAGAGATTTTCTTTAAAAACTGATCTGTTTAAGTGTTTAAATAATTAAATGAAAATAAAAATACTAATTTCTAAAACGTATTCAAATAAATTTCGCACAACCGTCCTTATTCTGACTCCTTCATTTAGGAGGGTTACACAAAAACTTCATTAGTATTCTGATTGGCTCAGGTGGTGCTTGTTGTGGTCCAAGTTATAAAATTCTAGTACTTTATTTGATCTACTTCCAATTCCTATGGCTTTAGAAAGAAAGAAAGAAAGAATAATATTTATTTGGACACAGTTCGTGAAACACATAATACAAAGATAAAAAGTAAAAATAATTATAAAGCAATAATAGTGTGTGCCTCACGGCTGCGCCAAAAAGGTTCATTTCAGCATTAATGCCCGACAAATGCTGTCTGACGCTGGTTTTCTAATGAACCCTCATGGACAAGCTTTAACACTTATATACTTATACTTACAAACTTATATACTTATACATCCTAACTATATTATAAATGCGAAAGTGAGTTTGTTCATTTAGAAAGAAAGAAATACGTTTATTCTGCCCAAACAAAACGCGCATTTAAATAATAACACAAAATACACAATTACAAAAGTAGCCAAAAGCCTCGTATTCAACCAACAAATAAACGCTAACTAAAATGTTTTTCATCGGTTGATGTCAAGGCCACGGACCAAAGACAATTTTATTTCATTTATTTGCATACCACATTGCGTAATTACTGTAACGACATCCCGTACTATGTGGTTGCGATATTGACAAATGACAACAAAAACAAAATGCCGATTGCAGGGTAAACTACTTTTGTAAGAAATATCAAAAAAAAAAAAAAAAAGATTTGTGTGAATAGACTATGACCTTGATTAGGACATAGGATACTTTTCATCCCGATATTCCCACGGGATTGAGACTTATGCGAGTGAAACCGCGGGGCGCAGCTAGTAATATTAAAAAAATAAAGTCGCGTTAGTGTCTACCTGTGTGACCGCGTTTTTCTTCAAAACTAAGCAACAGATTTTGATGCGGTTTTGACCATCATTTAAAGAATTTATCCCTAAAAGGTTTATGTGTAGTATAATACCATTCATATTTAAATTAAATATAATGAAGAAATCTTGATGTTTTGTCAAGTCAAAAAACCGTGCGAAGCAGGAGCGGGTCGCTAATTTAATAACGATGAGTTATTTTTTTTCTGAGTGTGAGGTCCTGATATAAAGATAATATTGTCATACAATAACATAGTATAGTGTAGAATTTTAAACTGTAGATCAAAACTAGATTGAAGTATGAAAAATGAGAGCTTCCAATCAACCCCAAGCAATCAACAGTACACGACATTGGTCTACCGTGACAAATTGTGACAGGTACCAGAGGAATTGGATTCAGTAGTATAGTTCCACAGATTGATAAAAGCAAGCCTAACGTTATCCCGGACGTAAAAAAATCGCGGCGGGATTTTAGCGTGCACTGGATTTGCAACTCTCGGTGTTGAGCCGAGCGTTGAAAATCCAACAAAGTACATACCAGCGCGTCGCAAAAACACACTGTTGGATTTTCAATTCTTAGCGCTAAGCAGAGCGTTGAAAATCCAATGTGCGAAAAAATAGCGCCCGCGCGTACCTGGGCTTAGAAGTCGTACTGATTTCGACCTAAAAAATAAGAATTGCAAGACAAAGAAAATATGTTTATTTGCGTTATACGATGCATAAAAGTAAAAGTAATTGCGCAAGCGCTTCTGCTTCTGCAAAGTGTTACAGCACGACGGAGTCTGAATTCGTGCCTGGTTGATGGGAATAGGCTCACTCCCTATTAGATGGGACTTAAGCATGTAGCTGGCGAAATGTGGGTGTACTAGGTCTTGGTACACCTCTGCATACCCCTTCGGGGCTTCAGGCGCAATGTTATGTAAAAGGACAAAAAAAAATACAATCATTGGGAAAATATGCGACAGCAATGCGTTAATGTGTGCGCGTTGTTGCGTCAATTGGAATATTTTAACTTTCATTACATTAGAAACTAAATGTGTTTGTCCACGGCACTGAGAACGAGACGTCAACGAGAACGAGATGACTACACCGAAGTAGCGATAGCACATTCATTAACTATAGCCGCGTAATCTCGTTCCTCGTTGACGTCTCGTTATCGGTGCGGTGGACTAACAGTGTAAGTGTTAAACAGTGTGAAGTTATTTGTTTTTCTAAGCATGTCGTAAGATATTGCAAACTTAGTTAATTTTGTATACTAAACGAGTGCATTTCGCCATCAAAGTGTAAATATGAAGATAAAAAAAATAAACAAAAAAATAGGCAGTCATCGGGATCAGCCGATAGAAGTGAAAACTTAAAACTATGATCAATCTGCCTTAGCCTTTTCTCAACTACGTTGGGGTCGGCTCCCAGATGCAGCTGAATACCAGTATTTTACATGGAGCAACTGCCTATCTGACCATCACAACCCAGTAACTGGGTAATACGATACTCTTTGGTAAGACTGGTTATCACATTTTCGGGCTTCTGACTGTAACGAATGAAAACTTAAAACTATGATATAGTATTTAATATAATGCTAATTACTATTAGCATTTCGGTGACGTAAAACACTGGTATTCAGCTGCATCCGGTTAGACTGGAAGCCGACCCCAACATAGATGAGAAAAGGCTAGGCAGATTATGATTAGCATTCCGGTGACGCGAACCCATAAGATTCTCCCCTACCAAAAATAGATCAACGCACATAAACAAGTTTAAAAAAAATATTGTTTGTGTGTCTTTAAATAAATAAAAAAGACAGATCTCTACCCATACAGCTTCTGCTTTGAGCCAAGTCCTCAAACTTGACACGCTACGAGACTTGACAGAGGTCCAGGCGAATCGACACATTTTGACAGGTCACCGGACACATGTCAACCTGAAGGCGGGACTCGAATTTGACAGCTTAATCTAAATGGATTGAGTGTAACGTTGGCTTTATTTGTTGGAAGTAGATAGACAATTTTGAATAATGTTTTTACGTTGGTAAAAACATCATTTACGTTTTAATTGTTCTTACCGTGTTCTTATCTAACCTGAAGCTTTATTAATTAAAGAGAGACGGAGAACCCAGCGCCCGTAACTTCAGCCAAAACTTCAGATTTCGCTTAGGGAGTAGACTCCCAGCGCCGAACATTGAAAATCCCAGCGCGCTTTTATTTAGGAATTCAAATGAATGCCTAAATAAAAGACATCACAATACACATCTAAATAGATGTCGCCAAGTGTTATTGAAAACGGGCATAAATGTCTATTTCTTACCGGAAAACTGCTGTCCATATATCGTCTGCTGTGTTTGCCACGAAAGCATTTAGCAGCTAACTCTAGACTCTCCATGAACGTCCGACCTTCCACACGTGACAAAATACAGAAAAAAAAAACGAGTGAGCCTTAGAATAGTCGCTTATGATGTGTAACATCTGACATCTTGGCTATCGTATATATTATTATGATATAAACAATATTCATCATCATTATCATTATAATCATGTTTACAACTTCTCGGATCGGTCAAATCAAATAGCGCGCGCTTCCCCGTCTTCTTGTTACATACTTCCGTTCCTTTTCACGAAATCACTCCCACAGATTGTAGGAAAGCGAGAGGAAAATTGTTACACATCAAAAAAAGAACAATCTGCCTATCACAATAACAGTACCAAAAATCGTCTGGCAGTTTCGACTGCACTAGGAAATGGTGAAGGGCGAGCGTTTTTGGGGGACTGTCTTATATAATTTTGACGTTCGAAAAGTGCTGATTCTCAGTTTAGTTTGAATAAATGACTTTTGAATTTGTATATATATATATGATCCTGACCGATTTCGGCCACAGCGACTTGGATCTTCCTATTGAGAACAACGCTGGTGCGCTCTCAGGTGACTGATATAGCCAATTTTTGCAGTGAAGGTGCGTCCACATTCACTGCAAGTCAGCACCCCTCCGATATAATTATATTTGATGGCCGCGGGTGGTCGGGCCTTAAGCTCGTCACGCTTAGCATCGAGCTCTTCTTTACGTTGTCTTTCAAACGCAAAAACCTGAGTGCTCACGGTATGCCTCCACAGTGACCGGTCTGCGGCCATTGTCTCCCATTGTGACGTCTCTAGCTCACATCGCTTCATGTGACGCTTAAGCACATCTTTGTACCGAAGGAATTGGCCGCCCTGTTTCCGCTTGCCATCCTCCAGTTCTGAGTAGAAGATGCGCTTCGCCACTCTGCCGTCAGACATTCGGGAGACATGGCCAGCCCACCGCAGCTGCCGCCGCATTATATAGGCCTCCATTCCACCGACATTAGCTCGCCGTAATACTTCCGTGTTACGAACACGGTTCGACCAATGGATGTTCATAATGTCACGTAGGCATTTCATATGGAATTTATCTAATGTGCGAATATGCTTGTGGTATAGGCACCATGTTTCGGAGGCATACAAGAGATTTGGCAGAACTATTGCCATGTACACAGCTATTTTTGTAGAACGCTTTATGTCATGCGAGCGGAACACCTTGGCACGAAGCCTGCCAAAGGCCGCAGCAGCTGCTCCAATTCTGCTGTTGACTTCGTTATCAAGGAGACACTTAGATGTTATAGTGCTGCCCAGATATTTGAATTTGTCTACCTGATTAAGGGAGACGTCACCGAGTTTAATGTCGACTGGGCCACCGTTCAGTGTATCAAGAGCCATGACTTCGGTCTTCTTCACACTGATCTTAAGGCCAAATCTGCGACATGACTCATCAAGACTCGACATAAGTCTCTGTAAACCTTCTGGGGATTCCGTCGCAAAGCACAAGTCATCTGCATACATCATCTCAGTGATAGTCACGTGAGACACTTTGGTGTGTGCTTTAAGTCTAGTTAAGTTGAAGACACCGCCGCCATCGATACGAAAACGGATACGAATACCCTCTGATAAAGTCTGCAAGGCATCCCGAACTACAACTGCAAAGTACAGGGCGAACAGAGTTGGAGCGAGTACGCAGCCTTGCTTTACACCGCAGCTCACAGAAAAGAACTCTGAATCTTCGCCCTGCACATTGACACAACAACGCATGTATACGAGTATATTGTACCTTTATAATCAAAAGTCATCAAGATGTTTATCTTAAATACGTTAATCAACTTGTGTCTTATCAAGAACTCACTAAAACACGATAGCTAATCATTTGTAATTAAGAAGTTATAACGTATTACCTTCGATGTTCATGATTTAATTGCTTTTCAGTTAATTTAGTTAAAACAATGGAGATACAGAGTTTATTAGTTTTGTTATTTAGTGTTTATGCAGTGTGTACTACTAGTGAGTATTTTTTTCATTTTTGAAACAAATGTTTCATCATAGACACAATGGGAATATTATTATAAAGGGGTGCAGACTGGCGCGACGCGATACCAGTAATTGTTCTACCATGAAGTTTTCTTAGAGTCGCGTCGCGCCTGGTACCAACTCGGAAAGGGATCGTAACTGTATCGCCTTTCGCCTCGACGTCAAACAGGCGTCAGCCTAACGTAAGCACGTAACCAAAGCGGATCGGCAGCTCCGATACGTCGACTCGGCCACGGCTAGGTGACGCCGCGCTTACGGCTCGCCTTAAGTGCGTACCAGTAGTGTGCTACAGGCAGGCCACGAGAGGGGTGAGAGGGGAAAGGGTGGATGAAGAGACGTAAGCTCGGGTACGGAGAAACGTAAGCGCGGGGACGACGAGCCGTTAGCGCGAGAACTGCAAGTTGACCAAGCATCCACCGCGGTTCGTGAGCCTGTCCCGAGGCGAGGCGATTACGTTACGATTCCTATTAGTTTGCGTTGCAGTAGGGAGTTTCATATAAAGAATACTGAATGGCTCGAGTTGATTCGGTGACGATCCTTTTCTATACTTAATTATAATACTAATATCATAAATAGGTAAAATTTGTTTGTTAGTTTGTTTGTATGTGGGGGGTAATCTCTGGAACCGCCAGTCGGATTTGAAAAAATCTTTTTGCATTTGATAGCCCAATTCTAGAAGAAGGTGGCTGTTTAACATCACGCTACCATCTTTAAGAGCCGAGCAAAAACAAAAAAAGGCAGAAATAACGCTAGCGCGATGCGACAGGGTGGGACGAGGGATCAAGAAATTTTGCGACGAAGTCACGGGCAGAAACTAGTTAGGTATAAATCTTTACTGTGGGTTACAGTGACGACACTACTTTCTGTGTCAAGCACAAGTCGGGATCAACAAAGCTAGAAGCCCTTGCCATCGTCTTGAAACTCTTTGAATCCATCCTTTGAGAAATCTACTTTCACCTGCCTCGTCCAGCCAAGAGTCCTAACACCTTAGTTCTTCATTCATCATCAGCATTTCAATGTCCTGCGCTTCTCGCATCCAGTGGTTTTCCGCGAAGCCAGAACCTATCGGCGCCAGCAATCTGTATTGTCACTGATTTCAGCGACATGAACGGCATCCAAGCCATTAACAGTCTCGAAACAAAAATTTTATAAGTGCTGATCGGTGGAATAGCTTAGGTGCCGTTCGGTCAAGTGCCATTGAAATCAGGGCTCTGAGTGAATACCTCTATTCTGCTACCAATGTGACCCGCCCACTTTGATAATTCTCTGGCTGTTAGATAGCTTGTCTCTTCTGCGGATGTCCTTTTTTCTGATTCGATCACGCAAGAAAACTACGTTTGTCTGCGACTGATTGTTGGAGACCGCGAGAGATTGTAGCAGTTCTATCAATATAATAAGATAACTAAGTAGATTTTATTATTTCCAGTAAACAATGTGCGTCTGGTCGATCATACAAGTTACGCCATAAATTTTGTAACGAAGACAATTAATGTTGTGGAAGAAAATGGCTGGTCTAACTTGAAACTGCCTGATTATGTCTTTCAATTAAAGTAAGTAATCCTCGCAGATTTTTTTAGCAAATTGGCAACTGGTCCACCCTATGTTTATAAGGTTGTGTGATAAATGATATGGCAAGAAAAGGGCATACTGAGATGACGAGAGAAGACATGAATGATAGATAAAAACAAATGTTGTGCCGACCTCAAATACATTTAGATGAGAGCTGGAGAATGGAAAGTCATAGGCCCGAGTTCAAACCCAAGGCACGTAATTCTATAATTATCACTTGCTTCAAAAACGGTGGAAGGAAAACATCGTGAGGAAACCGGCGTGCCTGAAAAATATTTCTTGACGGCATGTGAAGTCAAGTCAGAGGCCCATGCCTGTAATTTACCAGCACCTAAACCGGATCACAAACCACAGCACCTTGTTAGTCAATAGCACCACAAGCAATTTGACGATAACGTTTTGTATTCCTTACTCCATACTCATTTTGTCCAAGGGTTACAATTGTCAACTTTTTTTAAAATAAATACTATTTTGGTTGTGACGCCGTCATCATCGTTGCTTTTGTTACAGCGAATCTATCCTGGTTCAGCCCTTCAGGGGAACTTTGGCGTACACCAACGGTTTTGTCTCATCCATCCAACGTGTGGACATCGTACAATCTACGGTACAGCAAGTGTGGAACTACAACGCTAATGCTGCCAGTACACACACAGTGACTGTGCGAGCAACCATGAGGTTGCATGATGTAGCCGTAGGGTATGACGTAGTCGGGCACATGCAAGGTGATGACAAGGTCTATCGGTATACTGCGATGTTCGTACACCCACTGCTCTCGTTTGCCTTTTCTGTAAGTTTTGTTTTATGTGTAACCATTTTTTTTTTAATAAACTGCCAGTTGGAGTATTTGTATCTATATCAGATGGGTCTTAATTCGTGTAAAGGCCGCAAAAAATCTAATACTACTGGCCCGCAGATTTGCTCACGTGGGGTGATCTGAAAATACTCCACGGGAACATACTACCGGGATAAAAAGTGTATTATGTCGTTAAGACATGAAACGGACAGACAGACAGACGGAGTTACTTTCGCATTCATTATAGTATATTAGTATGGATACAATGAATATCACAAGCACACACACTTGCTTACAATGATTCTACGGACGGCGAATTAAATATAACTTTCTTAAATGCACATTACTGTCAGAAACCTTGCGTATTTATTAAGCCTCTTATGACATCCAACCAAAAAGATGGAATGGCATTTTTGCAAGGAATAATCATGACGTATTTATCTGTTATTTTCAGGTTATAAAAGACTTAAACACCGATGTCATATCAGTAACGGTTGTAGGTACTGTACCGGTGGCTACATCCCGCGCTCCAGAATTCAGACCCCGAGATAACATATCTGACATATTCGTTCAAACGGTAAGCACATAGAAAAAACAATACCTCATTGTGATCGCATTCAACATTAGAAATAGCTGAAGGAACGCCCTGAAAGAAAAAATCAATCTGCCTAGCCTATTCCCAACTATGTTGGAGTCGGCTTCCAGTCTAACCAGATGCAGATGAATACCAGTATTTTACATGGAGCGACTGCCTATCTGTCACCTCCTCAACCCAGTAACTGGATAATATGATACCCCTTGGTGAGACTGGTTGTCAGACTTTCGGGCTTCTGACGACCTGTGACGACTGTCAAAGATCCACTAATGGCAGCCGGGACCAACGGCTTAACGTGCTTTCCGAGGCACAGAGGAGTCTCGGTATGTAAAGGTCACCCATCCACGGACCATCCCCGGCAAGCGCAGAATAACCTTGTAGAACGATTCGTGGGGCTGGTATTATTTCGGCACGAGCACGCCCTGAAAGAAACGCAAAAAAAGAAAAACGACTGCAAATGCGTGGCAGTTATTTTACTTCAATTTCAGATTAGCTGTCACCAACTGCATCTACTGAAAAGTGATCGTGTTATTAACTTTTTAGTTGCAGCTGGGATATTTATTTTGAAAAAAAAAAAAAACATGCTTCACGTTTCACCGCCATTATGCTATGTTAAGGAGATCAAGAAAACTTGTGCTCAAACGAATCGAATTTTGATCTTAAGGCCCTGGTGGACTCTAATGCAGTTCTTGCAAATCAAATCTTTCAGTATTTTGGTGCTTAGTCATACTTGAAAGACGGCATTTATGCACACACTATAATTTAGGACGTAGTCTGTCCACCCTTATCCCAACTGTATTGGGGTTGGCTTCCAGTCTAACCAGATAACACACTATAATTGAAGTAAACTAACTTAAATCTGCAAGCAATCGTGGTCCAGTAGAAACGGCAGTGACTTACGACTTGTATGCCGCAGGTTTGAACCTAGGCACTTTACTATATATAAATTAATTCATAATTGCTCTCAAAACAGTTAAGGAAAACATCGTGAGGAAACCGGCCTGTCCTAGAACCATAACATTCGAAAACATGTGACATCCTGATGCATGACCCGCACTGGGCCTGCGTGATGGATTACGGCCCTTCTCAAAGAGAGGAGGCCCATGTTCTAGCAGTGGGTACATTATAGGCTGATTATGCTACGCTAATTAAGCTCTTATTTTCAGTTTAACGCGGCTGACGTCACCGCGCATGGTATTCTCGCTTGGGGCCCCGAAGTGTTTCAACCTACAACGCTTGACTTGGTGACTCGAGAAATACCATTCCCAGTTATTTGCTACAACTGCGCCTCATAGTGGACCTGACTGTTTTAACCTCGGAATTACTCGACTGAATGAATTCATGTTTTTAGGCAAAGAAATAAAATGTTTACCAATTTTTTTTTATCGCTTTCTGTTTTTATGGAATCCGCCTAAACTTAATCACATAAACATCATCATTAGATATGATGTTACTTGAATAAATTGATTTCAATGAATTATTTTACGATCTCAAAACATGAATGCCTATACTTTATTTTAAATAAGATTAGAAATTTAAGCAAACCTTATTTACAGTCCGTTCAACCGATTCTGAATTCTATATCGTAGGCATAAGGATGGAATTAAAGTCAAAAAAGTGGTTACAATACCAAATGTTTACTGCAGCTGCCATTTTTTTTTTTATTTTTTTTTTATTTTTTATTTTTTTTAAACGTTGCCCCACACTAGGAATATCTCCTGTGTCGTGGGTGCGTTTACAAACATTTAAACTCACATACACAAACAGCCAGACCCGGAACAACTACTTGTAGGTCATACAAATATTTGTTCCGTGCGGATCGAACCCGCGACACGCAGCGCAGCAGTCAATCGCTTAACCACTGCGCCAACCGTGTCAATTGGTCATGCAACCAACGCAATAGAAGTCAAAATCGGTTGAAAGGACTATAAAAAAGGTTTAGTTAAATGTCTAATCTTATTTCAAATAGAGTATCACTGTACTCTATTTGAAATAAGATATAACTAGTGTGAATCGAACTCGCGCACATGCGTACACGTACCTAAACTAAAATTTCTATACAAACCATATAAAGTTTAAAATAGTACATCTATGATAGAAAGAAGAAAAAGAAAGAAAGAAAGAAGACAGAAAAATAGGATACAAACATTTGAAATGAGTATGCAACAAGCAGTGGAGGGTCGTACAATTTTAAGACGATCTCTACTACTTCACAGAGAGCAGTGGTAGCCCATCGGTATCGGCCGCGACTTACCGAGTTGTAGCTCGTAGGTTCTAACCCAGACAGGTGCTTTACTTTGTGTAAATTATTTCATCACCACTGCTCTCAAAACGGTGAAGGAAAATATTGTGAGGAAACCGACATGTCGTAGAACCAAAAATTCTAAGACAAGTGACATCTACCAACCTGCACTGGGCCCGTGTGGTAGATTACAGCCCACAACCTTTCCCAGCAGCTATGTCCCAACAGTGGGAACATTATAGGCTGATTATGCTACTACTTCTCATGTCTGGAAAAAAGATTCCTGTTTTTATATTTAATTAAAGATCGCACTACAATTAGACGAAGTACAACTTTACTCTTCTGTTCGAAAAATGCTCAATTAAGATTTTTTTTGAGGTCCTAGTATCCCTTGAATCTGGACTTTTTAAATTTATTTTTATTTTCCGTGATAGCAGTCATAGATACACATATTTCAACGGCTGACGATGACGGTTCTAAGGATACGGAAACCATGGGCTTGATAGATCAGTTCGCACTTCACCCAAGAAGCTATGAAAGCGCTTATTCCACTCGGGCATCCGCAATGGTAGCCAACCTAATTCAAAATTTCTACCGTTTTTTGCAAAAATCATTTAAAACATCAAAAAATTAATAGGATAATTTCGTGAAATTATGACTATAGGTAAATATAGCGAACATTTTTATTTTTTTTATTGGATTTGTGCTGGTCGGGTTCCAATCGAATTCGATATCACCTACATAGCTCTGCGCTTTTTACACGCATAAACTAATTGATTAGCATTTGAAAATACCGTTGGAGCTGCTGAAGATTTTAAAAACTATTTTTGCATTGTATAAATTCAATGTCTTAGCATTGTATAATTGCATGGCACACGTGTGGGCACCATGTACCGACTATAAAGCTACCATTTAGGTACTGAATATGTCTTTCATTGACTTGAATGTGCCCTGGCGGCTGAGAGTATGTCATGCTCACTCTAATGTCTCGCTGGCGGTGGCGCATGTGTTGGATCATTTAGCTCCCTTCAAAATGGTTGAGCTGAATGGTGCTAATCCATGCGTCATGTTCGTGAACGGGCGCCGTCAGTAGGGACTGGTCATCTCTTAGCTGCCACGGCGATTTTAATTTAATTTATATTTTTATTTCTAACGGACGCTTTTAATGTTTTGCATCGTTCTCACATGTATAACTTCAACTTGAATGATGTGTAACCAATATTATGTAACCATCTTATTTTATTTAAAAGAGTGTCCGTGGAGTTTCTTGCCCGTTCTTCTCCATAGGTACCTACTACGCTTTGGAATGGGCGACTAGCTTCATATTTCTAACTGACCGACCCCTTGACTATTCAAAAGTGCCTGTAATTGGTTTATTTGAAATAAATGCTTTGAGTTTGAGTTTGAGTTTGAGTTTTAATTTAGTAATAAAACACGGTTTTTGTATGGAAATTAAATAAAATAAAGTTAAGAATTAAAGGGAGTCCACCCTTTATTTTTTGTTGTTATAGCGGCAATAGAACATATTCTGTGAAAAAATACACAATCTGTGAAAAAATCTACTGTTTCCCTATAACGGTTCATGAGATACAGCCCGCTGACAGACAAACGAACGGACGGGCAGCGGAGGCTTAGTAATTGGGTTCCGCTTGGCACCTTTCAGGTACAGAACCCTAATAACCAACGTACAATTTAACGCTAGTGCATGTAGAATCATGTGCTGAATTCATGGCAACAGTTCGCGCGTCGATCTTTACACCGTGTATTTATTATTATCAAAACAGAGATAAAATATTATGAAATCATACCAATTTGATCTGCTTGAAGTTGTAATGTCAAAAAGATAACTTCCATACAAAGAAAAGTTAATTGAATAAATTAATCTAAAATCTAAGATTAGTTCATTAGTGATCAATTACCTGTTCGACAGTTTTTATCATCTACATTATAGATTTCTAGCTTCAGAATTACTCAATGTCCAGTTCTTAATAATTTTGCCCAGTGCCTGCTATTTTTGTTAATTTTTTGTTTCTTGTTTTCAATAATGAAAAATGTTTTGATAATTTTATTGTTATGTGTGGTGGTTGCCTTAGGGCAGATACGATGGAGTAAGTTATTATAATTAATTATTTATTATGGCACTATGGACTGAAACGTGGTCGCTCACAATGAGCCTTATCAGAAGGCTAAAAGTCACCCAAAGGGCAATGGAGAAGGCTATGCTTGGAGTTTCCCTACGTGATCGAATCAGAAATGAAGAGATCCGCAGGAGAACCAAGGTAACCGACATAGCCCAAAGAATTGCCAAACTTGACAATGGGCAGGGCACATTGCTCGCAGAACAGATGGCCGATGGGGCCGAAAGGTTCTGGAGTGGAGACCGCGTACCGGAAGACGTAGCGTTGGAAGGCCTCCCACAAGATGGACCAATTACCTTGTGAAAGCCGCAGGAAACCGCCAGATGGGAGGCACAGAATCGGTCGAAGTGGCGGTGCTTAGGGGAGGCCTATGTCCAGCAGTGGACGTCTTTCGGCTGAAATGATGATAATGATTTATTAACTGTTTTTGTTGCTAAAGATACATTGTGACCTTATAATTAATAGAAGTCTGAAATCCGCGTTGAGCAAGCGTGGTGATCAATGCTCATGCCGTCTTTGTATAATGGCGCTGCACACTATGCTCCTGGTTATCGCTTTGCTCCTCACGCTGCCGCGATGTTGCCCTCTCTGCCAGTGCCGGATTAAGCCAGTGCGGGGCCTGTAGCAAATTCTACCTAGTGCCCCCTATCAAAGACCGATTTTTTTTTGCACCCCGGATAGTCTAGGCTTCCTATTGACTATTTATACTGAAAGAGGAGTTATTTTGTTGACTAATGTAGAAATGTTTATGAAGGAAGAGAAACTAAGATGCAAGAGCGAGCGAAGCGATGTCGATTTTTTTAACCTCTGGTTGGTTAGGTGACCTATTCACAAAAACTATTAAGAAATTTTTTAGCAGCTCACCTCTGAGAGGTTCTTTTGACAATACATACAGGAATAGGAGTTGCTTTGTTGAGTTATGTAGAAAAGCTGTAGAATTAAGAAAACTAAGATCAAGAGCGAACGAAGCAAGCTCCAAAATTTTTTGAATACCGCGCCTCGGAGGTTCGATTTGTTTTGACCGTTCTTACATAATATTTCATTGGACTTTCTATCCAAACGTTTCACGTTTTTGTGACATCAAGTAAATTCAATATACCTACCACGTCTTAATAAGTATCACTCAAAAAATTACGCTCAGACGGAGGTGGGCGGGTTTAGACACGCGGGGCCCCCTTATGCGCGGGGCCCGTAGCAATTGCTACTCTTGCTATATGGTTAATCCGGCACTGCTCTCTGCCCACAAACTACTCTACTTGTGCAATTAATCGCGATGCTCTACACTAGGTCCTTTGACTCGCGCCCAAAAAACCAGCAAAACAGTGGTCATAACGACTAATGTTGCCACACTAAGTCTCTTCCTCCTTTCCACGCCACTTCCCATGCCACTAGACTAGTGTGTGGCAGGCCTATAAGAAGAGGCCTTTGTCCTCCAGAGGGGCAGTAATAGACTGGTATATTATTTATTAGCTAGGGTCTTCCTCTTGGTCTGTCCAGTAGTGGACTTCTATAGGCTGATGAATATACATTGGATAAAGGCTGGGTTAGCCACGAGGACAGCAACTGTGTGCGTATCAAATAAAACTGTGGTTTCCACTATCTGACCCCCACACACAAAATTTACAAAGATACCAATCTATTTAACATTTCTAATATATATTTATATAACACATGTATTTTAGTTCGTAAAATTCTTTCCGAAGACTTACACAAAAAACTTACAGGTACAAAAACGTGTTCTGAGGCGCGCACAAGACTTGCATATACCTAGTACTAGAACTAATTATGGAAAAAAAACAATAATTTACGAGGGAGCAAAACTTTATAACTCATTACCAAAAGATATAAAAAATACACAATCGTTATTACTATTTAAAAAACTACTAAAATGCAAGAGTCATAAAATAAAATAACTAATTCAACAAATTAACTCATTTGATTTGCCTCTAGTGTAAGCGAGTCTTTAGATTTCATTCAAACATAAAAACAAAGATAACGAGTCACCGCACGTCAACCGCGTCAACGCGCCGTACGGCGGTAGACAATACAAAACTTTTAACAATTTACCTTTATAATATTCGTAATGTTAACACTTTAAGCTCCTATTACTCCTGGAAAACAAAAATGTATAAACTAAGATTTTTTTTGTATTTATTTCTGTACAAGTGATTTGTAATCTTTAGAAATAAATGAATTCAAACCGTTTGCAAGAACTAAAGCGTGTAGGTACTCAGTTGAAGTTTAGGCGGTAGACCAAGAGTGACCGTGATCATATTATTATTGAAGACCCTCCACGTAGGGTAAGTTTGTTAGTCGTCCCCCTAAGGGAAATCTGCTGTAGTTTTTAGGGTAATTTGAATTAATAAAAATCTTTTACATCCACTGAATCATTATTTACTAAGCTACCAACCAGCATTAATAAAAACATTCAAATCTAGTGTCATAATGGTTTTTCTTGAGTTTTACAAAAATAAACCAGGGGTACCTATAACCGGCTGAACATCAGCAAAAGATGTAAAGATATATTGAAGATGTATTGTATTTACTTTTGATTTTGTTATTTCACTATATGCTGCACCGGTTGACGTCATCACGTCAACGCCGGCTGTCGCTGAAAACCAGCGCTGCGGCTCCTGTCCCGCATAGGGTCGCAGCATTATGCTGAGCGATGGCCGTTTTCCGTGGATGTGACGCATATTTTCCCCCAATTTGTTATTTTCGTGTTTTTTTTTCTTTGCATCATATTTACCGCAAATAAACGTATTTTCTTTCTTTCTAAAGCACGAACATTAATATTTTATTCAAGATGTATACAGTCCCCTATTAATATTTTAAATGTGAAAGAAAGTATGTATGTTTGGGAGTTCGTGGATTTGGATGTTTGGCAAATGGGTTGACCGTGACCAGGATTAGGACCTAGGATGCTTTCATCCCGACGATCGCTTATATTAGGACACACGAACCCACGGGCAAAAGAACCCGCAGGATTAGACAGAGAAGTTAGGTACCTATAGTTTCTAATATCCACATTTCCTCAGTTATGTGTTTAACTCCCATGTATTAGGGGGTGAGCTTTTTGCTATCAACCGGGCACACTCTACTATTATATAGATTCATTTTTTTGAACTGAACAGACAGCTGTGCTGCTGGGGAGTTTGTTGCGCTACTTCTTCTTCCCAGCTAAAGCACTAGGAAGTGGTGAAGGGTGGGCGTTTTGGGGGACTGTCTTATGTAATTTTGACGTTCGAAATGTGCTGATTCTCAGCCTAGTTTGAATAAATGACTTTTGAATTTTGAATTTTGACTCCGGGCTGCTACTGAGAATCCATACTCCGGGCTGCTACTGAGAAATTCCTGATGGAGAATCCCAATTACAGTAAAACTTAGAAATAACGCATTTTGTATTGTTTTGTTTCTATGATACGAAGTGAGACACAACAGCGAAACAAAACTAGATATATATCAATACTGCACCTTATATTTTATAGTTTTAAGGTTGATATTTTATTAACAAAATAATGTAATGCCTTTAATTGATACTGGTGACGTTCCACTTTTGAATACGTGACTTAATGATCTATTTATGTAGGTTACGTCGTAATACCTATCGGTGTCGAGAAGTTTTAGGATAAACAGGAAAATAAAATGAATTTAATAAAATTTATTATTACGTCTAAAGAAACTAATAATTAATTACTTATAATGAAGTAATTGTTTGTTAATTTGTTTGTATTAATCTCTAGAAGTAGGTACTGATCTGATTAAGAAAATGATTTCACTTAGAAAACTATGGCTAAGAGCAATAAAACTGTAATTTATTGTATAATCAGAATCACTTTATTTGTAAATTAAGTCGAAGAAAAATGAACTGGTTGTCAGCGTTATCGGCACTGACTAAATGGTTTGATATCCAGTCTGTAACATTAATTTTTAAGCAAATTGACGGAGGCTACGTCATTTTGCAGATTTTGCAGCCAATTTAAGGCTCGAGCAGACAGACACCACGTCTGTCTGCTCGTCAGTCACAGCCATAACGTCTATGGTCACAGCCAATTTGCTCCAAATCTAATGGACCGATTAAGTTGAAATTTGGTACACATATATATTTCTGTGACCCAAACACGGACGTATAGCGTAAATAAATTAATTTTGAATCTGGGGGTCACTTTTGGGGGGCCAATAAGAAAATAAAAATGAATAAGTTTTGCAAACTGTACTGTGTGACATATCAAATGAAAGGTCTTGTTGCGAGGATCAAAATAAATAAATTTAAAGGTATTTAAGAAAATATATGAAAACAGATCCTTATCTCCGAAACAACTGCGCCTAAAATTTTTAAAAAATGCAGAGAATGGTTCTTTTATTTATTTGGAAACTCAACGGCTAGCTAATATTCAATTTACATGAGTTATGAAAGTTCACCCCACTATCAATGAACAGCTCAATGCAGTTGAACAGGCAGTCGCGTCAAAGTTACAGCATCATACAGTCTGCATGCACTGCTCAGTGATAGCGAGATGATGACAATTATCACTTAAGCCAATAACAGAGTTTCACGACATTAATAAAGCTAGGTTAACTAGAAAGTAGCGGGAGGAAACAAAAGAAAAAACTTAAACAAGTATAGTCATCAAGAATAGGTAAAATGCGATTATTGACACATTGCTAACATTAAATTAAAGTTTAAAGTATGTACCTAAATACTATGACCATATTAATTTAACAAAAGGAAAAAGAAAAAACTACATAATTTGCGCTTGCGTAAATATACTTCCACACAGCAATTGGAACGTGCTTTGCTGAAATAATTGAATTTAAATTTAAATCTTTACTCATAGATTACAGGAAAACCTATAGGGTCTCTATGGTCTTAAAATAACATGGTAAATCTCTAATGTGCGTACAAACTTACATTTGCAGTTGGAATGTATGGGAGAACTTGTTTTTCAACTATCTACAATGTTAAGTTTGTATTTGGGATAAAATTCTCCCAACTACGGAATCCTTCAGCGTGTGTGGTCCGACACGCACTCGGCCGATTTTTTTTTTAAATGTGTGTTTAGGCGTATTTATTTGGGTATAAAGTAACGGTCATATAAAAATAAATAGCATGATGAACATTTAATACCTAGAGATAAAATTCGCGCATTTCAGCACGCAACTTCAACATACGGTATAAAAAAAAAATGAATACACGGCCATAAGTCCTATTTTCCAGCTTGCACGCGAACGAAGTCAAGGGCAGAAAGCTAGTAGTTTATAATTATGTAAAAACCAAATTAAATTTTCCTGTTTGCCTCACTAGATACCTACAATTTAATTATGTCGACACCTTGGTACTACTATTACATTGACTGTTTCAGAAGCAACACTAGTCAGTTTGTATTGATGAAAGTCTTCCTATAAGTGCTTTACGCCAAGTTGTTCACAAATAATTTTGTATTTTGAAAATAAAAAGTGAATCTAACAAATCTGCTGAAGTGACATTTGCAATGTCTGACAACGATACTATCGTATTTGATTTAGATGACGCAAAAGCAGAAAGTGATGACATAAATTGGATTTATCAATTCACACAGATTGTACCAACTAGTATGTTGGTGTTGACACTAGTATCGTTGGTGTACGGGGTTACATCATGGAGCATCATAAAGAAGTTCCGTAATTATAGAAACTATGTGTTTCTAAATGCAATTTTAATTAACTTTTTTCAAGTTTTAGAAGAACACATCCTGTTTCCTTATATTATTAAAACTTATGGTTTACTGGTTCCAATGTTTTTTATGTGGCTCGATATTTATATAGCATCTGTAAAGAACAACTGGTTATTAGTATTATGTCATATGTTTTATGTAGATTTTGTAATAGTTTTCGAGAAGCATATTCAAAAAAGATATTTAAAAAGCACCCTGTTTGCCTGGGGAGTGTCTTTTGTGACAACTACCATTATATTCCTTATATTTTATCATTTACCTGATAAAATTCTGATGCTATTCGGTAGTCCTGTTAATGTAATTCCAATCATTTTCAAAGGCAGTTCAATTTTAGCGTTGATAGTCAACTGTTGTTTATTCATCATAATTGTACATTCAATTTGTCGTAGTTTCAACACGAGCGCAGATACAGCTACTAACAGTTGGCGACGCTTGTATATCGCCACTTTAATATTTGTTTTGAGTGACGTCATTATGTTGTCTGAATTTGTTTTAAGTTTTTTTGAAATTCTAGTTTATACGAACAAAATATTGTACATTTTAGATATTGTTTTTTTGAATTTTAATGCATTTGTAGTATCAATTTTTTTTATCGTCGTAAAGAGTAACCGAGAAATATGGTATGAATTTTACGTAAATAAATTTAAACGAGCAGCAATACAAAGGACTGACGATATCAACATGCATGAAATAAATAATTGTAATCCTGCTGATTGCCAACCGGCAGTTGATGTATAAAGTTAAAAATAATTAATCAAAAGTGGTTAACGAACAATTCAAGTAACCAATTAACTTTTAAAGTAAATATTGTAATTCAAATTTAGTTTTTGTTTTCCTTTATATACCATTTTAAATTGATGACTTTTTTCAGAATTAAAATAAAATGTTCGTAGATAACAACTTGTACCTTAAAAATAACAAAATTATATCCTAACTTAACTAAAACGATTCTCAAACTAATATACTTGTACATAATGAATATCGCAGTAACATGGTTAAAGCCGTGATATAGTTATATCCCTAGGGATATAGCCGTATACCGTTATAAAGTTTTAGGAAAACGGTTCATAACAGTGAGAGTGCCCGAATTTTGTTACTGCGATCAATTTCGACGTAGTTGGTCACAGTTATACCTGTTTTTTTTTTTTTTTTCGGGTGGAAATCCTCATGGATATCCTCCGCCCTGGGGAGGGCGGAGGGGTCTGTCAGACTCTTACTGACTAAAACCACCCCGGTGTTCCGTCTCACACTTGCACCGTGGATCACAGGATCTAATGCGACTTCCGCGATCCCCGGCTAGTGCCGGCCCGTCGGGGAGTGAGATGTTAAACTCCCCCCTTACATCATAGAGAAGCGTGCGTGGAACACTCCCCGCCACCAGCTCGGGTCCTAAGGAGTTGGAACACGCCCCTGGACCCATTTAGGAGGGCTGGAAGAGGGCCTTATCCGCCCTCCGCCGACGCCCGGTGCGGCTGCTGCGGATTGGGTTAGCGGAAGCAATCTCCCGCTCCCTTTCCGTAGTCTCCTTCTGCGAAACAGTGATTTCGCAGAAGGAGACTGAGGAAAGGGAGGGATACCACCGCGTCCCAGGACTCCTCGCTGCCGACCATTGAGTTGACAACGGCCGGCAGCGACAGGTCACTGCCGACACATGAGATGACGACACGGCGCGGCCAAGCGGCACACTCTGCCAGCGTGTGCCGAGCCGTGTCCTCCCGACAGTCGACGCAGTGGTGACACCGAGCGTCTGGCTCCCTGTTTATGTGACACAAGTCCTTCCCGAAGCAACAATGCCCCGAGAGCACCTGCATCACCCGAAACGACAGGGAGCCGTGCCTCCTCCCGAGCCAGCGCTCGAGCACCGGCCGGACCGCCCTGATGGTGACGGGGCTGGCGGTAGGGCGTGGAAGCCTGTCCCGCCATTCCGCCACCAGGGCTGCGCGAAGCTGTGACTGACACAGCTCCAAAAGTCACTGCGTCAGCCTCTCGCCTCGCGCCATCGAGTCCTCGCGCCACCGATACAGTGATGCGAGTACCTTCGAGTACAGTTCTAACCTAACCTAACCTATTTGGTCGGAATGCTATAATAGTTATATTACTAGATCGTGCTCGTATCATAGTTATATTCCTAGTAAGACACTTATGAACCGCTTTCATACAACTACATTACGGTATATGGCTATATCCTTAGGGATATAACTATATCACTGTATATTTTTTAGTGTTAGATTGTATATTGTATTTAAGATTTGTCAAAATAAATTTCATACAATAAAAATACTTGTAATGTGTTTTTAATGATTATGTACACTGAATACTAAATCACCAAAATATTATCTACCAGGTATGTTATAGATACCTAAACATTGTTTATTATAAAGCATTACGTTTACAGTCTACCACCGTAAACAACTCTTCTAGGTACAAGATTATAATTATATTCGTTTGATTAACAATTTGTGCTGAGTAATTAACGCCACTTTGTAACTGTCTATATCAACTTATTGTAAAATGATCTCAGAAATAAAATAGATATAGGTACAGACGCCAGCACATCAACCTACTACAATCTGTCAAATTTCTTTAATAGATTTTCAACGCATAAGGTTCAAAGTTTGGGAAAATGTGACAGTTTCGGGTACGTAGACCTGATGGCGTCTGTACCTACATTTAAAGTATTTTAGTAATTTATTAAATTCCTAACATCCTAGTTCACATTAGCTATTTATAAGCAGAATGGAGTTACAAACTGTCAGTAGGTAAAAGGTCTATGGGACGGAAACTAATTAGTAAACCAATTAGACCCTAAAGAAAACCACCCTAAAGAAAACCAACGCAACTTAAAAAAATCTTGATTGAAAAGGCTTACTACTCTATCAATGAGTTTTTAGATGATAGAAGCATAAAATAAAAATGTCCGATCCACTTGTTATTCCGTCTTGTTTACGACGTTACTTGTTTGAAACAGTTTTATTTATTTAGTTTGTAGTTTTTTACGCCTAATTTGTACGCCTTGCAATAAGGCAAAACATAGTGATACAACGCAAATTTTATACCATGTACCATATTACCTATGTTCAACAAATAAAATATTTTGACTTTGAATTAATATCGGGTGTAAAGCTTAACAGTTAATTTCCCTGACTTTACCGACGTGAATTTGAACTTTATTTCATAGTGAAATAATGGGTGGTATAAAGTGCTATTTTTCGACCTCCACGGGGGCGAAGTCGCGGCAGAAGCAACTAGTTTATTAATTGGTACTTCATTAAGCAATACATTTATGTTTTAGATTTTCCTGTTTGTCATAAATGTCGAGACCCAGCAGACATTAGTTTTGTAGCGTTACATTATACTTCTGTTCCATAAACTGTTTTAGAAGCAACACCAGTCAGTTTGTATTGCCTAAAAGTCTTTCTGAAAGTGCTTTACGTGATATTGTTCACAAATAATTATATATTTTGAAAATAAAAAGTGAATCAACGAATCGGTGGAAGTGAAATTCGCTATGTCTGACAACGACACTAGTGTATATGATGATATCAATTGGGAATTAATATATAAATTCGACGATATTGTACAAACCAGTATGTTGGTAGTGGCACTAGTAACGTCGGTGTACGGAGTAACATCATGGAGGATCATAAAGAAGTTCCGTAATTATAGAAACTATGTGTTTCTAAGTGCAATTATAACAAACTTGCTCCTAAACATCAACATTCTTTTAAATATAGGAAGTACTGAAAATAAATGGGTTCAATGGTTTTTTACGTGGCTATTCGTTTACTTAACCTCTGTAAAGTATCACTGGTTGTTAGTTATTTGTCATTTGTTTTATGTAGATTTTGTAAAGGTTTTCGATGGGCATGTCCAAAGAAGATATTTAAAAAGCGCCCTATTTGCCTGGGGAGTGTCTTTTGTAACAACCACCATTATGGTATCTGTACATTATTATTTAGTACATCGTAAGATACGAATCCATAGTTACATTAATTTAATTCCAATCTTTACCAAGGGCAGTTCAATTTTAGCTTTGATAGTCAACTGTTGTTTATACATCATAATTGTATATTCAGTTTGTCGTAGTTTCAACACGAGCACAAATACAGCTACTAACATCTGGCGTCGCTTGTACATCGCCACTTTGATATTTATATTGAGCGATGTCATTATGTTGTCTGAATTTGTTTCTAGTTTATTTGATATTGTTTTTTCGACCACAATAATGTTTATTTTAGATGTTGTTTTAATTTACTTTAATGCATTTGTATTATGTGTGTTTTTTATCGTTGTAAAGAGTAACCGAGAACTATGGTATGAATTTTTTGTAAATAAATTTAAACAAAGTTCGTTAGCAGCAAGGCATAGAAGAACTCACGGTATCAACATGCATGAAATAAATAATTGTAATCCTGCTGATTGCCTTGACGTATAATATTGTTAAAAATAATTTAAAAGGTTGTTGATGAACAATTCAAGTTAGCAATTAACTTTTAAAGTAATTCTTATAATTAAAATTCTGTACTATTTTAAATTGACGTATTTTTCAAAATTAAAATAATATGTACGTAAATAACAACTTGGTATACCTAATTAATTAATAAAAAGTAACTAAATTATATCCTAGCTTAACTAAAACCATTCACAAACTAACATACGTACATAATAAATATATTTTAGTGCTAAATTGTATATTGTATTTAAGGTTTGTCAAAATAAATTTCGTAGAATAATAAAATAAAAATAACTAATTGTAAACTAATGATTTAAAAAAAATACGTTTAATACTAAATCACCAAAATATTATTTACATTTTATAAAATTAAGTATATTGTTTTCAGTCTACCACCATAAACAACTCTTAAACATAATTATAATTGTATTTGTTTGATTAATCATTTGTGTTAAATAATTAACGTATTGTAACTTTCTATACGTCCACTTATTGTAAAAATATCTCAGAAAGAAAATAAATAATAAATTAATTAATTCTGTATTAACATAAACAGGTTACAGAAAAATTTGAGACCCTGGCTCAAACCCTATGTTAGAATACCTGTAGTGACTCCTTCCATTCAGTTTAGAATTAAGCAAGTTTAAGCAGCAATAGGTGATAAAATTATCTTACTAAATAAATAGATCTATGCACCCACTAGCCACATGTATTTTTAATTTATTAATTTCATAACATTCCTAGTTTACATCCGATATTCATGAGAAGAATGGAGTTACAACCTGTTAGTAACTGTCGGTAAATAGTAACGGTCAGGGAAATTAGTAAACAAATTGATGCCGGGTGTAAAGCTTAACAATTAATTTTCCGGACTTTACCGATGTGCATGTTAACTTTATTTTATGTTGAAATAATGAGTGGTGCAAAGTGTTATTTTCCGATGTCCTTGCGGACAAAGTCGCGAACGGAAACTACTTAGTATAAGTCGTATAGAATAAGGCCTCAGAAACGATACATAAATCTAAAGAATAATAATTCACAAAGATATTAAAACATATTAAAAACTGCTTAAAAATAATTTCTTAGTCTTCTGAGAGATTAGTACATTTTTCTTCTTTTTTTTTATGGGAATTTATCAAATAAAGAAGTTATTTGATAAATTCCCAACCGCTCTGGGTGGAGCGGGAGGGCGTGTCAGACTCTTACTGACTAAAACCCACCCGTGTTCCTTCAGTTGCCTGTACGTTGCCAGGGGCCACGGTATCCCTTTCGGACTTTCCCGCACATTAGTACATCAGGTAGGTAGGTACTTTATACTTTTCCTCAAAATTCTTTAATTCTGTAAATATTAGAAATGAACTAATAATTAGTTATCGTCCATTTCTGCTGTATACCTTTTTTATTCATATTATTAGATCTTCCAAATGTATAACAATAACAGCCGCTCGTGTTGATCACAATTTAAGCTAGGCTTGCCGAGATCGTTCTGTAGATATGTGACCATTTGTTACCTACATATCGAGACACCTCCGTGCCTCGGAAAGCACTGAAGCCGTCGGTCCCGGCTGTAATTTGTAGATCTTTGGCAGTCGTTACGATTACTGAGAAGCCCGAAAGTCTGACAACCAGTCTTACCAAGGGGTATCGTGTTACCCAGTAACTGGGTTGTGGAGGTCAGATAGGCAGTCGTTCCATGTAAAATACTGGTATTCAGCTGAAAGCCCTTAGGCGTCTAACGCGACCAAACCTTAAGTAAAGATCTTTCAGTTTCTTCAAAATAAATTAGGTAGATAATCGCTACCTCGTTGATCTAGTGGTAGCAAGCGCTACTGCTGATCATTAGGTCCTGGGTTCAATTCTTAGGTCAGGCTAAGTGTTATTGGGTTTTTCTATCAGGATTTTTCAGTATAGCAGCCAGAAGTCTAAGGCCCACTTGCGCGTTAACAGCTAACATGGAGTTAACAGCTTACTCAGGGTAAATTCAATAATTCTCTTCTGTTTAACCCTGAGTTAGCTGTTAACTTCGAGTTACTTAGCTAACCCATGAAATCGCAAGGGGTCCTAAGAGATTTATTTAAAGTTAAATATTGATTAGCGACTGTTTAATCATACATTTTTGAGATTTAAACATCACATAACTAACTTAAGCAACATTTATAAATAAAGGGGTCGATATGTGTGCCGGTTGATGGCAATAGATTCGCCCCCTATTACATCAGACTTAAACATAACTAGCGAAACGTGGGTGACCGTTAGGTACACATCTGCCAACCCTTTGTGGATTACAGGCGTGATGATACGTTCTGTTTTATTATAATTTTTCAAAGGACTAAAGACGTTACCTTTTTTCAGCGCAACGAGCACGGGTTAGACACCACACGGAATTCTTTACGCAAGTGATACAGGAAACAATCTATGAAATTGAGAGAAGAGGATTCAGCAGTCTGACGCTGTTGAATGTCACTCAGAATGTTGAGTAAGATCATACATATATACCTCCTTTCTCCAACAGTCTTATTCTTGTTTTCGTATCAAAATATGCATCTATATTATATTGTTTGGGCCCAGTAGGCCACGGTTAGAGGCGTTGTTCAAATCGATAATATCCCATTTCTACTACTACTACTTCGGTAGACAATCGATTCAGTGCTCTCTAGAAAGGCCACTGCAGTTCACGACCGGGGGGTAAGTGTTTTTGGGGCTTGAGCGACTTCAAAACTTTTGTATAAGATTTATATTTGGCTTGCGCAAATATGATCACATTTCTGAATTTCATACAAAGCTCGAGTGGCTTCCCATACGTCTTCGCCGGAATTCTCATATCTTATTTCAGCTCTACAGTATTCTATTCAATCTTATAACCCCCTCTTATCTTAAAGAACGTTTCAAGTTCCTTCATGACACACATAATAGATATCTGAGGTCATCAGAAAACTTGTGACTAGAGATGCCGATGCATTTTACCAGCTTTTATGACAAGTATTTTACAGTTCAAGCAGTACGGTTATGGAATGCCTTGCCCGTGTCGATAAGGCGTGCTAATCTTTGTCCACTTTTAAAATTCTGGTATAAAAACACTTCTTCTCTCCTCAAACATCATCATTACATATAGTTCCATGCTCTTGTTTCACGTTTATAATTTTATATAAGTATATATACTCGTATATATTTTTATGAATAAGTTTATGCTTTATGTATGTATGTATGTATTTATTGTATATGTAAATGGTACACCAATGACTGCCTGCAGTATTGTCTCTCCTGTTACCTTTAATCCATCCAAAGGTAAGATAAGATCGTTTAAAGCGATAAGACCGCCTATTTTGTCAGTCTATATAAAATATCTATCATTCGGTAGAGCATGAGACTCTTAATCTCAGGGTCGTGGGTCCGAGCCCCACGTTAGGCGAAATGTTTTTGCTGTATTAAATTCAACTCTGATCAGCGCCATCTATCAATTATGTCCGAAGCTTTACAGTGATAATTTTTGTGGTGTACAATAAAGAGTATTCTATCTATCTATCTATCTTCACGGTGGTGAATACTTCTCTTCCCGCTCCATCAGTACGTAACTCTTAGTTGAACTGGTATTTTTTACACTGCGGCTGTGTGACTGTGTCACACTAGACGCACGGAATCGGTGAAAACTACTGAGAAACAGAAGGCCTATCTCGAGCAGATACAGCTTTTAGGTACTCGCTCTGTCTACACTGCAGGTATCAAACTTGTTTGCGACGTAACGCACCTTGTGCTAACACTAAATAGCCTGCCTAGCTGCAATCAACTTGGAAGTAGAGGTTGGTCACAGTAATTCTAACCTTTTTTGGGGGGGAAATCCTCATGGATGTCCTCTGCCCTGGGAGGGGGGAGGCGTCCGTAAGACTCTTACTGTCTAAAACCACCCCGGTGTACCGTCTCACACTTGCACCCGGGATCACGGGATCTAATGCGACTTCCGCGATCACAGTAATTCTAACCTAACCTAACCCAGTTCACAATTTTTCGACAGTTTATAATCTAACGGAAATAATACTATGAATGTCTGCGTTTGAATCCGCCTTTTCATTGCCTTCTTCAAACAAATGCGGCTGTACTACAAACCGCTGTTGCAGCTGGGTTTGGACTGACTTTTACTGCTTTAAATCATTCGCAAGATAATGCAGCACAGACTATCGGTGTCTGTCTTGCATCCGCCTTTGTAATTACGCGTCCGGGTCCCAAAAAAATACAAAAGACGTAAAATAAAAATACCCCTGTGAAGCTCTAGTTTCTACTACTATTTACAAATCTTGGATATTTTAGCTTACAGATGTACAGATGGCATGTAAACGGCACAGCAAACTACACCAATGGGTTTTTGGTCTCCATCCAGAAGATTGACGTGACGAGTATCGCACAGTCAATTGGAACGCCATCAATAGATGGAGTCCCAACTGCCACGGCTGCCGTGAGCGGAGCTCTGAACATGAGGGAAGTGAAGCTTGGCTATGATGTGACCTTCTTTCACGTCAATGATACCGTGCATAAATTCACAGGGGATTTCACACATCCTTTTATCACTTGGACGATCAGTGTAAGTTGCCCAGACGAACCTCTCTTTTTTATGTTTAACACCTTTCCTCTCGCTTTCCTGCAATATGTGGGAGTGATTTCGTGAAAAGGGACGGAAGTGTGTAACAGGAAGCCGGGGAAGCGCGCGCTATTTGATTTAAACAATGAGCGCACGCGGCGCTAGAGACGGCCATCAGAAACGACGTTCAATCAATCTGCCTAGCCTTTTCCTAACTTTGTTGGGGTCAGCTTCCAGTGTAACCTGATGCAGCTGAATACCAGTATTTTACATGGAGCGACTGCCTATCTGGTCTCCACAACCCAATAACGATCTTGAGGCTCTTTTAATGTTGCTTATTACCAAGGAGTGACCTCAGATGTTATGCGACTACTGTAAAACACGCTCGTTTTTTTTTTTTTATGGGGCTGCTATTGGCTACAAACTCACCTGATGGAAAACGATTGACGAGGTCTACGATAGAATGAGCGCACCCACGAGTGCATATACTCCATACTATAATGGAAGCATAGATATATTTCTTTATATTTCTATGATTAGAAGAGAGTTCCACACAATTTTTATGCGCATCATTTTAGTTTAGCCTTGAATTATTGGGTACAGACGCCAGCACATCAACCTACTACAATCTGTCAAATTTCTTTAGTAGATTTTCAACTTTATCACTAAAGCTTAAGATTCAAAGTCGATTGGGAAAATTTGACAGTTTCGGGTTGGTTGACCTGCTGGCGTCTGTACCTATTAACATTTTATATTTTTCAGATCAATAAACTATTGATAACCAAAGAGATAACGGTTACTGTGACGGCTACTTCAATAGGTGCAGGTATCATTAGAATGGTGTATCGACCAGCCAACAATTTAACTGAAGTCATTTCTAGAGGAGTAAGTGCTTCATCAAATCATCATTCTTGTTCTCCTTCCCTTATCATAATTTATTTTGGGATCAGAGCCGCGAATGTCTTTCTTCTTCTGCCAATTTATATCTGAGCTATCTTCTAAAGAAGAAAACAATGATTAAATCAGTAAGGCCCTTTGTACAAACGCCAGCACATCAACCTACTACAATCTGTCAATTTTTTAAATAGATTTTCAACTTTATCACCAAAGCATAAGGTTCAAAGTTGATTGGAAAAATTTGACAGTTTCTGGTAGGTTGACCTGCTGGCGTCTGTACACAGCACGGTTTATTTTCAGTATGGTGTATAAACCGTGCCGTAGAAAAAATGCATCTGTCATCAATTTTCCATATGATAGTGATCCGATACAACACTGACAACTGTGCCTACACACCACGTATAAATCGCGCAGTAGAAAAAACGTGTTTGTAAACAAGCTTCCATCATTGTGATCCATACAACACTGACGACCGTGCCTACACGGCGAATAAACCGTAGTTTTTAGAGGCAAATCGGCAATCGCTCCTCGCCGCTCGTTTCGTGCCCGCCCGCTAAGAGCGGTTTCGCACTACGTCTGATCCGAATCCGAGAAATGTCGGTCCAAAGTAGCCATAGTACTATTTGTATGAGGGGTTACGCACTAGATCCTAGCTCTGTCCGTTCGAATTTAGAACATTCCCATTTCGGATTGAACTCGGTTCTTGAATTCAGATTCGGTTCAGACGTAGTGTGAAACCGCTCTTAGAGTTCGCGTCGTATCAGTGTCAAGTCTGGATTTCTGGAAGTTTGGGACATGTTTAGTAACAGGCCGACCATAGACCGCAAGGAAGGCTATGCAGACGCCAGCACATCAACCTACTACAATCTGTCAAATTTCTTTAATAGATTTTCAACTTTATCACTAAAACATAAGGTTCAAAGTTGATTGGGAAAATTTGACAGTTTCGGGTAGGTTGACCTGCTGGTGTCTGTACATTGAATTTTCTTTCTGTTACAGTTTTTGCCGAGTCATAATTCTGACGGTATCAGAACTTGGTCGACAATTATCGGACCGATTATATTGGATGTTATTAAAAACAAGGTTCCATTTCCCGATATATGCTACAGTTATTGTTAAATGAATAATAATAAAACAAGCCAATATATCATTAGTTAAAATATCGATTAATACATGAATATAAATTATTCTGACGTACATATTTACTTACCTGCCTACCTAATGTTTTATTTTTACAGACGCCAGCAGGTCAACTACTACAATCTGTAATTTTTTTTTAATAGATTTTCAACTTTATCACTAAAGCATAAGGTTCAAAGTTGATTGGTAAAATTTGTCAGTTTCGGGTAGGTTGACCTGCAGTGCGGTAGCGTATGTAGGTACTTTATTACAGGTACTTAAATGAACAATAAAAAGTGCGTAAGTATACTAAACTCTAATAACAAATACCTACCAGGTGACTGGAGTGCAATCTGCAATTTATAACAACAAAGGTACAGGTAAGGTAGGTACATCAACCTACTACTATATGTCAAATTTCTTTAATAGATTTTCAACTTTATCACTAAAGTATAAGGTTCAAAGTTGATTGGGAAAATTTGACAGTTTCGGGTAGGTTGACCTGCTGGCGTCTGTACCTTGACGTTAATCAAAACAAACTGAAAGCTCGCTCATGAGATAGCAGCACTGTTGAGTGTTCCCCGCTATTATGTTTCTGGATAGTTTCTGTTGTTATTTAGTTTAAATCAGTGATTCCCAAAGTGGTCCGGGTATCCCAGGACGCCCAGGGGTCCACGGGAGACCCAACTGGGGTGTAGGTGGGCGTGAAAAAAATGGGGGTTCACAAGTTGTAAGTGGTAGTTCACAAAAATGTATCTGGTTTCGATAGTAAAAGACAAAAATGTTGGCTTGGCTCTTTACCTATTAATGTAAGCAGATAATAAACTACTTAAAAATATAAAGGGGCCAAAAAATCATCCAAAAGCCTGTTTAATTAGTATTAAAATGCAATTTTTAAAGCTGCCACATTTTTTTTTTGTAGAGTATTTTAATAAGGATTAATACTTATAAAAACTTGCATATTCGATATTATCTAATCTTCGCATTTTTTGACGAATTTTGGGAATATGGTAGAAATGTAGCAGCAGGAGTCCACCGAAAATAGGAAAATTTTGAAAGTGGTCTACGAGAAAAAAAAAAAGGTTGGGAACCTCTGGTTTAAATCATGTGTGACTTGGAGTGTACATTTTTATGGTGTACAATAAAGAGTATTCTATCTATCTATCTATCTATCTTCACGGTGGTGAATACTTCTCTTCCCGCTCCACCAGTTCTAACTCTCAGTTGAACTGGTATTTTTTTTACATTGCGGCTGTGTGACTGTGTCACACTAGACGCACGGAATCGGTGAAAATTACTGAGAAAAAATCAAGTGTGTATTAGGATAAATTAAAAAAAAAACAAGTAATGAAAAAAATGTAGATCTTGTAGGGTTAGTACTGGACTAAAACAAACAGAAAGATAAAATTACGTAAAATAAATATTATTATTGTTAGAGCATTATAATATATACATAAGACATATACATATGTACCACATCCACAGACAGCATATTTAGGCAAAACAAATCATAATTTTATATTATTGTGACGGATGAAAATCATCAGCGCCACAAGCAGTTCTGGAGAGGAATATGTTAAAAGGGAGGGGACATTAATAGGAAGAGGGATCTTGAATGTAAGGAGATGGCTATACAAATCTAGAGGTGGGATGATGCGATCCAGGGTGCCTTCATCCAACCCGCACTCGCAGAGAGAGGAGTCACGGACATGGATTTTGTGTAAAAAGACGATACTTTTTTGTGACTGCATAAAAAAAAATACCTTTCTTTTTACTGGAGGTATTCCACTGCTCCTACCAGGAACATTGCAGATTCCGTTTTGGAAGGGACAATAGATCGTAACCCTGATATGTATTGTGCGTGGAATCTGACGATAAAGATGAACAAGCATCTTTAGCCAAAACATCAACACATTCGTTACCCTTAACACCACAATGACTAGATATTCAAACTAACTGAACATCTTTTTGATTATTAGCGCAGAACAATAATGAGTTTATTTTTTTTAACTAAGGGAACTGTGCAATTTACTTTTAAATGGATTTTAGACCAAAGCTTGCAAGCAGCTAAGGGAATTTGTAAAAATAACGGCTTTCTCAATATTATGGTGTGACTCTAAGAAAAGACAAGCTTCAAATATAGCCACACACTCACCAGTGAATACAGAAGACTCCTTAGGGTATTTAAACTGTAAGATAATTTTGAAGCTTTGGTAATAGACTCAGCGCCAGTGTGCCTAAGATTGATTAATTTCGAAGCATCAGTAAAAAATAATTGAAAACCATTCCATCGCTCACCCACCACCACCTTGAAAGCCAAATTAGCTGACGGAGATTTTTTGGATAAATATACCAATATCAATGAAAATTATTGGGATATAACATGGATAGGTATAACATAAAACTTCATTTAAGCAAAATGAAAAAGGGGTATTGGATCGTCGGGCTTACTAAATTTAGAATTAATCGAAAGGATTTTAGGATTAAGGGGATTTCTTTATTTTGCCAGTACCTAATTTGAGCTTCTGCAATAATTTAATGTCTTTGGCTTCTGCATATGGCATCTAACTCGTTCAGTCTGCTTATAAGAGGGTGGGAGGATCCATATAATTATTAGTCTAGACACGAAACGGGAGGCCAGATATTGCCGTCTAAGGGAGGTTCAGCACATTCAACCTACAACGCGTTAACGGGAGAGGTTTACAAAAAATAATATAACGAGAGTGTAATGACAGCTAGCTGTCAAATTCGTGGAACACTAAACTTCTAGATAACTGAGAGCACTGACTTAGAAACCTAGTTTTCTTACCTCAATAACTGAGGGCATAGAATGTCTGAGGGGAAATTCCCCTAATTTTAAGAAAGCATTCGCATTCTAATCTACACTTGACAAGGGGTCGCGGCGGGCGGTTGGTAAACATAATTATTTTGTGCAGTTCTTTTGTGAAATGTCCATTCTATAATTTTGATTTTGACGTCGTGCCAATGTTATCTTGTAGCGTTATATGCTAATCTTAGCCTAATTCAGTCAAATATACAATGAATTTACATACAATTTTGTAAATTTTTAGTCATCTATTGTCGCTGTGATGCGATTGAATGATCGAGATTAAATTTGAATGTTTTTAAGTATGGAGTTAGCAAGTGCCAGTTTTAATCCCCATTAGATAACATGATCTTTTTTAGAAAATAAATACGTCGTAAACTTGTACAGTCAGTCAAGGTATATTCCAATATATTTATTTACACAAACGTATTTACATGATTTAAAAACAGACTTAAAATAATAATAATATGTACAAGTATATAAACAAGCCCCCCCCCCCCTTGTTTATATTATTATTTTTATATTATTATAGGGCATCAAAAAATTCGTCCGCATCACTGTCAACAGGAAAAGTGCCCAAAAGGCTGGCAGCATTGCCACGTTGAATGGCAATGCTGATTCTTTGGCCAAAGAATAGGCCAGCCCTCTGGTCACGTGAAGAGTCGACCAGCCGCTTGGCGATGTCTTGAAAAACTAAGTGGGCACTCGGACCCCATGGCCCTAGTGTTTCAACCCCAAACGGCTCAAACATATAAGTCCCAATTAGATTGGAGTATTTGCGCCGTTTGAGGTTTTCCGCACCTGCAGCAGCAGCAATTCCAATTATTTCTGAACGATCATTTAGCTGTCAATCAAAATCAATTGACACTTGACAGCCGTCAAAACAGTCGAATGTCAAATAACAACGTCACAAATTAATTTTGTTTTGCTAGCGGTTTATTTCTCAAACTATCGATATTTATTAGCTCAAACAGCAAAAATATTTCACACGTTCTAGTGTCATCTTGATAGGTGTATAGGACCAACATTTTCAGTTACCATGTCCATTTTATGACTGCAAAATGTGTGATGAAACGAACGAAGAACGCCAGGACAACGAATTAGCTGCATTACAGGTTAGTATTATTGTGTTATTTGTTTATAAAAAAAATTCTGGATGATGAAAATAAATATTAGTTTTCATAAGTCAACGATAATTCTTTGCTGCTCTCTGCTGTTTATCGCTCTATTGGATTTAATAAGTTTCCAAAGATTTTTATTTTTTTCGTTGTGGCCGGCATTCTAAATTCTAATTAGGCCAACACATGGGATGGCCTTGTAATATCTTTTTTACTAATGCGTTTTTCATGTTATCAACCTATCGCAGTTTGATAATGAAACAGAATACATTATTTGGGAGAATTTTATTGATATCTAATGCCAAAACATTTATTCTGTACTCGCTTTTGCCAGTGGTTTTGCCCGCGCGGAGGTCGGAAATTATCCCATGGGAACTTACTACCTGAGTTTAAAGTATCCTATATGTTAATCCAGGTTATAAACTATCTTTGTACCAAATTTTATCCAAATTGGTTCCGCCGTTTTTGCATGATTGATAATAAAGTGAGAATAATAGGTCAGTGGGTCGTCATATGAGCGATTCATTTGGATATATAATTGAATGCAACAAAATAAACTAAAAAAATGCTCTTGCACTACTATCTGCACAATTATCTTTAATGCTCAAATAAAACTTAGTCAAGTCGATCCAATGGTAAAGTGGGTAAAATATACAATATTATAGTATCACTACTTTTCAATTAAGTAAACCAATGTGATTGTTTCATAACATTTGTTCACTTAGATACGACATGTTCAAAAAAAAAATCAAAATTATTTTATTTCACATAAACCACCGTCAGAAGCTAGATGCACGGTTCCAATTGGTTGTTTCATATGGAGAAGTGCCGGCAAGAAACTCCATGGTTACTCTTTTAAAAGTAAATGGTATTTACAATGCTTTCATATTACAGATTTAATAGGTATGAGAGGACAGTGTAGGCCTATCAACAAGTACCAGGTACTTAGCAAGATAGAAAATGGTCGACAGATCTACAGTCTGTTAAGCCTACAACGTTCTCACATTCACAAAATCTAAAAGAAAAAAATCTATATAAAAGCAAAATCAAATAATAAACGTTAGTATCTACTGTTTTCTTTAATACTAAACTGCAGGGTTCCTCACACTTAAAGGCCTACATACCCCTCTTAAATTTCCAAGATGTTTTGATACATACCCCTATATAAAAAGTAACCCCACTTTGAGGAACCCTTTTGGTCTTCTTAGAGAACAAGTTTTTTCTTGACATTGTTTTAACAATCTAGTCAGTTTTTGTAATAAGAATCTTATATTAATAATAAAGCTTCTTAACACTTAATTTCTAACAATAATAAATATTAAATAGTTGTTATATTTCTGTGTAAGTCATAAGAACTATAGTTTACCCAGAACGCAGTTATTTATTCAAAAATTTCAACTTTGTCCTATAGTAAGTACCAATTAGGTTTTGTATTAATAACTTGAGCTAAGTTGGAATAAAATTCTAAGTTTAAAAAAAATTGCATGATGTTGCCAGGATGAAAAAACAAATCTTGTCTTGAAATACGGATGTTATTGGCTGCTACACAAGTCTTCTTTTTCTTTTAAGTTGATGGCAGATCTAAGTAAAAATATTATATTATGTTAGACGAGTTGGGCCCAGAAGGTGGCCAAGCCAATCGAGGTGGTGCTTTTTCGGTGTCGTTTGTATCAGTGATGTTTTTTAGGTCCTCAGAAGTGCAGGACATTTTGGTCACTCTAACATATGGGACATGGTTTGGTCCGGAGCACCGCATTAGTACTGGGTGTTGGTTGGTTCAATAAGCCCCACTCCACATTTTTTGTTGTGTTTGTTACCTGCTAAACCAAATTAACAATAAGTACATTTTACTTTGGCAGGCTATTTACGGTGATGCTGTTGTGGATAACCGTGAGACCGTTGCTTGGAAAATATGGAGACCCATAGATCTGATGCTGACGTTGAATCCATTGCACAATTCAGATATCAAAGGAGTACACTGTTCAGTTACATTACATTTCAAATGTTGTGCAAATTATCCTGATAAGTATGTATTATATTTTTCTACAATCATTTTGAATTAAGTAAGTGTAACAATTTTGGTGTAAAATGCATTTATACATTTCAAATGTTATCAATTACTTTCACATTTGATTTTATTTGATTTTGTTCACATTTGAAATGTTATAAAACAATTATAAATTTTCGATTTGGTTATTTCTGATTTTAAATTTAATGTAATTATATTTAAAAATGAGACACTGGCAAGTTATAATTTTTTACCAAATTTTGTTGTTTTCGTTTAGGAAACATTACTCAACACTGCGCTGTAGTGAAAAAAAAAATTTTTTTTAACCTAAATTTGTTAAATTAGAAGAACAGCTAATTACGTTCTTGAAACTATTACATGGTCAGTAACAAAACAAAAACTGGCCAAGGGCGTGTCGGACCACGCACAATGAAAGGTTCCGTTATTGGGATGAATTTATCCAAAGAACAAACTTAACATTGTAGTTGAACGACATGGTCTCCTATATATTCCAACTGGAAGTGTAAATTTGTACGATTATTGAGAGATGTACCATGTTATTTTAAGACCATAGACTACTTATAAGTTTTCCTGTAATCTATGAGTAAAGAACCATTCTCTGTATATTTTCAAAATTTTGTTTTGGATATAAGAAATGGACAATTTTCATCTATTATCTTAAATATCTTTAAAAGCATTTATTTTAATATTATAAAAACAATATATTTGAGGTCCTCGCAACAAGCCTTTTCATTTCATATGACACACGGTACAGTTTGCAAAAAAAGACCGAACCCCATTGAGTTCCGTTTTTTTTCTAAAAAAGAAATGTAAACACGTTAATAATAAGTTATTCGTAAAATTCTTTCATTTTTTAGAAAAACAATTGTTGGTAAACAAAATTAAATATATTACTTTCTTTTCATATCCAACAATTATTTGCATAACCAAAACGAGATTGAACTTCGATATTCCAATTTTATTTTGAAACCTCTAGAGGTAGAGGAAGGTTTCAAAACAGATTCCTTACAGATTTGACATTAATCAATACCATTTCAAGATTACTTAATTATACATTAATCAACTTTGTAGTGACTTTTGATATAATTATCTAAAACTAATACGATCAATCAATACAAAGGGCGGCGAACTAACCTCCTCAACCATCAAACAAAATAACAAGTGATAGTGACAATGCACAATGCAATGTTTACGGCACTTTAGCTGGGACGAGGCAGCGCCACTATTATGTTGCAAATAGCGGCATTCTATACACTTCCTAAATTTTAATAAAATCAAATAAATCAATTATTCTTATGGTACCATCTCTGAAGTATGAGCTATTAAACAGGGACCAAAGTAGCTTTTTAATCCCTAGGGACGAAAAGTGATTTGAATTTGGAATGTGAATTTTGTTAGTAAAAGTTCCAATCACAAAAGAGATCAATCACGAACATTGTATGAACAAGTAACAGGCCGGCAAGAGAGAGAAAGTGTGAATTTGGTCAAAATTTAAATCTTTGCCTAGGAGCAAACAACTATTTTTAATGCGAGAGTGTTTTTTGAATCCAGAGCAGAGCAAAGGATTCTAGAGTAGAATCCTGAGCGTGGCGAGGGATTCTAAAATAAAATCCTGAGCGCAGCGAGTAAAAATTGCTCCCTAGGCAAACAATCTTCTATTCCGCAATAGTGGCACTCTATACACTTCCTTTATTTTATTAATTGGTTTATTTTTATTGTTATTTATTTAATTTAAATACTTAGTTTGTAAGTTAATTTAGTATAAGAAGTTTGTCCAATTCTCTAAATTATAACAAAATACAATTTCTAATATTTCTAGGCCATTAAGTTTGGCGATACACAAAATGCGAGGCTTATCTACTGAAAATGGCATGAAATTATTGTCAGAGTTGGAAGAATTGGCAAAAAATCTACGAGGGGAAGTCTGTATATTCCAATTGGCACAACATGCTCAGGTAATTTAAGCTTAAGTACTTGGTATAATATCATAGCAAAGAACCAAGCATGTATCCGCCGAAGGGGTAAGCAGAGGTCACCCTTGGGGCTGATTCGATTAGATTCAAAAAAATTATTTCTATCATTCAAAGTCAGTCATTTATTTGCTTTAAATGCGGTTACATTTAGGTGTTAATAAATAAGTATTCTTGTGCGATGACACATTTCGCCATATTTTGGCATGCAAATATTAATTGTAATGCTTATTTAAATAAGCAATTATCTATAACTAAGGGTCAGTTCACACCGAGACGTGACGCGACGCGACCATTCTTGAAGACACCAGTCAGTTTCGTGCTGCGCAGCGCTGAGCTGCGTGACGCAGCACTGCTCCGTGTGACGAAGCGCGGCGCCGCGAGGCGCATCGTGAAGTCCCTGGCAGCCTCACGCCTCGCTGCTTCGTAATGCGTCGCACTACGCCGCGAGGCATCGCGAGGCGCAGCGCGACGCCGCGAGGCATTTTCGAATTATCTCAATTAAATGTGTAACTTTTTGAGTAGTAAATAAAGTTATGTTGTGTATCACTATCTTAAAAACTGCGCGCAGCGTCGCTTCACGTCACGTCTCGGTGTGAACTGTCCCTTAAGTTGAAAATATTTACTAAACATGAAATTATTTAATCTGAATCAATCTTCAATACCACTTCAATACCATTGTTTTTCAGCAATTTCTGCACGACTACAACATACCAACACTGTCTTTTTATGATGAAATGTTGAAACAGAAAAATGAACAGGAGCAGTTAAAACTACATGATCTGAAAGTTAAGGAAAACGAAGAGGTAATGATTATTATCAGTATTATTCTAAGGCACGCTGGTATACGCTGGGTTAACGCCACATTAACGCGACGTATTTTTGAAACAATCATATCTAGGCGTAGGCGACGTTAGTACAGCTTATCTTATGGCAACCCTAAAGGTGCATTCCACCAAAGATGTGTGAGGAAGCTAAGTGGTGTGACGTAGGGACAACCGTCCGAAAATGGATATTTTTTTCGTTCGAAAACGAAATTAAGCCTGATTTGCACTTTCGCCCGGAAACCAAAACGAAAAAAAATAATTGTTTGTTTTTCATAAATTTTAATCATTATATTTTCGGCCGAAAATTGCCGAAAACCGAAAACGAAATTCTGTCGCCATCTAGTGCGTGGATGCGTAGCTGAGTCCGGAGCTGTAAAGCTTGGTCAACCAGGGATGTGTAGCGAGGGGTAATGTGTGCGAAACTCAACAATAGGATGAGTTCATTTTCGTCACATCGCACAGCGCAGTTCTGGTGGAAAACGGATTAGCGGGGCAAGGTCTTGTATAGTGACGAGCATAAATATCTTACAGTTACGCAAAATTCAATAGCATTTTTCTCGAGAAATAAAAAATGCAACTGAGAAAATACAAGTTCATAACACCATAAAATACCTATAAATACTTTAGCAGAAAATCGCGGTGGAATCTTTCGTAAGTGTTATGTATGGAGGTGGCATCTACATCGCCACATGCGAACTACGCATCACACTGACGTCACGCGAAATCCTGCATCGCGCAAGCAGAGTTTACTTCGCGACTAACATATATACAACGTACCGACATGAATCGTCGGGCAGTAGTCCACCAGATTACACCCATCTGGATGGGGATCCACCTTTTTCTATGGAGGGTGAGTGAACTTTACACCCTGTTCTTCATATTTCTATAGTATTTATGCTCGTGACTACATACATAACGAAATAAAAGAAAATAGGGTAACAAACAAGTGACTGGTTAGTATCGCACACATCCATCTCTACACATTCCTGCGCACATTAAAGCCCCAGGATTTTAGAAATGCGTTGCGTTGCGGCGCGGCCCGTCTCAATCTGCGTGAGCCTTTATCTTATCGTGAGTGTCTCAATAAATTCAACTGAAGTTAGTTTGACACTACGGTTTGACAGCTAAAATATGCGTTTATTTGTTGGTTGAATAAGAGGCTTTTGGCTACTTTTACTTTTAATTTGCGTTTTGTTTGTGCAGAATAAACATTTTTTTTTTTTACTTTTCTGTAAGTCGGTTTGTACAAAAATTTGTACACGTCAATCATATTTTTTTGTTAACTATACTCCATTTGAAATAAGATGAGACATTTCAACAAACCTTTTTTACAGTCCATTCAACCGATTCTGACTTCTATACCGTAGGCATAAGGATGGCATTAAAAGCAAAAAAGTGGTTACAATACCAACTGTTTACTGCAGTCGCCATTTGTCATGCCACCAACTCAATAGAAGTAAAAATCGCTTGAACGGACTGTAAAAAAGGTTTAGTTAAATGTCTAATCTTATTTCAAATTAAGTGTAGGAGGTCGACGTTTCCTATCGGACTACTCTGAGAAGAAAAAACAAACTGAGGTCACAGTCTCTTTTAAAGTCCAGACATAATCTTGGCCAGATCATGTGAAGGCCACGTAGTATTGTGTCTGAAATTATCTTTTGAGGGAAGAACCACACAGATTGAGCTGGACCCGTCCAGCCAGCGCACGCATTTGTCAGTAATCGTGCAGCTCAACACAGAACTTATTCATGTGGTGTTCATAATAAAGATGATTATATTCTATTTTCTTCTTCCCTCGATAATTTGTAAGCTGTGGTTAATTGGAATGGAGTGAGCGTTACAAGATGCGTAACACACAAGCTTTTATTTTGTAGAAGATCATTTTAATTCTTCACATGCCTTAGAGATATTTCTCGACGGTTTGTGAAACCAAATCAGAGGCTCATATGGGTAACATAAAACTCTGACACCAGGTTAGTCATTAACTACACTAAAAAGAACGAAAGAGATCCGTAAAATAAATAAAATCTCCATAATAATTATTATTATTTCAGCGACAGAAAATGAAGGATGAAATTCAGAGGCGACAGGAAATTCTCAAGTCGGGCAGACAACGTATTCATAGATCTAGCTTTAGTCAGGAAAACGACAGTCTAGATGGACAGGGGGATGCACCAGAACTTGTGTAGTAAGTCGAGGCATTTATTTATAGCCTTTTTTCAGAGTTACAGTTGTGTTACAAGACGTTCCATCTCAGTTCTGAGTCTCAGTGTGCCCTTTGGCTAAAGACTGCTCCAACCCCTTCCAATGCTCCCTGTTCCTTGCCTCTTTAGTCCACATCTTCCCGCCGTCCTCACCAAGTAATTCTGCCATCTTTTCAATGGTTTCCCTTTCTGCTGGTTTTGGCTGTCGCTGAAAACCAGCGCTGGGGCTCTGTCTCGCATAGGGTCGCAGCATTATGCAGAGCGATGGCCCTTTTGCGTGGACGTGACGCATATTTTCCCCCAATTTGTTATTCTGGTGTTTTGTTCTTTCTTTGCGTCATGCTTAGCGCAGATAAACGTATTTTCTTTCTTTCTTTCTCTCGAGGCATTAAATTCTTTTTAATCTTCATTATTTTATTTTGAGGTCCTGGGTTCGGTTCCCGGGTCGGGCAGTGTTATTGGATTTTTCCATCTGCAATTTCTCAGTAGCAGCCCGGAGTCTGGATTAGTGCCCGGTTGATAGCAACAGGCTCACCCTCAATTACATGTGACATGTGGGTGTACTTCAGTTATATCTCTGCCTAACCCTTTGGGGAATACACGCCTGATATTATGTTATTTTCAAATAATTTTGACTTCGATCTAGAATACACTAGATTAAGGGTTAGTGCTTCAAACACGTGTCGTGGCGTCTCAAAATAGGGCAACGTGACCTAATGTTGTGTAATCAAAAATAGAATAAACCACCAACTACCAAGAATGTTTTTCAAGCCATCTGCTTTTTTAGAATAAATGCAATTTTATTTGAAAATAAATGTTTTTGTATTAAACTTCTTTTCAAGCTTCAAGCGAATTTGTTTTTACATTTTCACCGATGAAAGACAGTCCTAAACTTGAATAAATCGCAAACATATTTTAACTTTATGTTTGAGTATTAAGGTTGATAATAATCTCGATATTTAAAATACCTTTTTATATATTTTATTGTTATTAAAGAGGATGCATTATTTGGCTAATAACTATCCTATTATCATTTTCAGTTACGCCGACGACAAAATGTCTCCCGTAAAGAAGGTAGTTCGAACTAAAACTGTGGATATACCGTGCACTTGTAAGAGTAAAGGCGTTCAAGTAATAAGGATTACTCAGAGGAATAATAAGAAAGCTTATATCGGAAATTGTTTAGGTAAGTCATAATTACAATTTATTAGGGGTGCTACACACATGTTCGGTTCGGTATGATTCGGCAAAACCTCTCGGCTTACCTGGAATAGGGATGATGTCTGGATGAAAAAAAAGAAATTCTATTTAGTCCGTCAGCCAGATAGTAAAAAAATATTAGATACGTATTTTTTGTTTTATCATATTAATAAAAAAATACTTAGATAAAACGCATTAAAGTTGTCGTGGGGGCTCGCTAAGTGGACGGTGAGCAATGGGTAGCTCGCCGTCCGATAAGGACCAGGCCCGAGTCGACGGTGCGTTGTGTTCCACGCGCGCCTCAAAGAGATGTCAGCACAACTGAAGGGGTCCGATAGAACCGATGCCTGCCGGGGTCGCGGGAAAGTCCGAAAGGGAATCCGTGGCCCCTGGCAACGTACAGGCAAATTAAGGTTTCCACAAAAAAAAAAGGTATTTTTGACAGATTGCAACGGATGCGAACGTTCTTTGAAATATAGGAATTTGCCCATCTGTTACAGATAGTGCCATCCACGAAGGCGCGCCCCACTCCGCGATTACTGTACTTTAGTACGAAGCGGAGCGGAGTGGGCGCGTCTTCATTGATGGCACTATCTATACCTTCAAACTTTGACAGAATGTAATAGTGAAGTTTCCTCAACAGGCCACTCCTCAAACGGCGCCACAACCTACCTAGCAATCGACGACGAAGGCGAGCGATTAATCGCAAAAAAATGGATCACACCACCAGCCACCGACTTTCAAACGAGGACCCGCCAACTGACCTCCATGCAACAAGACCTCAAAGCCATGTCGCGACTAAACCACCCCACTTTAACCCCCTACATAGCCATGGAAACAATAAAAGACGCGAACAAACGGACAACAAAACAGTACATTTATTTATTCAGGAATTTTGTTTTAGGTAGTGCTTTGAAAAGTGTTAAAAGTAGACTCAGTGTGTTAAGTGATCGTTACGAGGGGTTAAAGTTACTAAGGCATGTGGGTCTAGGTGTTTTAGGGGCGTTAAAAGAGCTGCATAGCGTTGGCATCGTGCATAAAGATGTCCGAGGTCAAAACGTGTTTCTAGACGACTTTGGGGGGGTCAAGCTGGTGGGGATTGGTCTCGATATGAGGCTGGCAGAGATGATCGACGGTGACGCGTATTGTGACAGGTAAGATAAAGGTATGATCATGTTCTTTTTATTTATTTATTTATTTTCCTATGTGAAAAGAGGAAAAGGAGATCTTTGCAGTGTGACGACTTAAACTTATTAAAAATAATAGTAAAAAAACGTATCTTTCTGCTTTTTTCTTGCAACGGAATGTATTTTTAAGTCTTTGCAAAATGTATTTTCTTTCTTTCTTTCTTTTCTTTCACTCTAAAATCAAAATATTTTCATATTCATATTTATTTGCATACCATAATGTTTATAAAAAAAATATTTCCCTTAAACCTACATGGGCACTTACAAAACGTCAGAAGCTTGATGCACTGTTCCAATTGGTCGTTTCCTATGGAGAAGAGCCGGCAAGAAACTCCACGGTTACTCTTTTAAAAATAATTGACTTTTAAAATATTTTCAAGTGTTGATAGGTATTCTGCCTTGTAAGCTGTGATGATTGGAATAAGTACATAGTTCTACTTCTACCCGCAGTTTTGATCCCACACAGTAAACATGCATTTTTTAGAGTTACTCAAACTCACAGCATTTATTTCAATAAAACCATTTACAGGCACTTTTGAATTGTCAAGAAGTCGGTCAGTCAGAAATATGAACCTAGTTGCCCATTCCAAAGCGTAGTAGGTACCTATGGAGAAGAACGGGCATGAAACTCCACGGACACTCTTTTAAATCAAAAATTTTATACAAAATATTGGTTACATCATTCATTTTGAAATGATGCATGTGAGAACAATGTAGAAAGACGTGCACGTTCGTAAAAGCGTCCGTAATAAAAAGAAGAAAAAAAACAAAGAACCATTCAAAATTTAAAATAAATTAAAATAAGCCATGGCAGCTAAGAAATGACCAGTCCCAACTGACGGCGCCCGTTCACGAACATGACGTATGGATCAGCACCATTCAGCTCAACCATTTTGAAGGGAGCTAAATGATCCAACGACAGTTGAAGAGACTATGGTACTTTCCAGACCATAAACTATCGCTAACCAAAAAACACGTTGACTTGTGGCTCCGTTGCTGCGTTAGACCCGTCGTACACACACGTTTTTTTGCCGAACTACTACGGTTGAATAGCCGTGAGCAGGCACGTGTCTCAGTGTTGTGTGGATCACTATGGAAGTTTGTTGATAGACGGTGGCATTACAGCACGACGCCTTAGCCGTGTACCATACAACCGGTGGTTTGCCGTGTCATATACGCTTAGCTCACACGAATATTCTTTTAAATTTTTCTACATCGGTTTTTAATTTTCAATGCACAAGAGTGTTTTGCACAAAAGTCTATTTTACGTGTGATGGCTCGCGGGCAGTGAGCGGCCGGCGAGCCGTCCTCTATTCTGTATAACCATCGCAAAAAAGATTTTAATGCATTTGATTTAAAATCCTATTTTGAATGACAAGTTATTTGCAGTGTCGGAGCGATGCTGTTATAATGAGCGATGTCCTTACCACGCACTCAGTCTCGGCGCTCCCTTAGTAGAGATGCCAGCACATCAACCTGCTACAATCTCTCAAATTTCTTTAATAGATTTTCAACTTTATCAGTAAAGTATAAGGTTCAAAGAAGATTGGGAACATTTGACAGTTTTGGGTGGGTTGACTTGCTGGCGTCTTTACTTGGAAGGTCGGTATAAAACGCATCCAAAATGAGCGTGGCCTAAGAATAAAAAGACTCTTTTAGACCAACAAGGTTAGAAGAAAAGCCACAAATCGCAAAAAACTTTTTCTATTTTTTTATTTTTTTTTAGGCAAACAGCAGCACAAGATATTTATGCTACAGGGCAGATGCTACTGTCGATCGTGTCACAAGAAAGAACCTATTTAGAAATACCTTCTGATCTACCAAGTTCTGCTAAGGATTTTTTTGCAAGGTATGTTTGTAATGGAAAAGCAAGATTAACATACCGTTTACTTTACTTACATAGGAATATGAACATTATTTGTATGTAATTAATGTTCATATTATTCGTTGACATAGCCCGAAGAATTGCCAAACTTAAGTGGCAATGGGCAGGGCACATTGCTCGCAGAACAGATGGCCGATGGGGCCGAAAGGTTCTGGAGTGGCGACCGCGTACCGGAAGACGTAGCGTTGGAAGGCCTCCCATAAAGTGGACCGATGATCTTGCAAAGGCCGCAGGAATCCGCTGGATGCGGGAGGCTCAGAACCGGTCGAAGTGGCGGTGCTTGGGGAGGCCTATGTCCAGCAGTGGACGTCTTTCGGCTGAAATGATGATGATGATAATGACATTATTCGTATGAGTGAGCTGTCATTCGTAGATATTTGACAGTCGTTACGGGCAGTCGGAAGCCCAAAAGTCTGACAATCAGTCTCACCAAGGGGTATCATGTTACCAAGTAACTGGGTTGTGGAGGTCAGTTAGGCAGTCGGCCTATGTAAAATGCTTTCTAAATTCTGGAAGCCGACTGGATTCTGGAAGTCGGCTGGAAGCCTACCCCAATATAATTGGGAAAAGGATCGTCAGGTTTATTTTGAGCGAGTGCCCACCATTTATCATGGCATGCTTATCTTATAGCGTCAGACAGCATTTGTCTGGAATTAATGCTGAAATGAACCTTTTTGGCGCAGCCGTGAGACACACACTATTATTGCTATAAGATTATTTTCACTTTTTATTTTGTTGTTTCATGAACTGTGTCCAAATAAATTTTAATTCTTTCTTTCAACGCGTAATCAGGTTTAAAATAAAGATGCTGGAAAATAACGATATTCTAAGGTTACGCCAGATGTCAGACTTCAGTATTTGTGACTACCAGTGTTGACTATGTATGATAGATGTTTGCGGATAAATGGACGAGGATTTCATTGGCATGTCAGAAATACTTTGAGAGTGATTCATGAAAGGGTGGTTAACTTGCCGATTCCTGGCCACCGTAGGCGCGGGCTTGCGGACTGTGAGCAATGGGTAGCTCGCCGTCCGATAAGGACCAGGCCCGGGTCGACGGCGCGTTGTGTTGCACGCGCGCCTTAAAGAGATGTCAGCAGAACTGAAGGGGTCCGATAGGACCGATGCTTGCCGGGGTTGCGGGAAAGTCTGAAAGGGATACCGTGGCCCCTGGCAACGTACAGGCAACTGAAGGAACACGGGTGGGTTTTAGTTAGTAAGAGTCTGACACGCCGCTCCACCCAGAGCGTGAGAAGTTATTTGATAATTTCCGACACAAAAACAAAAAAAAAAGGGTGGTTATCTTTTTAACTTTTGACCTCAACTTTTTTTCCCCTTTTATGCAAATATAATATAATGAAAATGATGAATAGGATTATCTATTTTCTGAAGCTATTATTAAAAACAGGTGTTTAACGGAAGACGAGCAATCCCAATGGTCGGCAGAACAGCTGATGAATCATGTGTTTCTGATCGACGCCCCTCCCAAACTGCCCAGTAGTAAAGAGAAGGACGATGAAGGCAGTTGCTCTGAGGTACCTATAAATATTTGTTAAAAGTTGTATTTAAAAAAAAAACACCATAAAAGCGCATTGATGAGATTTATAAACGTGTTTGTACTTTACTTAAGCTTCGTACAGTAAGTGCGTTTATCCACCGCAGCCGTCTTCGGGCCGTCACCAAGAACGAGGTGACGGCGCCGAACTAGCGATACATACATTTACTATGACCATATTCACCGCACGTCCGTCACCCGAGCGCCACGAAGGCCCCCGAAGTTTCGAGTAGTTCGGCGCGACCGACCGCTTGAACTCGGCCCGAGATTGTGACTGACCGATGTGCCAGCAATACGAAACACGTTTGATCTTATTATGCACTCACTGCCGTCACACCGGCGCCGTTCGCCCGTCTTTTGTTTTTGTCTAGCATAGCATACTGAACCGCCGATCGCGGTGGAGCAACGATCGCCGTCACCGGGACGTCACTTTCAGTTCGCGAAATCTCGTTACTCGGTGACGGCTGCGGTGGACGAACGCCCTAAGCGTTTCATACGACGAATAAAAAGTAATTTTATTTCATACGATATAAAATTCAATGCACATAAGCGTTTGGGGTATTTTTAACCGACTTCAAAAAGGAGAAGGTTCTTACATAATCCATTTCCTTCGTCTTTTTTACCGCCCAGATTTTACCTTTTACAAACATATAAAAACACAACTTTACCTCTTTATTTTAGATATAAGTTTAGATATCTACAAACCAATTTGTAATACAGGACGATGAAGCGGTGCAGAAGATTCAACACAGCAGTCCCGTGACCAACGGTCATTCTCGTCTGAACGCTGAGTTTGAAGTGCTCACGTGGCTCGGTAAGGGAGCCTTCGGTGATGTATTGAAGGTACATATTTAGATTTGCAAACTTTTCGCAGTATTATATTGACTCTAGAATCAAACAAATTAAAGTCGTATGTCGATGTACAGTTAAACCAAAAAAGGTATGCGCTTCGGTTATATGTACGTTTCTGAATTAGCATGAACGTCGCGACCCAGAGTAACCCCCCTCACAGAGGCAAAGTTTCTAAGTTTTGTACTGCAGCGCTTTGTGGTAGTGCACCTATCATTGGGTGTTTGTCTGAAGTTTTCTCTCCGTTGGGTTACCTACTCCTACCGCAGATCGTCAATTGTCACTCAAAAGTTTAAAAAAGTATTTTGGAATTGCATAGAGTTGTTTATCTTTAATTTTGTAATCATGGTAATTCAAATATCATTTATTCAAACTAGGCCGGGAATCAGCATTTTTCGAGCGTCAAAGTTACATAAGACAGTCCCCCAAAACGCCTACCCTTCACCACTTCCTAGTGCTTTAGCTGGGAAGAAGAAGTGGCGCAACAAACTCCCCAGCAGCACAGCTGTCTGTTCAGTTAGAAAAAAAATGATTCTATATAATAGTATGCAAAATAATTTACATTACGCAACACAAAACATAATTTGAATTATTAAATTAAATAAATTAAAATTAATAGAAAATAGACAAGTACTTCCATGGCTGTAAACAGCTCTATATTAAATTTCATCATCGCACGTTCATATTTTCGAAGCGCAAACTTTTTTTGGGATACCTGTATCTAATAAAAGAAAGAAAGAATGAAAAAGTATTTATTGGGACAAGCACAGGAAATCTTAATTAAACTAAACACACTTACTAAAAATAAAAATAGAGAATACAAACAAAGTAAAATCCTGTGCGAGGCCAAAAGACTCCTATCTCATCATGATGCTGCGACATTTAATAATAAATGTCGCAGCGCTGGTATTCTGATAATGAACTACTCATCAATAACCAAACCAACTGCTACCAGTTTTCAAATATAAACAGAACTTTACAGGTAAAAAACAAGCTCGACGGAGGCTTCTACGCGATCAAACGCATCAAACTTAACCCGGAAAGCGTCCAGTTAAACAAGAAGATAACCCGCGAAGTTAAACTGTTGTCTAGACTTAACCACGAGAACGTGGTCAGGTATTATAACGCTTGGATCGAGTCTAGTGTTGAAATAGAGGAAGATGAGAGTAGTCTGGAAGTTGAGTTGCCGAATGTGAAGAGACGTGGAGACAGTCTGCAAGGTACATTATTTTTATTCTCTTTTATTCATTTATAGGCATATAAATAACAGCTTTAAATATTTGAATTAAAAAATTGCCTTGTTGGTCTACTGGTCGCAAGTGATAGATAGATCGATAGATAAATCGTTTATTTAGTGCGCACAAAAAACAGCACAACATACAAAGACACGATTAAATAATTACTAATTAGCTATTAGGAAATAGCTGCAAGGTGCCAATATAAAAACATATAAAAAAGGAAGAAAACAAGACATTGTGATGACACTATTGGCTATGACACACTTTAAAATAATGGAACAACGAACATAAAAAAGTGCGGTGTACGTCTCAAGGTTGCACCAAATGGGTGTCCAGCTCAGCATGTGCCAGGCAATACCTGACGCTGATATTCTGCTGAATCCCTGCAGTGACATACGGACGTCGAGTAAATGGGATAAATATACGAGTTATTGGCTCAAGTGCTACGGTGAGCATGAGGTGCCGGCTTCGATCCCCGGGTCAGGCAAATTGTTATTGGGTTTTCCATCTGGAATTTCTCAGTAGCAACCCGGAGTCTGGATTTGTGGCCGGTTGATGACAACAGGCTCGCCCGCTATTACATGGGACTCTAACATAGCTGGCAAAATGTGGGTGTACTAATAGGTACGCCGCTGCCTAATCCTTCGGCGAAATACAGGCGTGATGTTATGTGAATTACAAAAATTAAAAAAAAAGTTATTTGTTAGTGGTTTGTACGAAAAGTCATCAACACTTTTCATACAAACAGGATGCTCTGTGGGACCAGCCTCTGAAGTAGTGAAAAAAAAATCTGCAGCTTGCGGAGCTGCTCCATACATTTATATTCGCATAACTTGACGAAATATAGGGAAGAGCAGATTTTTTATTCCCATTACACTTTGTATAAGAAACAATTGACCCTATTTTTTTCATACAGGTCTTAGCCTCATTCAGGAAACAGGTAGGATTGAATGCTATTGTAAACTCACTCCGTTATTTCAAACAAATATACGGTCTCGGATAGGAATGTCAACATTCTGTCGCCAAGACGGAAATAATAGCCTTTTTTTAGGACTCTCTAGCCACTCCTCAAAGAGGGGACTATCGCCGCAATTGTGGCGTGCCCAAGGAAATAATAGCCTCCCCTTTAACTAATGTAAAATTGGCCGATGAACGTTTTGTGTTAAAGTAAAATAAATAAATCATCTAATAATCAACTAATATTATAAATGCGAAAGTGAGTTTGTTTGTTTGTTTCGCTTTCACGCTAAAACGGCTGAACGGATTTGGATAAAATATGGCACATGGAGAGCTACTTTTCATCCTGAATCAGTGACGAAATCGCGGGCAACAACTAGTATGAATATATTACACGAACCGCTTTATTCCTTGGTGATAACTGTGATAAAATATTTATTTTTAAATTGCGGTATTATTTTGTCTATTAATAATAAATGTTGCTTCTTAGGCATCGTAGCCAAGTTAGGCCAGGATGTGAAGGTGGAATGGTCGATGTCTGAAGTTCCTGTACAGAAGACGAACACTTCTTCTGACACCGAAGATGATGACGATGATGATGAACCGGATCCGTGGTTTACTATTATGAGGTTAGAACCATTCAGTTGTTTTTTTTTTGGATGATGTTACTACTAGACCCAATTTTTTTTTTTGTAAATTTTGACGTTCAAAAGTGCCTTGCATATGCCTAAAGGAAATAAATCATTTGACTTCGATTTTGCGGCTTGCGGTAAGAGCTTACTGGTAAAAATAGTCACGTAAGGAAAACACGTTATGCCCCATGTTACTCTCTCTCTGTCTTTCTATTGTATTATATGAATGTGTGTGTGCTTGCGAGTTTCGAGATTCGAACAGACGAGCATTAATTGTACGCGGGCCCGGTTATGTTTTTGTTTACCAGCCAGTGTATGTTTTCATGTAGCAACAGACAATATAAAAACGTTTAATTACTTTGTATTAGTAAAGAAAATAAAGAATAACATTTCGTGAAACAAAATACAAATAAAAAAAGTGAAAAGTTTTAAAAACAACAACAACATTAGTGTTTATTTTAAGTTTCTTTTTAACCACAATGGTGAAGCTCTTGGCCTGCATCTCACCTGATGGTAAGTGATGGTGAGGTCGAAGGTGGAAGCGAGCTTCACCCGGAATCCTCAACCAAGAGGTACTGGGTATCTTATCTCTAACTGCCGAAACACAACAATACTGTTAACTTTGTTATTATGGCGACAGACTTAGATAAGATGGTGGTAGCTAGTCAGGCGGACTTAGAGCAAGCCAACTACCTAGCTTTCCAATATATTTTATTATGTACCTTCGCGGTCACGCATATCTAACCACTTTGAGATCAAAATCCCATGCACACGATGACCACATCTGTTTACCGCCCCTAGGTAAGCGTAACTATAGCGGCCGAGAGCTGCAAGCAAGTATAGTCCTTACGGTGCTCAGACATGCGTGTCCGCGATAGTACGTCTCATTTTTACAGAATAAACATATTTTCTTTCTTTCATGAATATTTTTCATAAAAATCCCCAGACCAGAAGACGAATCAAGTTCCGGCATAGAATTCGAAGTAGGCTCCAATGCATCGCAGACCTTACCCTCGGAGGACGTAGTGGACGCGCCTCGCCAGCCGTCAGAACGAATGCAACAGGTCCTGTACATACAGATGGAGTTCTGTGAGAAGCATACCTTGAGGCAGGCCATCGATAGTGGACTGTCCCAGGAACATTTTAGAGCTTGGAGACTGTTCAGGTAACTTCTTTTTTAGTATTTACTAACAAGCCGCGTGTCAAACAAAAAATGATGAACTTCCATACAAACTTTCATCCCCTATTTAACCCCAATAGGGGGTGAATTTTCAAAATTTCTTCCATGTTATGGCATCAATAACAGTGCGAAATAAACAAAAAGTAGTTTGCATTTTCAAAATTTCATATTAGATACCTTTGCTATGTATGGAACTTTGTGCAAAAAAGGCCTGTAAAATAAGGCAACGTGACCTTAAATATGTTGTACGATCAAAAATATAATAAGCACAAATTACCTGCAATTTTTATCAACCCTGTTTCTTAGATATTAGAATTTTTGTTTTTTTCTTATTTCAAAATCACTTTATTTTCACGGTTCAAGCGAGCGTTTTCTATGGGCATGGCCCTCGCGCCTCGCCAAATCGAATAAAACAACCAAACAGGCATAGCCGTACCATCCATTTTTTTTGGTGCCATTCAGGACATTTTCGTTCCACCTGTAACTTCGTTATGGATAAAGCTAGAAGCCAACATTTTTCATTTTCTCCAATGATGAAAAGTAAGGCTGGTTATAAAAAAAACATTAATATATCGCAAACATAATTCAACTTTATGTTCAAGTATTAAGGTTGATAATGATAAGTAATAAAAATGAATGTTATTAAGAATATATGAAAATAAATTAAAAGAGTTCCTTCCTATGGAAGACTTGGGGGAGGCCTTTCCCTAGCAGTACATTATAGGAAATATAAAAAAAGAATATAATTATGTAAATGTACAGTACCATCAATCGCGGCCCGACGAGCAGTAAGTTTTTGTTCAAGTTCAAATTTAAATTCATTTATTTTATTTCACATAAACCTACATGGGCACTTATGAAACGTCAGAAGCTAGGTGCACGGTTCCAATGGGTCGTTTCCTATGGAGAAGAGCCGGCAAGAAACTCCACGGTTACTCTTTTAAAAATAATTGGCTTTTACAATATTTTCAAATAACAGTGTTATTAGGTATGGGAGGACAGTGTAGGTCTTTCAACAAGTACCAGGTACTTAACAGAATAATGATGGTCAACAAATCTACAGTACACTAAGCCTACAGCGGTCTCACATTCACAAAATAGAAAAGAATCTATATAAAGATAAATAAATTAATAAAAATAAAAACCTATTTTAAACGAAATGACGTGATGAACGATGCAGTTCGTGATATTGTAATGACAATATATTCTGAATCGAAGGCAGGAAGAAATAAAGTTATAAATTCTCTTTTTCTAAATTTCCAGGGAGATAGTCGAAGGCCTGGCCCACGTTCACCAAAGAGGAATGATCCACAGAGATTTGAAGCCAGTCAACATTTTCTTAGATTCTAACGACCACGTCAAGATCGGAGATTTCGGACTTGCTACTAAAGCTTTCACTGCTTTGCCTGTGGACGGTACGATATCCCAATATTAAATGTGTTTATTTTTTATTTATTCAAAATCTGTATAAACAATAACAAACACAAAGTCTTCCAAACTGCGTAACAATTTGTAGGCAAATTTTCTCGTTTAATTTAGCAATGGATTACATATTTTGATATTTTTACATAATATATACATGTGCTAGTATAAGTTTAGTATGCTAAGTAAACTACCTATAATAATAAATATAAAAAAAGTCTTGTTACAAAAATAGCTAAATAGACATAATGAGAGATTATGTTTTTTAGAACTCTTTTAAGGGATCTTGAGCACTAGACGGCCATGACCAGGTAAACTATAGAAATCGATACGTTTCGCGCACTTGGTCGCACCGGCCAACTAGCCGCACACCATACAATACCACGCACTAGACAGAGATCTCGCGCGAGATCCCTTAGTTTTTCTTTAGATTTGACATGTTTAATGTACATTATTTATTTATTTTTCAAACTAAAGTACAATAAGTGTAGTAAATCTTCGGTACAATATTGTTTCAGAAAAGGCTAAACAGGAAGAAATGCATGGCTCACTTACTGGCCAGGTACGTAAACAATTTTAACAAGTGCAGCGAGGCCCACAGTACTGTTACGGCCTGGCCACGGCCTTGCCGCGATCAGCGGTAGCTTATCGCGGGGCGGCGAGCGGTAAAAACAAATATACAAAAATGTATGAAGCATGCCACGAGGCGCCGCACATTGGGGACAGAATGTTCAAAACCACCAAGAGACCTCAAATGTTAATATTTGAGGTCTCTTGGTGGTTTTTCTCAAATTAAACCATTTTTGCACAGAAATGTTTGTAATTAAATTCCAAAGACACTCACTAAGCCCGATTTGCGAAATTAGGTTGTAATTTTTTTTATAAAAAATGCATATGAAGTGAATATAAAAAATTACATTTTTAATATTATGATTGATTTTATATTTTTATATTTTTTTATTGGGAACCTGGGCTGGCGAACCTTAATACAGGTTACTATGTAACCTAGCTAGGACGCCAGATTCAATTCTGTATATTGTTACTCTCCTTAAGATTTATGCCTAAATTGTAAATTGTAATTATTGTAACAGACTGTACCACACCTTTTTTTTTTTTAAATAAATAAAATTATTATATCTCCACTCAAATATGAGAAATAAATATTTTTTATGAAAAAAAGGGTTGTTTCCACCCTACGATAGGGGATGTTTTTCGGTTTATTGCATTTTTGACATCAGATTCGTTTTCAGCGACGAAAAATACATCCGAAGCGTAGATTTGCACTTCCATACAAGTGCTAGTTGACATGCGCGACTAAAAGGGTTAAAGAACAGGGTAAAACTCGCTTTACCTTGGTTTTAGTGGGTTATGAAGTTTTAGATTTAAGGAATATTAGAAATCCGGCTTCGTCAGTCTCTTTAGAATTTAATTACAAACATTTCTGTCCAAAAATTGTCTCATTTGGTTTATTTTTGCGATCTCTAGGTGGTTTTGAACAAAAAATTGGCTCTGTCCCCAATGTGCGCCGCACGCAGCGGCAACGCGAGTGATATTTTTTTATTTCCGACACCGCGCCCCTTGCCGCGCCGCCGCCAAAAGTCGTGGCCAGGCTCTTATAATTAAGTTCTCTTGTTTGTGTGCTTTCATCATCATCCTAGCATTTCCCAACTATCTCGGGGTCGGCTTCCAATCTAACCGAATACTGCCTACCTGACCTCACAACCCAGTTCCTCGGTAATACGATACTTATTGGTAAGACTGGTTGTCAGACTTTCGGGCTTCTGACGACCCGTAATGACTGTCAAAGATCCACGAATGACAGCCGGGACCAACGGCTTAACGTGCTTTCCAAGGCACGGAGGAGTCTCGGTATGAAAAGATGGTCACCGATCCACAGACCAACCCCGGCAAGCTAACCTGATCGATCGACTCGTGTGGCTGTCATCACTTAGTCCCTTCCGTTTTTTGTGTTTTGTTTTCTTTATAGACTGCTACAAGGATCTTTTGGCGTTCGAATGACGTTGACAGGGTGGCGCTTTTGGTAAACATTTGTGCAATAGTTTTGTGAAATGTATTCAAAAACCAAGATGGCGGCGTTAGTTCCGATTTTGGCCACGCGTCAATAGAACCTTGTACCTATATTTTATACTGTGACCGATGTCTGTTCTAACATTACCTTAACCATTTTCCAGATCGGCACAGCCCTCTACGTAGCCCCGGAACTCCTTCAATCTGGATCCAAGGTCATATACAACCAGAAAGTAGACATCTATTCCTTAGGCATCATCCTCTTTGAGATGTTCCATCCCACCCTGGATACGGGGATGGAAAGGATGCTGGTGCTCACTAATTTGAGGAGCAAAGATACCATCATGCCTAAAAGTTTCGAGAAGGAGGATAATAGTAGGCAGATTCATGTTATCAGGTATGTAAAAATTAAACATCTCCAATGGGATTTCCCATCGGCAAAATTGACGAACTTCCATACAACATATTTTTATTTTATCGTGTTTAGATAAACAACATATAAAAAAACTCAGTCCGATACGTGAAGGTGTTGTTAGGTATCTAGTATATCGGCAGCCAGCCCGCCGGTTGAACGCGTCCCAGAGGGTCATGGCCACCCGGCTGGTCCGGGGATACCGCACGGTCTCCGGTGAGGCGGCGAGCCTCCTTGCCGGATTACCGCCATGGGATCTGGAGGCAAAAGTCAAGAGGCGAAACGCCGGGGCGTAACTATTCGTCTTCGTATGAATTCGTCTCATTTTTTTCAATTCAAATTCAAAAGTCATTTATCAAACTAGGCTGAAAATCAGCACTTTTCGAACGTCATTATTACATAAGACAGTCCCCAAAAAACGCCCGCCCTTCACCACTTCCTAGTGCTTTAGCTGGGGAGAAGAAGTGGCGCAACCAACACCCCAGCAGAATGGTGGACAATGGTCTCCCCAGCACAATGGTGAATTCTACCGGATTATTACATGGGGCGCGGGCGGCCATCGTTTAGCGGGTGTCTACAAGTCATAATTTATGACCCCTGTTGAAAATTTGCAAATTTTTAATGAATTTGGGATAATTGTGGTACTTAAAATGTGATTTTTAATAGCAATAACCTTTTTGTTTTCAGTAATATTTTTTTTAATTACTTTTAGGTAATGTTATTGTAGTACCTATGAGCCCCTTCCGGATCGGACAGGTTTTTTTAACATATTGTATACCGATACGTACAACGTTTGTGAAGTTTACACAAAGAAACAGATATTCATAATTCTGGAGAGTTTCGCTAGGTAATTTTATTTGACCTTGTTCATAAACCGTTGAAATGAAATGAAATGAAATGAAATTGTTTATTCTGTAAATAGGATATTGGAATCACTTTTACACGTCATCTTAAAAAAATAATTAAAAATTAGCTAGATGAGTTCGGCGTTTCCTATCTGACTACTCTGAGAAGAAAGGCCGAAACAAACTCAGAGGTCACAGTCTCTTTTAAAGTCCAGACATAATCTTGGTCAGGCCATATGAGGACCATGTAGATTAGTGTCTGAAATGGTCTTTTGAGAAAAGAACCACACAGATTTGAGTGGACCTGTCCTGTCAGTGCAAGCATTTGTCAGTAATCGTGGAGCTCAACCCAGAACTTAAGGAGCTCAACTCGACGAACAATACCAAAGAAAGGACATTTGGGTAGGCCTCATTCGTTACCGAATCTGTATTACAGATGGCTCTTAAACCACGAGCCGAGTCTCCGCCCCACTTGCGCCGAACTACTCGCAAGCGAGCACGTGCCCCGAGCGGTCCCCGAAGGTGCCCTATCCGGCCTCCTATCACACGCCCTAAGTGATAGGGCAGCCAGAGGATACCAGAGATTAGTAGCTGCGTGCCTCGACCAGCGACCGACGCCAGTCGAAGATTATACATACCATAATGACATGAAGAGTAAGGCTCACGATGTGCTGCTGAAGATTAAAGATGCTGTCATAAAGGTATCGTGTATGGTCTACTCCAATAGTATCTGATGAAAATGTATGCAAATTGATCTGAAAACGTAACTGAAGTTGCCAAATTTGTAGTGTCAATTACAAATTGAGCGTTTTCATTTGATAATTTGAATAGTTGAACCCGACATTCTAATTTGAAATCACATTAAAGATGTTTTTAATTTGACAATTGAGGTTAATTTTATAACCTCAATTTTCGTAGATGATTTTTCAATTACCATTTAATATTCTTATTCAAACAATAATTGTTGGAAAAAGTGGTGAGATATAAAGTTGAAACCTTCTAAATACAGATTAGTTACCTTTATTGAGTGATTGTGTAAATAAAATACATGAACAATATTTGTTTACACTTTCGTCAGATACTTGAGGAACAGACATTAGGAAGTATGCATTCTGCACCCTTATTGCGTAACATTCACAATGGCAATAGTTTTTATTTGGATAAAAGTCAATCAATCTTCCTAGCCTTTTCAAAACTATTTTGCAGTCTAACATGATGCAGCTAAATACCAATATTTTACAAAATTCAAAAGTCATTTATTCAAACTAGGCTGAGAATCAGCACTTTTTGAACGTCAAAATTACATAAGACAGTCTCCCAAAACGCCCGCCCTTCACCACTTCCTAGTGCTTTAGCTGGGAAGAAGAAGTGGCGCAACAAACTCCCCAGCAGCACAGCAGTCTGTTCAGTTAGAAAAAAAATGAATCTATATAATAGTATGCAAAATGATATTTACATTACGCAACACAAAACATAATTTAAATTATAAAATTAATAGCCATATGACAGCTCGCACACGCCAATATACCAACCAAAAACATCGAGAACTATACTCAAGCAGAAATAAAAATAACTTACTAAAATAACACTACTAAATAATTACTTAACGAAATAAATAATAACTTACTTAATAAATAATAACTTAACGAAAACAATATCTAAATAAAAGCCTCCAGGCATAAAGGGCGTGCCCGCTTACAAATAGCTGTAACTAGAAGTTATAATTGATAAACTAGGACCATCGAGGTAAATTAAAAAAATATCGAGAATTACATAAAGCGACTGCCTATCTGGGATAATACAACAAAATTCATTGCTTCATTATATTCGAAAAATTAATAGAAAGAATAGAATAACGTTTATAATTGTCTCCAGTATTACAGCTAGTCGTACTGGTACATACACAAAACTATAATACCGGAAGCAAAAGGTTTAAGCGTCCAGTCCAAAACCAGCGTCAGACACTAGTTGTCTGGCATTTATGCTGAACTGGGCCTATTTGGCACAGCCGTGAGGCACACAGTACTATTCTAAGTTATTTTTTGCTTTTTGTGTTTTTATTGTGTGCCTTAACCTGAGTCAAATAAATTTATTTTCTTTCTTTCTTTTCATTATGCTTAGGTCCCCTAGCGGGTTGGTAAGCGCTGGTTTTCAGCTTAAACCCTTGACTTCTGTTTGCAAAAGAAGAGGTACATTTAGAAACAATGGACTAACGAAAAAAAAAATTATAAATTATGATGATAATTTGATCATACACTATTAATATTGAATAAGGAAAAAATTATATATTGTTTTGGACCCAACTGGCTATTTTATTTTCTATAAACAACGAAACGAAAAAAAATATATATATACAGGACCACCCACTGAGCAACAATGGGCATGTTTTACAGTAATTTGGTGGTATTTGTTTAGTATTCAAAGACTAATATTTTACTTTAATTAATATTTTACTTAAATGAACCGTACGTCTTATGTATAGTATTACAATAGGACACTCTTTACTTCCATAAACCTCTCTCATGATTTGTGCCGAGCGGTAAACTCCATTCGGCGTCTACCGTCGCCGAATCGTGTTGGGGTCGGCTCGTCAGAATTCGAGCCTAACCGGGCGTTTTTTTGCCGAACAAAACTGGGTTAACCGTTGCTTAAAGTAAAGAGACGTTACGTTAATAATTACTTAAAAATAAGTGATGATTAACGAAACGTCTCTTTATGAAGAAATCCGAATGTCGATATATGATTTTGCCGCGCGGCTGTGCTGAATCTTGCCGACCCAAACACGTGTAGCACCCCTAACACATCCAAAAATGCGAAATTGAAAATCTTACCGAAGCTTTTGAAGTAGTACTTAATTAGACAGTAAGTGTCACATGACGAGGTGGCCGAGTGGTTAAGGCGTTGGACTGCTAATCCAATGTGCTCTGCACGCGTGGGTTCGAATCCCATCCTCGTCGTTTCTTTTTGCACTTTTACTATTTTATTTGACAAGTTTTTGATAACTTGTTACTTTACACAGAATATAGCTGTAAAATAAATTATTTAAAATATTGTGATGATTTAAGCATTATATATACACTTTAATTGTAATTCTTTATTTTTATGAAGTCCTTAAGGGTGCCGTAAACATATCGCGATTAACTGGATTCACATATTAACATCCTAATAAACTACTCAAATTTCGTTATGATATAGAGATCGACAACATTTTGAAAATTAAATGCAGGTTTTTTTTTTAATGATGTTTCAAAAATGCAGTTTAAGTAGGCTGCAAAAATTTTAATAATATATTATATTTTTAACTAGGAATTATTACTTTTTACGACTTGACAAAACATCGAGATTTCTTTACTATTATTATGTTATTATTAATGTATTATTACCAGTGATCGGAGTAGGTAGATTGATTTTTGGTACTTGTATCATAAATGCACACTGAAAGAATAACATGGATAAGCCATTTTTCCGGAAAGCAATTCCGGTATTTCCGGATTCAATTGAATATTGTTAATGTTGGTAGTGATATTATTTTCACAACACAGTAACAAACAAAGAAGCGCACTCTACGAACCTGGCATGTCGTCGGCGGGCGTACGCATTGTTTTGATAACCGGTTAGTGCACCACCCATGATCCTTTCTTCTGATTGGTCGTTGGGGTGTGTCAAATCGTGACTGTGTGCCGTTAAAAAAAATTATGAAGAATATAATATTGCTCATTTTAATATAATGACTACCTAAGTTCCGGTTTTTTTTTAATAATCTACCAATTCCGGAGGAATGTCCATATTAATATATACGTTTCGGATCAATGACCCCAATTCAATCTACCTACTCCGATCACTGATTATTACACATAAACCTTCTTGTCCACAGGTGTTCCGGAGTCACGGAGCTTCAGAGTTCTCCCCTCCCCTGCTGATACCTCGCGCCGCGGCCTGGGACCAGTACCCCAATGCTGTGAAGGTCATGACGACTTCAGGGTCTGTTGTCCATCTACCACATGATTTGAGACTGCCGTTTGCAAGGTATGGTATTTATATTAGTATTTTATAACTGCCTTGCTCAGACACAATAAAAAACCAAGACATGTTTTTTTTTTTTTGGTTGTGATATTTTCAAATAACTTCTCCCGCTCTGGGTGGAACGGGAGGGCGTGTCAGACTCTTACTGACTAAAACCCACCCGTGTTCCTTCCGTTGCCTGTACGTTGCCAGGGGCCACGGTATCCCTTTCGGACTTTCCCGCAAAACCAAGTCATCACAGACCAAATAAAAAACCAAGACGTAGCGCTGCGAACAATACATGTTGTATGTTAAGGGGTTTGGTTTCCGCACTTAGTCCGTCAGGTGGACCATTGTGCGTGGACCATAGCGGCCGTTTGGTGGTTATTCCAACCAGCCCACCTCCCTCCAGGAGATAATTAGGTTTCTGAACATTCATGTATGATCTGGGTGACCCGAGGGTTTCTGTTCTAATCTGCGTGACGCCCGTGCTTTCAAAGAGCACGTACGCAACGGCCGCCTCAGCCTCCACGCACGCCCTGCACAGAGGCCTGTCCGTTATACCTATTGTGTGGAACTGTTTAGCGAGCAGTGTCCCGTGATGGTCACCGTCACCAGGCGCAGGCCGTTCCTGTCCAGGCGTAATAACCGCCTGGTCAGCCTACTATCCAAGGATGGGCGAACAATACAGTGAAGCATGCAAAACTACACCTCGCTCTATGCACACATTTTACAACCAAACTACACCTCGCCGCACAGTAATGTAAGTCCACTCATGTTTACGAAACCGGCCTCACGTCACTGTTGACAGCGCTATGTCTTGGTTTTTCATTTGATCTGAGCTGCCTCGTTGATCTAGTGGTCGGAAACGCTTCTGCTGAACAGGAGGTCATATTTTTAAAATTATTTAAAAAAAAAACGTTGCCCCCCACTAGGAATTTCAAACTCACATACACAAACAGCCAGACCCGGAACAACTACTTGTAGGTCATACAAATATTTGTTCCGTGTGGGGATCGAACCCGCGACACGCAGTGCAGCAGTCAATCGCTTAACCACTGCGCCAACCGTGCCGTCAATGGTTCGATTGGCTCGATTCGTCATTGGTTCGATTCTCAGGTCTGGCAAGTGTTTTTGAGTTTTTCCGTCAAGAATTTATAAGTAGCAGCCCGGAGTGGATATATGCCCGATGATGGCAATAGGCTTGCCTCCTAGCGTTTGTAGAGAGTGTAGCTCTGTGTCGTTTTTCAGTTAATATGCTCTACAGCCAATAAGTCTTATGTTCACAGACACACAGCATACTCCGGAACCAAATACATGCGTCGGTACGTAGTAGACCGCGTGTTTAGAGAGAAGCACGTCCAAGGGTTCCATCCGAGGGAAATTGTCGAGTGCGCCTTCGATATTGTAACTCCTAGGAATGGTAAGTTATTTTCGTCGTTATATTTATTTATTTAATACTTCAAGCACACAAATGTACAGAGGCGGACTTAATGCCATAGGACCTTCGGGTGATGCAGAGACAAACAGTGGTAGGTGCAACAGAGAGATTTGAAGATTTTTTTTATATTTAAATATAAAGATATACATATATACCTATTAAAAACTATAAATATAATAAATACACCTAATTATACACAAATATAAGTACAGATAAGACAAACAATGGGAAAACATTACCGTTGTGATGATACTGCCAGCTTCTTGCGAATATGCTCACGAACTTTAATTCTAAAAGATAATCGGTTGGTCGCCATCCTGATTTCCTGGGGGAGCGCATTCCACAGAGAGATAGACTGAATGAAGAAGGAAGAGTGAATGAAGTCTGTGCGGTGAGTGGGACATTGAAGAAGACGATTGTGAGATGAACGTAGATTTCTATTGTGGTTGGCGCAAATGTACTGAAAGTGGGGGGCCAGATAACTAGGGGAAGAGGGATAGTTAAGAAATGAAAACAAGGTGGTCAGCGCCCTTTGCTTTCTGCTCCAAATGCTTTTGGCTAAGTAATAACAGCCGGACGGGTTGATCGACCAGGTTAAGCTACGCTTGCCACGGTTGGTCCGTGGATGGGTGACCATTTTTACGTACCAAGACCCCTTCATGCCTCGGAAAGCACGTTAGAGCCGTTGGCATTTGTAGATCTTTGACAGTTGTTACGGGTCGTCAGAAGTTATCGTTATCGTGTTACTCAGTAACTGGATTTAAGTGGTCAGATAGGCAGTCGCTTCATGTAAAATACTGGTATTTCCCTGGCCGACCCCAACATAGGGAACAGGCTAGGCAATGATGAGTCTGTTCCAAACGTATCTGATTAAAATGTAAACAAATGGATCAGAAAATGGTTATGGTTGCCTATTTATAGTGTCACTTACAAATTGAGTGCTTAGATTTGATATTCCCGAAATTCTAATTTTAAAACACATTGAGGTCAATTTTAAAACCTCAATTGACACACTCTTCATACTTATGCATTATAATAGTCTATGGTTGGGATAAGATTTGTCGCCATGACCGTAATTCGATCAGGACTATAATGATAACTTTATTTCTAGATTCTCTATGGCCGGACGCAGAGTTATTAATAGTAGCGAGTCGAGCGGCAACAGAAAGTGGCCTGAAAGTGTCGCTACAGTTGAACCACACAGAGTTGCTGCGGACACTGCTCCTGTCTTGTGGAGTGCCGCTTGACAAGCACGCTGATATCTACCCTGTACTTGTCGATGTTAGCTTTGGTAAGTTATCCATACATTCATCCATCTGCCTGTCTGTATGTCTGTCACATTTTCACGCTTAAACCGCTGAACCGATCGTTATGAAATTTGACAGATAGGTAGCCTGGGACTGGACACGGACATACGCTACTTTTCATACTGGATATTTGTATACAAAAATTGTGAAATCCAAAATAGACGCAGACGCAATTGCGGGCACAAATTGTATTGAATATGGTGTCCCACAGGGCCCCACCCTGGTCCTAAAACACATTATTACCTGAGGCGTGAATTATACAGAAACGGCGTAAGGTGTAGGCGCGGTGCAGGCGCAGTGCAGGCGTGGAACGAATAAGGCACGGACGCGATTAAAATTATATAGAAGAGGCGAAGAGACATTACGATGCGTCATTATACAGGCTGACTTTGTTGCGATAGCATGTCTTTCTCTTCAGAAGACGTAGATGCGCTTGCTTTGCTGTAACTGACTAATATGCAGAGGCACAGAACGTATTGGGTGCATCCTGCGTGGAAATTGATATTTTAAAATAATTTATCCTCTCCATATTTTAGCCTGTACAATTCTATTATGATACTTCGGCTTGGTATGGTCGTAAATAGTTAAACCATCTCGCAGAACTGTACATTATATTCAACAATGTGTTGATAAATACTGCCCATACCGTATAACAAGCGACGTGCTCCAAAGTCAAAGTCAAATCATTTATTTCAAATAGGCCCTTTTAAGGCACTTTTGAACGACAAAATTTACAAAAAAATTGAATTGATTCTAGTCGCCCCTTCCAAAGGTTTTCGCATGGAGAAGAATGGGCAAGAAACTCCTCGCGCGGCGCTCCAGTCGCGACTGGAGACTGGCGAAAAAGCGGCGTGCCTGCGCCGCGCCGCATGAGTGTAATTCACGACACGTCACCTTCGTACATTTTGTATGAAAACGTTTTGAAGCGGCATCACGCCTGCGCAGCGCCTTCGCCGCGCCTTCACCTTACACCGTTTCTGTATAATTCACGCCTAATGATTTATCAATATTAATACTGAAAAATTGTGAAATAACAGTTTTTGCAGACGATCATTCTGACTGAAACGAAGTAAATGACAACGTGAGAAAGTTATCTACAGGTGTGTCCCAAACATTTGCACGATAGTGCCGCGGCAGCGCCCGGCAAGCGCTACATCTTAGTTAGTCGCAGTTAATTGGCTATTTAGTATTTTTAGGACAACAAAATGGAAATTATTTGAGGGTCACATAAAGAGGCATCTTTGTTATATTAGAATCATCATCATTTCAGCCGAAAGACGTCCACTGCTGGACTTAGGCCTCCCCCAAGCACCGCCACTGCGACCAGTTCTGTGCTTCCCGCATCCAGTAGATTCCTGCGGCCTTCACAAGGTCATCAGTCCACCTTGTGGGAGGCCTTCCAACGCCACGTGTTCTGATGCGTACCAGAACACGTGGCGTACTCCAGAACCTTTATATTAGAATGTCCATGAATATTTTTAGGAAATCAAAATGTTAATTATTTGGGGTTCAATTAAATACATGTCATGACGTAAAATACGCGCTTTGACGTGTAGTTGCGGAAACCAGCCCTTATTACCTAAATTCATGTCATTTTTATCTTCCCCAGGCCGCATAACATCGCTACAACTCCAAACCCACCTGACTTCCCTCTGCGTGACGAACCGCGACGTGTCAAACCTCCTGCGGCTCATGGAAGCGGACGTGACCGTGCACGAGGTGCGTGAGCTCGTCACGCCCTTCGTGAAGCACGCCAAGTGGAGCAAGCTCGTCTCGCACGCGGTGCATGACCTGGAGGCCGTGTATAGGAACGCTAAGGCGCTGGGCTGTGAGGTAAGTGACACTATCTTCCGTCTACGTCGCGTATACCAGCGTCACGTAGACATTATAGAGATATTGACTGGGGGAAAAAACAGTTTAGTCCATCAGTCAGATAATAAAAAAATATTAGACACGTATTTTTTGCTGTATCATAATAATAAAAAATGGTTCAGATAAAACGCATTAAAGTTGTAGAGTGGGCGCTCGCTACGTCACAAGTCAGTATAAAATCTACCGGGAGTGACGTCATGCCACATTTTAACGTATTGCCTACTCAAAGTATCGCCGTAATCTTTTGATTACGTAAAAAAAGAAAAAATACGTGTCCAATATTTTTTAATAATAAACCAGACGGACAAAAAAAAAACAATTCAATATCCCTATTCTGTCAAATTAATGCCTCGTTAAGATTAAAAGGAACACTTTTTTGAAATTCACATGTATCATGCCATTGATGCCATTAAATACTTCAACCCAATATCATTTATGGGATAACACACAGCTTTTCCGTCAATTTCTTAACATTGGAGAAAAACAAAGAAAATAATAACCTGAAAACATGAACTGCGCGAGACGACTACAGAACGACAGAGGCCCGTCCACTTTGATGGCGATAGTACCCATTGGTTGTCACGGTGCTCGGTGGTCATGCCATCACCTCTGGTATATTTACTTCGTGGAATAATAATAATAAGCCCATTTATACTACCCCTATTCTATTCTAAAACAGAATAAGTGTTAGAATGGTAAAAAAATAACATAATTAAGTTTTTGTAATTTTTTATTTCTATTTTCTTTTAAATTATTGTAAAAATTAAGTGTAAACTGTACTCATGCTGATCCATATAACTGGACCCCTGTCTTTCAGGATCTCCTAGTTCAGGGGTCGAGACCTCATTGACGTAACATGTTTTGAAATTTGGAAATAAATTACTATTACTTTATTCCGAAAACTCAAAAAATAAAAAAAACTTAAAAAAATTAAAAACTATAAAATGTCTCTTTATTCGGCGTGCCTATTGGGAAAGGCCTCCTTCAAAGATTTCCACTGTTGCCTGTCTTGAGCAACCCTTCTTCAGTTTGGTCCTGCTGTCAATTTTATTTCCTCTCCCTTATTTATGTGCTCCTTTCTCGACTTCTTTTGCTGTCCCTTGGGTATCGTTCTGTGATTCTCTTGCTCCACTTCCCTATTTTATCGCACATCATATGTCCTGCCCACCTCCACTTCTGTTGATCGATTCTCATGAGTATGTCAGGGAGTTTTTGCTGTCCCTTGGGTATCGTTCTGTGACTCTCTTGCTCCACTTCCCTATTTTATCGCGCATCATATGTCCTGCCCACCTCCACTTCTGTTGATCGATTCTCATGAGTATGTCAGGGAGTTTTTGCTGTCCCTTGGGTATCGTTCTGTGACTCTCTTGCTCCACTTCCCTATTTTATCGCACATCATATGTCCTGCCCACCTCCACTTCTGCTGATCGATTCTCATGAGTATGTCAGGGAGTTTTTGCTGTCCCTTGGGTATCGTTCTGTGACTCTCTTGCTCCACTTCCCTATTTTATCGCGCATCATATGTCCTGCCCACCTCCACTTCTGTTGATCGATTCTCATGAGTATGTCAGGGAGTTTTTGCTGTCCCTTGGGTATCGTTCTGTGACTCTCTTGCTCCACTTCCCTATTTTATCGCGCATCATATGTCCTGCCCACCTCCACTTCTGTTGATCGATTCTCATGAGTATGTCAGGGAGTTTTTGCTGTCCCTTGGGTATCGTTCTGTGACTCTCTTGCTCCACTTCCCTATTTTATCGCGCATCATATGTCCTGCCCACCTCCACTTCTGTTGATCGATTCTCATGAGTATGTCAGGGAGTTTTTGCTGTCCCTTGGGTATCGTTCTGTGACTCTCTTGCTCCACTTCCCTATTTTATCGCGCATCATATGTCCTGCCCACCTCCACTTCTGTTGATCGATTCTCATGAGTATGTCAGGGAGTTTTTGCTGTCCCTTGGGTATCGTTCTGTGACTCTCTTGCTCCACTTCCCTATTTTATCGCGCATCATATGTCCTGCCCACCTCCACTTCTGCTGATCGATTCTCATGAGTATGTCAGGGAGTTTTTGCTGTCCCTTGGGTATCGTTCTGTGACTCTGAATAGGGAAGTGGAGCAAGCTCCACTTCCCTATTTTATCGCGCATCATATGTCCTGCCCACCTCCACTTCTGTTGATCGATTCTCATGAGTATGTCAGGGAGTTTCGTCACTGTCCTTAGATCAGTGTTTCTAATCGTCGTGGAATAGTTTATACTAAATAGATTAGTCGGATTGATTTCGACTAAAATACAACACGCCACGTACTTAAAAAAAGGCAAAAGTTTATCCCTATTCTATTCAGCTTATATTATTTCAGTGCACAATGTCGGTAGCCCCTTTCCTGGCATACAACGCGACCCAACACTGTGGCATATTCTGGCAAATGTCCGTTGTAAGGAACACCGACCATAAACTCACTGCCAAACACCGGGCAGGGGACCTAATAGCGGCTGGTGGAAGGTAAGAACTGAAATAAATATACTGTATATAAAATACATTTATTTAAAACGTACACCACATAATCTGCAAAATAAACACAAAAAATTAAATTCGTTGTAGAAAAAAAAGCAGGAATGTTGTGCCTCACGGCTACGCCAAATAGCCCCAGTTCAGCAAAAAGTACCAGACAACTAGTGCCTGATTCTGGTTTTCGCTGGACTTGAAGTTGCTGGTGTTGAATCTAAACAAAAATACATACTACATGTTTGAGACTTCATAAAAAGAAAGAACCATGAGCTCGATTTTGGTCAAAATTAAAGTGCATTTTTGATTTTTTCTTTTAGATGCCAGGAATAGGGCCAATTTATTTTTACAAAAAAAAATACCACTTCATACTGGGGAATAGTTTTGGTAAAAGGGATTTAATGCTGCAAAAATATTTTGTCTTATATGAAAGATTTTTTTTTTTTACAAGCTTCAATTTACAGTTTCAATTATTTAAATGAACGCATAGTACATTTGATACTACAATTTATGACAAGTAATTTTAAAACCGTACTTCATCCTACTACTAACAAACAAAAAAAAAAACCTAAATCAAAAAGGTTCACAATATAATTTTCCACAGATATGATGCTTTAGTATCGGAATTCTGGAAGGTAGCACGAACGGAGAAGGATCACGACTGTTCCGAACTGAAGTCGAGTTCCGTCGGATTCTCCATGTCACTGGAGAGAATGGCCGCCATTTTGAAGAAAATAGAGAGCGATGTACCTTCTACACCACTACCAAATGTAGAGGTATGTATTTAGTGTATAGCCTGTTCCACACGTATCTGATTTGGTTTTGTTCGGGTGACGTCGAGCCGTGTGCTTTACTTCTCAGTTTTTTTGCTAAGAATCGGCACATGCTTACTAGCGGGGTTTGGTTTTGGTGAATGAACGAATGAAAGTGAATTACAGTCAAGCGGGGCAGAGGTTCTCCAGTGCGACAGGGCTTGGCCCCGTGCAGGCTAATTTGGTGAGATCTTTTAATATATTCCAGTGATTTGCTCCTCTCTGCAAGACACACGCCTTAGTTCTGTCAGTGTAAGTCACTGGTTTATATTGTTCCTAAAGGTTTAATTGGTTTTAGGGGTTAAATAATGTACCCAACTTCAAGATACAATGCGTGTTTGACAATTAAAATAATTTTGCGGGCACGCATATCTAACCACTTTGAAAACAAAATCCCGTGCACAAAATGACCACATCTGGTTATAGCCCCTTTTTGCGCCATTGTCTCAGCTAAAATCTGATGGTGCGATGCTATTGGTTGATGAACGTAGGTAAGTGTTACTATAGCGGCCGGGCACTGCAAGCAAGAAAAGTCCTTACGGTGTTCAGATTAATTATTTGTGCTGAATAGTGTGCCTTAATTAGAACTATGTTTGCAATCGCGTCAACTTAAGGTGAACAGCGGCGAGCTACAAGTCGAACTTATACCGCGGCAGAGCTGGACATAATCGCGCATTTCGAAACTAGTACTAAACGAAATTTTCACGAAATTGAGATAATAGAGAGATAATATAGAGATAACCATCTTTGTAATAGTCATGCAAATATCGTAAATTAGCTCTCCTGTAAAATTTAGGTTTTTTGTTTAGTAACAGTTTCAAAATGAAGGTGCGAATATGCAACGAGGAGCGGGCTAATCACGCCCTGGACTAAACTCATCAAAACTAAGAAAAAAAGAATCGAAAAAGCAGCAGCCCGCCAAAAAATGCACCACTAAAGCTGGACTTGAACCAACTTGGTGGCAACGTCGTTAAAAGATGCCCATCAATAGATTAATGTTACTCGTCTCTCCGATTTGATAGTATCGGCAATCACTAAAGCTAACAAGTCAAAAGTAAAAGGAGACTAAGAAGATATGGCAGAGTTATCACGAGAGACTTGATTAACCACTAGGAATTATTTGGTCTTGGTTTACAAGACAAAAGTAAATGCATGAAATGTGAGACGAAAAATACGTCACCAAACGCATCAAGAACCAATCCACAGGTGTGCTATCTCGCACATGTTCACAGGGGCCGTAAACCACACCTGTTGCATGCAGCACAAGACCAAAATCCAAGAAAATCGGCTGACCTATTTACAAATATAGAAATGGCACTTGAAATAGGACATGACTTACTTCGACAAGGATATCAATTTTAAGATGGACACGGCTGAAGACAGATATAATTAAGAGTACTAGCGAAATTGACGAGAAACCTGAAACGGATATGAAGATATTGGAAACAGCAAAGAGCAGATGCACCGGTGAATCTGGACCTGAACCAACCTGGTGGAGACATCGAAAACAGATGCTTCCCATCCATAGATAAATATCCCTCGTCTCTCCACTATTTCATTGCCTACTCTAGGATGCATATCCAGTACGGGTCGCAAAGTCTTCTATATCCTAGGGGCACGTCTTCCCTACCGTTACCGCGCCCCCCGGTCAACTCCTTCCTCCTCCTTTCTTTATCCTCTAGGGGGTCTCTGTAGCCCCATGAAGCATGAATCTCCAGGGGTTAAAAATGTTTTTTATTTGGAAATTGAGGTTAATTTTACAACCCCAATTTTCGTCGAAAAATTTTCAATATTTTTTTTATAATGCTATTCAAACAATAATTAATGGTTATAAAAAGTGATGAGATATAAACTTGAAACCTAAATACAGATGAATCTGTTACCAATTCCCATTAGTGAGTAATTACGTAAGAATCTAACCTGAGCAGGGTTTGTTTACACTTTCATTAAATACTTTTGGATCAGACTATACGAGAGTTGGGCTACTATTAGGTCTTTACCTATGAAATTGCCGTTCTGCAGTACTGGCCATTTCAAATCAAAATAATTTTTGTTTGGCTAAGAATTCTAATTTCAAATTATTTTATTTTAAAAACATGTTTTTTTTTTCCAAAAGTAGTCATTTGTTTATTGATTAGTGTTACATTTTCATCGCATATCAATCTTTTTCGTCATCATGGATACGTTAAAAATTCGAGTAATTATGGAATATGAGTACCGTCGTGGCAGCAACGCGGCACAAGCGGCACGCAACATCAACGACGTTTACGGAGCTAACACTACAAACCAACGCACCACCTGTTATTGGTTTGCTCACTTCCATTCTGGTAATTTCGACCTGAAAAATGAACCTCGCGGTCGTCCGAAGACTTTGGTCGACAATGACGAATTAAAGGCGATTGTGGAAGCTGATGATACACAATCTACGGCTGAATTAGCAGCAGCTTTCGACGTTAGCGTCAAAACAATATTGGTCCATTTGCGTCAAATTGGCAAGGTAAAAAGCTTGACAAATGGGTGCCCCACGAACTCAATGATCGCCAGCGCGAAGTACGCGTCGAGACGTGCCTTGCACTGCTCAACAGACACACAAATGAAGGAATTTTGAACCGCATTGTTACCTGCGATGAAAAATGGATTCTGTTTGATAACCGCAAGCGCTCAGCAAGTTGGTTGGATCCTGGTTCAGCACCTAAACAATGCCCTAAACGAAAACTTACCCCTAGAAAAGTGATGGTCACTGTTTGGTGGTCTAGCGCCGGTGTGATTCATCACAGCTTCTTACCAAACGGGGTGTGCATTACTGCAGATGTGTACTGTTAAGAACTGAACACAATGATGGAGAAGCTGGCACATCTCCAACCAGCATTGGTCAATCGCTCGTCTCCGCTGCTCCTGCACGACAACGCGCGACCTCATACTGCACGGCAGACGGTCTCCAAGTTGCAAGAACTGGGGTTGGAAGCTCTCCGTCATCCGCCCTACTCACCAGACCTTGCGCCTACAGACTACTACTTTTTCCAGAATTTGGATCACTTCTTGGCGGGAAAAAAATTCCATACCCGAGAGGCAGTACAAAATGCCTTTGAAGAATTTGTTGCCTCCCGTCCAGCTGATTTCTTTAAGAAGGGCATCAATAAACTGCCACTGCGTTGGCAAAGATGCATTGATTGCATGGGTGATTACTTCGATTAATACAAATAAAAAATACATGAAAAAAATTCGTTTAAATATTTTCATACAAAACGGCAATTTCATAGGTAAAGACCTATAATTATGAATTTGTGCAACTTTTGCTAAAGTCTATTCAAATCCTGGTTTCCAAATCAATGTTATATCCATTTTAACGAATATTATCATTTTTATGCAATTAAGTTTATTTTAGTATGAATAGTACTATTAAAAAAGTAATTAAATTTCTGAAGTTGTATCGGTAACTGAATGTTATGTCCGAATTTTCATAAATTAAATCAGAAACGCAGTATACAGAGGGAGCAAAGGATCTTGACGCAGAACGTCCGGTAAAAAAAAGACCGATTCGCGACGTCACTCGTCGCCGTGACAGCATGCCCCGTTCTGGAAGGAAAAATACTTGGAATATTATCTATGTACACACGGTAAAATACATAGAGATAGGACATACATTATAATTTGAGTTCAAAGATATTGCTTATTTCTTAAGAAATTTCTTCAAGCAAACCAGCGGAAGGAGAAATGAGAAAGAAATGTAGACAATATAGTGTGTGAGAATGAGAATGAATGAGAAAAAAATATGAATTTGCGAAGTCTTATACAAAAAAAATATTAAAATATACCTACACGTATAACGTAATAAATTAACATATGTAAATATACATATTATAGGTATATAAATACTCACAGTTGAGAGGAAATCATTTTACTCGATTTTGAATTGTGAAACAGTTTTTAAATCACGAATGCTAGGCAGAAGTGAGTTCCACAACCTTACTTCATGGATAGAGAAGGAATAAGAATAGTAGCTTGTTTTATGAGGATGAGATTTAAGGAGGGATCTTAAGTGTGATCTACACGGTGCGTCACTAAGACGAGCGTAAGAAAAACGCTCACGCAGGTAGGAAGGATAAGACAGGTTGTGTAAGATGTTGAAAACGAAACATAAAATCCGAGTTTTCCTGCGAAGGCGGATTGGGAGCCTCTTGAGTTCCTTGCGAAGGTGAGAAACATGGTCATACTTTCAAAATCCGAAAATAAAGCATATGCACGAGTTTTGCAAGCGCTCAAGTATGTTTAATAGCTCCTCAGTAGCATCCAGGTAGCAGGCGTCAGCATAATCTATAATCGGCTAAATAAGTGATAGTGGCAAAGAAATGTTAGTCTTCAAGGGCAGGATACTCAACGAAGGCTTTTCAACGAATGATAGGAGAAATGTACCTTTCGACTGACCTCATTGACCTGAGCACGCCACGAAACATTGGAGTCAATAATTACGCCCAGATCTTTGGCGGCTTCGGTATGGTCAACGCGAATACCATCAAGATATAAAGGCATCAGAGATGTAACATCAGCCGCATTGCGAACGAATCTGCTGCCTATGATCATAGCCTGGGATTTAGTTGGATTGATTTGCAAACCAAGTGACTTAGCCCAAACGCTGATGCAAGCCAGGTCATGATTCATAGCAGCAATTGCAGAACCCGCGTCAGCTAAAGTAAAATGTCGGTAGAGCTGCAAGTCATCTGCGTAGAGATGAAAACTAGAGGAGATTACTCTGGTAACAAAGTTAATAAAAAAGAAGAGGAGAGAGAACGCTACCCTGAGGAACACCCTCAGTGAGGCTACACCAATCAAAGAAGGGCTCCTCCAGGCGAACACACTGAGTGCGTCCCCGAAGATAAGAACTGAACCAAGCTAAAGCGGAAGAAGATAAATTGATAGCTTTGGTGATACCTTGTAAAATGTCGAAATCCACTGAGTTGAAGGCGCTACTAAAATCAAACAATAAAAGAACAGTTGTCCGTTGCCCAGCCGATGTCGTCAGTTACTTTCAAAAACGCGGTTATAGTACTGTGACCCGAGCGAAAACCGGATTAAAATGGAGAAATTAACAAGTTTGACGCAAAGAAAAATGATAATTGTCTATGAACTATGTGCTAAAAAACTGTAGAGAGAAATGGGAGAATAGAAATAGGTCTAAAGTGGGTTAATAAAGTAGGATTGTTAGTTTTAGGTAAAGGTATTATGTGAGCCTGTTTCCAAACTGTCGGAAATGAGCAAGATGAAAATGAGTGGTTGATGTACGTAATATTTTGTGTTTATATCACTACTCCATTACAATCCCCAGCCTGGTCTCATCTGCGTGTGCGTGTGGGGCACGGCGGGCAGTGGGCGCGACGGGCAGGCAGCCGCGCGCCGCGCCCAGCTGGCGCGCGACCTGTGGGGCGCCGGGCTCGCGGCCGCCGCCTGGCCCACCTGCAGCAACGACGCGCACGAGCTGGCGCGCGCCGGGGTCGTGCTGCTGCAGGAAGATGCTACTGTACGGGTGGCGTGCTGGGACGGAGTCAGGTACAAACACAATAGTGTGATGGCTGGCGCGCGACCTGTGGGGCGCCGGGCTCGCGGCCGCCGCCTGGCCCACCTGCAGCAACGACGCGCACGAGCTGGCGCGCGCCGGGGTCGTGCTGCTGCAGGAAGATGCTACTGTACGGGTGGCGTGCTGGGACGGAGTCAGGTACAAACACAATAGTGTGATGGCTGGCGCGCGACCTGTGGGGCGCCGGGCTCGCGGCCGCCGCCTGGCCCACCTGCAGCAACGACGCGCACGAGCTGGCGCGCGCCGGGGTCGTGCTGCTGCAGGAAGATGCTACTGTACGGGTGGCGTGCTGGGACGGAGTCAGGTACAAACACAATAGTGTGATGGCTGGCGCGCGACCTGTGGGGCGCCGGGCTCGCGGCCGCCGCCTGGCCCACCTGCAGCAACGACGCGCACGAGCTGGCGCGCGCCGGGGTCGTGCTGCTGCAGGAAGATGCTACTGTACGGGTGGCGTGCTGGGACGGAGTCAGGTACAAACACAATAGTGTGATGGCTGGCGCGCGACCTGTGGGGCGCCGGGCTCGCGGCCGCCGCCTGGCCCACCTGCAGCAACGACGCGCACGAGCTGGCGCGCGCCGGGGTCGTGCTGCTGCAGGAAGATGCTACTGTACGGGTGGCGTGCTGGGACGGAGTCAGGTACAAACACAATAGTGTGATGGCTGGCGCGCGACCTGTGGGGCGCCGGGCTCGCGGCCGCCGCCTGGCCCACCTGCAGCAACGACGCGCACGAGCTGGCGCGCGCCGGGGTCGTGCTGCTGCAGGAAGATGCTACTGTACGGGTGGCGTGCTGGGACGGAGTCAGGTACAAACACAATAGTGTGATGGCTGGCGCGCGACCTGTGGGGCGCCGGGCTCGCGGCCGCCGCCTGGCCCACCTGCAGCAACGACGCGCACGAGCTGGCGCGCGCCGGGGTCGTGCTGCTGCAGGAAGATGCTACTGTACGGGTGGCGTGCTGGGACGGAGTCAGGTACAAACACAATAGTGTGATGGCTGGCGCGCGACCTGTGGGGCGCCGGGCTCGCGGCCGCCGCCTGGCCCACCTGCAGCAACGACGCGCACGAGCTGGCGCGCGCCGGGGTCGTGCTGCTGCAGGAAGATGCTACTGTACGGGTGGCGTGCTGGGACGGAGTCAGGTACAAACACAATAGTGTGATGGCTGGCGCGCGACCTGTGGGGCGCCGGGCTCGCGGCCGCCGCCTGGCCCACCTGCAGCAACGACGCGCACGAGCTGGCGCGCGCCGGGGTCGTGCTGCTGCAGGAAGATGCTACTGTACGGGTGGCGTGCTGGGACGGAGTCAGGTACAAACACAATAGTGTGATGGCTGGCGCGCGACCTGTGGGGCGCCGGGCTCGCGGCCGCCGCCTGGCCCACCTGCAGCAACGACGCGCACGAGCTGGCGCGCGCCGGGGTCGTGCTGCTGCAGGAAGATGCTACTGTACGGGTGGCGTGCTGGGACGGAGTCAGGTACAAACACAATAGTGTGATGGCTGGCGCGCGACCTGTGGGGCGCCGGGCTCGCGGCCGCCGCCTGGCCCACCTGCAGCAACGACGCGCACGAGCTGGCGCGCGCCGGGGTCGTGCTGCTGCAGGAAGATGCTACTGTACGGGTGGCGTGCTGGGACGGAGTCAGGTACAAACACAATAGTGTGATGGCTGGCGCGCGACCTGTGGGGCGCCGGGCTCGCGGCCGCCGCCTGGCCCACCTGCAGCAACGACGCGCACGAGCTGGCGCGCGCCGGGGTCGTGCTGCTGCAGGAAGATGCTACTGTACGGGTGGCGTGCTGGGACGGAGTCAGGTACAAACACAATAGTGTGATGGCTGGCGCGCGACCTGTGGGGCGCCGGGCTCGCGGCCGCCGCCTGGCCCACCTGCAGCAACGACGCGCACGAGCTGGCGCGCGCCGGGGTCGTGCTGCTGCAGGAAGATGCTACTGTACGGGTGGCGTGCTGGGACGGAGTCAGGTACAAACACAATAGTGTGATGGCTGGCGCGCGACCTGTGGGGCGCCGGGCTCGCGGCCGCCGCCTGGCCCACCTGCAGCAACGACGCGCACGAGCTGGCGCGCGCCGGGGTCGTGCTGCTGCAGGAAGATGCTACTGTACGGGTGGCGTGCTGGGACGGAGTCAGGTACAAACACAATAGTGTGATGGCTGGCGCGCGACCTGTGGGGCGCCGGGCTCGCGGCCGCCGCCTGGCCCACCTGCAGCAACGACGCGCACGAGCTGGCGCGCGCCGGGGTCGTGCTGCTGCAGGAAGATGCTACTGTACGGGTGGCGTGCTGGGACGGAGTCAGGTACAAACACAATAGTGTGATGGCTGGCGCGCGACCTGTGGGGCCGCCGGGCTCGCGGCCGCCGCCTGGCCCACCTGCAGCAACGACGCGCACGAGCTGGCGCGCGCCGGGGTCGTGCTGCTGCAGGAAGATGCTACTGTACGGGTGGCGTGCTGGGACGGAGTCAGGTACAAACACAATAGTGTGATGGCTGGCGCGCGACCTGTGGGGCGCCGGGCTCGCGGCCGCCGCCTGGCCCACCTGCAGCAACGACGCGCACGAGCTGGCGCGCGCCGGGGTCGTGCTGCTGCAGGAAGATGCTACTGTACGGGTGGCGTGCTGGGACGGAGTCAGGTACAAACACAATAGTGTGATGGCTGGCGCGCGACCTGTGGGGCGCCGGGCTCGCGGCCGCCGCCTGGCCCACCTGCAGCAACGACGCGCACGAGCTGGCGCGCGCCGGGGTCGTGCTGCTGCAGGAAGATGCTACTGTACGGGTGGCGTGCTGGGACGGAGTCAGGTACAAACACAATAGTGTGATGGCTGGCGCGCGACCTGTGGGGCGCCGGGCTCGCGGCCGCCGCCTGGCCCACCTGCAGCAACGACGCGCACGAGCTGGCGCGCGCCGGGGTCGTGCTGCTGCAGGAAGATGCTACTGTACGGGTGGCGTGCTGGGACGGAGTCAGGTACAAACACAATAGTGTGATGGCTGGCGCGCGACCTGTGGGGCGCCGGGCTCGCGGCCGCCGCCTGGCCCACCTGCAGCAACGACGCGCACGAGCTGGCGCGCGCCGGGGTCGTGCTGCTGCAGGAAGATGCTACTGTACGGGTGGCGTGCTGGGACGGAGTCAGGTACAAACACAATAGTGTGATGGCTGGCGCGCGACCTGTGGGGCGCCGGGCTCGCGGCCGCCGCCTGGCCCACCTGCAGCAACGACGCGCACGAGCTGGCGCGCGCCGGGGTCGTGCTGCTGCAGGAAGATGCTACTGTACGGGTGGCGTGCTGGGACGGAGTCAGGTACAAACACAATAGTGTGATGGCTGGCGCGCGACCTGTGGGGCGCCGGGCTCGCGGCCGCCGCCTGGCCCACCTGCAGCAACGACGCGCACGAGCTGGCGCGCGCCGGGGTCGTGCTGCTGCAGGAAGATGCTACTGTACGGGTGGCGTGCTGGGACGGAGTCAGGTACAAACACAATAGTGTGATGGCTGGCGCGCGACCTGTGGGGCGCCGGGCTCGCGGCCGCCGCCTGGCCCACCTGCAGCAACGACGCGCACGAGCTGGCGCGCGCCGGGGTCGTGCTGCTGCAGGAAGATGCTACTGTACGGGTGGCGTGCTGGGACGGAGTCAGGTACAAACACAATAGTGTGATGGCTGGCGCGCGACCTGTGGGGCGCCGGGCTCGCGGCCGCCGCCTGGCCCACCTGCAGCAACGACGCGCACGAGCTGGCGCGCGCCGGGGTCGTGCTGCTGCAGGAAGATGCTACTGTACGGGTGGCGTGCTGGGACGGAGTCAGGTACAAACACAATAGTGTGATGGCTGGCGCGCGACCTGTGGGGCGCCGGGCTCGCGGCCGCCGCCTGGCCCACCTGCAGCAACGACGCGCACGAGCTGGCGCGCGCCGGGGTCGTGCTGCTGCAGGAAGATGCTACTGTACGGGTGGCGTGCTGGGACGGAGTCAGGTACAAACACAATAGTGTGATGGCTGGCGCGCGACCTGTGGGGCGCCGGGCTCGCGGCCGCCGCCTGGCCCACCTGCAGCAACGACGCGCACGAGCTGGCGCGCGCCGGGGTCGTGCTGCTGCAGGAAGATGCTACTGTACGGGTGGCGTGCTGGGACGGAGTCAGGTACAAACACAATAGTGTGATGGCTGGCGCGCGACCTGTGGGGCGCCGGGCTCGCGGCCGCCGCCTGGCCCACCTGCAGCAACGACGCGCACGAGCTGGCGCGCGCCGGGGTCGTGCTGCTGCAGGAAGATGCTACTGTACGGGTGGCGTGCTGGGACGGAGTCAGGTACAAACACAATAGTGTGATGGCTGGCGCGCGACCTGTGGGGCGCCGGGCTCGCGGCCGCCGCCTGGCCCACCTGCAGCAACGACGCGCACGAGCTGGCGCGCGCCGGGGTCGTGCTGCTGCAGGAAGATGCTACTGTACGGGTGGCGTGCTGGGACGGAGTCAGGTACAAACACAATAGTGTGATGGCTGGCGCGCGACCTGTGGGGCGCCGGGCTCGCGGCCGCCGCCTGGCCCACCTGCAGCAACGACGCGCACGAGCTGGCGCGCGCCGGGGTCGTGCTGCTGCAGGAAGATGCTACTGTACGGGTGGCGTGCTGGGACGGAGTCAGGTACAAACACAATAGTGTGATGGCTGGCGCGCGACCTGTGGGGCGCCGGGCTCGCGGCCGCCGCCTGGCCCACCTGCAGCAACGACGCGCACGAGCTGGCGCGCGCCGGGGTCGTGCTGCTGCAGGAAGATGCTACTGTACGGGTGGCGTGCTGGGACGGAGTCAGGTACAAACACAATAGTGTGATGGCTGGCGCGCGACCTGTGGGGCGCCGGGCTCGCGGCCGCCGCCTGGCCCACCTGCAGCAACGACGCGCACGAGCTGGCGCGCGCCGGGGTCGTGCTGCTGCAGGAAGATGCTACTGTACGGGTGGCGTGCTGGGACGGAGTCAGGTACAAACACAATAGTGTGATGGCTGGCGCGCGACCTGTGGGGCGCCGGGCTCGCGGCCGCCGCCTGGCCCACCTGCAGCAACGACGCGCACGAGCTGGCGCGCGCCGGGGTCGTGCTGCTGCAGGAAGATGCTACTGTACGGGTGGCGTGCTGGGACGGAGTCAGGTACAAACACAATAGTGTGATGGCTGGCGCGCGACCTGTGGGGCGCCGGGCTCGCGGCCGCCGCCTGGCCCACCTGCAGCAACGACGCGCACGAGCTGGCGCGCGCCGGGGTCGTGCTGCTGCAGGAAGATGCTACTGTACGGGTGGCGTGCTGGGACGGAGTCAGGTACAAACACAATAGTGTGATGGCTGGCGCGCGACCTGTGGGGCGCCGGGCTCGCGGCCGCCGCCTGGCCCACCTGCAGCAACGACGCGCACGAGCTGGCGCGCGCCGGGGTCGTGCTGCTGCAGGAAGATGCTACTGTACGGGTGGCGTGCTGGGACGGAGTCAGGTACAAACACAATAGTGTGATGGCTGGCGCGCGACCTGTGGGCCGCCGGGCTCGCGGCCGCCGCCTGGCCCACCTGCAGCAACGACGCGCACGAGCTGGCGCGCGCCGGGGTCGTGCTGCTGCAGGAAGATGCTACTGTACGGGTGGCGTGCTGGGACGGAGTCAGGTACAAACACAATAGTGTGATGGCTGGCGCGCGACCTGTGGGGCGCCGGGCTCGCGGCCGCCGCCTGGCCCACCTGCAGCAACGACGCGCACGAGCTGGCGCGCGCCGGGGTCGTGCTGCTGCAGGAAGATGCTACTGTACGGGTGGCGTGCTGGGACGGAGTCAGGTACAAACACAATAGTGTGATGGCTGGCGCGCGACCTGTGGGGCGCCGGGCTCGCGGCCGCCGCCTGGCCCACCTGCAGCAACGACGCGCACGAGCTGGCGCGCGCCGGGGTCGTGCTGCTGCAGGAAGATGCTACTGTACGGGTGGCGTGCTGGGACGGAGTCAGGTACAAACACAATAGTGTGATGGCTGGCGCGCGACCTGTGGGGCGCCGGGCTCGCGGCCGCCGCCTGGCCCACCTGCAGCAACGACGCGCACGAGCTGGCGCGCGCCGGGGTCGTGCTGCTGCAGGAAGATGCTACTGTACGGGTGGCGTGCTGGGACGGAGTCAGGTACAAACACAATAGTGTGATGGCTGGCGCGCGACCTGTGGGGCGCCGGGCTCGCGGCCGCCGCCTGGCCCACCTGCAGCAACGACGCGCACGAGCTGGCGCGCGCCGGGGTCGTGCTGCTGCAGGAAGATGCTACTGTACGGGTGGCGTGCTGGGACGGAGTCAGGTACAAACACAATAGTGTGATGGCTGGCGCGCGACCTGTGGGGCGCCGGGCTCGCGGCCGCCGCCTGGCCCACCTGCAGCAACGACGCGCACGAGCTGGCGCGCGCCGGGGTCGTGCTGCTGCAGGAAGATGCTACTGTACGGGTGGCGTGCTGGGACGGAGTCAGGTACAAACACAATAGTGTGATGGCTGGCGCGCGACCTGTGGGGCGCCGGGCTCGCGGCCGCCGCCTGGCCCACCTGCAGCAACGACGCGCACGAGCTGGCGCGCGCCGGGGTCGTGCTGCTGCAGGAAGATGCTACTGTACGGGTGGCGTGCTGGGACGGAGTCAGGTACAAACACAATAGTGTGATGGCTGGCGCGCGACCTGTGGGGCGCCGGGCTCGCGGCCGCCGCCTGGCCCACCTGCAGCAACGACGCGCACGAGCTGGCGCGCGCCGGGGTCGTGCTGCTGCAGGAAGATGCTACTGTACGGGTGGCGTGCTGGGACGGAGTCAGGTACAAACACAATAGTATGATGGCTGGCGCGCGACCTGTCAGTACGTCTATGTTGCATTTTCAACGCTCGTATGTTTGTTTGTTTGTAATTTATAAACTCAAAAAATACTTACCCATATAAAAATATTAAAAAAAAAACACCTATAGAAAGCTACATTATCAGCACACATTATCAGTAACATGGGCTATATTTTATCGACTTCCACGTGAACGAAGTCGCGGGCAGAAGGTAGTTTTCCATATCCAAAGGCCATTTGAATCCACCCCTCCCTCTGCAATGTGGATATACAGCACCCAAAAAACTCTACCATTAATGAACACAAACTGCAGTTGATTTTTTTCATACATGATCTTATTTTAATAATCACTCGAATTTCGTCCTTTCAGGTTGAGGGAACACAAAGTGCCGTACATCGATGTTTTGGACTTCATTAAACAGAAACTCAACTCGGATACCGTTAGGAGCCCTGAAGGTAAGCTGAAAATAGGAACAAATGTTTTTATGCTTATAATCAGCAAAGCAGTGTTGGCCCTGTGTAAACGGCCGTCACTTAAGAGCTAACCGGTCAAGCCTCGCAGTTTGATATTCACGCGCGGTTTACATCACTTTAAACATTTTTCAGAATTTATCGGTGTGTTAAAAATGGTGATTTAAAACCGCGCGAGTCGACTGCAACCAATTGGTTTGGGTCGGATAAATCACAAATTTTTACTGCTAAATAATTGCTTTTATCGTCTGTGGGCTGTTTTAATCTATGGTCTTACGAATAGTCTCGTCAATTAGACAAAATATAATCAAAAATTGACAGGTAACACCGAAAAATTCTGAAAATTTTGAAAGTGACGTAAACCGCGCTTGAATGTTAAACTGCGAGACTTGACCGGACAAGCATAGTTCAATATATTATAAATACCCAGCAGGTACAAATCGTGCACTGAGCTGGTCTGAAGCCGAGAAGTCAAACTGCAGTCAAACGACATCTGTCACCTTCATCACTGCCAGTGAACGAATGAGTAAAAACTCCAAGAGGCATTGTGAGAACCAGGTCAGTGAAAATGGCAACCAGTGGACCTAACACGAACGTGATTTTGAAACTGAAAAAACACGTTTCCTCGAGCTCCTTCATAAATCAATTTAATACAGAACCTCCCCTTTGCAGTTAGTAAAAATACCCCTACAACTCCTGCACCGTTGTAATGTTATGTGCACAATAAACATAATGTTTTGCGTGCGTTAATAATTATTTTTACTAAATTTTAAATAGTTTGATGTACAGAGTGCGAAAGTAACGGCAATGTGATGGATTATTTTACACCCTGTATGATAATTATTTATCTGTTTTTGTAAAGTTTTCACTTCGACTTCTAAAACAGACATCAAATATTTTTATTATATTACGGTGGAGGCATTCTACAATTTTTCTCTTTCTTTTTCACAGATAAACATACAAATAACATCGATCCTAGTATCCTTAGGCCTGCAGCCTGTATTGAGTCGGGTCAGGGTCAACGTCCTCGCGCTGTCGTGCGAAGCGTCTTGCGTGCGTATGTTAGCGGCGTCGATAGGCGCGCCGCTTGATGTCGATGAATTAGCGCACGCGTTTACACCAGTTTGCGAAGCGTGAGTAACACATATAACGGAGAAGATTGTGACTCTTTCGTTATTATTAGCCATATTTTGTCTACTGGCGTACTGTGGGTAGCGTTGATTATTGCGGAATACAAAACCCGTTTACAGTTCAGATCAAATCATAATTCACGATCAAATTAATCACACTAGCAATTCACACACTGTAGGTACACAGCTCAACTATACGGAACGCGCGACAGTTTCTAAACGTCTTCACTTCTTGACCGCCATCCATGAACTCTGCTTAACTCCAGCTGGTCCGAGCGTTATATTGTAGGCTCTGTCGATCGCCGCTAGGCGGCGCTGGTGCTCCGAATAGTCGAATTAGTGACGTATTTCCGACATAAACATCATTACGCCTGTATTCCCCGACAGCGGTGTCTATGGTACACCCACTGTTTGTCGCTACTTATGTTTAAGTCCCATGTAATAGTGTGCGACCCTATTGCCAGGAAGAAATCCAGACACCAGACTGCTGGAAGATGCTTAACTGCAATAGGGTGTACAGGACTTCTATATATCCTTACATAATTATAAAACGAAGTCCCCCGCTGCGTCTGTCTGTCTGTTCGCGATAAACTCAAAAACTCCGGAACAGATTTTCAAAAGGTTTTCAACAATCGACGGAGTGATTCATGAGGAAGGTTTTAGCGTATAATTCATTAAGATTTTTGTAAATTGACTGAAATATGACGATTATTTTTGAAGATGTCGGATAAAATCATGCCGACTGGGAGCTTTAGCTACCTACTTGCATACCTACCTACCTACCCTACCTTCACCTACCTATCCAAAGAACCTTGTCCTGAGAATAACGAACACAACAAAAAAAATATATCCAAGTTGGTGCAGCCGTTCTCAAGTTATGGTGTGACCAGGAAAATAATGACTCATTTTTATATAAATGGATTATAGCCTATGTTACTCAGTGATAATATAGCATTCAAGTGGTGAAAGAATTTTTAAAACCGGTCCAGTAGTTTTTGAGTGTATTCATTACAAACAAAAATATAAGTCTTTTCTCTTAGGACATGATAATTATTCAGATCTGTTACAGTTGTAATAGCAATCATGTCGTTTAAAATAGGCTTTTATATTAATTAATAATTTATTTATCTTTATATAGATTCCTTTCTATTTTGTGAATGTGAGAACGCTGTAGGCTTAGTGGACTGTAGATTTGTTGACCATCATCATTTTGTTAAGTACCTGGTACTTGTTGAAATACCTACACTGTCCTCCCATACCTAATCACACTATTATTTGAAAATATTGTAAAAGCCAATTATTTTTAAAAGAGTAACCGTGGAGTTTTCTTGCCGGCTCTTCTCCATAGGAAACAACCAATTGGAACCGTGTACCTAGCTTCTGACGTTTCATAAGTGCCCTTGTAGGTATAATCACATGTATAATTTCAACATTAATGATGTAACCAATATTTTGTAACAATGTTTTGATTTAAAAGAGTGTCCGTGGAGTTTCTTGCCCGTTCTTCTCCATCTACTACGCTTTGGAATGGGCAACTAGCTTCATATTTCTGACTGACCGACTTCTTGACAATTCAAAAGTGCCTGTAAATGGTTTAATTGAAATAAATGCTTTGAGTTTGAGTTTGATGTTCTCCCAATCGGAATGTATGGTAGAACATGTTTTTAACATAACTGTGATAGTTTTCATTTTAACTTTGTTATAATTATATACTAAGTACTGCTGTTTTTCACATATTCAGAAACAACCATTTAGCTGGCAGGCACATCACACACACTTGACTCTAACAAAAATTAACACTTTACTTAATATTTTGCAAACGGATCCCTGAATTCAAAACTGGTTATCACACACTCACAATATTTTTGAAAGACCGTTCCAACGACACTCCACCCCATGGGAGAGACGAGAAAAAAAACACATCCCCACTTTACGTAAAGGAGAAGTACCCAATTTTTTTTTTTACCTCTTCATGTTTTTATTTTATTACTTTGTCGGCGTGAGTATTTATACCCATGCCAAATTACAGCTTTCTAGTACTAAGTGTCTCTGAGCTAAGCAGTGGACAGACGGACAGACTGATGGACATGGCGAAACCGTAAGGGTAAGGAACCCTTTGTCAACCCGTTGACAACAGAACCCTAAAAATAATATGTTTTCGTTCAATGTATTGTGTTCGGTGTCATTTGAAAGTGGAATATCCCGCTTCATTATAAACTGTTATCATAACTGCCCTTTATAAATACATTTGTTAATTAAACAAAAGTATATAATGCACCTACTTAAATGCAGAGTTCAAGAAACACGAGGATAAGATAACGATATATAAATAAATATGAATGCATCTGGTTCAAAGTTGCAGGGTTTAAGTTCAATGAATGCATTGATAGCGACGCGTGTTTACATATGCTTCTTCGTGCTATCACTTGTACGGGGTTGTGCTAAAGAAACTTTTTGACCGACAAATTGTAAATACGAGCTACGTATGCTTCCTTAACATGACAGCCGTGCAAGTGTTGACGTGAAGAAGCATCTATGAAGACGTCTACGTAGACACATATCTTTCGCACACGACACAAAAATAAAATATGCCTAAGACGTCATAAAAAAGCAGTATTTAGTAAAAATATTTTGGGTATGGCACCCAAAATATACAATAAGTTGCCAAAAAGTATCACAGACCTACACAAAATGGACAAATTCAAATTAGGTTTGCACAAATTCCTAGTTGCCAAATGTTATTATTCAATTAATGATTATTTAAATGAAAGATGACTGATTTTATTTGAAATGGCACCACAAATATAATGATTATTGACATTTTGATTTGACTTGTGTATTTTTATTTTGACATTTCTCTATTTATTATGTAACTCAATTTTAAATGTATTCTGTTTTAATGTAGCGATTAGTAACCTAATATATTATATAAATTTGCACACCTCATTAGGTTATAATACAATGTACCTTTTAAACCTGTAACATCTTTTTAACATGTATTATGCAAATAAATGATTTGAATTTGAATTTCTTTTGCTGTGCCCGACAGGGTCCATGATTGTATCTTTTGGCAAATATTTACCACCTAAGCCTACATTGTGGAATGCAATAAAGAATTGAGTATTTAGACGTTGACGACAATTACGACAAAGACGACGACAAATAAACCTTATTTCCTTCTTCACCTAAATACAGATCATAAATAAAGATAAATGCGTAGGTTGTATTTACAATTTGACTGCTCAAAAGCTTGTTTGGCACAACCCCGTACAAGTTTTGGTAAGAAAAAGAATTTGTAAACACGCTATAACGACTAGTATTCTATTTTAATATTTGAATAGTGAATATTGCTAAGTAACAAATATCTTACTTCATAATGTAAGAAATACGATGGGCAGGGACATTGTTTAAAAAAGTTCAAACAATAAAAATAACTGCCTCGTTGTCCTAGTGGTCACAAGCGCTACTGCTGAACATGAGGTCCTAGGTTCGATTTCCAGATCGGGCAAAGTGTCATTGGTTTCTTCAGGCATTTCGTAGCAGCCGCAGTGCCAGCCCAGTAGCAGTCCAGAGTCTGGATCTGTGCCCATGGTTCTGGATCGCTTGGTTTAGGCTGTGTGTTGTCTGTCAATGAATGAATTAAAGATTTTTATATTACTTTATTATTTCCAGATACCCAAAACGTCGCAGCATACTCGAGGATGTTCTCCAAGAGCTTACAATTTTAGCTAAACAGAACCACCAATGTAGGGCGGCAGAGGAAACTCAACTCTACGCTCTTTACTCCATACCCGATTCGTTATGTCGGTTAATTACGTGACCAACTGTACTTTGGATACTATAGTGTTCAGGAAAAGATGAGATGAATGCCAAATGTTCGAATTACTATGTATTGTGCAGTTTTGGCGTGACATAATTATAATATATTACCAGCCTATTTTTAGCCCACTGAAGGGAAAAAAGTCTGTCCACTGCTTATACCGAGAAAGCATGAGCAGTGAACACCACTCTTGCTCAAGGTGGATTGACAATTTCTGACATAAATTAAGACGCTGACAAGAGCTAAACCGCGGTCACTGTCGGACTGCATAGGAAAGAAAGCAAAGCGCGATGACACAACGCCTGTAATTGATTGCAAAATAAGAAGCAATTGTCTATGTACTTAAAAATTTGATAAGTAATCGAAAATAAAAAACAACCAAGTTTTGCATTCAATTACGACGTTCTTGCTATAATTAAAGTACCAAAATATGTTGATATTTAATACAGATATTTTGGATTGGAACTCAAGGTAAAAGGTTAGTTTACAGTTTACTATGGGCGGCATAAAAACTGAGACCAGGTTAGTCACAAACCACACGAAGAAGAAGAAGACCGTTAATTTATATCGAGTTTTTTTTTCAAAACTTTTTTGGTAACAACCAAGGTTTGAGAAATGTGTTTTTTCCGCTACCACAAACTATTATAGATTTGGCAATGCTTTTGTTTAAGACCAGCCTTAACATTTACTTTTTGTCAGCGCCTTAAATAAGTCCAATGATGGTAACTCGGTGATTGACTGTTTACCACCGATTTTGATTTATCTGTGTAAGTTAAGTAGGTAATAATTTTTTTAAACTAAAGTCAAAAAAAAAAACTTTATTGTAAGCATTTAATATTTTTTAATTTAAATAATTTTGTATACGTATTTTATTGTGTATGTGTTGAAATTTTATTTATTTTTACTAAGACATTTCGAGTTATACATTTCTACCTAACGATAAGCGAAACGGGAAATTTTGTTTGTTGTTGTACACCTTTTCTTGCACCAACTAGGCAAAAACTAGTTAAGTTACATAAAATTGCTTAATGACGCTTAAGTTATAACATCGCATAACTCAAAAATTTGTGCGTGGTCCGACAAGCACTTGGCCGTTTTTTGCGTCCAGCCTTAACACCCTGGCGATTTGCGAGAGAGTTATCCGCGAGGCGATTGTTCAACGTTTTCGCTGCGTGTGCGTAACGAGCACGCCACGTGTTCTCAACGTGTTCACCGCGTTTACGTTATATATTGTGGAAAAGCGGAGAACACGTTGTGTAATTGCGGTTAGCCGCGTGGTGCACGTTCACAGATCGCCTCGCTAGAAACACGCTGGCAAATCGACAGTGTGATAACGCTCTAAGGGTCAAAACACATACTTATACACGATACGACGTCGCATCGTGGCAAGCTGCGACCGACTTTAAAGACATGTTTAGATAACTATTTTTATGAATAAATAGTCTTTACAACTTGTTTTAGGTGTAAACGGTAAAAGAAAATAGTAAATATTTATCAATAAAAAATAGTTACTTATAGAAAGAAAGAAAGAAAAATATTTTACTTGGGATACGCACAAGAAATACAAACAGTAAAAAAAAGCATTTAAAAACTAAAAAAAATTATAAAGATATGTGCGAGGCCAAAAGGCCATCAAGGTATCTCAGCATAAACCGGCGATATTAAAAAAAAAAAACAGAATACCAGCGCGGTGGTATTCTGATAGGGCCCACTATACGAAGATGTCTGTAATAATATCGGTCGCAACGTGCTAAGATGCGACATCGTATCGTGTGTATGTGTAAGAACTTACATGCATAAGTATTGCATAATCTGCCTATGTTCCCACTGCTAGACCACAAGCCTCCCGTCGTGAGAGGTTTGGGCCGAAATCCACCACGCGGACCCAGTGCGGTTGGTTGATGTTGAGTCTTTGAATATTTGGATCTATAAGTCTACCGCTTAACTGACGCGTTTCCTGAATAGCTGCGCGGTGCGGGCGGGGGGTGGTGGCATGGTGCGAGAGCTCAGTGATTCGTCAACTTGTGACAACTGTCGCCCCTCCCGCACCGCGCAGCTACCTCAGGAAACGCCTCAGTTAAGCGTTAGGCCCATAAGACACATCAGTTTCCTCACGATGTTTTCCTTCACCGTTTTGAAAGAGTGGTAATGAAATAATGTACACAAAGTGAAGCGACTATAACTAGTAAGTCGTATTAACACTGCTCCAACTTACTTGAAATTAAGCAATTTCTTCTGGGTACTTTTATTTTTTCGAATATACCTAACACTCATCCAGTATTACATCAAAGGAGATCTTAATAAATTAATTAAATAAGTAACTATTTTTGTAAGCAATAATGTCCAGTACTTTGTTCGTTACATTAGGAAAAAACCATGAAAACTAATCTCAAGTACTTGTATGGTTTACTAACCTTAAAACACTGCTCACGGCTACATATCAAGCTATACATTTCCAGTATAAGCAGACCTCTCATTGTACGGGAATTCTATACAATACGAGATCAGCTCATACTGGAAATCTATAGCTTGATATGAAGCCGTGTACACTAACTATTAAACTGTCGAGGCATTTTCGATGAGATTTGATAGAAACTAGCTCTTTACAAAGAGAAAGAAATTGGATTATTTTCGCTTTCATGCAGCCAAGGTTTAAATCTTTAGATTCTTCCTCACCGTACTTAGGTCGCGCTAAAAAGTGTTCATATTGAGAAGAGTGAGCTCATACATACCGCATGGAACGATAGACACGATTTTTGGTACAATAGTTTTATCTCACGAAGCGACGCGCGCTTTACTTGTGGTTACCAAGTGTGTGTGAGCGCATGAGGTCTCGGTACCGTCCGAGACAATGGTGAAGTCGGTAGTGTGTGTGTGTGTGTATGTGCTGACGCTTCTTGTCTTCACGCACACATTCACAGCTAGTTTGTACACTTGGTTACCACAAGTAAAGCGCGCGTCGCTTCGTGAGATTAAAATATACTATATCGGTGTGCGAGACAATACTATTCAAATGTCATTCTCAACGAAAGAGAAATGTGACCTACTTTTAACGCAGTCGTCGAATCTAACGATTTAAATCTTCGATGCAAGCAAAGCCGAGGGCATTAATTAAGTTTAACAATTACTTTTTAGGTCAACTTTACCAATACTTTGTCAATATCACTGTAACAATAATTGTTAGTGAAGGTGTAATTGTTACAGTGAATATCCAATATTATTCCAGCCATCGAGAGAATGAGTCTTGAGTTTCATAATAACGAATATGTGTTTTGCGAATTTGATCCTTGTAACAACTAGAAATGGTCCAACTGACAGGAGTCAGGAACGCATTCTCTCAACGGTCGGACTGTAGTGAATGATTTAAGATGCACCGGTGTATGTCGACAATCACCAATTTCGATGGTATACCTTAGCTAGAAATTGTTTTTTTTTTATTGAATCCGAATCGAATTCTGTGAATCTTAGATTCAGCGATATACAAATTATGAGAATATTTTTCGCGTAAATTGTTGAAACAAATGCCAATGTTTGTTCGAAAAGCGAAAAGTCAAGTAAAATATTAGTAAAAATCACTTATTATGTGATACTTTTTATGTATGTAAAGCTTCGATCAACAATAAATAGTACTAGATTTCTGATGATCGCATAAAAAACGGCCGGAAAAATAAGACAAATAATAGTCATAGTATTTTCAACCTTAATGCTTAGAAATTATGTTTTATTTTTCCATAAATGTCATTGTTCTTATTTTAAAATTAATTTTACTTTTCAAACGATAATAAACTTTATGTTTGACTGTTAAAGGTTATAATCAAGTTTTATGCAATTGCGGCAGGAGCGATGTGTTTTTGTTCCTAATTCTGAATCTAGTGCTATTGTTAAGGAATTGATTTTCAACTTAAATTATTGTTTAGGTGTCCAATAATTTCCCTGACTGTACATTCATGTTAAAGCAAGGGTGGGACGCTAGTAGTTTATAAAAATACTTGTGTAAGGTAGAAGTGGTAGGACATTCACGATCAAATTTGAATGACGTAAAACCGTTAGCAAGTCATTGCAATGTAACTCTTATCCAATTGTAATAAAGTATAAATTTGAATGATGGCCGTGAGTTTAATAAAACCCTTGGAAATCATTTTAATTTATACCTTATCTTACTGAGATAAGAGTTACATTGCAATGACACTTAATAATGGTTTTACGTCGATCGTGAATGGCTACTTAAGTAGCCGGCGGCAGACGTAGTTTCAAATGTAGATCATTTTGCAGTCCTTAAACATGTGTTCAAAAAATTTGATGCTATGACTGGCGTTGGTTTCAACGGAAAGTTGTCAATGGCCAATACTTTTATACAAACATAGTTTGTAATAATGAAAATAAACGTAATTGTATTTCAATAGTTTTTAATTTTATTCATTTAACTATCCAGTCTCATACAATTTAAACTACATACCTAAACAATACAAATCATAAAATAAAATAATAACAGTTTGATAAATCTCAAAAACTGCAAATAGGTACACTAAAACAGTTCCTTTGATGTTCGTGAAATAATATCGAACTCAATTGGTAAAGTAACATGAAGTGCCTTCGATTTCTTGTCTTCTTAATCCCCGTAGTACACGAAATTCTGGCTTGTGTGCGCAATGAAAATGTTATAAGCGACATGGCTGACCCACTATCGATTAACACGTCCACCGGTATAGCCTGAATAATGGCTACTACGACATAATTATTGCAGGTAATCTTATTTTCTGGACAAAAAATTACGTTATTTTTGTTGCGTGACTCTGATTTTTGTTTTGCGAAACAGTTATCTACTTTGTGGCCAGGTTTTTGGCAAAAAGAACAAGGATTTTAACGCCACGAACACTGGTTTAGAGACGGAATTATTTGAACCAACGGGGTTCAAACTCTCACTTGAATCAACCTTAGCTTTCAAGCAGCCTGTTTATGTCCGAAGACGCCACACGAAAAGGACTTGCCCTCCTCAAGCCTACGCTTTCTAATTACGAGTACATTACTCGCGTGATTACTTTTAACAGAATTATTTTGTGAGGTAGGACGTGAGCTTTGTGTCTTAGAAGTAGACGGTTTTACATAATTCGACAAAAAATCAACTATATCGTTAGGTGACACCTAGTAGCTGATGCTTTAATGTGAGGGTCCACAATACCACGAATAACAATCGCAGCAATAAGCTCGTCACTGAGTCCGCGCACTATGCGTAATCGAAGTGACGAGCGTCGAGCGTAATCCGCATACGTAGAGTAATTATCCGAATTTGTGCTCATTACGTCCAATAAAATATTTGCAATGTCTGGCGGTTTTGGACACAGAGGCGTAAATTTCTTTTTTAAATTACTCCACGTACGACCACTCGTAACCCACTCGCGTAACCACGTACGAGCATCACCTTTTAAACAATTAACTATTCGCGAAAGACATTTAGATCGCTCCAATAGGGATGATGGTTGGGTCAAAAAAAAAAACTATTTATTCCGTCACTTAGATAATAAAAAAATATTAGACCCGTATTTTTTGCTCTATCATATTAATAAAAATGACTTAGATAAAAACGCATTAAAGTTCGGGAGTGGGGGTTGTCACAAGTAAGTATAAAATCTACATACTAGTGACGTCATGGCACATTTTAACTCAATGTATCGCCGTAATCTTCTGATAACGTAAAAAAAAATACGTCTACGCAATTTTTGTATAATCTACAAGAGGGACAAAAAAATTTTTTTTTGTCTTCATCCCTATTATTTAATCATTTGGCCCGTTCAACTTCGTCACACCAATCACTAATATTATTGAAACTAGGATCGAAGCTAGAAATAAAAAAATGTTGGTCAGATCTAACTCGATTATTGAAGGAACGGATCGCGTCCACTATGCGGTCCGTTGCGGTGATATCACCAACTGCACCGGCGGAGTGTTCCAACAAGGACTCTGCCGTATGACCCGTACGGAGCACGCTACGCGGCGCAGACGGCAGGGGTGGCGTATGTGACCGCGGCGCTCGCGCAGATCGCCCTAGCAACGGCGACACGACGTGTTCGGCATGGCGACGCGCCACGCTCGGAACGCGCATGTGGAAATACCCTCTGTTTGCGCGAGCGTTTCGGCTGTGCAAACACATCTTCCACGATCTTCTAACCCCTTCAAACGCGCTCGCATGACCTGTAGTTCCCGCTGTAGGAACTACAGGTTACACACGGATTCATCATCAGTCATGAACTAAAACACCAACACCTCGACTTGAGGTGCAAAAACAGTACTGTATCTTTTTTTTTCTATCGAAAAATTATGAAAATTTTCACCCACTTTATAAACCCCAAAACCCCTAAAACTCAACATGTATGTAATAATTTTTTATATTTTCCATACAATAAGTAAAAAATTCCATATAAAACACGTCGAGGCTGCCCCAGCTACGCACCTCCGGCTCTAAAAAAAATTCGTGGGGTAGGGCAAACCAGTACCACGTGGAGTCGCGATTACGTCATTGCAACACAATAACTTGATATTTTGAGTCATGATTATAGCCTTTTAAATTATGCCTCTTCCGCATTACGGTATAAATTTCGATACAGGTTACGCAACTTGAATTGAGCAACATTTTTGCTGCATTCTTGATACTCGCACTTCAATGTCAGTCTCTTGTGAGGGAGTGAGCCGTAATCCACCACGCGGGCCCAGTGCGGTTGGTGGATGTCACATGTCTTGGAATGTTTGGATTTATAGGCCTACCGCTTAACTGAGACGTTTCCTCAGGTATCTGCGCGGTGCGGGCGGGGAGTGGTGACGTGGTGCGAGATCTCAGTGATTCGTCAACTTGTGACAACTGTCACCCCTCCCGCACCGCGCAGCTACCTCAGAAAACGTCTCAGTTAAACGGTAGGCCCATAAGACATATCAGTTTCCTCACGATGTATTCCTTCACCGTTTTGAAAACGGTGGTGATGAATTAATTTACATAAAGTAAAACGCGGTTCGAACCTACGACCTACAATCTACAACTCGTAAGTCGTGGCCGTTACTACTGGGCCATCACTGCTCCCAAGGCCACCACTGCTCCCTGAGCCACCACTGCTCCCTGAGCCACCACTGCTCCCTGAGCTACCACTGCTCCCAAGGCCACCACTGCTCCCTGAGCCACCACTGCTCCATGGGCTACCACTACTCCCTGGCCAACCACCTATCCCTGGGCCACCATTGCTCTCTGAATCACCACTGCTCCCTGAGCCACCACTGCTCCCTGGGCCACCACTGTTCCCTGGCCACCACTGCTCTCTGGCCACCACTGCTCCCTGAGCCACCACTGCTCCAACTTACGTTATGTTAAGCAATTTCTGTCAATTTCTTCTGGGTACTTTTATTTTTTCGAACATCCAGTAAGTACTTATTACATCAAAGGAGATCTTATTAAATTAATTAGGTAAGTAACTATTTTTGTACGCAATAATGTCGAGTACTTTGTTCGTTAGCTTAGAAAAAAACCCGTGAAAACGAATCTCAAATACTTGTATTATTATACTGTATGGTTTATTAATCTTATAGCGCTTTGTACACACGGCTACATATATTATTATAAGCTATACATTTCCAGTATAAGCTGACCTCTCATTGTACGGAAATCCTATGCAATCTGAGATCAGCAAACAGGAAACGTATAGCTTGATATGTAGATGTACACACGTACATCTGATTGTAACTTTGCACTAATTATTAAACTGTCGAGGCATTTTCGATGAGATTTAATAGAAACTAGCTCTTTTCCCAACTATATTGGGGTCGGCTTCCAGTCTAAGCGGATGCAGCTGAATACCAGTTTTTCACATGGAGCGACTGTCTATCTGACCTCCACATCCCAGTAACCGGGTAATACGATACCCCTTGGTAAGACTGGTTGTCAGACTTTCGGGCTTCTGACGACCCGTAAAGACTGTCAAAGACCCACGAATGACAGCCGGGACCAACGGCTTAACGTGCTTTCCGAGGCACGGAGGAGTCTCCAGAGACCAACCCCGGCAAGCGTAGCTTAACCTGATGGATCGACCCATGCGGCAGTTATTACTTAGCCACGAGCTCCCTACAAAGAGAAGTAAATTGGATTCTTTTCGCTTTCATGCAGCCTAAAGGTTTAAATATTTAGATTCGCCCTCACTACTTAGGTCGCGCGAAAAAGTGTTTGTTCGAATAGCGAAAAAGTCAAGTAAAATAATAGTAAAAATCACCTTGAGCCCTAGATACTTTTTATGTATATAAAGCTTCGATCAATAAAATAGTACTAGATTTCCGATGAGCGCATCAAAACCGACTGGAAAAATAAGACCACAAATAATGTTGTGGTCATCGTTTTTTCAACCTCATTTTGTTACGTTTAATTTTTCCATAAAAACTATTGTTCTCATTTTAAAAATACGTTTACTTTTCAATCCAAGTACTTAGTAAGTATATTGCAAACGATAATAAACTTTGTTTGAATGTTAAGGTTTATTTATTTATTTATTTAATACTTCAAGCACACAAATGTACAGAGGCGGACTTAATGCCATAGGCATTTCCTACCAGTCAACCTTCGGGTGATGCAGAAACAAACAGTGGTAGGTGCAACAGAGAGATTTGAAGATTTTTTTAAATATTTAAATATAAAGATATACATATATACCTATTAAAAACTATAAATATAATAAATACAACTAATTATACATAAATATAATCAAGGTTTATAATCAAGTTGTATGCAATCGCGGCCACGAGCGATGTGTTTTTGTTCCTAATCCTGAATCTAGTGCTACTGTTGATCGAAGGTATAAATTCAGGGAAGTTAATTCTTAAGCAAATTGATTTTCAACTTAAATTATCGTTTAGGTATCCAATTGCTTAACAATTAATTTCCCTATTAAAGAAAGGATGGGACGCTAATAGTTTATAAAACACTTGTGTAAGGTTTAGAAGGGGTAGGGCATTCACGATCAAATTTGAATGACGTAAAACCATTAGCAAGTCATCGCAATGTAACTCTTATCAAATTGTAACAAAGTATCAATTAGAATGATGGCCATGAGTTTAATAAAACCCTCGGCAATCATTCTAATTTATACCTTATCTTACTGAGGTAAGAGTTGCATTGCAATGACTTAATAATGGTTTTACGTCGATCGTGCATGTGCTACTTAAGTAGCCGGCGGCAGACATAGTTTCAAATGTAGATCAGTTTGCAAAGTCTTTAAACATGCGTTCAAAAGATTTGAAGCTATTTCTGGCGTCGGCTTAGACGGAAAGTTTCTTGTAAATGGCCAATACTTTTATACAAACATAGTTTGTAATAATGAAAATAAACGAAATTGTATTTCAATAATTTTTAATTTTATTCACTTACATATTCAGTCTTATACAATTTAAACTACATACATACCTAAACAATACAAATCATAAAATAAAATAATAACAATTTGATAAATCTAAAAAATGCAAATAGGTACACTAAAAACAGTTCCTTTGATATTCGCGAAATAATTATGGGAAAAATAATATAATTGATAATCTAATGATTATATTTCTGTTTTTGACGACACGGTTGGCGCAGTGGTTAAGCGATTGACTGCTGCGCTGCGTGTCGCGGGTTCGATTCCCGCACGGAACAAATATTTGTATGACCTACAATTAGTTGTTCCGGGTCTGGCTGTTTGTGTATGTGAGTTTAAATGTTTGTAAACGCACCCACGACACAGGAGAAATTCCTAGTGTGGGGCAACGTTTTTTTTTTTTTTTAAAAAGAAAGAAAAAGAAGATACATATTTGTTACGGTCGCGAATCATATTAAGATCAACATACAAACTGACACTGACCGCAGCGACCTCTGCTATCGCTGTAGTCAGCCTGGCCATAAGCCGGCATAGTGCTCTATGAACCAAACTGCAGTCTTTGTGCAGCTGAGGGAAGTCCGCAGGGCACAGAATACGCGGGAAAGCCTGTGGTATGCCCAAAAATCGCAGCAAACAGTCGACTAAAGCTGTAGGCAGGCGAGGCGAGTCACGACCATGCATGTGTAATTATGCGGTAAATTTGAATTTCGCAGATTACCTACCTTAGCGCAGGCCCCTTAACACTCTGATACGTCTTTCATATTATTATAATTTAATACACTTTATTCAAATTAGTCGACACAGTATCGTAACACTGTTATTTTTTTATATGACCTTCATTTTAATTATTGATAGAGGTTCTAATAAAAGATAATAGGTAATAAGGTAGGCAAGTCAATGCGTAATAATGTGTGATTTTGACGTCATTATAATTTAATTGATTGAAAATGTTTGAAATGTTACGTCATTGCAATACAATACCTTGATATTTTTAGTCATATATGATTCTAGCCTACAAAATTATGACTCGCATTATATTTCGATACAGGTTTCGTGACTTGAGTTGAGCAACATTTTTGTTGCATTCTTAATAGGTACTTGCACTTCAGTCAAAGTAATCTAAATACAGTCAGCCTCAAAAAGATACATCGACATATAAATCGACAAGAATTTATTTGATTGTCTACAATCTTTGTTCCATAATATTGTACGTACTCGTACTTATCAATTTGTAGAGCCACAAAACATGTTTTACATATTGGGTACCTACCTATTTAATTCTAGCTGCTCATTGAAACTGTATTATAGAACACAAATAGTAGCTACGTAAGCAATTACATGGATTATTGTGGATGTAAACATATTTTTGAGGCGGATTGTAACTATTTACTTACTTTATAAAAAAAGAATGAAGTGCAGTTATTTTTATTTCATCTCAGATTTGATGTCACCAGCTGCTGCATCAGACCGCTCGAAATTAATGAAAACTTTAGGATATTAGCCACATTTTAAAATTTTGCCGGGCGGCCATAAATTTTTTTCGTTTTAGTGCCTACTTTTTCTACAAGTATACTTTCAAAATTTACTCAGTTGATTGGTAAAGCCATCACTTGTCTCTTGCCATCTGCTGTTGTCTCTATATTCATACATTTATGTTTTCAGATGAGTTTTCAGTAGCTATTGAGTACCGGTATTGATATACCGTTCACGTGAGCTAGTCCTCTATAAAGTATACGCTCGATCCTCATTCAACTTATAAATCAAGGGCGCAAAGGTCATGTGCACCGGTGGGACACTTGGCACATTCACTCCGTTATCATACGTGTTACATCGAGGAGCCGTGACCAGGATACAGGTGATGATGGAGAGGAACATTGCTATTAATGCCCAGAACATGAGGACTAGGAAGAAGCGGGTCCGGCGCCATGTTATTTCTTGACGGGCGGTCTGTACCTCTTCTGTGGTAAGTGGTCTGAAACAAGGAAGAACGTGGATTACGTGAGTACAGTGAAATCAAAAAAGTTATGCGCTGCGGTAATCTACGCGTTTCCGAATTAGCACAAACGTCGCGCCACAGATTAGGTAACCCACCACAGAGGCAATGATTCTAAGTTTTGTACTGCTGCGCTTTGTAGTAGTGCACTTATCATTGCGCTGTTGTACGAACCTCTCTCTCTCTTCCGGGTTACCGGTTGGTGGTCTTGCCAATCCGAGCGATTTTTTAAATGCAACCTTTGGATGGATTAAGTGAGAAGGAGAGATAACACTGCGGGTAGTCTGTGGTATATAATTGACATAATACAATAAATACATAAAACTGTGATGGCATCTATATCGCCACATTCAAACTACGCATCACACTGAAGTCACTAAACATTCTGCATCGCGCAAACAGAGTTTACTGCGCGACTGGCATATATACAACGTTTCGGCAATCGTCGGGCAGTAGCCCACTAGACACGATACCCGGTCGGAGGATCCTCCCTTTTTTGGAGGATGAGTAATTTTTACTCCCTGCTCCTCATACCTGTATAAAACATATAGGTACGAACATCAAAAGTCTAGGGATCAAGTACGATTTAGAGTAGGTATCGCCGTAATTGAGGATTATTATTTTAACTTTTTTGGAGCGTTATGATTCTTTTTAGTGAATTTCAATATTTGAATAAATAAGTTTCTTTAAATTTTGATTAAAAATATAAAATCAGCTGTCAATCAGGATTCCTATAAAAATGTGTAAAAGCGATTTTACAAAACCATTACAATTTCTGCATCGGAACTGAAAAAAATTGCATTGATTGGGGCGACGACATCTTTTGACACGAGAAGAGTTGATGAGTGCCGTCGCAATTTTGCAAGCTGGTTCCAGGCAACGTACTGTGGCTGTCACTCTTGGCACTACACAGAACGTCATAAGCCGCCTCTGGACACGCTAACGTATCACGTGCAGCGTGGCGTAGCGACATGGCGTGATCTCGCATCACCACTCGCAGGCAGGACCGGTACATCCAAAATACTGCTCGACGGAATCGTACCATGACCGCCATGATGTTGGCTACGAGACTCCACAGCTCTTCAGGCTTGCTGATAAGCGACCAAACCATCCGAAATCATTTACGTGAACGTGATGAACTGAATTTACGCATGCCAAATCGCTGTGATTGTGTCAATGGTGGAAACACAGATTATTATTTTTACAATAAAAATGAAAAAGAAATCCTCATGTTTGCGTTTTTTTGCCATTTAATTGACGACATTAACTTAGGTTAATTTCCCACAATTTGTAATAATTGCAATTTAACTTATTTTTTATTAAATATAGGGATAAGTTGGAACATAGGAATTAAAGTAAGAAGCCAGTTCAGAAGACTAGATTCGATAAATATTAATTGAATATTTTTTATAGTAAATAAGGTACTTGATCACTAGACACTTTTGATGTGTGTATTTATCTAGGTATATAAAACTAAAAGTTCAGTGTTACGATATGAATGATTACAGTTCATAATCAACACCTAGTTGCCAACCAAAGACAATGCTGATCTTTGAACCCAGAACTCAGAAGACACATTTAAACTGATTAAAATACTATTAGTTACAAGAGTTTTTTAAACTATACCTACTTCAAATGATCGTATTTTTATCTTCAGTACATAATAATGTCAGGTTATTTTTGGGTCAAATATAATTAGGTGTCACAAGACTCGGGTAGTAGGCCTAAATCCGTACTACGAGTAATATTATAAATTCGAAAGTAACGCTGTCGGTCTGTATTTTATCTTTTCACGGCTAAACCACTTAACAGATTTCGATAAAACTTGGCAAGGAGATAGGTGGCATCCTGGAAAATAATCATCAAGGGGGTGATATAGGGGATGAAAATTTGTATCGGAAATCCAGCATTTCTTAAGTTAGGGATATGAAAATTCAAATGTATGCTTTTGTTAAGAAATAAAAATTACACATTTCAGCGTTTTTGTAAAATCATCCCCCAAAGGGGTAAAATAGGAGATGATTTTAAAATTCACATGTATTATTGATTTTTTTGTGTCTTTTTTTCAAGAGATTTAAGGGATTGGAAATATCTTGTATCTTGAATTAACATTTAGTCTTTATTTCATCAAAATCGGCCCACTCTGTCAAAAGTTATTACAATTTAAAGTCATTAACTAACCTTTCTAATAAGTATGTAGGTATTATGTGTGGAGGCAAATTAATGGTGATAATAATATTTAAATGAATAATTCGTATTTTAAGTAAGGCATTTAGAATCATATAAACCTGTTTTATTAATTTTTTTTAAACCGGACAAGTGTGAGTGCCCTGAAGGTTCCGTCTCAAAGCTGTGCTTGCTCGGCTGCCCGAACTTCCAAATCTGGATTGAAGAACAAGCTCAACTGTTCAATTGAACAGAACTTTTAATAGAGTAATAAAATACAGACTAACCAAGTGTTACTTCAAGGCACGGCCTATGAATTTTTGATTACAGATTGAAGAACAAACTTAACTTTGCAGTTCATATATAACTATAAATGGCCAATTTTCGGATTTTGCTCTTTACTTGACCTTGCTTCTCGGCAAACTTCATGCTGCTGGGCCAACAGGAAGTACCAAATAGACTGGTTTATTTGCGAGTGTCAAAATATGCGGTTTAAATCGCCGTATTTTTTTATTGCGTTGATTTGGAATTTTGATTTTCGTTACAGCTCCAAGAGACTGTAGATCTAAGTTTTTGATATCTATTTCAACTTGATGATGAGCCTCCACGCATTCCAGAGAAAAAGGGTCTTGACAGACAACGAAGTCATCCTTTAAGTGTTTACAACCACACAAAGTGTCTGAAATGGTCTTTTAAAGAAAGTAGTCTTTCCTCAAAAGACCATTTCAGACACTAATCTACATGGTCCTCATATGGCCTGACCAAGATTATGTCTGGACTTTAAAAGAGACTGTGACCTCTGAGTTTGTTTCGGTCTTTCTTCTCAGAGTAGTCAGATAGGAAACGTAAATCTAGTAAATCGTCATCTAGTTTTTTTTTTTTTTTTTTAATGTGGCATGTGAAAGTGAATGCAATATCCTATTTACAGAATAAACAATTTCATTATTGAAATTTTTCATTTTGAGTTACGGAACACTATAACAGATTTATTATCTTTTCATGCCGTAACGGCTGAACGGTATTCGATGAAAGGCGATATGGATAGGCCATGAATTGAGTTAGGACATAGGGTATTCTGAATCCCGGTTGCACGTTCCTGTGGGAGACTTTCCGACATCCTCGCTGGCGAAGCCGTGGGAAAAAGCTAGTTGGTTTATAAATTATACTTTAATACTTATTTAAGAGACTGATAATATAAAAATAGACGCACGTGTTATACTCCTGTTAATTTCGACATATTATGTAAGTACACCAATGATATTGCAGCATTTTCTCTAGGTTAAGCCCATTCGCTCGGGCATTTTAACGCGAAGTTTTTGACCGTCCTCTGGATTTTCAACTCTCAACGTCAAATCGAGCTGTGAAAATCCAACGGAAAGAATTTTTAGCACGTTGATAAATTGCATAGTAGGATTCAACAACTATGCAATTTCACGTCAACTCACGCCGCTAATCCGAGCGTTGAAAATCAAGTGTGCGGCAAGAAACGTCGCGTTAAAAAGAGGGTTCGTGCGAACGTAGGCTATGACTAGCAATAACAACAAAAGAACACACCTGTAAACCCTAACTAGGGCTATGGAAATGCGTCGATAGGTATACCTAGTACAGTACGACACAACTTAGATGTGAACATTTTCATTCATTAATTTACATTTTACGAATGTATATTGTTATATTATGATGACTTTACAAGTTATTGCGTTTTCGTAAAGATAATTTTCACCAAAAGCAGTCATAAAGGTGGGTGATTTCGAAAGCGCACTTAGTTCGGATGGTGATCGATTTTACGAATTTTGCTGATGGTACATCTAAGTTGTGTCGTAGGTCTGTACTGTACCTATGGTCTGTTCCAAAAGTATCTAATTAAATTAAATTAAACAAACTCAGTTCAAATATAACTATAAATATAAAATAATAAATATAACTATAAAATTCTTATGCAATGACGTGAGATATTGCGTAAGAATTTTATAGTTATATTTATAGTTATTTTCTTTTTTTTAGTTATTTATAGTTACCGTCATTGCGTAATGACTCACGTCTTTGCGTAGTAACAGTAGTAACACTTTAATTTGTATTTAGGTCTCAAATTAAAAAAAAAAAGTTTGTTTGATTAACGTTATTAAATTGTAATTGAAAAATTATAGGCGAAAATTGATGTTAGAAAATTAACCTCAATAGTCAAATGAAAAATATCTTTAAAAGGTGATTTGAAATAATCAAATCCAATTACTGAATTTGTAAGCGGCACTATACATTGCCATCCACAGGTACATTTTGTGATCAATTTTTTTACATTTGAATCGGTTATACTTATAACTTTCCGCCTCTGTACATTTCTATGCTTGAATTAATATAATTTTGGAACAGACGACATCAACATTATTTCTTCAGTTATGTTAAGGTAAGTCTCATTTAATTGAGGGCTAACCTATTGCCCTAAACCAGGCTACAGATAAGAAATCCAGATACCGGGCTGTTACTGAAAAATTCGCAGAGATGAAAATAGCCTGTTCACGACCTGGGGATCGGACCCACGACACAACACTCAGCAGTCGTATTTGCGACCACTAAAACAGTGAATCAGACTTAAACTAGCAATTAGCCTATAATTTTCCCACTGCCGGGACACTCACACAAGACTCCTCTCTGAGAAAAAAGCTGAAATCCACCACGCGGACACAAGGTTGGTGGATGTAACATACCTTCGATTTTTTGACCTTCAAACAATGTTTTCCTTCACTGTTTGAGAGCAGTGGTGATGAAATAAATAAAACAAAGTAAAGTGTCTGCCTAGGTTTGAACCTTCGACATCGTATACAAAACTCTCGGTAACTAGCGGCTGTTTTCACGGAGTCACCACTGCTCTCTGAAACTAGCAATAATAAAGTAAAAATGCTGAAGTTAAGTACCTACCGAAATCGTCTACATCTTGCAGCTGAACCATGTCCCAGTAAAGGCTGTCTTTCAGCATCCATTTCGTTTAGCTTTCTTCTTTTCTTGTCTTCTTTTTTGTTTCTGTCTTCAATCTTCCCTTTTTTAAATTACCAGCCAGTCATATTCTTCATCTGACAAAATTATTCGTAAAATCGAATATCTTTAGTCACAACACTAAACACTCAGAAAGTCCTTTCGAGTTAAAAAAAGAACTAATTTATTTTTCCACAATCACGACTTCTGCTAAGTAGGTAGTGTTAAAATATGTTCACATAACCTCACACTGGCTCAAACGAAACAACACTGATTGGGTTGAGTTAATTAGCAATAGTGTTAATTATAAGTTTGTTATTGTGTTAATTACGCGACCGCTTATCTTCTCGTCTCGTACAGGGATAGATACATACATGACCATTAACGTTCTTTGGAAAGCTAGGCTTGTATTATAGCGGGGTGGTAAGCGGAGCGGGGCGATAAAAATCCATTAAAGTCTGTATCTCTATAATTAAGACCATAGCGCCTTACTTAGCCTTAATATTTAATTTGTGTGTGAACCAAGAAGTCTTCCCGGATTTAATGAAATACACTAAGGTAATACCACTTTTCAAATCCGGGGTCAGTAAAGATACCAATAATTATAGACCCGTATCCGTGTTGCCAGTTTTCAGCAAGGTGTTTAAAAAGGTAATGCTTAATCAAATGCTCAATAATTTTAACACAAATAAAATCCTTCACTATCAACAGTATCACCAAAGGAAGTTGTACGACCGACGCCGGTGTTACCTTATTAAGACATATTTTTAACGCGTGGGCCCAAGACGCCATTGACCTCTCCAAGGCATTTGATTGCGTCGATCACGAAACCTTACTCTTGAACTTGAGCATTGCGGACTTGGAAAACTCGCGCTCAATTTAGTATAATTTTATTTAAATGATAGACAACAGCAACTTCAAATAAACGGTATCAATTCACTAGGTATAAAAGCAAAAATGGGTGTGCCATTAGGCTCGATTGGGTCTATTCCTCTTTTTAGTGTATATTAACGATATACTACATTTATTATAAAACAACCATAAACGGTGTTATTTCCTGATGATACTTCCTTAATTTTTAAGATAGACGTACTTCAAGTTTTGACGACGTTAATAACGCCCTACTGAAGGTCTAAAATTGGTACACTGCTAATATTTTATTGTATTAAATCGAAAAAAAACTAAGTGCATAAAATTTTCTTTACCAAATGTCAAAAGTACTGATTGTGGGATAGTATTGAATCAAGAGAAACTAGAATTTGTCGATAAAACTGTTTTCCTGGGGATCACGCTCGACTCAAGGCTACAATGGGGTCCTCATTTAACATCTCTTGCAGGACGGCTAAGTTCAGCAGCATAGGCTGTTAGAAAAATCCGTCAATTTACTGATGTAGATACCGTGAGGCTAGTCTATTTAAATATCTCATGAGAAGAGCGATCAGAGAAATATATTATCTCCGCAGGCGTGACTCTCTAACGGAACTGTTTAAGGATATTAACATCATGACGGTACCTTGTCAATATATCTATGAAAACACCATGTACGTAAGAAAAAAATTACATCTTTTTAGTAAAAGAGGTGACAAATATAATTATAGTACAAGAACCTTAATAGAGTCTACTAAGACTCATCTAGACTCTTTCATGGGGTACTGAATAAAATGTTACAATAAATTCCTCCCCACATACTTCAAATGAATGAGACGATATTCAAATCTTGTATAAAACGCACACTATGCAGGCAGGCATATTGTAAGTTGGGGGATTACATCACTGATAAAAATTCTTGGCTCAATACTGGTCTTGCGCCGGGTTCCGATACACAGCTTCGGCGGAGTTAAGTTCCAAAGAAGCATAATCGGGACACCGATCACTTGCCATTAGCGAATTCAGAAATTCCACGGGGCATGCATGGCATCATCTTCCTTCACATCAGTATTAATGGAAGTGTATAGTGTCACTTCACCCCCTACAATTTGCGTGGTTGATCGCTGCAGCTTGATCATTTTCGGCATTAAAATGGAAACACGCCCAAGAATTCTCTTGGTACGGTATTCGACTGTTGTCCCCGTGCACCAGACGAATCAGATCTTCTAAAGTGGGAACTACTCTACCAAGAGTCTCTGGTAGGGCCACCCGGCCGTTCCCCTCTGGTAGAGTGTCTTCACCAACTTTTTTAGAACATAGAAGAAAGAAAGAAAATACGTTTATTTGCGATCAACGTGACGCAAAGAAAAACAAAAATAAAACGAGAATAACAATTTGGGGGAAAATATGCGTCATATTCACGCAAAACGGCCATCGCTCAGCATAATGCTGCGACCCTATGCGAGACAGAGCCCCAACGCTGGTTCAGCGACAGCCGGCGTTGACGTGATGACGTCAACCGGAGAAAATATCGGAACATTCGAGAACATCGGAGAATTCTTGAGCACGTGAATTCCCGCCAAACTGAGCTCGTGTTGATGGTCAAGCGCAGTCTATGAACTCTCGACCATAGAGTCGACCTTTTCAACGAATCATTCACCTCGTCAGACAGAACTGAGACACGACCCATCATGTCTTGGTTCCTGCGGATGTCCTGCAGGGTTCTGTTTACAGCTTCCACTGCTTTCCTATTTGCCATAATGCATTCATCCCAACGCAGCGCAAACTCTAAGCACGCATCCCTTGTTACTGTTGCGTGACACCCCACAAACAGCGTTTCGTTGCTCTCTAAATCGATGGGAATCTTACCACCAAGAAGCAGTGTGGCAGCGATTCCAGAACATCTACACATAGATTTTAAAATCGCTAGGACAAATCTGCTCTCAAAATCTGTGTGTAAAGTCTAAAATTAAGCTAGTTTTTTGTGCTGGTCAAGGCCTCCCAGTCTTTCCAGACCAAGCAAGGAATGAATACCTATGTACTATATAAACAGCAGGTATAGTTAATTTATTTCAGGAAGTCCTGTCTTGTCGCCGTTGTGACGTTTATCATAAAGTTTAAATTGCAATAACTAACAGGACTTCATGAAATAGTTTAAGCAAACTGTAAAAGGCGAGCGGCAACGTTTTTCGGCCTTGATACCAATGATTAAAACATGGAAGTATTTAATATTTCATGAATATTTTGTTTTTGTGATATTGAACTACTTTACAATATGCTTTTAAAAGTAAATAGAACTAAAAATATTGTGATTTTTACATTGTTTATTCTATGACATGTAACCAAAAGAATCGTATTACAAAGTGAAAAAAAAATAAACAATAGTTGGGAATCGAACTTACAACCTCAGTTTTTCAAAGCAATCGTCTAACTGCTTAGTTATTTGCTTTGTTAAAAGTTAGCTAAAATAGCCATTCCTATATATTTCATGATTGACTGCTTAGTTCCATAGAGGTATACCGTGATGATAATCATTTAAAAAGTTAAATCGGGAACTATCTACAATATCTTAACCTTTAGGCAATTTGCGGAGAAAAATACAATCATAATGTAATATTACTCATCCCCCACAGCAAATAGCGTGATAGTTTATACCCTACAGTTTGACCAGACTTATAGGGAATATCTATGCAAAATTTTAATTGAATCAATCCAGTAGAATTTGCGTGATTCTGGAATGCACATACAAACAGACAAAAATTCAAAAAATATATATTTTCGGAATTAGCAATTACTTTTTTTCAAAAATATTCAATGTATACTGTTCTGAATTCGCTACGATTTTATTATATGTTTCGATTACATAGCATAGGTGTGAGTACTATGTACTAAAGAGCTACCATTTATCGGGCAATATGTCTTTCAGAGTGTCTGCTATACGAATCGATGAAGCGCTATGCGTCTTATCCCCCCTCTCCAAACTAGTGGGCGGTTTGTATTGTTGAATGATGTCCTTAGCTTCATTTTAGAAGATCATTGCCTTATTTATTTAATTATTTATTACTTTCAAGAAGACTTACAGACTAATTACAAATAATAGGTAACAACACAACATTATAAAGTTGCTAATAACAAGCCTCCACAATTTATAACATATCGATTACTTAAAGCCAAAGAATCAGTAATTAAACAATTAAAGTACAGACGCCAGCACATCAAGCCACTCCAATTCGCCAAACCCTCCAACCCCCAAAAGTATGGGGTTCAATGTTGATTGAACATTGATAATGTTAAAAATCCATTAAAGAAATTTGACAGACTGCAGCAACGCGATGTTTTGGTGTCTGTACATTGTGTACATAAGTAAGTAGGTTAGGTTAGTTTTATTTATGATGCCACTTAAGAGTTAAGTAAGTTACAGTTAAGAACCACTAGCTGGTGTATCATTCACAAAAAATGATTTGGCTAAGAGCGCCCTTGCTGTGTTAGAAGATACATCATTGAAACTCCGAGCGCTTCTTATAAGAAAAGCATTACGCCTATAATTAGCAGTGGCAGAAGGCACACCTAGAAGCGGCCTTTTACGTAATCCAATAGTGTTAGTGCCAAATGCTAACTTTGCTAATAGTTCATGGCAGTCAATCGAGCCATTCGCTGTGTGTATGTGTAGAAGTCCTCCGAAAAGTAGGTATAAACACGATCCTCAAACTCACATAATCTAACATGATTCTCTCGAAACTCCGGGCAGTATGTATCCAGGGTTTGCAAACATTTCTTGATGTTGGCTGGAGTTTTGCGATCCGCAGAATCCTTCTTGAAATTCCGCAGTTGCTGCTATAGAGCAGCAACTGCGGAATTTGCGGATTCTGCGGAGCCAATCCAGATCAGATCATTTAAGCCATAGGGCTTAAATGATCTGATCTAGATTGGCTAAAATGTCTTCCATGTTGGCACCCATGATTCTTGTTATGGATGAACCGATTCGCACCTATGATTTGGCATACAATCTACTAAGATGTAGAAAGCAGTCGTTGAGTTCCAGCAGACGGATGTTACTCTGTCCACAGGTCGTAGTCGCTAGAGCTAAACTTTCATGCCGACAGTTTATACATACTGTTAAGAACGCGAAATAGTCCCGCTTGTACGGAGGCTCGAAGGACCATAAAGATGTAGGATCTTTACACCTTTTTATAATGATAGTTTTGAGTGATACGCAAGAGTACGGAATCATAAGATTTATTGATAGATGATGTAATTAATTGGATGATAATGAGTACACGCGATTTGAATGCTACTTGTGTACTGAAGTATAGACTACGCGTAGCAAGTAAAGTGCTGACACAATGCTGTCAAATTAGTACGTGCTTACACTGTACATAACTACTATCGGGAAGTTACATTAATCATCAGTCCATTCTGACTAGTTCTTGTGAAAATATCCCAATCTGGGCGGGTTCTGGTGTTATTGGTGTTGACATTATGTTGTTCCTCCCAGGTTCGTACTCATTTAGACACTTTAACACTGCAATTCAGCCAGCTGGTATCATCGTAAGATGATGTCTGAACCTGACGTCCCGATGACGGTGATCGTTTGTCCACCGCGACCGAACTCAGCGGTTCAGTATGTTATGATAGACAAAACAAAAGACGGGCGAAGGGCGCGCGGCGCCGCCCGGTGTGACGACAGTGTGTGGATAAGATCAAACGTTTTTTGTATAGGCCCATCGGCCCGGCACAATCTCGGGCCGAGTTCTAGCGCCGCGCCGATCTACTCGAAACTTCGGCGGACGGGATGAAAAAAGAAAGAAAATACGTATATTTGTGGTAAATATAACGCAAAAACAAGAACACAAAAAAAAAACAAGTTTAGGGAAAATATGCGTCACATCCACGCAAAACGGCCATCGCTCAGCATAATGCTGCGATCCCATGCAAGACAGAGCAGTTTTCAGTGACAGCCGATGAAATAAAAATATGATATAAAAATAAAATAAATATACAATAATTAATTCTAAATGTATAAATAAAATATAATATTTAAAAATGGCATCATTCCGTTCAGTCGGCAATCGACTCGCGCCCCGCCGCCGGCTTAGAGTAATCGGGATGACGGCGCTTGGGTAACGGACGTGCGGTGGATACGCGGCTATAGTAGACGTATGTATCGCAACTTCGGCGCCGTCATATCATTCTCGGTGACGTCCCGATAACGGCTGCGGTGGACAAACACACTTACTGTGAGGAACTGATATGATAAAGTTGATCGTTTATTCGTCCAAAACATGATCAATTGCTCGTACAAGATATCCCGTTTGATAACTAATAAGCTGGGGAATAAAAACAGTTGATAAATAGATAGATTAAACTTTTCACACCAAATGCTCGATATTTTAATGTCAAATTATATAAATATCATGGAAATCAAAATGCAAATCAAACCTAAAGTACCTAAGTCATTATTACCCTGGGGTCTACCCGGACAATAGGTTTGTGGTGGCATCTACATCGCCATATGCGAACTACGCTTCACACTGACGTCACGGGAAATCCTGCATTGCGCAAGCAGAATTTACTTAAGAATGTCTCAGAGCAGCTTTTAGAGTTAGGAACTGATTTGATATTTGGCCACTCGACGAAGAGGATGGCCGAAGAATTGTTAGACAGTGGTGCGGAAAACATTTACTACTACGTTTTCTCATACCTTGGAGCCAGTCATGGGGATGAGCTGTCTTATTTATTTGACACGACGACGTCGAACCCGTTTGCAAATATAACAGAGGATGAGCAACTCCTGATTGATAACGCACCAGGAAAAATTCGGTAAACCAGGCTTTGGACGAAACACGGGTGAGTACGATACAGTCTCAGACCATTGGTCTGAGGATACAGTATAATTTTTCAGTTTTATTTTTGCAGTGAACTTTACTGACCAGTAACCTGTACTTTTTAATATAAGTCTGAAATAGCCTACAACCCTTCTTGAGCATCGGCGGTGATCAATGCTCGTGCCTTCTCTATATTACTTTGCACACACAACATAACATAATGCTGACCTTAGAGTCTTAGGACTGTATCCTAGTGTGTACGGCTAAATTTGCACCGTGAACATGAAGCCGTAATTAAATAATATCGTTCGCAAGCTAGTTATTTATTAGTGTCACTAAAAATTTTATACTTGGTCATCAGAAACCCAACTCCGGAACCATCAGAATCCTGCCATTCACATGGACCCCAATAACGAAAACCAGTCAGTCATACTTAGATATGGACTTTGATTTCACAGCCAGTAACAGACCTGACCATGGCAGACACGTTTTCCCTGTCAAGGAGTCGGTCAGTCAGAAAGACGAAGCTAGTCGCCCATTCCAAAGCGTGGCAGGTTCCTATGGAGAAGAATGGGCAAGAAACTCCATGGACACTCTTAAATCAAAATATTGGTTATACCTACTGCACATTCAAATCGCGTTGTTTGACCTTCGCGTACACCTAATCCGCAGATTGCTTCACTACATTTTAAGATAGGACTTTAATAACATTGAACATTGGTATCATTTTGTATAGCTGATTACCACAAGCAGGACCAAAGTGATATCGATCTTATAGATGCTGTTTTATCTTTTATCTTAACTCCTGCATTATCGCGTGTTAGGGAATACCAAAACCATTCAAGATTACCATGTATAAATATCAGTTTGATCTTACTCTGTTTAGTAATTTCACAAGGCTTGAACATGTGGTCAGTGGTAGTGTGGCTTTCAGTTTGTGGTTTAGTGCAAGGACTATCCAGAATAGACCCTCTTGTGTCTATCAAAGGAGGCCTGATTAGAGGACAGCAGTTTGGAGATGGGTACGCCAAATTCTTGGGTGTGCCTTATGCTGTGGTGGATGAGAATAATCCATTTGGGGTGGGTTGTGTTTAGAGATATATTCTATAAAGTGTACGCAGACGTAAATCTCAAAAAACGAAATGCTCCAACACTACGCCAATTTGAGCCGCTAACTACGATCACGTAACTACCCAATACTATTTTAAATCAACTATATTTGTTAGCAATTTTATTAGTTTTTCATATCAAAGCATAATCATTTAATATTACAGCCATCAGTACTACATCATGGTTTTGACGACATCTTTGAAGCATTCGAATCAAACGCGTGCCCTCAAATACACAGAGGTGTCGCTATGGGTACCTTCGACTGCCTCACCATGGACATCTACGTGCCCAGTATCGCTGACTCTTGACACCGCTTGCCAGTGATGGTATGGATACACGGCGGGGCATTCATTGGGGGCAGTGCCCAAGGAGAAGCAACCGAACCTATCACTCTGCTAAAAAATGACGTCATTATTGTAGCCATTAACTACAGACTTGGTATTTACGGTTTCATGTGTTTAGATACACCGGTAGTTCCTGGAAACCAAGGGCTTAAAGACCAAACATTAGCTCTAACATGGATTCAGGAAAACATTGCGGCTTTCGGAGGAGATGTTAACAAAATAACAATTTTTGGTGAAAGCGCTGGTGGCATGTCCGTGAATCTGCATTTATTTTCTTTGACGGCACGGTTGGCGCAGTGGTTAAGCGATTGACTGCTGCGCTGCGTGTCGTGGGTTCAATTCCCGCGCGGAACAAATATTTGTATGACCTACAATTAGTTGTTCCGGGTCTGGCTGTTTGTGTATGTGAGTTGAAATGTTTGTAAACGCACCCACGACACAGGAGAAATTCCTAGTGTGGGGCAACGTTTTTTTTAAAAAAAAAAAAAAAAAAAAAAAAATGGAAAGTTATTCAACCAAGCAATTATAGAAAGTGGACCAGCTTTAAGTTACTGGATGATGGTGGAATCTAATAACACAATACCTTTAACGCTCGCTGAAGAATTGGGCTTTATAACTTCAGATATAAATGAAGCTCTAAATTTTCTTTCTGCTGTTGATGCAAAATTTTATATCGGGCGGCCGATTACACGCCCATTAATCACCGGCTCAACCAGATCGACTAGTTCAACGAAGTGAGCACTAGGCTACTCGAAGATGCCGTATCATTTTTTATTAATAAAGTGATTCTTTTGTACCCATTAAGACAGTAGTTCCAAGCAGCAGATACCCTCTCTGGTTCAAGCACCCTCTGATAATAATTCTAAAGGAAAAAGCAAAGTACCACGCAAAATTGAAGAAATACGGAAACCTGTCCGATCAAGAGTTTTTTGTTTTGAAAGAAGTTGAAAGTGAAATGTTTAGCTGCTATATTACAAAAATTTAAGAAGACATATTTAAAACTCTTAAAGCGTTTTGGTCAAGTCAAAAAATCTAATTAATGCTTATCCTTCCTTACTTAAATATAGAAATAGCACTTCAAGTATAGGAGTGGACATCTGCAACATGTTTAGCGACTATTTCTGTTCTAATTTTCACAGTTCAGCTGGTAGTATCAACGGTGACGACGATCTTTCTAATGACTGCTCGCAGAGATCAAACATGCATTTAGGCGATATTGTCTCTGACATACGTACTCGTATGTCAGAAACAATATCATTATATTATCAATGTAAAATTTAGTCGAAGATAATGATAATCGCACACATGTAGATGTAATCTACACAGATTACAGCAAGTGTTTTGATCGCTTGGATCATCTTACACTTCTGCGTAAGCTATTGGCTATAGGTATCAGTGGAAATCTCTTCAGGTGGTTCTCATCTTATGTGGCCAACAGATGTCAAACTGGATTATTCTTAATGGATACACATCGAGAACTATGATTATTCCCTCAGGGATTCCACAGGGATCGCTTTTGGGACCCTTGTTACTCAACATCTTCATCAATGACGTCTCTTCATGTTTCAACTAACTCAACAATTCTTTTGTTTGTGGAAGACATGAAGATTCTAAGTGAAATCAGAACTTATGAAGATGCTGAACGTCTCCAACATGATCTGGACAGATTCCAAGAGTATTGTGTAGCCAACCGCTTGAATCTAAATGTCTCGAAATTTTATACATGTACCTTCACTCGTAAACCTAAACCTATTCTTTACGATTACAAACTAGCCAACACTTCAATATCCAAAGTTTATACGATTAGAGACTTAGGCGTCACTTTTGACTCGAAACTTCTATTTGACATACACATCGATAAATTATTAAAAAAGCTTCTAAAGCAATAGGTTTCATCTTAAGGATTTCAGCCGATTTAAAAAAAATCATAACACTCAGAATTCTTTATTGTTCTTTTGTCGCAGTCATCTCGAATACTACTCACCAATATGGAATACGATTTATAATATTTACATCAATCGCGTCGAAAGCATTTAAAATAAGTTCTTAAGGTACATTCAGTATAGATCCAAAACCTATTTTACCTAATTATTACAGCCGCTGCAGGAAGTTCCACATCGGAGAAAAATTGCCGACATGGTATTCCTGTTCAATTTGGCAAATGGTTCAACTGACTGTTCCGAACTGATGGGCAAAATTGGACTGCGTGTTCCATCCTTCAGCTTAAGGAATCATCAATCTTTGTATGTTCCTTCTGTGCGGTGCATCTATCGACAAAAGTCTTATATGATAAGAGCTAGCTATACAACTCAATGTGTCAGAGTGTTGATGATCTTGACTTATTCTCCACCAGTGTTCCTAAACTAAAACAAATACTATGTAAAACTTCTTTGAAGTTCACTAAAATCTGTTCAATGTTTTCTTAATTCTCTCCGATTGTTTACTTCTTATTTTATCTTGCCTGTCTACTGTTTCTTGTGCTACCCTTATAATGTCAGTGAAAACTTTTAATTGGCCTTCTTTTACTAACTGTCAACTATCTGTATCCTAGCTGTAAGTTTTCTTAAGAAATAAAATAAAATAATTCTATTATGTATTTTTGGGGCCATACCTAGCACACTTGCCGAAAAATGCGGTTTTATGAGAGGTAACATGAATGGTATTCGGACAACGGCGACGGAGCAGTTTTTGAAATAAATGAAGATTACAGCGGACAAACACTCCCATTTCATATATGTACATAGACGGTTGAGTGAGCAAACTAAGTTCCAAAAATAATGGTTTACAACTATCAATCGATTGTAATTTTGTAAACAATCGCAAGCATTTCTTCTGAGCTTTAAAAGCAATGTCTCTGTCAGTGGAGTTGCCCCAGAAAATGATTCCGTACCTAATGCCAGCAGCCACATAAGCATTGTAAGCTATTGTGTTTTATTTTTCTCGCCAGAAACCCGACTCCGTCGCCATCAGAACTCCTGCCATTCACATGGACCCCAATAACGAAAACCACTCAGACGTACCTAGATATGGACTTGGATTTCACACCTAGTAGCAGACCTGACCACGTCAGGATGGCATTCTGGGACTTGTTCTACAAACTTTATGGAAAGTACCAAAAATGGTATTTGTAAAAATGGTATATCCGGAAAGAGGACTGCACTTTATTTGTATTGAAGTCAATTCGAAATATAATTGTAATTAAAAACTTAAAACTGTAGGCTATTTGTAAAGTAAAGTTGGCAGAATCATCCAAGCGTTGATTTGTTTTTCTCCATCGACGTTATATTAATTTCTCATGACAAAGTATATTTTGTTTATGTGTATGTAACTTTGCATTTGACAAAATATCATAGGAATGAACGTTCATCTGTTCCTTTTATTTCATTTTTCAATCATTCGGTAGGCGAGTGAAAGCTGTGCCGAAATCTAATATTGTGGTTCACGTGTACATAAACTCACGTCTTCTTCCCATGGGGGTAGGCAGAAACTACAGAACGCCACCTGCTACGATCCTTACACACTCCTTTTGCGTCGTTTACGTTAATAACTCTGGTCATACGCGCACGCTGGTTGCGAGTACTACGGACCTGACCTTTCTGAAGAACATCACCAATAAGGTCAGTACCTATATGTCCTCCTATGGCGTCCTCTCCCGGTGTTTCCACTCACATTTGCTCATTGTTACTCGCCTTTCATTCATACAACATAACCAAACCACCCTTTTCAATTTATGTCTCTCCATCTTCTTTTAAATCACATCATTCCTCAGCCTATCATTCACTACGTAATGAATTCATTTTTCACTTTCGATTCATTTGCTGCTCAGTCTTTTTGCTTCGAATGAAATACCAAATAAACCAATAGTGAAGCGTCTGATATGCTAAAGCTATACTGCAGTAGGTTTAGCAGATATCACACGCTATACTTTTTGTTATGCTGCTATTTGTACTGCTTGGTGATGACTCTGCAAATAATTAATAAAATACCGTATTCATTTGGTTCTGATGCTGTTGACTTTTAAAAACAAATTATTGAACCGAAAACAAAACACTACACGAACGCGCGGACTAGACGTAACGGAAATTCGAACGATTTTTTAATTGAAAATAATATACTAATGTCGCAATTCGCATATGATAACATAACCTGTTTACCACGAAGGTTTGGCAGAGTTGTGCCTGTAGTACACCCACATTTCTATAGTTATGTTTAATCCCATGTAATAGGAGGCGAGCCTATTGCCATCCACCGGGCACAAATCCAGATTCCAGCCTGCTACTGAGAAATTGTTGACGAAAAACCCAAACACACTTTGGCTGTCCTGATAAAATGACCTGATACACTGCTGTCAGCCGTCGGGTCTGACTATCGACCTTTTTCTTCTTCTAAATATGAAAAAGTGTTTATCAAGCCAATAACTTATATTATGACATTCGTGAAGTGAGCTGTAATTCCACCCGATGCTAGAGATTAGAGACAATATCGACAGCTCACTTCAAGCTGACTTGTTTTTTTAACTGAAAAGACAGCTGTGCTGCTGGGGAGTTTGTTGTGCCACTTCTTCTTCCCAGCTAAAGCACTGGGAAGTGGTGTAGGGTGGGCGTTTTGGGGGACTGTCTTATGTAATTTTGACGTTCAAAAAGTGCTGATTCTCAGCCTAGTTTGAATAAATTACTCTTAAATTTTAATTTTCACAGAATTTAACATTTTAATTATAAATTTAATTATTTTTTAATTTTCACATTTTTACAAAATCCAAAGGCATCCATCCACCCACATAAATCCAAAGGCACCGTAACCCTTAAATTTCGCAGTGAAATTTTAATTGGCCCTTTGGTACTTTAATTCATGAGAGGATTAACTACACATGCCAACGAGGTTTGATAACCAATCTAAAGTTTTGGTTTTGGGTTTTAGAGGTCCTGTGACCTCTTATGCTGCAATATTTGATCAGATCCTCTATTTATTGGATTGTTACTTGAAAGGATCACCTAAAATCGGCTGTCTTAGTTTACTTAGGGTAGGATTAGACTAGACGGATAGAGCGCTTTGTATGTACTTTACCATACTCTATACGGAATGCCACCTGCTTCGACGTGCGTTAAAGGTTTTAAAATTAAATAAATAAAAATATTTTTTTATTTCTTCCTATTTGAATTACAAAAAATAATATAAATACTGCATGCAATCATAATTTAACATTCCAATCCGTAATATTTTTACACTCTCGCGCACGATCTCTCCATAGAGAAACACAGTTGTAAAAATTCCAAATATCTTTGCTGATTTAGGCTCCAAAAAATACTATCTGAAAAAGAGAAGTATCGTAGAAAATTTCGCAAATACAATAATCCTCGAGACAAGTTGAGCAACGATGTACTTAGAAGCTGTTGTCATACGATGACCAATCAAAACTACAGCGATTACAAACACCATATTGATACTGTAATAACAAAAGATCTTAAAGCATTTTGGCGATAACAAACGAAATAGTAAATCTGTTTTTTCAGCCATAATGCACATTGATAATGTAGTAGCTAACAATGGAACTGATGGCATCAACAGATGTCCATGAATCAATTGGAGTGCTAAGTAATATAAAATTTACATCACTACAAGTTCAGGCTAAAATTTTAAAAATAGATTCCTTGTCCAGATTCTACTCCACCAGTTTTTGTGAAATCATGTCGGAGAACACTGGCCATTTTCTCTCTTATTTAATCAGTCTTTAGAGTTGGGAATAATTCCCTAGGCCCGTATCGTGCCAGGCTGATTTCCATCCTATCTTGTTTTTCCAAGTTCTTTAAATTTCTCGTTTGCCCGATCATTACCGGTTACTTGGAGACTAAGCTTCTCGACTGTCAACACGGATTCCCAGTCGGGCGATCTACCGAGACTAATCTAGTCCGATATTTATCTGACATATCTGAACCGCTCGATGGTAAACACGAACTTAACGCGATATACACGGACTGACAGCAGCGCCTTCGACAAGGTGAACCACCCACTCATGGTTGCAAATCTCGAGCTTAGTGGTGACCACTGATCGCTGCTGAGGTGGTTCGCGTCTTATCTTATAAATCACTCTCGATTTGTTACTGTCAATGGATGTCTCTTACGAATTTCATGTACGCTCTGGAGTCCCACAAGGCTCCCACCTCTACCCAGTTTTGTTTTATTCGCTGATGACTTAAAGATTTATAGGAAGATTATGGGGCCTGCAAATACTAACTTCATTAAAAGCGACGATGCACTAAGTTTTAAGCCACACATCAACGACATTGTTAAAAAGTCGGCACAGGTGCTGGGTTTTGTAAAATGGATCATCTGGGGCTTCCAACTAACTAAGACCAGAATAGTTTGGAATCTATATAGCAAAGAGTAGAGAGAATAAAAAGAGCATTCACTTAACATCTAGCCTTTATATCCAGGAAAATTTGCCATCGCTGTGCTATGAGCAGCGCTTACACTTTTTTAATATAAAGACACTGCGAGACCGTTGCTGATTGCGTGATCTAATTTTCCTCTACAAAGTTGATAACGGATTTGTAAAATGTAACGATCATGTTGAGCGTATTTAATTTTATTAAATTCAGTCCCTTCAAAACCTCCCAGACATCCCATCACCAGGTTGTTTCATATCCCTTTCCGCAAATCCAATCTTGGTCTCAACGTTCCCTTGCTCCGAATGAGCAGAAATTACAACAGTTTTTGTAAATCGTCAGAAACCGACTTAATCGGTGTATCACTTAAAAAGTTTAGAAGATCAGTCTCTGAGGTACAGGAGTGCATAACTAACTAATCACTAAATATTTTTTGTAAACTCATGTTCACAGTTCATAATAAATCTTAGATATCACTCACACTCCATACCTTTTCACCTTCCGTTTGTGGTAACCATTTGTATAATTATATTAAGTAGATATAATGCTAATATCCATTTACTTAGAATTTTGTTTTATTTAATTACAATATTGTTTTGTGGTGAATGAAATGGTATACCTATAATAAAAGTACTGTTATGTATGCCACATAACAGTACTTTTATTATGCTATTGTTCTGTTTTAATGTTTATGTATATAGAGCTGTTGGCTGTTGGCTGGTGTACCAAATAAAAAAAAAATTGAGACATAGTCTCATTGATATCGACTAAGTTCTACTTCTGCTAGCCTAGACTACGTTGACCGCTTATTGTGGTCTAAAACCAACTGCCATTATTGTTTTAAAATATAAGACATCTCCTCAATTCCTTAAAAAACACCACATTCAGCCCACACTTTCGCAGAATAAGTTTATGGCTGTTTTTGTACAATTTCTCAATTGTTTTAAGGGTTCGATTGGGTATTGCCCCACTTATGATGTCCAGAAGAGGGACTAGCATTGAGAGTTGAGATGAGAAATTGGTTATGTGTAGAATTTGTTGAATTATTGCATTCGACCTATCCGCCAGTACTTATCCCCAGTTTGTGTCTTATTACATAGAGAATTTATTTGTTTCTTAGTGGCCCGAACCATGCGCCAATTTTAAAATAAAAATAATATTTTGGTATTAAATTGGATATTGGTATCAGTTGTTGCAACTAATTGCGTATCGAAGTGATATTGATCTTAAAAATGTTGTTTTTATCTTTTATCTTAATTCCCGCGATATCGCGTGTTAATACCAAACCGTAGAACCGAAATTACTCTGTAGGTATAAATACCAATTTGATCTTACTCTCTCCAGTAATGTCGAAAGGCTTACAGATGTGGTCAGTGGTAGGGTTCCTCTCAGTTTGTGGTTTAGTGCGAGGGCTATCCAGAACAGACCCTCTTGTGTCTACCAATGGAGGCCTGATTAGGGGACAGTGGTTTGGAGATGGGTACGCCAAGTTCTTGGGTGTGCCTTATGCGGTGGTGGATGAGAATAATCCATTTGGGGTAAGCTTTGTTTTTTTATATCTATCGTTACTAGAAATTTAAAAAAACTTCCAAATATTGGACTTTCTAAGACTTGGCATCACAGAGTTTAATTTTGCATATTGTACGATGAAACAAATTTCACAAAATATCTAATGCTCCAACGCTACGCCAATCGAGCCATCAACTCCAATGAATAACTACTTGACTCAATCATATTTAATATAAATTTATTAAGTATTTCATACCAACGCGAATAATCTTAAAATTTTACTTTACAGCCATCAGTACCACATCATGGCTTTGACGACATCTTCGAAGCATACGAATCAAAAGCGTGCCCTCAAGTAAGCAGAGGTGTCGCCATGGGTACCACTGACTGTCTTACCCTGGACATCTATCTACCAAGTAGCGCCGACTCTGTACATCCCTTGCCAGTGATGGTATGGATATACGGCGGGGCATGGATCGGGGGCATGGCAGAAAGACCAGCAAACGAACCTATATCTCTGCTAAAAAATGACGTCATTATTGTAGCCATTAACTATAGAGTTGGTATTTATGGATTCATGTGTTTAGATACACCAGAAGTACCCGGTAACCAAGGGCTTAAAGACCAAACATTAGCTCTTAGGTGGGTACAAGAAAACATTGCAGCTTTCGGAGGAGATAACAACAAAATTACTGTTTTTGGTCAAAGCGCTGGTGGTATGTCCACGAATCTACATTTATTTTCGTTAAATGAAAAGTTATTCAACCAAATAATTATACAAGGTGGACCAGCGTTAAGTTACTGGATGATGGTGGAATCTAATAACACAATACCTTTAACGCTTGCTGAAGAATTGGGCTTTAAAACTACAGATATAAATGAAGCTTTGGATTTTCTTGCAACTGTTGATCCACATTTAGTAGTTCAGAAAGCTTCTGACTTGAAAATTACTAGTGCTTCCGGCACTGATCAACCTCTTACCAAACCGTGCGTTGAGAAAACCTTTGAAGGAGTTGAAAATTTTATAACGGACCATCCTATGAATGTTAAATCTACTAAAGCTAGTGGGACTCCAATAATCATTGGTCACAACGTAAGAGAATTTGCTTTTCAGTACGCTAGTCAAGATGAGGAGTTTTTCGAAACATATGATATGAAAATTCTGTTTGAATTAGGATTCGATATGGATAACGATTTTGAAAACGCTTTGAATGCAGCAAGACACTTTTATGTTGGTGATGAAAAATTCAGTAAGAATGTCTCAGAGAATCTTGTAGAATTTGGAACTGACATAATATTTGGTCACCCATCACAAAGAATGGCCGAAAAACTGTTAGATAGTGGTGCGGATAACGTTTTCCGATTCGTTTTCTCATACCTTGGAGCAAGTCATGGACAGGAGTTGTCCTATTTATTTGATACAAACTCGTGGGAAAATGAGGATGAGCAACTCCAGATCGATAACGCACTAGTAAAAAGTCGGTTAACCACGCTTTGGACAAACTTTGCTAAGTATGGGTGAGTAAGAATTTATAGCTTCTACAAATTAAAAACAAGGTAAAAATTATGAAATTTCTCTTTATGGGGTCAATTTTCAATTTCGTTAAGAAACTCGTGTGCTAAATTTCATGCTTCTAGACTCAGCGATTTAGGCTGTGCGTTTTCTGTCAGATTGAATTTAAGATTTTTCTTATGTGTAATTATTTTTTATACAATTACAAAAGATGGCTTTGATTTTCATAGACTTGATGCCTAAACCACGTAGACCTGTTTACCTACGAGTTATAAATTGTGTTTTATTTTTCTCATCAGAAACCCGACTCCGGCGCCAACAGAACTCCTGCCATTCACATGGACCCCAATAACGAAAACCACTCAGTCATACTTAGATATGGACTTGGATTTTACACCCAGCAGCAGACCTGACCATGGCAGGATGGCATTCTGGGACTTATTCTACAAACTTTATGGAAAGTACCAAAAATGGTATCCGATTGAACCAACTCTTCCATGTAATAACGGTTCAAAACTAGAAAGAAATGTGTTCATAAGTATTGCTATACTATTTTTATATTGCTTGTTATAAATAATGACTTTTCTTAAATATTTGTGTTTGTTTTGGTTGTTGTAACCTCAGAAGCGCTACAAAATCGCAACAGTCTCGCTAGCATCCTGAACGCATTGTTCAACTCAAACTCAAAGCATTTTAATTGAACCAATTACGGACACTGTTGATTTGTCAAGGGATTGGTCAGTCAGAAAGATGAAGCTAGTTTCCCATTGCAAAGCGTAGCAGGTTAAATGGTATCTGTAAAAATGGTAAATCCCGAAAAAGGAATCCGCTTTATTTGTATTGAACTCAACTCAAAATGTCATTGTAAATAAAGACAGCTGAACTGTAGGATATTTTGTTAAGAACAATTGACAGAATCATCCCAGCGTTGATTCGTTTTTCATCGACATTACATTATTTGTCATCATGACAAAGTATATTTTGTTTATAGGTATATATAGCTTTGTATTTTATAAAATATTATTCTTCCTTTTGTCTTAAAGGAAAGACTTTTCTTCTTTTTGTCTTTATCTTTCTATTATATTATTGCAACTGCATTGTTTTATCTTTGAATAACCCTAAAAGATTTTGCGATGGGTTTCTGCATCATAACAGTTTATTATTTTATTTTATTTTTATTTATTATGGCACATCAACAACTTATTTACAAAAAAAACCTGAGAACTTAGTCTTATTATATAATTACTACAGAGAACTTGTTACTTAAAGGTGTGCACAGCACTTGCATAGCTTGACTAACTTTTTGCTTTAGCTTGCCTAAAATTTTATTTAACTAGGTAATTACAAATAAAAGATAATCATTAAATTAAATAAGTTAATAATAATAAAAAAGGTCTCTGGCATCTGTCAATGTCACTATGAAAAAAATTATGCTCTACATTTTTTTACATAAAAAAGACAATTTCACAGCCCAAATTCAATGAAATAAATATAAACAATAATACCAAATGCAAGAAAATACGATGAACCTTAAAAACAACGGACAATAAAAACAATATTATACAATGTGAGTACTTATGTAAATAATGCAGACAAGAGCCAGAGCACGACTACAGGCACACCCACCATCTCCGGACTTGTCGCTCAGCTCCGCCTCGCAGCCACCGGTACGCGCCTCAACCGTGAGCGCCGTGTCACCGGTCACTGCAGTTGCGTCGAGCTCGAGCGACGAGTTTTTCTCCCCACCGTCGTCACCTACACCACCACAGCGGCGAGGAAGAGGACGGCCACCAGCGGGCTTGGGACCTCGAGGCCAACAGGCCCCGAACAGGGTCCCCGCTGCCGGTGGAAATGTGTCGCGCATGCGACGGACCCAGTCCATGAATGAAAACGTGATGCGCGCCTATTATGGGGCTACTGAGGGAGGAATTAACCTTACAGCGTACCGAGGTCGGATGCTCTCTCTGTTTCAGGTGCTTGAACCTGCCGTCAATGTCTCCGCCCAACGATTGTCGGATCAGGTGCGCGTCATTCAAAATAATCGTAGATTGGATAACGCTACACTTGATCGGCTACGCTCGGAAATGCAGAGTAGCTCTGCTGATGGAGGATGCGATCCGTGAGTACCGGTTCACATCACCTGACCTTAGACCACAGCTACCCCGTTTACCCATGAATAAAAGAAACAGATTACTGGTGTGTGCCCTGGATGCGCTGTTACCAAATTTTATCGAAAGCAGCGCAGACCTTTGTGATACACACTCAACCTTGTACTGCACGGCTGTTGCGGCATGTCGTATAGCTCGTGTCAAATTTCCAAACACTGACCGAGCTATACGGCCGAAACCTGTCGCGCCAGCCTGGCAGTGCAGGATTGAGCGTCGTATTAATGAGGCCAGGGTACTCATTGGGAAGCTTATCTGCTTCAGGGAGGGCAACACACGCCCAAGGGTGATGCGCTTTGTGAGACGGGCGTTCTCAGGAACTAGTATTAGTCCTCGAGAATATGTTTCCTGTGTCACAGAGCGCATCGACTTCCTGAAGCAGAAAGTTTATGCATGGGCAAACCGTATCCGTCGGTATAGGCGAAGAGTGGATCGGTACACTCAGAACCGCATGTTCCAGAGCGATGAAAGGTGGGTATATAGAGCATGGGAGCGGCCCATTCTCAATCAAGGTGTGACTGGCGCGCGCCCGCCAGATAATGATGCCATGAGTGCTTTTTGGCGAAGCATTTGGTCGGTGCCCGTCAGTCACACTGAAGGTGATTGGATGCGTGTCGTTGAGCGGGCGTGTGATTTAATACCAGACATGGAGGCTATTCGCATTAGTCCTCTGGATGTGGCCCGTGCAGTCCGTCCGTTGCCTAACTGGAAATCTCCAGGACCGGACGGACTGCATAATTTCTGGATTAAATGGCTACAAAGGTCACACGCCTGCTAAGCCTCGCAATTCCAGTCATCTGTAGAGACTGGGTCACTACCACTATTCTTCACGACAGGAGTTATCCACCTGCTCCATAAATCGGGTAGTACTGCGGATCCCAAAAACTATAGACCGATAACATGTTCACCGACGGTCTACAAAGTTCTTACATCCATTCTTAGAACAAAAAATGCACAACATATTTATAGCAATTCAATTATGTCTGTGTCTCAGAATGGAAGTAAGAATGGGTCCCGCGGTACTAAGGAGCTGCTCCTTATAGACATGACCATAAGCCAACAGGTCCGTAGAACCCGGAAGGATTTGTCGACATGTTGGATAGACTATAAGAAGGCCTATGAGTCGGTGCCACATACATGGCTCATTAGGGTGCTAGAATTGTACAAAATAGACGTAACTCTACGCACCTTCTTGATGTCGTGTATGGGGCAGTGGAGGACGGTCCTTCTCTATCCAGGATGTCGACAGATCCGGGAGATCAATGAACCGATCAGGATTGAACGGGGAATATTCCAGGGCGATAGTTTGAGTCCGCTTTGGTTTTGCTTAGCCTTGAATCCTCTAAAGAGGTGGTCAGGTGATATCTCACCTCCTTTACATGGATGACTTGAAACTCTTTGCTCCCAACAAATTGCGACTGTTGGAGCTACTGAAAGTAACAGAAACGTTCAGTAGCGCCATCAGGATGGAATTTGGTGTAGACAAATGTGCAGTCATGCATGTAAAGCGAGGGGGGATTATGGAATCCGTGGGAACCCAACTCTCGGATTCCATATACCTTAGATCCCTTTCCTCAACCGAAACCTACAAGTATTTGGGTATGTCGGAAGCATTAGGCATCAATGTTGCCGACATGAAACAATCGTTGAGGGAGCGCTTCTTTGGCCGCCTGAATAAAGTGTTAAATAGTCTTTTATCAGGCGGAAACAAGGTGCGTGCCTTCAATGGTTGGGTCATGCCGGTTTTGATGTATTCTTTTGGCATACTCAAATGGACTCAGACGGAACTTGACGCTCTGGATAGGAAGGTCCGTACATTGTTGACGGCAAATCGAATGCATCATCCACGTCAGTGATGAGACTGTACATCCCGCGGAAGTGTGGGGTCGAGGTTTCTTAAATGCTAAAACCCTCCACAACCGCGAGATCTGCAGTCTCAGGGAATATTTCCTTCAAAATGACGTGGGGATGCACCGAGATGTGGTCGCAGTGGACAAAGGCTTCACCCTGCTCTCCTTGGCGAAAGAGAACTGGCGCAAACCTGCAGTACTTGATACTAACGATCGTAAGGAAGTATGGCAAGGCAAAGAGCTTCACGGACGCTTTTTCCGGGCCCTACATGGGCCTGATGTTGACTTTTTAGCGTCTGTATCCTGACTTCGTTTCGGCGACCTCTGCGGGGAAACCGAAGGTTTTGTCTGTGCGATTATGGATGAAGTTATCATGAGGAATAATTATCGGAAATACATTGTCAAGGATGGTACGGTTGACATCTGTCGGGCATGCCACCGTCCCGGTGAATCAATCCGACATATTGTTTCCGGTTGTTCTCGTCTTGCTAACGGCGAGTATTTGCACAGACACAATCTAGTGGCTAGGATTATCCACCAGCAACTTGCCATGCAGTACAACCTTGTGGAGTCCGAAGTACCATACTACAGGTATGTGCCCGACCCAGTTTCTCGAGAATGGTCACGCCACATTGTACTGGGATCGATCTATTATCACTGACAGGACTATTGTAGCCAATAAGCCTGATATTGTGGTAATAGATCGACGAGAGTGCCGTGCAATGATTGTTGATATCGCTGTCCCTCATGACGAGAATCTCGTGAAAGCTGAGAACGATAAAAAAATCAAGTATCTTGACTTAGCACACGAGGTTGTCGACATGTGGGACGTGGACTCTGCAATCATTGTACCGATAATCGTTTCGGTTAATGGCCTAATAGCGGAGAGCCTCGATCAACACCTCAGGAGGCTCTCATTGCGCGGCTGGGTCAAGGGCTTGATTCAGAAAGCAGTACTTCTGGACACGGCACGCATAGTGAGGAGGTTCCTTTCTCTAGAGCCCTGACCACCGGCAGCTTGGACCCTGTTCCTGATGCCGATGGGCCACTATTTTTTATATTTTTAAATGTTTTTTTTTTGTATTTTTTATAAAAATATTTAAAAATGTAAACAATATGTACCTATTAAAAATAAAATAAAGAAATCAAATAAATTAATAATAATAAATTCAAATGAATCAATAATCATACAGCTATATGAATGAAATAAAATTAAATAATTTCACTAATTTAAAAGTTTAAGTTGTAACAATAATAAAATATAATATAGAACAACAAGTTAATGATGGAATTCAAACAAGAAGTTGCCGTAAAAGATGATTGCGATATTGTGCTGGGTGCTGGAGAAGATGTCAATGCTATTGTTGTGAGAATGGCTTTCATTGTATGTCCTCATCAAACGGTTCAATGGCGCTGATCGCCCGAGGTTGGTTCGAGCTGTAAACGGTGCAAACACATCTAATTTGCGGTTGGGTTGACTACAACGGGGAACAGATACATTTATGTCTTCCAGAAGTTTTGGAACATGAATCAGTCCATTGACAATTATGAAGAGCATAATTTTTCTTAGATTTTCGAGGGTTGAATTAATTTAATATTTCAGGGTAATTAGTTGTGTTGGGGCAGCTGTTCGATTTATAACGCAGGTACCTAGTAAAACTTTTTTGAATGCGTTCGACTCGATCGATATGGACTTAATAGGTAGGGTTGCATATTCCAGTACAATTTTGACGAGGGTGAAGTAGAGAACTACCTTAAAGTCGTGACAGATACGCGTATTATTACATTAATCACCAGTCCGTTCTGTACTAGTGCCTGTGAAAATGTCCCAATCTGTGTGGTTTCTGGTATTATTGGTCGTCGATATGTGGTTCCTGTCATGTTCGTACTCTGTCGTACCGTATCGTAGGATCTTTGAATAAGACAAGAAATACTAGGGAGTGCCATCGATAAATCCCTTTGGGGCATTCATTATGATCAGATATAATATTAGTTTATTGATGAAACTGGCGCATGACCGAAGAGGGTAAGATTGAAAAAGAATAGGCTAGGCCCAGTAGTTGGAAGTACAATTATTTTTTTCAGACCGTTATGTACCTATGTGAAACTGTGAGTTGAAATACAATCTCGAGTCAAGATTGGCAACTCGAGATCTCACGTGCTAATTCTAGTGTAGAGATTGGCCATTCGAAATCTCGTCCAGTAATAAGGCGATATCTCATTTTTAAGATTTTCGAGATCGAAATTTCGCATACGATTTGATATAGTGCGGTTTTTTTATCGAAAATACTTAAACTTAATTAAAATGAAAACTACATCTAATTAGGGCAATCGTGTTTAATTTGTTAATTAAACTAGGTACATAACGCGACAAATCAGCACAGATACATGATGCATACTATTAATCCATTAATTACTTATATAGATAGATAAACCATTCATTTACTGCACACAAAAGACAGAGCACAACGCAGAAACGCATAATTAAACATAATACATTAGGTAGATACACGATTATAAAGTAAAATCAAGGTGCCAAGTTAAGGCGATCGGTGGCGGGGATCTCTCGCGTCCGGCCCTGGTCCAGGCCATGGTACGGAGCGAGAGGGCATGAGAGGCCGTCACCTCCTTCTGTGAAGCAGTAGGCTGTAGGTGGCTCGCGAAGGAGGAGGCAGAACGCGTGAGGGAGAGGCAAATTTCACGCCATCACGCCCCTAGCCACCGCAGGAGACGCCCTTGCCGTCGGGAATCGCAGGCCGAGATCCGGCCACCGTAGGCGCGGGCTTGCGGACAGTGAGCAATGGGTAGCTCGCCGTCCGATAAGGACCAGGCCCGGGTCGACGGCGCGTTGTGTTCCACGCGCGCCTCAAAGAGATGTCAGCAAGTGAAGGGGTCCGATGCCTGCCGGGGTTGTGGAAAAGTCCGAAAGGGATACCGTGGCCCCTGGCAACATACAGGAAACTGAAGGAGCACGGGTGGGTTTTATTCAGTAAGAGTCTGACACGCCCTTCTGCTCCACCCAGAGCGGGAGGCGGGAGAACTTATGTGATAATTTCCCACTCAAAAAAAAAAGGTGCTAATTTAAACACAAAAAAAAACTGAGATAAACCTATTATATTGCAAAAGGCTGGCATGGAAGAACACAATCTTGTTCGAGATCGAGATTGCATTCCCTGATTGTGAGGACGTGAGGTACTTATATGATCAATTGCTCATTACAAACAATCCCATTTGATAAACGCTAAGCTGGCAAGTAAAAATTGTTGATAAAATAAAATTTTCGCACCACCTGCTCGAAAACGTCAAATTATTATCTCATGCAAACCAATGTGCAAACCTTACCTAAAACACCTAAGTCAATATAACCCCGGAGTCTAGCCCGACAATAAATTGTACTGAATTTTATGAATCCCTGCTGTTCAATATGACATTTTTATTTATTCATTCTTATGCACCTAAATACAATATACAATCAAACACTTATTTAAAAAAAAAATATACACACGTATTTACATGATTTAAAAACTAACAGACAAAATAATAATAATATACAGGGTGACTTGTAATTTGACGTATTCCTTCTAGGACGTGATAGTGTGACCCATTTGCAACAATTAAGCACCCCATAAACCCTAGGCACAGATTGACGGGAGTCGAGAAAACAATAGTATGTTTTAGAAAATTTCGTTACATCGAAAGGTTTATTAAAGTATTAGGTACCCAACATAATGCAGGCCATTCAATTCGTGAGTTTAGAGAAAAGTGATATTTAGTGACGAATCCTGGGTAATTTCCAAAAATACAAAACAAAAAGGGTTTTCTCGAATACCATCAATTTTTGCCTAGGGTTGGTTTATGGGGTGCCTAATCGTTGCAAATGGGCCACACTATCACGTCCCAGAAGGAATACGTCAAATTACAAGACACCCTGTATAGATAATACAAGTATATAGAAAGGGGGGCGGGGGGGAAATAATGATAGGGCATCAAATAATTCGTCCGCATCGCTGTCAACAGGAAAAGTGCCCAAAAGGCTGATAGCATTGCCACGTTGTATGGCAATGCTGATTCTTTGGCCAAAGAATCAGCATTGCCATACCGTTTGGCGATGTCTTGAAAAACTAAGTGCCACTCGGACCCCATGACCCTAGTGTTTCAACCCCAAACAGCTCAAACATATAAGTCTCAATAAGATTGAAGTATTTGCGCCGTTTGAGGTTTTCCGTACCTGCAGCAGTAGCTCCAGGACAGCCCGCCGTGCTAGGAAGATAGGATGGCGCAAGCGTGTCGACACACGTTGCATCCCACACCAAAGGTCTACCTACCTTCCAAGGCATTATGGTCATTCCATCTGAAATTCATTCTGTCAAAATATCGGTTATACCTAGTGCACACTCAAGGTATTGTCTAACCTTTGCGTACACCTAACTATAATAATAATGAACTTTATTGACATAAAAATATTACAACCGTACATGTGAAGCCCTTGACTTCCGTGTTAGGCAAACCTGTGTTACAGGAGTCGGTGTCCTCCGCCTTACATCAATACACATTTCAATTTTTATGTATTTGTGTTGTTATTTTTACAAATAATAAGTAACACAGTAGGTATTGAAACAGTAAAACTAACAATTAAAAAGAAACGTGATTACGCGTGTGTGTGGGTGTGTGTGTGTGTATGGATGTGTGTATTTGTGTATGTGTGATGGTGAGAGAACGCATGTGAGTGTACATGAGTGTGTGTGTGAGTATCTTACTAACTCGCAGACTGTTCCACTACATTTTCAAATGTGACTTCAATAATGTTGAGCATTGGTATCAGGTTAACTGATTAACACATGCTGTATCAAAGTGATATTGATCTTTAAGATGCTGTTTTATCTTTTATCTTAACTCCCGCGATACCGCATGTTAGGAAATACCAAACCTTTCGAGATTAGTCTGTATAAATAGCGATTTGACCTCTCTCTACCACAAGGCTTGAACATGTGGTCGGTGGTAGTGTTGCTCTCAGTTTGTGGTTTAGTGCAAGGGCTATCCAGAATAGACCCTCTTGTGTCTACCAATGGAGGCCTGATTAGGGGACAGCAGTTTGGAGATGGGTACGCCAAATTCTTGGGTGTGCCTTATGCGATGGTGGATGAGAATAATCCATTTGGGGTAAGCTTTTGTTTTTAGGATTCCGTACCCGAAGTTTGCCAAACGGAACCCTATTACTAAGCCTCCGGTGTCCGCCTCTCTGTCAGTCAGCGAGCTGTATCTCATGAACCGTAATAGGTAGACAGTTGAAAATTTCACAGATTATGCATTTCTATTGCCGCTATATCAACAAAAATAAAAAATAAATTAAATTTAAGGGTCTCTCTAAACTTTTGATTTTCAAAATATAAATTCTAACCCTGGAATGTGGGGTGTCATTGACTTAGAGCTAATCAAGTGGAGAACAATTTTTTTTTTTTACTTCAAAATTCAAAAAAATCAAAAGCCATTTATTCAAACTAGGCTGATTATGAGCACTTTTCGAACGTCAATGTTACATAAGACAGTCCCCCAAAACACCCACCCTTCACAACTTCCTAGTGCTTTAGCTGGGAAGCAGCACAGTTGTCTGTTCAGTTAGAAAATATTGATTCTATGTATATAATAGTATGCAAAACAATTTACATAATTTAAAATATAAATTAATAGCCATATGTCAGCTAGCACATGCCAATATACCAACCAAAAACATCGAGAACCATACTCAGGCAGAATAAAAAAATAAAGACTAAACGTACACAATATCTAAATAAAAGCCTCCAGGCATAAAGTGCGTGCCCGCTTACATACAGCTATATATAGCTGTATCTGGAAGCTATAATTGATAAACTAGGACCATCGAGGTAAAATAAATAAACAGTTAATTACTAATAACAATAACATAACCATGATCAGCAAGATGACCAGTCACCACAAGCAGCACCCGTTCACGAGCATAACGCAAAGATCAGCCATTACCCCCCTTGCCATATTTGAGGGAACGGGGCAACCCGACCCCCGACGCTACCGCAAGCAGTGACATCTAAGCGAGCATGACGAGCTTGCTGCCGGTTGCTCAGGCAAAAAATAACAAGATCAATTGTCATAAAAAAACATTGTAATGAGTAGATTTTGTCAACAATAAATTAAAATAAATTGACTTATAAAGTCAAAATTATAAACAATTATATAAACTCATATAACCTGTCAGTAGGTAAGCTGTTTCTGGAGAAAGAACATTTAAACATTGTTTTAAGTTAATCACAGCGACCAACTATTCTTATCATTTAAGTAGTCGTTGATAGAATAGTATGCCTTTGAACAAAGGTTGGACTTTACTTTAGTTTTAAACGCATTAAAAGGCAAATCTAGCAAAGAAGAGGGTAGCTTGTTATAAAAGGTTACACCAAGCCCAACAAATGAGTTAAGAACCTTATGAAGCCGGTGAAAGGGAGCTCGTAGTTTCTCCTTATGTCTAGTGTTAACATTGTGAATATCACTGTTTTTAGATATAAGTGTATATTTTGCCTTATATATACTCGTAAGATGTTGGCAAAGATTAATTGTGATGCCACTGTGAGGATACCAATATCTTTGAAAAAATCTCTTAGAGAGCAAAAGTGATGAAAGAGGGAGCCGTAAAAGTTATCAGTTTTAGACCATTTTTATACGAGCTTTAAGTTAGGAATTTGAAACTTCAGTCGGTGTCAGTTTTCGCGTCAATGTCCCTGCACCCTGTAGGTATGTAATCAACAAATAATAGAAACGCCAATTCATAAGGTATTTATTTAAAATATGGGTGATTTTCTGCAACTGCAAAAATAACTTTGTAATTCATAATATCATTATGAAATACAAATTTATCTTTGCGATTGAATAATATTCATCGTTTAATTTATTTTCATTTATTTGCTAAATATAGTACGGTGGTACGAAACCCTTCGTGTACGGCCGATTTTATTTTTATTTCTATTGATGTTAGGAACACAAAAAAACTGGCCTAACAGAGCTTTATTCTGTATAATTTGTGCAGATGTTAAGCCGAAAATAAAATAATGCTCAAAACTATGCCAATTGAGCTGCTAAGTACCTACCATTAAAAACTACTCAATACTTTTTTGACACGATTAAATTTAATATAAATTTTATTAGCCTTTCACACCAAAGCGAATAATCATTACATTTTATTTTATACAGCCATCAGTACCACATCATGGCTTTGACGACATCTTTGAAGCATATGAATCAAACACGTGCCCTCAAATACACGGCGGTATCGCCATTGGTACCATCGACTGCCTCACCATGGACATCTACGTGCCCAGTATCGCTGACTCTCGACACCGCTTGCCAGTGATGGTATGGATACACGGCGGGGCATTCATTGAGGGCAGTTCCCAAGGAGAAGCAACCGAACCTATCACTCTGCTAAAAAACGACGTCATTATTGTAGCCATTAACTACAGACTTGGTATTTATGGTTTCATGTGTTTAGATACGCCGGAAGTACCTGGAAACCAAGGGCTTAAAGACCAAACATTAGCTCTAAGGTGGATTCAAGAAAACATTGCAGCTTTTGGTGGCGATGTTAACAAAATTACTATTTTTGGTGAAAGCGCTGGTGCCATGTCCGTGAATCTACATTTATTTTCGTTAAATGAAAAGTTATTCAACCAAGCAATTATAGAAAGTGGACCAGCTTTAAGTTACTGGATGATGGTGGAATCTAATAACACAATACCTTTAACACTCGCTGAAGAATTGGGCTTTATAACTTCAGATATAAATGAAGCTCTGAATTTTCTTTCTACTGTTGATGCACGTTTATTAGTGCAGATAGCTTCTGACTTGAAAATTACTAGTGCTTCCGGCACTGATCAACCTCTTACCAAACCGTGCGTTGAGAAAACCTTTGAAGGAGTTGAAAATTTTATAACGGACCATCCTATGAATGTTAAATCTACTAAAGCTAGTGGGACTCCAATAATCATTGGTCACAACGTAAGAGAATTTGCTTTTCAGTACGCTCATCAAGATGAGAAGTTTTTCGAAGCATACGATATGAGAACTCTGTTTGAATTAGGATTCGATATGGATAACGATTTTGAAGACGCTTTGAATGCAGTAAGACATTTTTACTTTGGTGACGAAAAAATCAATAAGAATGTCTCAGAGCAGCTTGTAGACTTTGGAACTGATATAATATTTGGCCACTCGACACAGAGAATGGCCGAAAAACTGTTAGATAGTGGTGCGAAAAACGTTTACCGCTTCGTTTTCTCATACCTTGGAGCAACTCATGGAGATGAGTTACATTATTTATTTGATTCGATTTCGTGGGCAGATATAACAGAGGAAGAGCAACAATTTATTGATGAATCACTAGTAAAGAGTCGGTTAACTACGCTTTGGACAAACTTTGCTAAATATGGGTGAGTAAGAATTTATAGCCAAAACAAGTCATGAGCCCTATAGGATTGCCCATCGGCAAAAATTACGAAAAATCATCCTCTATTTGACTCCTTAAGGGTACGAATTTTCAAATCACCTTTCTTATCGCTATCACTTTCGTTATATACAACGTGTTCATTTTGATATCCCATTACTCTAGGGTATTTTTTTGTTTTTGTTTGTTTTAAAAACGTTGCCCCACACTAGGAATTTCTCCTGTGTCGTGGGTGCGTTTACAAATATTTAAACTCACATACACAAACAGCCAGACCCGGAACAACTAATTGTAGGTCATACAAATATTTGTTCCGTGCGGGAATCGAACCCGCGACACGCAGCGCAGCAGTCAATCGCTTAACCACTGCGCCAACCGTGCCGTCGTATTAATGAGACCATGTCAAAGAATCAACTAGCATATATTTATTTATTTATTTATTTAATACTTCAAGCACAGAAATGTACAGAGGCGGACTTAATGCCACAGGCATTTTCTACCAGTCAACCTTATATACATTATTTTTCAATTTTTTTAAGATACCTCACCACTAGACTCTCGATGTGTGTATCTAAGTTTCATTGATAAATAAGTACGAGTAAATCATTTTCATTCAAACCAATCATTCATTATTTAAAGCTAAGAAAATGCGACGTTGTCATATTTTATTTTTATGAACAAAACAAAAATAGTCTGAAAACAATGATTTTTTACCTTTCACCTTACATAATAAATAATTTACGGGATTATTTGAAAAAAAAAAGAAAAAAAAATTGACATAATTATGCCAGTTGATTCTTTGATATGGTCTACCCTACCCTAGAGTTATGGAATATAAAAAAACACCTTGTATATAAAAAAACTCTTGTGCAAAGTTTAATGCTACTGACCCAGGGATTTATGCTGCGCGTTGTCTATTAGAATGAATTTAAGATTTTTATTAAGTAGATTTCAATTTTATAACGTACAATAGATGACTTTGATTTTCATTGACTTTATGCCTGAACCACGTAGACCTGTTTACCCACGAGTCATCAATTGTGTTTTATTTTTCTCATCAGAAACCCGACTCCGGCGCCATCAGAACTCCTGCCATTCACATGGACCCCAATAACGAAGACCACTCAGTCATACTTAAATATGGACCTGGATTTCACACTCAGCAGCAGACCTGACCACGTCAGGATGTCATTCTGGAACTTGTTCTACAAGCTTTATGGAAAGTACCAAAAATGGTATCTGTAAAAATGGTAATCCAGAAAGAGCAATGAACTTTATTTGTATTGAAGTCAATTCAAAATGTTATTGTAAATAAAGACTGTAGGATAGAATATGTATTCATGAAGGTGTTCCAAAGAGCTTGGAGACGTCTCGCGGCCGCTGAGGCACTGTTACACTTTTGATACCAACCAAGCGTGGACAATATTGTTGCGGCGCTCGTACGCTAAAACTACACATTTAACTACAAAAAGTTCAGTCATAAATTGAAGGAAACTTTTTCTCGTTTAATTTATTTTGTAACTATTTTCATCGTAAAATGAGTCTGTAAGGAGATAATAAAATTATTGTCAAAAAACTTTTCGTTTTGGGGCGCCATGTTCCAACCCTCGTTTTTAGTACTTAATGACTGTATTAATAGGAATCGTGTATATAATAATAATATTTAAAGTCTTTTGTGAAAATACATTCAATCGTTTGGATGGTATTATCCGAAAGAATCATACATAACATTAAATAAATGTGTATTTTATCCCCACAAATTATATTCTTATACTATTTAGTTGACAGGCATTTTTCCAAAATGTAAATAATTTATGGGAGATCAGCAGTGCTATTCTATAAAAATGTCACGGTGAAAACTTAGGTGAAGTGAGTTGTCAATATTGTCCATCCCTAGTATCAGTGGAATGACAGAAAGAAAGAAAGAAAGAAAATACGTTTATTTGCGGTAAATATGACGCAAAGAGAAAAAAAACAAAAAAAAAAACACAAATCATCTCACGGTGAAAACTTAGGTGAAGTGAGCTTGAAGTGAGCTGTCATTCAACCTGCTGCTAGGGACTGACAGCTCACTCCGAGCTCACTTCACCTAAGTTTTCACGGTGAGATGGTTACAGAATAGCACTACTGTAGTGAGCTCGGAGTGAGCTGTCAGTCCCTAGCAGCAGGTGGAATGACAGCTCACTTCAAGCTCACTTCACCTAAGTTTTCACCGTGAGATGATTACAGAATAGACCGGCTGGAGTCTAAACTAAGTATAGGCCTATATTTTAGAACTCCAGGCCGTAATGTGCCACTGCTGGGCGAGGGACTCCTTTTCCTTTTTCCCCCTCATCATAACATCATTGGCAGCAGTAAGTGCTAATCAACAACTTTCTACCATTAACAGTTGGTTCAACCACATCTGTTCCACATCAGACTGCTCTTAGTGTGGCCGTACGCACGCCATAACTCCCGTTTTAATGTAAAACGCTCCACCTCCATAAGCTATTCGGAATGCCTACATTCCTACATTCTGATCGTGGGACATCGTTCTTATCATCTAAAGTCAAGCAGTTTCTACACACTCCCGGTATGCAACAAGCCGAACAACGCCGTATATTTATTTATTTACCTCTCTTACATCTTTACAGATCCTCGACCTAATACGATAGTGTGGCTATAACTATTATTATCTAATATTATTTATATATTTACCGATACATTACAACGAAATAAGTACATTATGAATCTACTACTTAAACAGCACACACAAATAAACTTGTACCAACTTACCTATCAAAAAAGTACCTACTTAATTAGCTATCTAAGTTACTAAACATAGGTATAATATATAATAGTGGTATAATCCCCGAGGGAACGGACAAGTAGAGCGCCTTAACTCATCTTTGGAAAACTATCCAATTGGCCTTTCGATCAAGAAACCTACCTATAGAGGATTGGGAAAGGTCTTTGAACCGGCTCTACACTATACGCTCCCTATTCTGCAGTCACTAACTGTTCGTCGCACGAGACGATGTTTACACACACTAGGAGGTCACCAAATGGTGAGTCTATACCTTCTGATGCGGCTGCCGGGGTTGCGGGAAAGTTCGAAAGGGATACCGTGGCCCCTGGCAACGTACAGGCAACTGAAGGAACGCGGGTGGGTTTTAGTCAGTAAGAGTCTGACACGCCCTCCCGCTCCGTACAGAGCGGGAGAAGTTATTTGACAATTCTTTGTGGGAACAAAGAATAAAATAAAAAAAAGTACTGATGCGGAGATTCGATCGCACCAATAAATATCAACCTATAGTAGAAGAAGTTGATCTTATTAAAGTTAATCCGAATTATTCATACGTACGAATATAGACTGGTCGTGAAACGACCGTATCAAACCGTTATTTAAATTTAGCACCAGGATGGAGAAATAATCGGAAGCATAACAGCTGATGACGAATTAACTGATTCCATTCCACAAAATGAGATTCTTGTCCATGATATCAAGGTGCCACCCATAACTGTAATGCCATCTCAAGGACAAGACAATACACAGGATAAAGGCTCGTGCAGACTAGCGCGACTTGAATCGGTAATTGTTCAACCGTAAAGTTTTCTTAGAAATTGTTCTGTTAAGACTCGCGTCGCGCCGGTCTGGACGACGCTTAATACGTCACACTCCCCCACGGCATGCAAAAAGAGAACGCAGACCACCTGTTCGTATTGGAGATTGCGTTGTTTAAGAAGTTTGCCTTCAGAAGGTCTGAAGAATTTGATATATCAACCAAACTCTTTAGTGATGTCTTTGTATTGTAATTTCAATTATGCCCAAGGAATATAAACTCACCTATGGCAAGCCTATGACATGACTTATTTGATCAAATTACGTATCCTCTATTTTGTTGATTAAAACCATTATTCTAAAGGTTTATCTTAATACAGTTACGTACTGATATGATTTATTGCTTATAAAAGAAATCCCGTTTGATAAACGATAAGCTGGCAAGTAAACAGTTGATACATAAATAGATTATACCTTTCACACCTAATAAATAATGTTAAATTGTAATATGCTATGCAAAGCTAACTGAAGATACCTAAGGCTTTATAACCCTAGGATCTGTCTAATAATATCTAGCTGGACAATAAATTGTACTGAATTTCTTTATAGCCCGCTGGTCAATATGAAACTTGAATTAGGAATCTCAATAAAAAAATCGTATGAATGTTTAACAAAAAAAATACGAATTCGAAAAATTTTATTGATTTTTATTATCTCGCAGAAAGTGTGAAAAGTATTCGCCTCGGGGATAAAGGTATCTTTGTCTTGGACGAGTTTGAATCTCTTGCTGCACTCAGGACTCCAGTCATAACCCATCAATATAGCACCCGTGACATCCTATCCCATCATTACAGTACAATACAATTGTAACACAGCTGCGCTGTTGTTAATGTTTCAATATTATTTGCAGCCGGCTGTCAAATTTGAAGAACCCTTCAAATCGTACAATGACAACGTCAGCTGTCCCCAACAACTGCGTGGATCGCCCGGAGGACACGGTTGAGCATACGGTGGAGGTCTGTCCGGCTTGGGCAGAGCATCGCCGTGTCCTCGTGGAGGCGATCGGCGGCGGGGATCTCTCGCGTCTGGCCCTAGTCCAGGCCATGGTACAGAGCGAGAGGGCATGGGAGGCCGTCACCTCCTTCTGCGAAGCAGTAATGCTCGCGAAGGAGGAGGCAGAACGCGTGAGGGAGAGGCAAATTTCGCGCCCTCACGCCCCTAGCCGCCGCAGGAGACGCCCTGGGCGTCGGGCATCGCAGGCCGATTCCCGGCCACCGTAGGCGCGGGCTTGCGGACGGTGAGCAATGGGTAGCTCGCCGTCCGATAAGGACCAGGACCGGGTCGACGGCGCGTTGTGTTCCACGCGCGCCTCAAAGAGATGTCAGCAAGTGAAGGGGTCCGATAGGACCGATGCCTGCCGGGGTTGCGGGAAAGTCCGTAAGGGATACCGTGGCCCCTGGCAACGTACAGGCAACGGAAGGAACACGGGTGGGTTTTAGTCAGTCTACCCAGAGCGGGAGAAGTTATTTGATAATTTCCCACCAAAAAAAAAAAAAAAAGCTGTCCCCAACAAAACTTCAGTGGTATACCCACAGGTACAATCCATAGCCTCGCCCGGAACATCTATGTGCTCAACCGATCTACCGCCGATATTCATACATGGCGGGGCATTCACTTGGGGTAATGCCAAGGATCAGGCAGCGACCCAATCATATTACTAAAAAATTACGTCATTATAGTAGCCATTGACGTCTTTTTCCGGTGACCACTGAAAATCAGCGCTGTGCTGTGGGTCCTCATAGCTAAGCATCATGCTGAGTGGAAGCCTTCTTGTCACATAACGTGCCAGCAGTTGCCAACTATTTCTGTTTTGTGCTCGTGATTATAAGTAGATCTATTGTGTTGTTATTGTTATTTTTCTGTTACTACTGTATTGCTCGAGTTAATTATCTTTTTCTAAGCACGTATGACAAATAAACATTATTGCAAAGATTGAGTGAGACAGTGTGTAAAAAACTAGTTTTAACTAAAATCAAAACATGGTTATCAGTAAATTCTAGTTATAACTATGAAATTCTAGTATCAACAAAATTATCCAGTAAAAACTAGTTTTAACTAGTGAAAACGCGTTATAACTGTAACATGTACATTAAATAAACATAAATATTTTATAAAAGGGGTAAAAAGGCATCAAGGTAGGATCGGAAAAAACACAAAACGCTTCCCACTAATGGAAACGAAATTGCAAACAAACTGTTTGCTGAAACTTCACCTGAAAGCCTGAAAACGGCCCTCTTTAGTTATAAGTAAAGATAGAAACGAACATTGTTTGTTTTTAAAAGAGTATCCTTGAGTTTGCTTTTCAAATTTAGAACAGCAGAGGATAGAGGGCCTATTGAGCGATTGAATATCGATTAATTGTATCACAGTATTTGTTGATTCAGTTGCTTTTTAAGACCTCGTATCTGTAATTTTTATCCTTATTTTAATTTATTCAATCTATGAAATGAATCTATTTATTTTAAAAACAATGTTTGTTTATCAAATTATTGTTAAAATGCATGCTTTATTTAAATTATGAATTAACTAACTAGTTTTTAATTAGAAACAAATGAATATTTTTGGTTGGCCGGCTATCTTTGCGAATTAAAGTTCGCGAGCATATTCGCAAGAAGCTGGCAGTATCATCACAACGGTAATGTTTCCCATTATTTGTCTTATTTGTACTTATATTTATGTATAATTGGGTGTATTTATTATATTTATAGTTTTTAATAGGTATATATGTATATCTTTATATTTAAATATAAAAAATCTTCAAATCTCTCTGTTGCACCTACCACTGTTTGTCTCTGCATCACCCGAAGGTTGACTGGTAGAAAATGCCTATGGCATTAAGTCCGCCTCTGTACATTTGTGTGCTTGAAGTATTAAATAAATAAATAAATAAATATTTTATGATACTGTGTAATTAATTTTAAATGTAATTTTTGGGAAATAAAAGGCTTAGATAGATAAGATAAGATAGTTATTTATTGTTCTCTCATAATCAAAACACATAAAAACTGGACAAGTGCGTGTCGGACCATGCACAATGAAGGTTTCGTAGTTGGGATGAATTTATTCCAAGAACAAACTTAACATTGTAGTTGAAAGACGTGTTCCCCCATACATTCCAACTGCAAGTGAAAGTTTGTACGCCATGTTATTTTAAAACCATAGACTTCTTATAGTTTTCCTGTACCTAATCTATAAGCATAGAACTATTCTCTGTATTTTTTTCAAAATTTTAGGCTCAGTAGTTTTGGTTTCATAAATTTTCTTAAATATCTTTAAAAGTATTTTTTTAAAGCATTTGATATGTCATGCGGTTACAGTTCCCAAAACTTTTTTTTAGTTTTCTTATTTGCCCCCCAAAAAGTGACATCCGCAATCAAAATTAATGTTTTGCATCGTTCTCACATGTATAACTTCAACTTGAATGATGTAATCAATATTATGTAACCATTGATTTAAAAGAGTGTCCGTGGAGTTTCTTGCCCGTTCTTCTCCATAGGTACCTACTACGCTTTGGAATGGGCGACTAGCTTCCTATTTCTGACTGACCGACCCCTTGACAATTCAAAAGTGCCTGTAATTGGTTTATTTGAAAATAAACTCTTTGAGTTTTGAGTTTTGAAAATTCATTTATTTACGTTACACATTCGTATTGGGGTCACAGCTTATGTCTACCAGCGCGGGCTTGCGGACGGTGAGCAATGGGTAGCTCGCCGTCCGATAAGGACCAGGCCCGGGTCGACGGCGCGTTGTGTTCCACGCGCGCCTCAAAGAGATGTCAGCAAGTGAAGGGGTCCGATAGGACCAATGCCTGCCGGGGTTGCGGGAAAGTCCGAAAGGGATACCGTGGCCCCTGGCAATGTTCAGGCAACGGAAGGAACACGGGTGGGTTTTAGTCAGTAAGAGTCTGACACGCCCTCCCGCTCCACCCAGAGCGGGAGAAGTTATTTGATAATTTCCCACCCAAAAAAAAAAAAAAAAAAAAAAAGCTTATGTCTACCAAAATTCAACATAATCGGTCCATTAGATTGACTGTGAAGCAAATTGGCTGTGACAGACGGACAGACAGACAGACACACAAGTGATCCTATAAGGATTCCTTTTGAGGTACGGAACCCTAAAAAGCAATTTGCAGTGCCAAAAAAATCTAAATATCTCCTCAATCACACAAGTTAGCAACATGAAGTAAAATCTTGAAAACAGTTTTATATTCGTTTTTTATACACTATTTAATACACTTGAATGTTGTATTTTACTATATTTCATGGTTTCGGAAATATTTAATTATAAGTTACTGGCTTTTTTATATTCCTCGTCAGTGCATTATGTTAGTTTAATATGTTTTATACACATAAACCTTCAATAATAAATTCTGTAAATAATGGTGAACCCGCATTTAAATCGTGGCGCAGTTAAGAGGTACACCGTTATATTTCACTTTTTAGTTTTTTTTTTTGAAGTAGGTTATTTTTTTTTTGTAAATAGTTTGTCACTTTTTAGTTGTGGTACCTACCCCATACAAATTCGAATACCACTACCTGCTATGTAAACAACAGTGACAGGGACTTATAACATCATCCACATAGACTAAGTGGGAAAAATACCTATCATTGAAGCTTACTCAAAAACTACCCAAATTTCATTAACTTTGGTTAATGAAAAATTTCATTAAATCAAATTTCATTAACTTTGGTTAATGAAATTTATATGGGACCACCTCTGAAGTATGATCTACAAAACAAAAAAAAACATCAAAATAATTTCATAATTGGCGGAGTAATCGCGTAACAAACACAGAAAAAAAAATCTGTTAAAAACAGTAAAGTATCCCCCAAGCCTACGGATGTACAGCGCAGACGCACGAACCCGTACACACTACGCGCCTCGAATGGCTATGGACACGTCACACACGCGTGAGTGTTTCTACTATACGACATTGTAACAGACAATAAATTTTCACTTCTCCCCCTTAATACCTAGATGATTTTTTTATATTCGGATAGAACATGACCTAAGGAGGTATGGCACCTATGTGGTATATATAGGTGCCATACCTCTTCATAAGAATATGAATTAAAAATCTCGACTACTTAAAAAGTTATATTATGCAACAACGCGAAATTTCGCGCGTATATTGGTTTTAGTTATGTCATCAATCTGATAATATTACTAGATGATTTATTTATTTATTTAACTCACTCACAGACTCATCCAAGTCGATGTTATAAGTCACACAAGAGTACAAATTTACAAAAAAAAAAAAAAAAGAATTAAACAATTTTTATATTTGAGCCAAAAGTACCCAAAACAAAATATAAAAACATACGAGTACAGCATGTTTCAAAATTGTTAACAAAAGGACACACGCACATAATTTTCCCGGGATTTTCCACCTCTGGGCCTATTTTCCGTGGGTGCTTTTTTTCCTGCGGACCCCCATTGTACCGCACGACGGGGAGCTGGTGTACGTTTTAGGATTATGGATAATCCCAGCGAAAATCAAGCAGAAACACAACATCCCGGGACTTTATTCTGAAGATTTATCACTTTTTGTACAACTTTATATTATTATTTTTACAACCTTTAAGTCCCTTTTAAATTGTTTTGTCCAAATATTGGCGGGACATTAGTCATCTTTATATAATGTTTTAATATTCTTTTCAGTGCAAGGAGGAGCTCGTGGCTAAGTAATAACAGCTGCACGGGTCGATCCATCAGGTTAAGGTACGCTTGCCGGAGTTGGTCTATGGATGGGTGACCATCTTTACATACCGAGACTCCTCCGTGCCTCGGAAAGCACGTTAAGCCGTTGGTCCCGGCTGTCATTCGTTCTTTGAAAGTCGTTACGGGACGTCAGAAGCCCGATAGTCCGACAACCAGTCTTACCAAGGGGTATCGTATTACCCAGTTACTGGGTTGTGGAGGTCAGATAGGTAGTCGCTTCATGTAAAATACTGGTATTCAGCTGCATCCGGTTAGACTGGAAGCCGACCCCAATATAGTTGGGAAAAGGTTAGGCAGATTGACTTTTCAGTACAAGCTGTGCGCCCGATAGGATTTTCCATCGGCATAAATGACAAACTCCCATAAAAACTTTCATCCATTACCTGTTTTAAAATTTCGGATGATGAATTTAAAAGGAGCCTTACAGTAATCCCATATGATGTGTTACATCTGACATCTTGGCTGACAGTACCAACCTCTCGGAAAATGGGTTGGTACCGTCTGACGGCCGACTCCAGCACCGCGCGCGCTCATTGATCAAATCAAATAGCACGCACTTTTCCGGCTTCCTATCCGTCCCTTTTCACGAAATCTTTCTCACAATTTGCTGGAAAGCGAGAGGAGATGTTACACATCAAAAATCCTTAGTGCTCACCTCAACAATGCAGTGAGAGCACTGCTGCGGCTGCCATGGCGTTGTAGTGCGTCGGGGATGTTTAGGAATAATAACATTGCTCATTGTTCATCCCTGATCGTGTTCGCGGCAGCACCAACAGTATTCTCAGTGTGTTCGCAGATCGGTGGGATTCCCCGATGTTGCGGAGGTGGATGCAGCTCCACGCTCAATTTTAATTTTATGTTAATCCGTGTCTGTTACTAACACTAGATGTTAAGTAAAATTGTTGCTAACCCTATGGACTTTGTACGAAATAAAAGTATTCTATTCTATAACGAATTCTTGTGCAAAATTTCAAGCGCCCGGACGCGCGGTTTACGTCACTTTAAGCATTTTTCATAATTTTTCGGTGTTACCTGTCATTTTTTTATTATTTTTGGTCTAATTGACGAGAATATCCGTTTTACGAACTATTTTTACTGGCTTTTATGGTTTTTGGGCTGTAACCTATGGTCTGAAGGATATTCTCGTCAATTACCGAAAAATTCTGAAATTGTTTTAAGTGGCGTAAACCGAGGGTCAATTGTCAAACTGCGATGCCTGACCGGTTAACCCAGCGGTTAATGCCATGCTGTGCGTTATCTGTTAGTGAATAAATGAATTTAAGAACTTTATTAAGTAGATTCTTATTAATAACAAGTTTTGCCAACGCTTCCGTTCACGTGGTCTAATATTATTGGTACGGTCAACCAACCGTTAGTGGTAAAAATTTAAATACGATAACTGCCTCACTGCTACATCAACAATCTTAAAACTAGTTTTACAATTTTAATTTAAAGTTTCAGACATCACAAATCTCCAGATTGCTTTGCCCTTTAGCAAAGGCCTCCCCTAGGCTTTTCCATAGCTCACGGTCGTGAGTTTTTCTGCTCCATGTCCCTCTCGCAGTAGTTTTCAAGTCCTCTTCCCAACTTTGAAATGGCCTTCCTCTTTACGCAACTATATAAGCTTATTCAGCCTACAATGTTCTCACTGCTGGGACTTCTCGAGAGGAAATGGACTGTAATCTACCACGCGAGCCCAGTACGGGTTGGTAGATGTCACATGTCTTCGAATCTTTGGTTCTAGGACATGCCGGTTTTATCACGGTGTGTTCCTTCACCGTTTTGAGAGCAGTAGTGGTGAAATTATTTGCAGTAAAGCGCTTGTCTGCGTTCGAACCCACAACCTATAATTTTAAAATTCACATGTAATATTGATTTTTTTGTGTATTCGTTTCAAGAGATTTAAGGGATTGGAAATATAGTCATAGTCCGTATCTTGAATTAACATTTATCAAAAGTTATTACAATTTAAAATCATAAATAACCTTTCTAACATATAGGTATTATGTTTTCAATGGCGGGCAATAGAGTAGGTGGATTATAGGTATTACAAATTAATGAATCAAATAGGCCATGACCTGGGTTTAGGACATTGGGTACTCTGAATCCTCCGGTAGCACGTTCCTGTAGGATATATTCCGACATCTACGCGGGCGAAGACGCGGGTAAAAGCTAGTAAATGCGAAAGTGAGTTTGTTTATTTGTTACGCTTTCACGCTGAAACGGCTGAACAGATTTGGATGAAATTTGGCACATGGGTAGACTATGACCTGGATTAGGACATAGGATACATTTTATTCCGATATTCCCACGGGATCGAGACTTACGCGGATGAAACCGTGGGGCGCAGCTAGTATTACATAATGGGATGTAAATGTCAAATTGTAATAATCATAAGTGCGGTTGACTGTAACTAGTCAGAGACCAAATCTACGAATTGAAAAAAAAAAATGTTAATTAAACTGTCAAATAAAATAAGAATGTGGTTCTTTAGTTAAACGTACAGTTGGAAGCACGTTAGTGGTATCACTGACCTCGAGCTGGGCTAACGTAGTAGGTACGGAGCTTACATTGGATTATAAATGTCGAGGGCAGCCGATTATCTTTGTACGAACTCCGCTACAACTCCGTTAAAATCTTGCGAAGGCGGAGGTAGGTACGACTTCTTGCCGAAGTTCGGCACTTGCGAAGACGCAGGTGTTCCGTAACAACCTTAGTGAAAATAAATATACCTAACTGCCAGAGTGAAAAAAGTAAGTTGTAAGTAGTTAGCGAAGTCTTGCATAACTATGGTCAGGATAAACCTTCATTCATGTAATTCGTTGGCTCTGCCTCTGAAATAATTATAAATTGTAAGTAAATTGCTACAATAAAGGGGGTTAAACGCAGCCTCCTTGCCTTGTAAGGGCGTTTTTACTCTCAGTGTTTTACAAAGAGAAAAAAATAAAAAATTGTTTGTTCAAATCTCAAAATTAACTCAAGAAAAAGTCACGTTATAAACACAACTTTAGAGAGAAATTATGTATCAAATAATAATCAAAAAAACGATTGTAGAATGAATCATTCGTTTTTGGAGTCAAGGAAAAAGGAAAAATTATCTTATGTTTTTTGCAAATGTCAATAGACTCTAGTAACTATATTATTTGCTACAAATCGTCTTTTAAATTTTGAATTCCGCAGGCTTTAGAGGCATGAGGAACAGGGTGTAAAGTTCACTCATCCTCTGTAGAAAAGGGAGGATCCTCCGACCAGACGGGTGTTGTGTCTGGCGGGCAACTGCCCGACGATTGTTGTCAGGGAAGTTATATATATGCTGTTCACACGGTAAACTATGTTTGCGCGATGCAGGATTTTGTGTGAGGTTACATTGAAGAAATAACCTTTATCCACCTTTTAAATAAAACGATATACACTCATGACCCGTGATGACCCGCAGTGATCCGCACCGGCCCGCCACCAGCGTGACCTGCTAACATAATGCATTCGTTGTGGTCGAGTCAAAACGCCTTTTTTTCATCCGCTTTCACTGACCTGAAAGCTGTTACGGTATCTGCATTCAGTCAGTTTTTTTTTAATTCAAAGTTTGTAGGGTGTCTATCATTACAGTGCTACAAGTACGGGCTACAGAGGGGCAAATCTTCTGGCGCTTGAATTACATTGACGTGACAACTCTGATGGTGCACATTTTGTAAAATTGTATTGAAGAACAAGATGGCGGCATTCGTTCTGATTTTGATCGCGCGCCAAAAGATCATTGTACAGTTATAGTTTCAGATTCATTGGCTACAATGTATAAAGTGACTCTGATAGTGTGAGACTACGGTGATTAAACTTGAGTTGTGTTGAGAATTGATAAGTCGATCGTAATAGTATTTTATGAAGTGGTAATATCTATCTATTTTTATGTTATTACTAAGGGCGAATTAGATCACAGCTTTATTGGTAGCTGTTGCAGTGTACCAAAATAGGATCTGAAATGTAGCTTGTAGAATACTACGTGTAGCAAAGTTACTTACCCACGAGCCTTAAGAGAGATTTGAAAATAAGGTATTTGAAGAAACTTTTTCCGTCGTCTTACCTCAAGTCTGCCTCCGTAGAGTGCGATAGGGACGGCTGCAGCTCAGACCGATTATATCACAAAAATAATTGACGAGATCGACACGACGTTTCGTATTCCTCTGTTTTCTCCTCGAAAATAGAGCCGATTCAATTATTTTTTACATATTTTTTTTAAGAAAGAGTTTGTCTAGGCTCCTATTATTTTCTTTTATGTTAATTTTTTTTCAAATTTGTCTGGTAGTCCTCTAATCACGGCGGTAATAAATGGAGCATGTTTTGTAATTTTTGGAGGGTCATATTTTCTTTACCAATAAGTTGCAGAAAAATAGAAAATAACAGGGACGTGTCTATAGCAGACCTTGTTTTAGGAAAAAAAAATGCTCTAGAGGCATTATTCAGGAAGAAAAAAGGGGAATACATTTGTATGGAGATTCGCAGGCCATGTTCCCTCTTAAGGAGAGGCTCGCTTTTTTAATCATTTTCCAGAATATTATTTAGATAAATGCATAATGATGGTAACCCTACCAATTTCTATGTGGTTTTGATTAATGGTTATTCTATATTTGCGCAAAACGTAAAAGTGCATATAAAAATATATCGTTGCGTTTGTCAGTCAGTCTATTTCAAATTATGTCGGTATAGAACCGAACATCAGTGGTAACAATATTAGTTTTTGTGAAATGGCATCTCCTAGGCTCTCACAAGTCAACCTAGGAGGTTGTTGGCTGCTTAACCGTACTTTCCTGTATCCTGTGGGTGTCTCAATAAATTAAGGCCTCCAGTCAGTGCTGAAACTTACCCCCTGTGGGGTAAAGACATCGGCTTAGGGCGTCGCTGGGGGAGGACAGCAAGGGACAGGCTGGATCAAGATTAATTGGGGACGAACTTGAAGCTACAGGCTCAGCGGTGAAGGCTGGCTTGTGCAAGGGTCGGGGCGCGGATGGACGGGGAAGTCGCGGTGGGCCTCGGTGGCGTGGCGAGGATGGAGAGACGGCTGATTTTGCGTATACAAACTGTGCTAGTACCAGGACTACTTTCCAGGAGGAAGGTAATAACGTCATCGGGAAAACTCTAGTTATTTAAAAAAAAAAAATTATTGACAAATCTTAAATGTAATATACAATCTTACACTAAAATATATATAGTAGTAAGGAGTATATAAATGATAAAAAGTTACGTCGGTTTTGGTTACTTGAATTGTTCATCAACCACTTTTATTAATTTTTAATATTTATACATCAAGAATGATTTATTTCATGCATCTTGATATGGTGAGTCTTATGCCTTCCACTAATGACCTTTGTACCCACACCATAAACACCAACACTAACACCACCACCATAAAATTTATACCATTTCATTTCATTTCATTTATTTGCATACCATAATGTGAATTAAGTTGTTACAAATAGGCTTAAAACTAAGATACAGTTACCATATTTCAACAAAGGGTTGCACTCCGGGAGTGCCGGCAGAAGTGAAAACTTAAATATTAACGTCTCGAATCCCTCCGTCTTACGAATATTCGATCAGGTCACGTGTCCTGACGCGAGTTTAACATTTTTTACCCATCACAAAAAAAACTGCACAACGCCGCTAAAGAAGTTTTCACTTTAAAAAAAATGGATTATACAAATGCACTAAAGTGTAATAAAACAATATCTAACAGTCGCATTATTGTTGAATAAACTAGGTATATCAAATAACATTAAAACAAATTCAGACAACACAATAACGTCGCTTAATACAAATATCAAAGGGGCGATGTACAAGCGACAACAGATGTTAGTAGCTGTATTTGTGCTCGTATTGAAACTACGACAAACTGATTGTACAATTATGATGTATAAACAACTGTTGGGTATCAACGCTAAAATTGAACTGCCCTTGATAAATATTATTATTAAATTAACTGACTTAATAATACCATTTATTCGGGTAAATAACAAAATATAAAGATCAAAATGGTTGTAGTACCAAAATACACTCCCCAGGCAAACAGAGTACTTTTTAAATATCTTCTTTGAATATACCCATCAAAAACTTTTACAAAATCTACATAAAACAAATGACATATAACTAACAACCAGTGGTTCTTTATATGGTTGTTTTCCCGCGGCAGACAACTTGCCATAAGGAATACTTTCGAAGCATAGAGTAAAAGTAAAAAAGTAAAGATGTTTTTGTTTAAAAAAATATATATATTCATCAACTCGAAAACATGAGAATCAATTGTAACAGGTGACTTGTAGGTACTACTCGAATCGCACGCGCCGCTGACAAAGGGAACAGCGATGCATAAATGTTCAAAGCAAAATAAGCTCTCGCACGTGGTGAAACGGCATAAACTAGTTTGCACGCAACAACACAAAATTTGTTTTCAAAATTGTTTCTAATATTTTATTTGTTTATATAACGATTGTATTACCAAGACAAAACCATTTCGCTGCGGGAAAACAACCATTAAGATTTCACGGTGTATATTCTTCCAATCACGATTTGTACTGTACTTTGGAGAAAATTTGTTATCATGAAGAATTTTCGTAATTATAGAAAGTTTGTGTTTCTATAATAACGGAACTTCATGATGCTCCATGATGTTACCCCGTACACTGACTTTACTAGTGTCAGCACAAACAAACTAAATTGTATAATCATAGGGACTTTTGTTAATACTTCGAAATAGAATTCCTCAACACCATCACTTTCTGTGTCATATACGCTAGTATCGTTGTCAGACATAGCGAATTTCACTTCAACAGATTTGTTTGATTCACTTTTTATTTTCAAAGTATAAAACTATTTGTGAACAACTTCGCGAGAAGCACTTTCAGGAAGACTTTCAGGCAATACAAACTGTCTAGGTGTTGCTTTTGAAACAGTCAGTGGAACAAATGTATTGTAAGCTTATAATGTAATTAAAAGCTACAAAACCAATATACCAAGGTGACGACATAAAAGTAGGTATCTATTGTGACAACTACTAGTACTAGCTTTCTGCCCGTGACTTAGTCCGCGGGGAAGTTGGAAAATATGACTTATGGCTGTGTAACCAAACGACCAAATTGCATTCAGAAACGCGCAAATCTAATTTCTATAAAATGCTCATCATGCCTAGCCGTTTTTTTAACACCTGTTATTTTATACCCTACTAGCTTTTCCCGCAACTTTTCTTTCTGCTGAAATTATCCCATGGAAACTTTCTACCGGGTTAAAAAGTATCCTGGTTTTAAACTATATGTCTGCCTCATCATCTCCTATTAGTAGCATAAAATAATGATTGAATACTATCGTGAATTCATGCAAGCCTAGTACTTTTTGTTAGGTTACTGCTCGGAAACTGTGCATAACATCTAATGATTGAAATACTATATCGTGAATATCTATAACATCGCCACAGCCATTCCATATTTTTTGTTAGGTTGTGCCAAGATTCAAGTTTATTAATTAACTCAAGGAATAATAAAGACGATGGAAGGAATAATAATATATAAGAATACAGATAGATGATGAAATACTATCGTGAATTCATGCAAGCCTAGTTAGTCCCTTTTGTTAGGTTATTTACTGCTCAGAACTAAAAGGTCTTGATAAATATCAACTTTTCCAGTGAGTGGATTTTCCAAAAATATAAATATTGGTATCGTGAATTCATGCAAACCTAGTATTTTTTTGTTAGGATTTATGGTATTTATACCGGGATCTCATAGATGCACAATTTTTAAAAACATGATTTTCGTGATATATATTTGTTTCGTGAATTTTTCTATTGTTTTAATAGTTATTCTGCTGGCGGAGACAAATCCAACACATCAAAAATCATAAAAATCGATCCAGCCGTTCTTGACTTATAAATGGTGTAACTAACCTGACTTTCTTTTATATATAGATAAAATGCGCCTAAACACCTACAATAAATAAAAATAAATATAATATATATATACTAACACTACTTCATTGTGTTGATGTAAATTCAAGTTGACTACCAATTTAAAAGCTGCCGCAGATAAGCGCAACGCAATTCTGATAGAACAATTTCCATTAAGTTTTAATAGAAATTGTTCTACTACATTCGCGTCACATTATCGCTTTATGCGTGTTTGCGAGAGCCTTAAAATGGCCGCATAACTGTCATTCTTTGACAGTTTTATAAAATAGGTATAACACTGCAAATTGACGTAGCCTTCGTCAATTTGAATAACAATTAATGTTACGGCCAGTGTCGATAACGCAGACAATAAGTTCGTTATTTCTCCGGCTTTATTTACAAATACAGTGATTCTCATTTACACTAAATTCACTTTTTTTGCTTGCTCTCTGAGATAGTTTTTTTATGAGAGAAGTAATTTTCGTAATCAGATCAGTCCTCCTACAAACAAATAAACAAACAATTTTACTTCATTATAATATTAGTTTCGTTTGACGTATTCATTTTTTTTTAATAGTGCTTGTTCACGTACAACACGCGGGCAAGGGGACGACAGAGGGCGCGGTGGTCTGGGCGAGCTCGTGTTCTCATTGGCCTCCAGGCGTTTGCGCGAGTGTGACGTGTTGTCAGAGGTTGTAAACATGGACGACGATCTTTTATTTTTAATCGAAAATTCTTACCTAGAGTGGGAGATGACAAAAATTAAAAATGGTGTGCACGAAATTAATAAAGAAAGAAAACGGTATGGTGAATTGTATACTTTATATAGTAATTTGAGAGAACATCCTTCAATATTAGTAGCGACAAGTTCAGACTGGTTGAACACAAACAACATCAAATGTTTGATATTGCCGCGATCGCGCCGCACGCGCACGTCGCTAGCTTGCCCGCTACTTTCACCGCACAACCTGCGTTTTGTACGTGAACAATTGCTAGGCTGTTTGATATATCGTGAGGGCGCCCGCCACTGCGCCCGCGAGTTATCGTGAACAAGCACTTATATTCATTTTATTTTCCTGTTTATCCTAAAACTCCTCGGCACCGATAGGTTAAATCTACCTACACCGGTACTAAAGGCAATAATACCTACTAAATAAATAATAAACCTTAAAACTATAGAATATAAGGTGCAGGATTGATATAGAGCAAACTAGTTTTATATCGCTTATGTATACCATTATAATTGGGTAGGTACCTATTATTTGAAACTCCTAAAAACTTTGGGTTCGGTTTTTCGTAACCGACTACTCTGAGAAGAAAAGCCGAAATAAACTCAGAAGTCACAGTCTCTTTGAAAGTTACGACATAATCTTGGTCAGACCATATGAGGACCATGTCTTTTGAGGAAAGAGCCACACAGATTTGAGGGGACCTGTCAGAGCACGCATTTGCCAGAAATAGATACACGCGTATGTAATGTTACAACTTTATTTTCTTTCAAAATCCATAACATACAGTGGAAAAATAAATTGTGTGAAAATTCCAAAATAATACTTGTAAAACATTTAGAACAGATAATAATTTGATCTCCAAAAACAGGACGTCCTGTACACAACAGAATTCCTTTAGTTTTCAGTGTAAATTTATGAGCTGGAGTAGCTCTTCAAACTACTGCAGAGATCAACAACATGAAATATTGTGGAAAGCTCCTAGAGTTTCGCTTTTTATTATTTAACTAAGTAGCTGCACCCCGCAGTTTCACAAAAGTCTCGATCCCGTAGGAATATCGAAATAAAAGTACCCTATGTCCTAATCCAGGTCATGGTCTACCCATGTGCCAAATTTCATCCAAATCCGTTCAGCCGTTTTAGCGTGATAGCGTAAAAACAAACAAACTCACTTTCGCATTTATAACATTAGCTAGGATAACCTACGTAGGTAGTCAGAATTAAGTTTCGGGTAAACTATTTTTGGAATTTTTCACTCGCCTCCTACATTATAAAATAGGAGGTAAATATAACTGGAATAAGTGTCTGAAATAAATTACATTCCAGTGTTTTTACCAATAAAAATACAACCGAATTGATAATCTCCTCCTTTTTGGGAAGTCGGTTAAAAACTAAAGTGATTAGGTAAGTATAAGGTACCTAGGTATATTGATGTGATTGTAAACATACCTAACATTTATTTCACGCTTACTAACATCCAACCTTGCCTTGCAACTCGAAAAGTAAACAAAGCTCTCTCATATTACTTCGATAACGATATATCCAATGACACACGTTACCAAGACAAATCGAAGCCTCATTTCTCAAAATCTGTCCAGTAGTTTTTGCCCTTCAAGGGGACATATAGTCTGTTCCAAAAGTATCAAATGAAACTGTAAACACGTCTCGTTCAGGTTAAATTCTGACGCAGTATCTCAATAAAGGGAATTAGTAACTTATTCGTCTGTATTTATAAGGTTTCACCTTTATAACTGACCACTCTTTCCAATAATTATTGTTTAAACAACATAATAATTATTAAATTGTAATGGAAAAATCTTCGACGAAAATTAAGGTTTAAAAACACCGGTCAAGCCCCGCAGTTTGACATTCACGCGCGGTTTACGGCACTTTAAACATTTTTCAGAATTTTTCGGTGTTACCTGTCTTTTTTTTTGGTCTGATTGACGAGAATATCCGTAAAACCATATAAAACATCCCACAGACGATAATAGCCATTATTTAGCAGTAAAAATAAAATACTGATTGATCTCACCTTAACCAATTGGTTGCAGTCGACTCACGCGGTTTTAAATCACTAGTTTTACTGCAAAATAATGGCTATTATCGTCTGTGGGCTGTTTAAACCATCCAGGGGCCCACCCAAATACAAAAATATAATCAAAATCGGTCCAACTGCTTAGGAGTTCAGAGACACACACTTACAGAAGAATTATATAAAATAAAAATTGGTGCAATTATACTTTCTTAAATGTTTACTCGACTGCGGCGAAGCTAAAAAAGGAGGGTTATCTGTTTGACCCATATGTACATATGTAGGTATATTCATCTCTATGTTCCCTCGTAACTACTTAATGGCTGAATCGATTTTGATGAATGATATGTCGTTAGATTCTTCTTTATTGCGCGAGTCTCACTCATAAACAAAAGTTCCACCATATTTCAAGTTATTGGTTTGTCCCGCCTGCAATACCAAAATTCTATAAATTATAATGCTTGTTTTTATTCTCTTTTCAGTTGTGTTTTTGCAGTCGGGTTTTTTAGTTTTTTATGTTCAGCTTTAGTTTGTAAACCACCAGTAACAAATTAAATTAGCTAACTAGCGAAATTTTATCACGTGTCAATTTTTGCAAATTTAATTTGACTCTCTGTTATATAATATATTCTATAGTCTGAAATCGCCAACTCGTCTTGAGCAAGCGTGTTGATTAATGGTCATGTCTTTTCTTTAAAAGAAGAGGCCTTTGCGCTGTTTTTGGGACAATAATAGGCTGGGAGGCTTTCACCTTCTACTAAGATCGGTTCTTCCTACAAAAACTGAAAGCGTTAAAATAAACTATAATAATAAAACGTAACAAAAAAAATAATAATCATTAATAATAAATAAATAAATTAAGAATAAAAAACTAGGTTACTTAATATTATTAATTGTTTAAATGTAATTATAGGTACTATCACCTATTTATAAAGTTTACCAAGATTGTTTATAAAATGTAATATTTATGAATTAGGAATGTTTTATTATAATGAATTATGATTGCATGCACATTTTATATTATTTTTGTAATTCAAAAAGCAAGAAATGAAGGGCTATTTTATTGAATTGTTTATTATTATTTTTAGTTTTTCACTATTCTCAGGACTCTGGGGGGTCCCAGACCTTTGGAAGGCACCAACTGACGATTATCTCTGTATGTACACGGATAAAATGGCAGGGTGTGACTTGCACACTCAATAATGGGCCCCCGAAAGCTATCGCTAGCACATAGTGACGTAGCGACCAGGCGGCAATATGTCCTGAGGTACTTGAGGAGTGGAGAGGTATTCCACGGCTTTCAGAACAATTCCAGAGCCCAGAAGATGGTCAAGATCCCCACGAGCACTTACTAGAATACTTCCTTCCTCCGAGCACGTTTGCTCCACTCAAGCAGGCCAATTAAAGCAAGAATGAGGTGGGAGTTCTGTTCCTCGTCAGTGTTCACTCCAGCCGTTCAATAAAGGCAAGCCAGAAATGAGGAACAAGATTTCTCCCGGGAGATAGCGTCCGTGGGGTCACTACTGCCCAGCAGCTCGCCACATGCTACCCTGCGGGTTTCTGTATCTCTCTTGGTCTGGCTCCTCATCCTAGACCTGTTCCAGCAAAGTAAACTCTACCAGATCAAGAATTCGGAGCGCGCAAGCCCCATCACGACGTCAACGTAGAGATACTTATTTAGTTAGTTAGAGATTATTATTTTATATTCTATTCTATTAAAAAAACGAATAAACGATCAATCAAACAATCAATCGGAAAACAGTGAAGGAACTTAACTCCGCTGCAGTTTACAACAAACAGCAGTAGAACTCGAAAGTTTCCACAAAGTTCCCAGCCAAGTGTTACTGACGATAAAAACTTCCCTATTTTTATTTCAACTGAAAAGCACAATTTACGGCTAACGAGCACTGGTTTCTTCGACTACGTCGTAATATTAGGTATGTTTATGTTATTCGTAAATACCTACCTAAAGAAAATCAAGGCTTTTATACCCTGTCCTCCCTTTTCAAAATTCAAATCGGGAAAAACAGTTTTGTAGATACTAAATAGGGATGACGCCTGGGTCAAAAAAAAAGAAATTCTATTTAGTCCGTCAGTCAGATAATAAAAATATACACACATCAACACGGTCTAGGGATATTTAAAAAAAAACGAATTACTATCAATGTGTTAATTATTTATAGGACATGTATATATTTAAAAGATACGTTATTTAATATTCTACCATTTTTTAATAATGGTTAAGGTACTTCGATTAAAATTTCAGGATTTTATGGAAAAAAAATGAAGCATAGACGGAAACCGTATATGAATTAACTTTTAATTTATGAGTAAAAACTGAAAAAAATAGAAAAATCATTTAATTTGTGTTTATAAACTTGAAGTTAGTAGTCTGAGAAAGCGCCCATGATGTTCATAACACATCGGCAACGATTCGGCATGCTCAGAACAAGGTTTTCAATGTCTTGCTGCGGAATATTGTCCCATGTCCTTCTGAGGTGCGCAAAAAGTTGATCTTCTGTAGCCAGATTTTCAGGAACTTCCTTCAGAGCTCTTCTTTGCAGCATATCCCACGCATGCTCAATGGGATTTAGATCTGGCGATTGAGCAGGCCAGTCTAAGGCATAACATTGTGTGTATGTAACCAAGCTGCTACCGTTCTCGCCGTGTGTGCCCGGGCATTGTCGTGCATGAGCAGGAAATCTTGCCCCATTTGTGTTCTGTGGGGCAAGATTACGGGCCCCAGCACCTGTTGGACGTATCGTTCTGCCGTCATATTGCCCCGCACCCAAACGAGATCCGTCCGTCCTCCAAGACGAATTCCTGCCCAAACCATAATTGTTCCTCCTTGGTATGGGTGAACTTCCTGAGGGTTCTGAAGAAGGCTCCATCGTCCAGGAACTCGCCAAACACGCGTCCTTCGTGAATCTGGATGGAAGCCGAACCTGGATTCATCCGTGAACAGCACATTGGACCATTGCTCACGGCCCCAGTCCACGTGGTTCCGAACCCATTCTAATCGTCGTCCACGATTGCCTCTCCGTAAAGGTGGGACCCGGAGTGGTCTATGAGAGCGTAGATTGCTTTCATGCAGTCGCCTTCTTACAGTTTGGTCACTCACAAGCACTTGGTGTTCCACTCGCAGCCTTTGGACCAATTGAGTCGCCGTTGCATTTGGTTGAGCTCGCGCAGTAATTTGCAAAAATCGATCTTGTCTGGGGGTAGTGATGCTACTTGGCCCCCGGTGCCTCTCCGCTACTTCACCTGTGGCACGATAGCGTGTCCACAATCTTGAAATTACATTTTGGTGGGTCCCTATGGCCTCAGCAACATTACGCTGAACAGACACAGCTTCCAGCATTCCCACAGCTCGTAACATCTCCGCCCTCGTCAAATGTTGGCGTTGCATGGCTACAATACCTCAATTTTAACTTTATCTTTCGTTTAAAAATGAAAAAAAAGTGTAACTAAACGTAATTCGTATTGTTTTCTAAATTTCGCACAAATGAAAATTCCCTCTGCTACACATCAAGACATTTTTATGCCACCGAAACAAAAGAATTTTCAAAAATTTGAATTTGGAATTAATCTGAGATAAATTACAAACAAATCGGTGTATGAAAGATTACAATGCGGCCAGTACTTTTCGAGTTATTTAATTGAGTATGAAATATCCCTAGACCCTGTTGATGTGTATTAGACCCGTATTTTTTGCTTTATCATATTAATAAAAAAATACTTAGATAAAAACGCATTAAAGTTGGGGAGTGGGGGTTGATACGTCACAAGTAAATATAAAATCTACATACTAGTGATGTCATGGCACATTTTAACTCAATGTATCGCCGTAATCTTTTGAAAACGTAAAAAAAGAAAAAATACGGGTAAGTTATTTTTTTATAATCTACAAGACGGTCAAAAAAATTTTTTTAGTTATTATCCCTATTGTGCATTATTATTACGGGTTTGTGGCCAAAAGAACGAGTTTATCAGTTAAACAGCGTAATTTACGCCGCTTAAAGTGTGTCACCGAAATTACGTTGTATTATGCCCATTGGTGTGCGTCATGATCCGCGCAACTTGAATTAAAGTTCATCGTCATGTGACTCATTTTGCGCACCGAAAATAAGCTGGGTTACGCTATTTTAGACCCACATACACATTCAGATGTCAACCAAGTTGACTAAACATTTCAATACATTTAACGTATTGAAATGATGCTTTAAAATCGATTAAGACGCTGACAACAGCTAAACCGCGGTCACTGTCGGACTGCATAGAAATGACAGAGAAGCACGATGACACAACGCCTGTAATGTATTGCAAAATATGAAGCAATTATAGATTTATTCAAAAATGAGTTGAGTAATCGGTAATAAAAAAACAACCAAGTTCTGCATTCAAATAAGACGTTCTTGTTATTAATTATAATACCAACGTACGTTGCTATTTAATACAGAATTTTTGGATTAGAACTCAAGGAAAAGGGTTAGTTTAATGTTAATTTGTATCGAGATTTTTTTTTCAAAACGTGTTTTGGTAACAATCAAGTTCTGAGAAATATGTTCGAGATTCACATATATTTTTTCCGCTACCACAAACTATATAGATTTGGCAATTTTTTTGTTTAAGTCAAGCCTACTTTTACCGTTTGCCTGTTGTCTGCGCCTTAAATCGATACAATAGAAGTGGAATGCAGATAATTCCACCGGCAAATGTAAGCGCATAATACATATCAGATTGCTTGCCGGGAATCGATAAATAGGATAATGTAACAGGCACGCATTTGAAATAACGGGTAACATAACATTCCCCCATTTAAAATACCCCAATCACTTGCTATAATGTTTTTAACAAGATGTCAAAAGGAAAAAACGAAGTAATATCTTTAATAATGTCTTCGTGAACTAAACTTAGGTAATAATAGACTGCCAGTCAGAATTTCGGCCATGGCGGCCAATCTCAGCTGAGACTAGCCATCGACGCGGGAGATATTTAGGCTCGAGTGTTTGAGCAGACATCCACATCCTTGTTGTTAGGGTTCTGTACCCGATGGGTGGAAAACGGAAACATAATACCAAGCCTCCGCTGTCCGTCTGTCTGTCAGCGAGCTGTATCTCATGAACTGTAATAGCCAAAAAGAGAAGGCACGAGCATTGGTCACCACTCTTTCGCATGCATGTCATGAGTTATCTTCCTTCGCCTTACTGGGAGTGATGTCATAGATAAACTTGAACCCCTCCGTGCATTTTTCGAAGTTTAAATTTACCACAACTTTACCTTCTCCGGCGGGGTAATTCCGTAACATACTTAAAATTGCAATGTCTTTCATTTTGACAATTCAACAACATTAATTGCGATATTTACAGTATCGAGCAAACGAATTTTTCAAACATAATATGAAGCAATGGATTAAGAATTCCCAAAATACTTCGGATTGTAATAGAAAATGTGTAACTCAATTACCCCGTGGGTTTATTAATAAGGGGGACTAAAAAACAACTCTTACTCAAACTCGTTCTTAAAGTTTGACTCCAAGTCCGGCCCTGACGCTAGTGGAAAACGTTCATGGCAGATGGCTAGGGCCGCCAGTGGCATCATTTCCGGTGCCGGGAGCATCCAGACGCGCCGCGGTATGCTACTGCCTTGACGTGGAATTTAAGTATAATAAATGTACATTACGCAAACGTTAAGAAAGTGCCTGGAGTTTTAGGTTTAATTCACAATGATATGGCAGCGGCCAACAGTAAAGCGACGAGCAGTGTCAGTGCCAATTGATTTTAAACCTTATCTTCATGACTAAAATACATATACGACTTGAGAGTCTCAAAAAGGTCGCTAGCAGAGACGCGGGTGGTTGCACGACCTTTTGTAGAATGTAAAGTATATAACCCAATGCGAAGCGCGAGACCGCGACTGTGCTCAGCCGCTGGCGACCGAGCTCCTTCTTTTGGCGACACTACTTGCCGAGCTTGACGCTGCCCGTCGCTGTCTTCTCAGAGGCGCAGACAGTACAAAGCCAAACTTTTAATAAACTCAAACTCAAAGCATTTATTTCAATTAAACCATTTACAGGCACTTTTGAATTGTCAAGAAGTCGGTCAGTCAGAAATATGAAGCTAGTTGCCTATTCCAAAGCGTAGTAGGTACCTATGGAGAAGAACGGGCAAGAAACTCCACGGACACTCTTTTAAATAAAAAAATTGTTACAAAATATTGGTTACATCATTAATGTTGAAATTATACATGTGAGGACAATGTAGAAAGACGTGCACGTTAAAAGCGTCCGTAATAAAAATATAAAAAACAAAGAACAATTCAAATATTAAAATAAGCCATGGCAGCTAAGAGATGACCAGTCTCTACTGACGGCGCCCGTTCACGAACATGACGCATGGATTAGCACCATTCAGCTCAACCATTTTGAAGGGAGCTAAATGATCCAACACACGCGCCACCGCCAGCGAGACATTAGAGTGAGCATGACACAATCTCAGCCGCCATGGCAAAATTCCATGTGGTATAATATCACCAGTCGAATGAGGCAGGTGACTGTATTTTTGGGTTTATTTAAAGTCTAAGGAAATATTTCTTTTTTTATGAAAAGTGAGAGTGAAATGAAATCGTCATTTATTATTAACAAGGGTAAAAAAAGAAAAATAATATAATATTGTTATAAGTATAATAAACATACCTGTGGCATAATGAATTTTGAGATTTTTGCACGAGGTGAACGAAAATGATACGCTTCCGTGTTTCGAATGCAACTAGCCGTACACTGCACAACGCTTAGCTTTCGGAGCCTCGGCCACCTTTGTTGTAAACATAACAAAGGATATTTATGGCCAGCACAATGGAACAACTATCTGACTCGAAGAATGCATCAAATTTCAGACCTAATATTTAAGTAGAAAAATCAATTAATGACTGCCTTTTTTTTGGTGGGAAATTATCAACTTCTCCCGCACTGGGCGGAGCGGGAGGGCGTGTCAGACTCTTACTGACTAAAACCCACCCGAGTTCCTTCAGTTGCCTGTACGTTGCACGTTAATGGCCGCCTAAAGTGGTAATTTTGCCGTATGTGGGCCGACCTAAAACTTGAAATTATTTTCATTACAAAATCTTACCATGCCGCGTCCGAGCGCCGAGTGGCAGCGCTAAGATTTAGGTGAACACACCCAAGCAGCACTTACTGTTAGCGTACTTATGATATTTTGCATGCCAGTGCATATTTCAGATGTTCGGAATAAAAGACGTAAATAAAAATGTCCTCATAAGTCGTTTTTTTCATTCTTTGTCTTTTGATTTCATTTTTCAATCATTCGGAGAGCTAGTGAAAGATGCTGAATGCCAAAATCCAACATCGTTGGTTGGTTCACTAATGGATTCCTTTTTTACTTCTAATTAATTTTGTGTTCACACGTTTCACTTTGAGCGAAAGACAAAAATGAACAGAAAGTGGAGCGTCTGGTATCAGCTTAAGCATGGGCGTACCCAGCTTTGGGCCCAGGGGGGGGGGGGGGGGGGGGGCAAATCAGCCATTATTTTTTTCCAATTTACGGATTTTTTTGTTGATTAAAATATGATTCGCGGCCGTAACAAATATGGCTTTACAGAATTATAATCATTAGAATCAGCAATACAACTCCTTAAGTTCGCATAATACTCAAATGTCATGATTTCATGAAATAATAATTCAATAAGATTTTATTGAACTTACAGAGTTGTATTGTTGATTTTTATGATTATAATTCTATAAATAAACACTTGTTATGATCGCGAATCATATTTAGATCAACATGAAATCTGATACTGACCTGCAAATTGCAAAAAACGTAAGAAATTTCACGGGCTACCTAGACGCTTTCGCCTTATGTCGGGTCCCCCGCATATGTTTTACCCTACACACTACATGCAACATGAGGTAGGTGTATGTAATGTGTAATAATGTGCAGAAGCTCCTGCTTTACAGATAGTAAATTAAATATACTGTGTGCTTGCTTGCTGCGTTCGCGTATTTTACATGATACAACATGCCCGGCCGCGCAGAAATCTAAAATTTAATCCCACCACAGACTCAGCTAAATATATATTATAGCAAGACATATTACGGTATATTTTCCATAGGAATCTTCGAGTGACCTCAGACGGAGCTATAATATATATAAATTAATAATAATAATTCTTTATTGTTCTCTCATAATCACAAACACAGTACAAAGTCAAGGTAACGCTTAATAGAGACTGGTGTCTGTTGTAGGTAAAACCTGTATTACAGATCACCAGGCTTACTCCATCGGACCACTCACTTATGACCTATGACTGTATTAAATGAACATACAGGTTGTACATAATAAAACACTATTACAAATTAATAATAACAAAAGTGAAACAAAATGGAAAATTAAAAACTAAAGTAAAACAATTCTGGTGGCAAAAGTAGCTTATTGATTTTGAATTGGGGTATGTGTGGGTGTATGTCGGTGAGGGTGAGTATGAGTGAGTGTGTGTCGGTAAGGGTGAGTATGTGTGGATGTGTGTCGGTTAGGGTGAGAGTGGTGGTGTGATGGGTACGTGTGTGTTAACTGCTATGTTATCCTTCTATGCTAGTAATCGTTACCTTAAGGGTTTTAATAAACGTTCTGTTGGATTGTAATCAATGACCGATGCCTGCCGGGGTTGCGGGAAAGTCCGAAAGGGATACCGTGGCCCCTGGCAACGTACAGGCAACGGAAGGAACACGGGTGGGTTTTAGTCAGTAAGAGTCTCTCCACCCAGAGCGGGAGAAGTTATTTGATAATGTCCCACACAAAAAAGAAAAAAATGCTTTGAAGCCACGAACAAACTTTCTTTTTGCACTCTGCCCTAGAAAGAGGATAAATTAACAGCTGTTCATATTATTATGCAAATATGGACCTAGGAAACCGTAAAAGTTATGTGCCAGACTGAATTTATATCTATTTGTCGTGCAGACATCGGCGGTTCTTCTCTTACCTGAGATTGTTTTGAGGTCGTAAAAAAGTTCCGAGTGCTTCTTAGTAACTGTCAGTAAAATAAAAAGTTTTCTAACGGTCAGTACCTTACAGCGCTGATATAGATCAACCGTAGGGTATCGCATCGGAAGAAAATTACTTACTTTTAATATGGCTCTTTGGGCTGGAGAGCACTGGAGAGCAGTTTCAGTAGGTAAATTTTAGCTGCTCCACCCCAAGAAGTTAAACAATAAGACAGTAAGGATTGGCACACTGCGAGATAAACAGACCACATATTATATATTTCTAGTACACACCAAAAACTACGCAAAAAAAAAACAAAAGTAAAGTATACTAATATAATGTAACGGCTACGTCTGTGACGAGCATTATGCATAATATATTGGTATTGACGTGATTCTAACATAACTTTTATCAACACCAGTAGGTACTTGGGCATGCATGGACACTTAAGCTCATGGGCGTACAACGGGGGGGGGGAGCTGCCCTCCCCCTGAGTACGCCCAAGAGCTTAAGTGTCCATTTATTGCAACCATCATTGTAGATAACACTATAGAAACACAATAGATCGTTAAGAGGTGGTTATCTATCTGACCATCCACCAGGGATATGAAGCGAACGATTTATATTCCCTAAGTGGATTGAGTTTTCCACATCGTTGAAATGTGTAAGACTGCGAGATATAGCATGGGAGTGAAGGAAGTCGTTTTAAAATGGTGGTTGAATTAGAAGTACTACTGAAATATTATAATGTGTTAACGAACTTATAACAATCTGCCCAGCCTTTTCCCAACTATATTGGGGTCGGCTTCCAATCTAACCGGATGCAGCTGAATACCACTATTTTACATGGGGCGACTGCCTATCTGACCTCCACAACCCAGTAACTGGGTAATACGATACCCCTCGGTAAGACTGGTTGTCAGACTTTCGGGCTTCTGACGACCCGTAACGACTGTCAAAGATCCACGAATGACAGCTGAGACCAACGGCTTAACGTACTTTCCGAGGCGCGGAGGAGTCTCGGTATATAAAGATGGTCTACCGTCCACAGATCAACCCCGGCAAGCGTAGCTTAACCTGATGGATCGACCCATGCTGCAGTTATTACTTTGCCAAGAGCTCCTCTACAAACTTATAACAGGGTGTCAACTTTTAAATACCTAGGGCATTGTCTTGCCGCTGACCTCAGAGACGATGTAGACATTGAGAGGGAACGCAGGGCTTTAGCGGTCCGGAGCAATATGTTGTCCCGTAGATTTGCGCGGTGTACAAACCAAGTAAAAGTAACACTTTTCAAGGCTTATTGCCAAAGTTTGTACACGGGCAGTCTATGGGTCAACTGTGCTAAGAGATCGCTGGATGTCCTGCGCGTCCAATATAACAATGCTTTCAGGATGTTGTTGAGGCTGCCTCGTTACTGTAGCGCGTCAGAAATGTTTGCGCAAGCCCGCACCGACGGCTTCCATGCAATTATACGCAAAAAAACTGCGTCACTACTGAGGAGAGTGAGGGGCAGTCGGAACAGCATCCTGAAAACTGTAGCCGAGAGCTTCGGCTCTCCGATTATAAAGCAGTTTGTGCGGAGGTTGATTTTTACTAACACTAGGCAATAAGTTATTTTTTTTGTATGTTACTAACACTATATGGATATTGTCCGAAATAAAGAAATTCAATTCAATTCAATTCAATAACAATAGTTTTCATATTATCTTAATGTTTGATGATCTAGATAGGTTTGTAGGCCAGAAGTGGGAAGGTCTTTGCCCAGCAGTGGAACATAAAGTGGAGTACCAAAAAATTGATGACAATCATCAACTACTGATTTAACAGATTTAATTTTATTGCCTACTCATAATAGGTTTTCAATATTATTTGCTCTCATGCACAACACATTTTACAATTACTGTCAGTTTTTAGCATGACCCTCTCAGGGCACTGCAAAGCACAATGTTGATTTACTGTTGACTTTATGAACATTAAATTAACAAAATGAGTCAAATCTTGATAAGTGTTTACTAACACAATACAATGACATACATGAATACATAATAAAACACATACACACACATTATAATGAACATAACTTATTCCATAATAGAAATTATATTTCTACCTACTTCATATTTTGGTTACATATTTTTAATTATATTGTGTTATTAATTTACACTACTTATTTTCCACCTTCGTACCATTTCTGCTGGTCTCTATAAAGTCTGTAGAAAACATCCCAGAAAGCCATTCTGTCCTGGAAGGGTCTACTTTCAAGTGTCAGCTCGGAGTCTAGATTTAGGTAAGGCTGAGTGGTCCTCGTGATAGGCTCCCATTTGACAGGAAGCAGCTCCGATGTTCCGGGTGTCGGGTCTCTAAAATAAAATATATTGCATCTTGCATTAAACGAAACAGAAACTTCGTAATAAATAAAAACAATCAAATGGTGGTAAGAAAAAATAAAAGTATTTTAACGTGGATATAAATGACCTGGCGTCCTAATGAAAGCTGGAATGACCCAAGTGACCATACATGTGCGGGCCTGCATTTTTGAGGATCTCATGAAAGCCACTGACGCCCTATTAACGTAACCACCTACTGAGCACAACTACAAAACAAAAAAAAAGTTACCATCGACTCAAAAAAAGAAGAAGAAGAAAAGCACGACCATCGTCATCTATTAGGATAGCGCCTGTTGTTGTTCAAATAAAGTCACGAAAAAGACGCGTAAGATTACATATACCAAAGATTAATACAAATGGGACACTCCGCAAAATGATTTAAATTTAATCCGACTTTTGCTACGACACAATAAAGTGCAGCGCTAATCACCTACAGTTATATTCACCTAGAAGTTGCCTCTCTTTATATCGCGTGACTCTTAGAACTTTAGACTACATTACACTCACTGAATTGGCCCAGCAAGACGGGCCCGCCGCCTACTTGTAGCTTCATATCCAAGCGTAGCTTCGTAGGGGAGTGTCCCATCTGTATTAATCTGAGCTTATACCTAGTCGTAAAACACTATGCTTTTTCATGTCTAAACAATCCCTTTTGTTGCGCTAAAAATGTTCAAAATGTAAATTAGAGAAACTGCCTGTGTGCCTGATTGTGACACATTATTGATTGGGTTCTTCGGAATCGAATATTGATCAAATTATTCTCGACTAGCTTCTGCCCGCGACTTCGTTCGCGTGGATGTCGTAAGATACACAATATTATTATATTGTAACTAATAGCCACGTTTTTATAAAACTCCTACGGACTCCGACCTTTTGTCTTTTTGCTTGGTTCCTTAGGGTCATAGCGTGATGTTAAATTGCATATAACCTGCCTCATGAATCACTCCGTCCATTGGTGAAAACCATATGAAAATCCGTTCGGTAGTTTTTGAGTTTATCGCGTTCAGACAGACGCGGCGGGGGCACTTTGTTTTATAATATGTAGTGATAGTGATAATTGTGATAACTTCTGATAACAATCAGGCAACACGATATCAACGAGCAGTGGCAATACATTTTAAATTGAAGATTGCATCCTATTGCTTTCTGCGAGTAGGTAAAATACGTTACGGTGGAATAATATTTTAAATTCTTGTTAGTACTAGCACTAAATACATATTTTGAAAAGATAAACTAACGGTGCAAGATGAAGCAGAAATTAAATAACACATTTAGGTACGGCTTTTACTCAGAAGACATGTATAAACTATAGAAAATCGTTAATACTTTTCCACAAATTAATCACATTTCGATGGAAATCAAAATACTGAGGAATTCTAGTATCTATATATACCTCAAAAAAAGCTACTCCCCCCTACGTTGCGAAATTTGTCCAAAGAGTTGTTATCCCGTCAATCATAAGTTGATCTTCTGGAGTAGTTATATCTCCATTGAATAGGTCATAATCGAATAAATATGCAAGTTCGTCACCATGGATAGCTCCCGTAGTATTATTCAAGTTATACATCAACTTTAGCAAATTCCTCCTACCGCTATATGAGAAAATGTAACGGTAAACAGTTTTAGCACCAATATCTAAAAATCTTTCAGCAATTCTTTGTGTTGGGTGGTTGAATAAAAAATCTGAAGCAAAGTCTATAATTTCATCTTTAACGTTTTCACTTGGATCCTCATCTCCAATATAAAAGTGTCTGACGTCATCTAAAGCATCTTCTAAATTGTCAAATTCTCTGTTTACTATGTCGAAATTATAGTTCGAGAAGAAATCTGCATCTTGGTTTCCGTAACTGAAGGGCAGTTCATTATTTGTGTTCCCAATAATGATTGGAGTAGTCTTAACTTTGCCAGATAGAATATTCATAGGATGCTCTGTTATGAAATGTTCAACGCCATCAATATTCTTTTCAATACAGGGTATTGTTAGAGGGGTTTTGGTGCCAACAGACCTAGTTAATTCCAAATCATATGCTAGTTTAACTAATGTGTGCGCATCTATAGATGCAAGATAATCAATTGTTTCCACTATATCATCAGTTTTAAAATCTAATGCTTCTGCCAGTTTCAAGGGCACGGCGTTGCTAGAGTCTGGCGTCAACCACGGACTTAAAGCAGTACCGCTCTGAATTATTGCTTTCTGGAATAAGTTTTCATACGGAGACAGCAGGTGGAGGTTGATAGACAGACCACCAGCACTTTCACCGAACACAGTAATTTGTCTAGCATCTCCTCCGAAAGCCTCGATATTCTCATTGATCCACCTCAGAGCTAACACTTGATCTTTGAGTCCTTGATTTCCTGGTACTTCTGGAATACCCAAGCACATGAATCCGTAAGCACCAAGCCTGTAATTGATTGCTACTATAATAACGTTCTTTCTTAGCAAAAAATCAGGGTTGCTGAAGACATTAGCGCTGCCGCTAACAAAACCACCTCCATGTATCCATACCATCACTGGCAAGCGGTGTCGAGAGTCAGCGATACTTGGCACGTAGATGTCCATGGTGAGGCAGTCGATGGTACCGACGGCCACATTGTTGTCTACTTGGGGGCACACGTTTGACTCGTATGCTTCAAAGATATCGCTAAAACCAGGATGCGGGTCTGACGGCTGTAAATAAAGTAAAGTTGCCATATATTATGATGCTTTGTCACGTACAACTACTACGATTCAAACGCTTCTAAAGCCTCGAAAGAACCTGATAATAACTTCTAAATTGCCAATGATAGTTCATGAAAATACTACATAGGTAGTCAAACTCAAACTCAAAGCATTTATTTCAATTAAACCATTTACAGGCACTTTTGAATTATCAAGGAGTCGGTCAGTCAGAAATATGAAGCTAGTCGCCCATTCCAAAGCGTAGTAGGTACCTATGGAGAAGAACGGGCAAAAAACTCGACGGACATTCTTTTAAATCAAAAATTTGTTACAAAATATTGGTTACATCATTCATGTTGAAATTATACATATAAAAACAATGTAGAAAGACGTGCACGTTAAAAGCGTCCGTAATAAAAAGATAAAAACAAAGAACCATTCAAAAATTAAAATAAGTCCTGGCAGCAATCTCAACTGACGGCGCCCGTTCACGAACATGACTCATGGATCAGCACCACAGCTGTTAATTCAGCTCAACCATTTTGAAGGGAGCTTATTTAGCTCCCTTCAAAATGATCCAACACTCTACGATTCGATTTTTCCTTTATGACAGAATGGCTAACAAAAGTTTTACTAGATAAATAAAAATAAGGCCTATAAAAAATAACTATTAATAATAATAAAATCTTACTCCAAAAGGATTGTTCTTATCCACCACCGCATAAGGTACACCCAAGAACTTCGCGTAGCCTTGATCAGACCTAAGACCCCGGATCAGTCCTCCCTTCGTAGAGACGAGGGGGTCTACCCTGGACAGACCTTGGACCAGACCACACACAGACACCAATAGAATTAAAGACCACATGTCCGATCTTTGAGACATGTTATTTTTGTAATAACTAAGGTGACTTATCGCAAATTTCGTGTTGAAAGATGGAGATAAAAACAGCATCTGACTGACATCGATATCTGATAGGAAAGCTACTGATAATTTGATGATGTAATTTGTGTTGAGTGTTGAATGTACAATACAACTATTTACTTAATTTCCCGCGAGAATCATCGCATTTCCGAATACAAACGAATCTTAATTTCCATGTCCATCAATTATTAGATTTTTTTAAATTTTAATTCTTGAACATAAATGTACATTTAATTTCAAGAATTTAAAAAAATCGCATAACTCGGCAAAATTTATATCAGTTTTTTTACGCGATTTCAGATTTTATCCCATACTAAAAGTTCAGTTCAGTTCATAATTATGAGTACAGTCACGTGTTTAAGTATCGGTCACTAATAACCAGTCACCCTATATATCATTGAACCACATGTCCAATCCGTGTGATATTATGTTGTAAAATTATCTTGGATGTTGAAAGATGGGTTAAGAGTTCTGTTGCTAAGATAAATGATAAAACACTTAACAGCATCATAGTGATATCGGCATCTTAGTTGATGTAATACTGATAGCTGATTATGTAATTTGGGATGATAGTCAGCACAGTTGTACAAATGACTGCATCTGGGTAATCACCTTCATAAGACATTACGAGAAAGAAAGAAAATAGAAAATTTGGAGGTAACAAAAAACACCATCAGACAATTTTTTTTTGTAAACCGATCAAGTGCGTGTCGGACCACGCACAATGAAGGGTTCCGTAGTTGGAATGAATTTATACCTATAACAAACTCAACTTTGTATTTGACAAACTTGTTCTCCCATACATTCCAACTGCACATGTAAGTTTGTACGCCCAATATTGAGAGAGCTATGTACATACAACATAGATCTTTTGACGTTTTTCGAAATATGAACCCAGCTTTCCTATAGGTTGTACTTTGTGACTTGTGAATTATTATACCTTCTGCCGGTACCTACCATCAGAAACTGAGTATGCCGAACTACAAGATTTGAAGGCTTCCATCTTTTCACAGTATAAGTGACAGCTTCTAATAGCGTCCAATACATCATTTGCACAACGCCATCTATCGAGTACACTGATAAACTCAAACTCTCCGTTCCAAGCCAAGTAGCAATAACTTTTAACTACCGAGTGGACAGATTTTAATTAACATAACTTAACTTCACGACTGTAATTCTCGAAGGGTTAGGCAGAGGCGTACCTATATAGTACACCCACATTTCGCCAGTTATGTTTGAGTCCCATGTAATAGGGGGCGAGCCTATTGCCAACAACCGGGCACAAATCCAGACTCCGGGCTGCTACCTAAATCCTGATGGAAAAACCCAATGACACTTTGCTCGACCTGGGAATCGAACCCAGGACCTCATGCTCAGCAGTAGCGCTTGCGACGGCTAGAGCAACGAGGCAATCTTAGAATGGAAAGACAAACTTAACTTTGTAGTTGAAAAAATGTTCTGCCATACATCGATATACGTCACGGCCAGTTCTTCAACTGCAAATGTAAGTTTGTAATCGCATTTTATTTTATTTGATATAACTACAAATTATCAATTTCTGAACTTTTTCCTTTACTTGTGCTGTGAGACCTTGCTTCCTGCCAAATTTTATAATTCTAGGTCAGCGGCAAGTACCCTGTAGGTTTTGATTTATTTGCGAGTATCAAAATATGTCACATAAATGGCCGTATTTTTTATTGCGTTGACTTAAAAGGTTGATTTTTTTAGAGCTCTAAGGGAACATAGACCTACGCAAATTATATTAATTTCAACTTGATACTTCCACGCGGTTCAGAGTAAATGGGTCTTGACAGACTGACAGAAGGACAACGACGTGATCCTATAAGGGTTGTTATTATGTAAATCATTAAAAATACCAGTTTTTTATATACATATTGACATTGTTGAAAATTATATACAAAATAACATGATTACTTTGTAAAGTATTATATTGTTTTAATGATTGTGAATGTGAGGACTATGTGGATATTTTATTTTTATTGTTTTTCCTCTTTCTTTAATTTTTTCTTTCTCAGTTAGTTTAAATGATGGTCTGGCAGTTTGAGTACTTTATGCGACCTACCCAAATGTCCTTTCTTTGGTATTGTTCGTCGAGTTGAGCTCCTTAAGTTCTGAGTTGAGCTCCACGATTACTGACAAATGCTTGCACTGACTGGACAGGTCCATTCAAATCTGTGTGGTTCTTTCTTCATAAGACCATTTCAGACATTAATCTACATGGTCCTCATATGGTCTGACCAAGATTATGTCTGGACTTTAAAAGAGACTGTGACCTCTGAGTATGTTTCGGTCTTTCTTCTCAGAGTAGTCAGATAGGAGACGCCGAACTCATCTAGCAGTTTCTTCTTTTTTTTTAAATATTTTTTTAATATGACGTGTAAAAGTGATTGCAATATCCTATTTACAGAATAAACAATTTCATTTCATTTCATTTCCGTTTTTTCCTTTTGAAGTACGGAACCCTAAACAAAACTCATGCGTAAAGAGCCTCAGTTCAGCATACATTGTACTATCATCGCCTCACAGTGATTTTCAGCCCACGAGTGCCATACTCTCGAATACGTTTAACAAATTCATATTAATATTAATTATTTAATAAATAACATGAGGCAGTTGATAAAATTAAAGGGTGACTATCATTACTTATCCATCTGACTGGTCAAGTTTTTCTACGTCGTTGACAAATATGAAAGATATTGCACGATAATGATTAGGGAAAGGAGAAATAGTAATTATTGCGTGGCAAGATCCAGGTATATTCAAAGAAATAAACCTGTGTGTGCCCGACAATTATGTATTGCGAAGGCGACGGCCACGGCTATTGGCAGTGCCCAGTAGTAGGACCAATCTACTGGGTAAAGCCCCTGTAACGCGTACTTTGCGTGTACTTAATGACGTAGCAGACAGCATAGATCTTTTTACTTGTTCTCTGAGTGAGTTCACAAAAACAACGATGTACAGAATATGTAATAGGAAATAATAAAACTGTAATTATGGCCACACTATTGAATTAGGAAACTCCTGTATAATGATAGTGATGATGAGTTAATAAATAAATAAATAATAAATAAATTTGCAATCGCGGTGAAACTTAATAAATGCATAGGGATAAAGATATAATTATGTTTTTATTGATAAATCTCATAACTAATAGCGAAGCGAATCTGTTTACAACATTAAACAAATGACTAAAGTTTGACAACACAATTTTGACAAAGATTTCAAAATACATATATTTATTCACTACCATGTCACTAAAAATATACATATAGGGCTAAAGTTTCTACTTCTTAATCTGATATTTTTTTCGAAACCTTCGTCTCATTTCTGCTGGTCTCTATAGAGTCTGTAGAAAACATCCCAGAAAGCCATTCTCTCCTGGAAGGGTCTACCTTCAAGGGTCAGCTCAGAGTCTAGATTTAAATAAGGCTGAGACGTCCTCGTGATAGGCTCCCATTTGACAGGAATCAGCTCCGATGTTCCGGGGGTCGGGTCTCTGAGAAGAAAATGTATTTTTGTTTTAATAATATGAAATTAATAAATAGGTATACAAAGGCCCTAGAACGAACGCCTGACGTTAACGTAACTTAAATTCTAAGAATTTGTGTCAACTGTCCGTGGCCCCTGGCAACGTACAGGTAACTGAAGGAACACGGGTGGGTTTTAGTCAGTAAGAGTCTGACACGTCCTTCCGCTCTGCCCAGAGCGGGAGAAGTTATTTGATAATTTACTAGCATCTGATGGAGCAAGAACAATTTGTATCACCCAAAGATATGAATAAAGTCTTAAAACAATTTTTTTTTCTGTGAAACGATTATTTCCAATTCAAAAACCGTTCCAATTTACATAACATTTACTCCGCGCGTTCGTGCTTGTCCAAAAATTATTACAAACAATATATTATCTTGAATTAATCATTGAATTGAATAATATAGTATTTTATATACTTTGCGATTCATAATAATGCAAAACGGCCATGCAATTAAAGTGGTTAGTTAGGCACATGAAATGGCAATCGATATATTATTATATTTATCACGAATGCAAGTGGCGATGAGTTTTAAATTCAAGATAACACCATTGCGTAATCTGGAACTAGAAAAGTAATCTCACTTTTATAAAAAGTGAAATCATTGATTTTAAAATAGTTTAAAATCTCGTGACACCATTACTGAATCATATATGTATGTCTCATCAGTTGAATCAGATAATAAAAAAATTGAAGATGGAAAAGAATTGAATTGCATTTGTAAATTTACGCTTTTTCCCATGCGGTTACATAAATAATAACTAAACTTTCGGACATATTTATAGTCTTTTTATTTTGTCCTTCAAGAGTCGCATGGTCTAGTAGCTAGAAGCGCACTCTGTGTGTCTGTGAAATAAGAGGTATACATATATTACTAAGGATTTATGAGACTTTGCCAACTTACAACATACCGTTTATTAATGAAGATTATGATTTTGTTATGATTATGTAAAGATGCTACTCACCCGTACTTAGCGAAGTTAGTCCAAAGAGTCGTTATCCTGTCAATCGTGAGCTGATCTTCGGGAGTGATATCATTTCCACTGAATATATCATTCTCAAATAAGTATCCAAGTTCGTCAGCATGAATAGCTCCCGTAGAATTCAAGTTGAATACTACTTTCAATAGATTTCTGCCACCGCTATAAGAGAAAATATATCGGTAAACAGTTCTAGCACCAATATCCAAAAATCTTTCAGCCATTCTTTGTGTTGGGTGGTTGAATACAAAATCTGAAGCAAAGTCTGTAATTTCATCTTTAAAGTTTTCACTTATATCCTCATCTCCAATATAAAAGTGTCTGACGTCATCTAAAGCATCTTCTAAATTATCACCTAAATCAAATGAAAGGCTTACTAAATCGAAGTTATAGTTTGAAAAGAAATCTGCATCGGCATTTCCATACATGAAGGGCAGTTCATTATCTGTGTGCCCAATAATGATTGGTGTATTCCTTACTTTAGTGGAAACTATGATCCTAGGATCCTCCGTAATAAAATGTTCAACGCCATCTATATCCTTTTCAATACAGGGAAATATGATTGGTAACTCGGTGCTACCAAAATATGTTATTTTCAAATCATAAGCTAACTGCGCTAGTGTATGTGCATCTATAGATGCAAGATAATCAATAGTCTCGACTATATCATCAGTTTTAAAATCTAATGCTTCTGCCAGTTTCAAGGGCACGGCGTTGTTAGAGTCTACCAACAACCACGGACTTAAAGCAGGACCGCTCTGAATTATTACTTTTTGGAATAAGCTTTCATACGAAGACAGCAGGTGGAGGTTCACAGACATACCACCAGCACTTTCACCGAATACGGTAATTTGTTTCGCATCTCCTCCGAAAGCCTCGATATTCTCATTGATCCACCTCAGAGCTAACACTTGATCTTTGAGTCCTTGATTTCCTGGAACTTCTGGAATATCCAGGCACATGAAGCCGTAAATACCGAGCCTATAATTGATTGCTACTACAATGACGTCATTGCTCACTAATTTATTTGGAGTGCCTGAGGAACTAGCGCTGCCAGTAACGAAACCACCTCCATGTATCCATACCATCACTGGCAAGCGGTTGCGCGAATCAGCGGTACTTGGCACGTAGACGTCCACGGTGAGGCAGTCGATGGTACCGAAGACGACATCATTCTCTACTTGAGGACACGCGTTTGACTCGTACGCTTCAAAGATTTCGTCAAAGCCTGGATGCGGGACTGCCGGCTGTGAATTAAATAGATTTTAATTAATTAATAACATCGTGTAACTTGGGTTTTTGTTTTCAAAAAATCATTTTCAAATTTTTCCTCTTGATATTTCTCATTCAATCCTCCACATAACACGTGGTTATACCGTGACAACCGATTTCAGCAAAATTTCTCGCTCGCCGGTGGACGCAACTTTCAGACTTCCTTTTACATACTCATTTGTATCAAAAACAAAAAAAGATAATACATTTTTTATCTTACCCCAAAAGGATTGTTTTTATCCACCACCGCATAAGGCACACCCAAGAACTTCGCGTAGCCTTGGTCAGACCTGAGACCCCGGATCAGACCACCCTTCGTAGAGACGAGGGGGTCTACCCTGGACAGACCTTGGACCAGACCACACACAGACACCAATAGAATTAAAGACCACATGTCCGATCTTTGAGACATTTTTGTAGTAACTAAGGTGACTTATCGCGAATTTCGTGTCGCATGATGGAGATAAAAACAGCATCTGACTGACATCGATATCTGATAGGAAAGCTACTGATAATTGATGATGTAATTTGAGTTGAGAGTTGAATGTAGTTTACAGTAGAACTAGTTTCTTAATGTGTCCTCGGGAATCATCGCATTTCCGAATACAAACGAATGCTAATTTCCATTTCCATCAATTATGAGAATTATCGTGTATAAAAAATTGAATTCGTGAACATAAATGTCCCTACATTTATGTTCACACAACTCGTCAAAATGTATAAAACAAATGTGATTTTGTCTCATAGTAAATGATGAGTAAAGTCTCGTGTTTAAGAAAGTATCGGTCACTAATTACCAGTCACCTTATATATCATTGAAATCTGCGTCGATTGGTCATACTCTCGTACCGCTTAGAAGAGTTTTGTTGTCGCTTGGTAACTTTAAAAACATCACATTTTCACCGTTTTCGGTGACCAAGCGACTAAAATTTTATCGATTTATGAACAACTTTCACTTGGTAGGTATTCGATTTTAACTTTTTACACTTAGTAATTTTTGCCTTGACTCGAATTAATGAGTATAAAAATAAAGTATTTTTTGCCGTACGTTATCTAGGGTATGAGCATTGCTTAAGACCCGATATTTTTTTTATTGTTTTCGTAAATTAAGACTTTTAAACGCACCTTAATTATATTACAAATTTTTATTTTGTTTTTTTTTCCTAAAAGCAAAGTACTTATACAATAGTATTTTGCCTACAAAGGATATATTTTGTCGCTTGGTAATATTTTACCTGGCGTTTTTTTTACTGTTTTTGTTACTTAATAACTATTTCTGATATTAAATTTGTATAAAAATAAGCTTATCCCTGTTGCACGTATTTTGTTTTGGCGCTTATACGTGTTGTGAAGCAGATTTTGAGTGGCTGATGGTAACAAAATATCGACTAGTCTTCACCAAACTGTCGCTTAGGCAATCTGCGTGCACAAAGTACTTCGTTACATAGCTTGAGATAAGTACTCGATAAGTATTTTCACTATAAAGATTTTATGAGTGTAAGCTTATATTTAACACGCATTTTATATTGTTTTCTTTACTGAATCGCACTAAGCTAGTAGATAACATCATTAAAAGAAAGCTAGCAAGATAGCAGGGATTGAAATGAGCTTATCCCTGTTGCACGTATTTTGTTTTGGCGCTTATACGTGTTGTGAAGCAGATTTTGAGTGGCTGATGGTAACAAAATATCGACTAGTCTTCACCAAACTGTCGCTTAGGCAATCTGCGTGCACAAAGTACTTCGTTACATAGCTTGAGATAAGTACTCGATAAGTATTTTCACTATAAAGATTTTATGAGTGTAAGCTTATATTTAACACGCATTTTATATTGTTTTCTTTACTGAATCGCACTAAGCTAGTAGATAACATCATTCAAAGAAAGCTAGCAAGATAGCAGGGATTGTCCTGCTATCTACCCACGTTTGACATAGCTCGCTATTTTCTACTAAGCAGGTATATTACCAAGGTCAAATGACCTTGGATTGTACCTACTTAGTCAAATACTAATATTGATTTTAATTTCTAGGGGCCAAGATATTGAGAATATACTCGTACTTTCAAAGACAATACTTTGATACCGGATCAAAAAACACATGTTTTTTGTGAACTTGTTCCAATCGTTGCAGATTTTTGTCTGTATTCTAAGTTTTCAACGACAGCCCACGTTCTTTATAAGATCCACTTTGCGAGAGATTTGACATTTTAGAGAAATAGACATCTTTAACAAAGGGTTTGTCACTGGCCTAAAACCTCCACCAACCCGCACTAGAGCAGCGTGGTGGAGTATGCTCTAATTGGTCCATTTTCATCAGATGGAGGCCCATACTTAGTAGTGGGTGATTGTAGATTACTACAAAGGCTTTAATGATATAATGATCATGACGATATCCGTCGAAAACTTTTGTCCGAAAGGCTTTGATTTTGTGTACTAACACCTAAATACATTGTTACTTGTTCAAAATAATCCTAGAAAGAAGAACAAGAAGAAATACGTTTATTCTGCACAAACAAAACGCATATTTAAATAAAAAACAAAATACACAAATACAAAAGTAGCCAAAAGCCTCGTATTTAGCCAACAAATAAACGCTATAAAATGTTGTTCATCGGTTGATGTCAAGGCCACGGACCAAAGACAATATTAATTACTGTTACAACATTACAACAACGTACTCTGTGGTTGCGTCATTGGCAAATGAAAACAAAAACATAACAAAAACAAAATGCCGATTGCAGAGTAAAAGATAATAAATAAATACACCAACCTTATTAAAGTACTATGATTAAAATTGGCTGGCAGAAATGATTTTTGTTTTCTATTTAGATAATTTTACCTATGGTCAAACATGCGTTACGATGGACGAGTAAGTTCTTCAAACAAAATTATAAATTAATGGGGTTTAGTTAATTTTAATTGTTTTATAATACAATTTTGTTGTCGGAAAGTAACTTTTGCCTGTTTGCGATTTTGGTGAAATTATTATTAACCGACACTATTTCATAAAATATTGAGAAAATTCATAATTTTTAAATGCCAGTTTATTAAACCTTTAAACTGCATTTAAAATTTGCTGGAATCAAGTACTTATGATTAATACGCGATTTTTTACGACAAAACAAAAGCTTTATAATGCTCTAGCGTCAAGTTGGCAATATGTCGCTTGGTAATTATTGCCTTTCCAGCGTCGATATGATTTCCTCTCATTAATTTTGTTACCCTAATCAGCATCTACATAACAAAAAATTTCATTTTTACTATATTTCAAACCTACATCTTTAGTTTTTTTTTTTTAATATCTTAAAACTGTCTTAGCATAGATCCACTGTTTTTCATTATTGCAATTATTAAATGGACTAAGGAATGGCACTGAATAAACTATATCGGGTCGAGAAAGGACAGCTAAATACATCAGGCTTCCGATAAGCTGCAGATAAGGATTGCGATATTGAGAAACATTTTCTTTCTTACTCTTTAAGTTTGCCTTTATTGGAGTATTAACAGTCTTACATTCTATCATATTGAATCTACTTAGTAAATGAGTAATATACTTTTCTTGACTTAACACTCTCAGCGCCACCCCTAAAATAAAAGATTTTAAAAATTTTGACACAAAGATGCTTTGTTACATATTATGTGATTTTTTATTTCATGAACCGTTAAAAATACCCTTTATTCCTACTATTTATTACTGAACAGTACATTGTTTTACCAAAATATAATACCGGTGAGGCCAACTTAAATAGCTCTTTTAGTGATTTATTAGGTTATGGTCGTATTTATAAATATTCCCGGTAGACGAAGTAAAATTATTACTACCGCTGTAATCTAGAGATCATAAGGCACAAATCCAAATCCGTTTTATTAATAGACGCCACCATTTTTGGTGGGCCTAATCACCGAACAAAAAAAAAACTATCTCCTTTATTTTGGCCCTGTATTCTTAACCAATCCAATCCATAAAGAACCATAAAGAATACCGAATCTAATCCCAAAATCATTCCCATAACAAACGGTACGTATAACCGAGCCGAACTTCCCCATTGTCCCGTCGGCGTCAGCGTCGGTATAATGTCGTTCGATGGCAAACTTTTCGCATTTATCGGATAATTTAATTGAATTGAAAGTCTCTTTTGTTCTTTGCGTGAAACCCATAATTTAGTGGAGGCTATTGAAAGATCGCCGCTTTGAGGCAAAGAACTTTTGAATTCTGCAGGTGACGCATATACGGGAGGTTATTTCTTGCGTGTACTCTACGATTTCTGTTTTTTTTTTATTTCTGGTTGCGGTGAATTTCAAAAACTATGATTTATTACCTAATATAGGTGGAAATTTTTGTTTCTGTTTTTTTAAATAATATAAGATAAGACATAAAATGTAAAAGAAATTTATTTAATCCTGAAAGCTTCTAATATATTGTAGACACCATTTTTTTTTTTTTTTTTTTGGCTGGGAAATTATCAAATAACTTCTCCCGCTCTGGGTGGAGCGGGAGGGCGTGTCAGACTCTTACTGACTAAAACCAACCCGTGTTCCTTCCGTTGCCTGTACGTTGCCAGGGGCCACGGTATCCCTTTCGGACTTTCCCGCAACCCCGGCAGGCATCGGTCCTAACGGACCCCTTCACTTCTGCTGACATCTCTTTGAGGCGCGCGTGGAACACAACGCGCCGTCGACCCGGGCCTGGTCCTTATCGGACGACGAGCTACCCATTGCTCACCGTCCGCAAGCCCGCGCCTACGGTGGCCGGGAATCGGCCTGCGATTCCCGACGCCCAGGGCGTCTCCTGCGGCGGCTAGGGGCGTGAGGGCGCGAATTTTGCCTCTCCCTCACGCGTTCTGCCTCCTCCTTCGCGAGCATTACTGCTTCGCAGAAGGAGGTGACGGCCTCCCATGCCCTCTCGCTCCGTACCATGGCCTGGACTAGGGCCGGACGCGAGAGATCCCCGCCACCGATCGCCTCCACGAGGACACGGCGATGCTCTGCCCAAGCCGGACAGACCTCCACCGTATGCTCAACCGTGTCCTCCAGGCGATCCACGCAGTGATGACACCCGGGCGTTTCCTCCCGCCTGATACGGAACAGGAACCTCCCGAAACAACCATGTCCGGTGAGGACCTGCGTCAGGCGGAAGGTGAGGACCTGCGTCAGGCGGAAGGTGAGGACGCCGTGGCGCCTCTCTAGCCACTCCTCAAAGAGGGGACTTATCGCCGCAATAGTGGCGTGCCCAGCACTGGGTTGCGACAATCGCACTCTCCATGACGCCATGAGATCCCGCCAGAGCTCTGTCCGCTGTGCCGCGATTTTTATTGTAGACACCAAAATTTATAGCCGACACAAACATTATTTTACTACACCAAATTATACATAAGATAACAATGAAAACCTTTTTTATAGTGAATAAATATTATTAATATGATAAAAATTACATATAATGAGATCAATTGAATAAAATTACAACGATTTTCCCTTCAGTTTTGTTTTAATGATATCTTTTTCTTTCTTTTCTTCGCAATTCTTCGAGTTTGACGAGATCATTCCGATTTTTCCTCCTTGCTGCCATCCTTTTCCCCTCCAAGCACTCTCCGTGTATAAACTTTGAATTTCTCTTTGTCATCTCAGAATAAAAATAATACCTAACATTTTTTTTATCCGATCGTCTACCTAAATAAAAAGGATTACATTTTTGCTCACTCTTTAATCGAATATATCCTTTCGTCCTTGTTGTTGTATTTGTCCTTTTTTCGTTTTTCTTAGAGATATGTGCCTCTAAAAACAAATTTTGGTATATTTTTACTGGTAAAATACCACCAAAATTAGAATCTTGTTTAATATTTTTATTAAAAAAAACTACTAAGAATATAATAATTATATTGGTGTCATTTTGAAAGCATACCAACCTTTTTTATAATAAATATTTAATACAACACCAATTTACAGTTATAAAACGTTTTAAAACATTAACACCATAATTGCAGATTTTTGTCCGATCGCTACGAAAAGACTTATTTATGCTTTTAGCGGGAAATCACAACAGGATGGCACAAGTCTAATACTGCTGCGTGTGAGCTCCTGGCTAAACGAAGTGAATGATGGTAGTGTCATCCTTCTAGGTTTATTCAATATGAGTCACTTAATTATTTAATTACTCCCACCAAAATTTTAAATTACGCGCGGGCAGTTCTTTTCGACTGAAAAAGAGTTGTACTAAATATAAAATAAGACTACTATCAGATGGAAAACTAATACTGAAATCAAATAAAATTAGTAATTTCTAGTTAAACTAGTCTAGTTTCGTTTAAACGATGCTAATTTCCAGAACAACAGATTGTGGACGCGCCACCAAACTTAGAATATTGCTAAATAACATATTTTTTTCTAACTACTAAAATATTTTTTTCTACCAAAATATAAATATTTTGGTAGAAAAAACCCTTTTGGCCTGATCAAAATATATACGTATACTTTCTTTAAAAAAATTAACTTTATTGTATGTTTGGTTTAGAATATCTTATATAATCTTCAGCCACATCACCTAAAAATGACGCTTGAGAAAATCTCCCATTGACATCTTTGAGCCGAATCGGTCCCGTATTTTTATGAACGTTCGCATTTCAATCTCAGTCTCAATTAAACATCATTGTTTAAACTAATCTACAAACAATATAACATTAAATATAAAATAAAAACAATGAAATATCCTAACAACCAACTAAAGGGCGGCCAAAAATTTCCAGCGCATCGCTGTCAACTGGTAATAATTATGCCCAAGAGACTGGAAGTATTGCCACGTAGTATGGCAATACTTAGCCTCTGGCCAGAAGCCAGCCCAGATCAATCTGTATTTTTGTTTTTTTTTTATCAGTTACGAGAACTGAAAGCCAATTCTCGTTGAAATACAAATCGTGACAATCCATGTAAAAACTTGACAAAAATGTAGGTAAATTAGAGGTGTTTTTGAATGATTAAGACAGTGTAGAATTCGAACGTTCTTTTAAATATACGGGAATTGCCTCTCTGGTTTCATTAAACCATTTACAGGCATTTTTGAACCATCAAAGGAGTCATTCCAAAGCGTAAGTAGGCTCCATAGGAGAAGCAGTAGAGAACCATACCTTCCTATGGAGAAGAACGGGCAATCAATTCCATGGACACTTTTTTAGATAAAAAATTGGTGTCAATTTCATTCATGTCATAAATTATACAAATATGTTTATAATCAGTCATTATAAGTTCCTATGAAGCTCAAAAAGACAGTCAAATAAATTAGCAAACGATTGTAAACAGATTGAAACCTTAACATTTGATAAAACAAATATTGTGACAGTAAAAATGGCAATAAAATATTTGCAGAATATTTTTAGACATTTTTTTCTTTGTTGCAAAAATCTGAAACGGAACATATTCTACTGTGAAATATACAAAATATTCAGTGAAGCTTCCAGCTTTCACGAAATTTAATAAACTTAAAAACATCCGTAGCTTCGTAGCCGCTGTAGCACTCTCGTAGCGCTACGCCGTAGCTCATAAAACCGTAGCCGTCAAGAGAGCAATGCTAAAGTATCGGTAGGTGCAAAATTTAAATTAATTCAGAAGATTTAATGTTATTCTACGTTGAATATTTAAGATGGATGGTATATTATCTATGTACAAATATGGGTATCTGGTATTTAAAGGGTATCTGTGAAGTTGTACTGTTTGCAGATGATACTTCACTTATTTTTAAAGTAGACAGGAATAGACAAGACTTTGATGATGTAAACAGTGCACTCTCAATGGTTACGGATTGGTTTTCGACAAATAACCTAGTTCTCAATAGCAAGAAAACGAAATGTGTAAAGTTCGCCCTTCCAAATGTTAGAAATCTAGGACCCAACATCGTCTTAGATAAAGAGTTGCTTGAAACTGTAAACTCGGCAGTTTTTCTGGGCATAACAGTAGATGCCAAACTTCAGTGGGGCCAACATATATCGAGCCTAGCGGGAAGGCTCAGTTCGGCCGCCTACGCCGTCAGGAAAGTAAGACAATACGTTGATACAGCTCGGTTAGTCTATTTTAGTTATTTTCATAGCGTTATGTCCTACGGTATTCTGCTGTGGGGCAAAGCTGCTGATATTCAAAATATATTTGTCCTTCAAAAACGAGCTGTTCGAGCAATTTACCAGCTAGGTGCCAGGGTTTCTCTGAGAGATCTTTTCAAAGATATCGGTATCCTCACAGTGGCATCACAATTCATTTTCGCCAACATATTATATATTAGGCATAATACAACTATATACTAAAAACAGTGATATTCACAATGTTAATACTAGAAATAAAGACAAACTACGTACTCCCTTTCACCGGCTTCATAAGGTTCATAACTCATTTGTTGGGCTTGGTATAACCTTTTATAACAAGCTACCTTCTTCTTTGCTAGATTTGCCTTTTAATGCGTTCAAAACTAAAGTAAAATCCAACCTCTGTTCAAAGGCATACTATTCTATCAACGACTACTTAAATGATAAGAATAGTTGGTCGCTGTGATTAACTCAAGACAATGTTTAAATGTTCTTTCTCCAGAATTAGCTTACTTACTGACAGGTTATATAATTGTTTATAATTTTACTTTATAAGTCAATTTATTTTATTTTAATTTATTGTTGACATAATCTACTCATTACAATGTTTTTTTTAATGAGTTGTATTGCAATATGTTAGCTAGCGACCTCGATATTTTTTTAATTTACCTCGATGGTCCTAGTTTATCAATTTTATTATAACTTCTAGTTACAGCTATTTATAAGCGGGCACGCCCTTTATGCCTGGAGGCTTTTATTTAGATATTGTTTTCGTTAAGTTATTTTTATTTCTGCTTGAGTATAGTTCTCGATGTTTTTGGTTGGTATATTGGCGTGTGCTAGCTTATTCATATGGCTATTAATTTTATAATTTATACTATGTTTTGTGTTGCGTAATGTAAATATCATTTTGCATACTATTATATAGATTCATTTTTTTCTAACTGAACAGACAGCTGTGCTGCTGGGGAGTTTGTTGCGCCACTTCTTCTTCTCAGCTAAAGCACTAGGAAGTGGTGAAGGGTGGGCGTTTTGGGGGACTGTCTTATGTAATTTTGACGTTCAAAAAGTGCTGATTCTCAGCCTAGTTTGAATAAATGACTTTTGAATTTTGATTTTTTTTTTTTTTTTTTTGAATTATGTATAATGTATGTGTCCTGCCTTGAGTAAACGTGGTGATCAATACTCATGAGACTATACGCCCGCGTTCGCACGGACGTAATAAAATCGCGGCGATTTTTTTACGTGCACTGGATTTTTAACCCTTTGCTCAGCGCCAAGAGTTGAAAATCCAACAGTGTATTTTTTCAACGCGCTGGGAAGAGAGTGCGTCAAAGCATTGGATTCTCAACACTCGGCTCAACACCGTGAAAATCCAGTGTACGAAACATAACATCACGCCTGTATTTCTCAAATGGTTGAGCAGAGGTGTACCTATAGTACACCCACATTAAAAAAAAAAAAAAAAAAAAAAAAATTTTTTTTATTATCTTCCATTGTACATAAACAGTTAGCTAAACACTATGCATCGTAACAACTAAAATAAAGAGTGTTTTCGATGAACTCTGGCACCCAGAGTAAGATTTAACTTGTGTTTAGGGTGCCAGCGTCCTCGCCTATAATTTGAACATATAACAGTAGTTGAATGACGAGCACAGTATATTATTATTAAGGAAACTACTTACTACTAGAAAATGCATGTTATGATGTGTCTGTTAAAGTACCTATGTAGGGGAATGTGTTTGTGTATGTATTGAGAGAGAGATAAAATATGGTGAAAACTAGTGTGTATATAAGTCTGTGTAAATGTAATTATAAAAATATAAATTTACTAACTACTTAAAAGTTAAGCGATTGATACATGTAGTAAATCTTCAGTCTTATCGTAACTCATTGTCAGTAGCCACTTTGTGACCTTGGTCTTACATCCATTATGGCACATGGGAGCTATGGTGCATACTTTGTTTATTTTATTATATAAATGGTTGGACAGAATATCATAATGACGCTGAGCAAGGGCTGTTCTACATCCGCGAGTTGAGCATACCTCGAAGCCTCTACGCTTTTTAGCAGCATTCGGCTTGTATATCACAGAGGGATGTTTGCGCAGAATGGTGCCAAGAACAAAGAGCTGTCTCACAGTGAGGACCTGACATTCGGTGTAGAGGGCCGAGGTGGGATATCTAAACGGCTTCAAGCTCATAACCTTGAGGACAGCTCTCTGTGCTCGTTCCAGAGGCAGTAGGGTTGTCTTGGGGGCCCCACCCCACACTGTGATGCAGTAGTTTATTATACTTTGACACAGGGCATAATAAACAGTTTTATTGGTACGGGAGTCCGCGGAGTGCCTTAGTTTTTTAAAAATAAATATACACTTGCGGACTCGTGATATGAGATTGCTAAGGTGAGGTTTCCAGCTCAAAGAACTATCTACATATACTCCGAGATACTTGACTGACTTACACCTTGTGAGTTGTGGACAGCCGCATTGTGAAGAGGATAGACCGAGTGAGCAGGTATGAGCTCTCAGCGCCGTTGTATCCGGTGAAGGGAGGTTAGTGGATAGTAAGGAGAAAGGTAAGTAAACTGTTTTCTTAAGATTTAAGGTTAGGATGTTATTTGATAGCCATTTCATCACTGAATTTAGAGCAAGTTCCGCGTATTTTACAGTTTCAGGCCAGTCGCTACCGTGAAGAAGCAAGGCCGTATCATCTGCGTAAGTATAGATTGAACAGTTTGTTAGAGACATTTTGCATAAATTATTAATATAAATAAGAAAGAGGGAGATTTTTTTATTGTTTTTTATGACGTTACCGACACTAGGTATTTCTCCTGCATCGTGGGTGCATTTACAAACATTTAAACTCACATACACAAACAGCCAGACCCGGAACAACTAATTGTAGGTCATACAAATATTTGTTCCGTGCGGGAATCGAACCCGCGACACGCAGTGCTGCAGTCAATTGCTTAACCACTGCGCCAAGCGTGCCGTCGTATTTAAGGCGTGCTACACATATGCTCGGATCGACATTAATCGAGTAAAATCAAACATATTTAGATATCTGATCGAGAAACTTAAACTGCCAATAGAGTAGTGGTGGCCCAGTGGTAACACCCCGACTTACGAGTTGGAGATCGTGGGTTCGAACTCAGGCCGGCGCTTTACTTTTTGTAAATAAGTTCATCATAAGGAAAGCGGTGAACAGTCACACACTAACGGCTGTCCAAATACAGAGCGTTTTTTGACACATTAATGTCAAATACTGGTGACAATGACAGATTTTCATTACGGCCGTTATATGACGGAACCGCATTCCTAGGAAACCAGAGATTACTGATCGGTACGAGACGAATGAAAACCGAATTAGTATGTACCCATATTTTAGTTGTTCTAGAAAAAAAATACATGAAATTAAAGCCTGAAAAATTAAAATAAATCTAAGCTAACACTCAAATCTATCGTTCTCAAAACCGAGAACAACATCACGTCATCAAATGATATGGATTTTGATAAAATGAAACCGCGTAATCACTGTCGAATGAATGAGGGGGGAGTCCCTCCCCCATGCCACCCCCCGCTAATGGGATAATCACACAAACCGGGATGGTCCATTTTATACAAAATGCAAATGAAGTTTTTCGGAGTAAGCACTTCATTATGAGCACGATTTCGGTTATTTTATCGCTCTGGGATGAAATTTTTGCGAACAGAAAATTACGTTTTACGACGGTAATTGGGGTAGGTTAATTTAAGGTTGTGCTTAAAAGAAGTGTTAGTTATTAATAATTTCAGTTTGAAAAATATTTAAAATACGTACTTAACTAAAAAAATTTTACATTAAGAGCCATGGAATGATATTGTTATAATATTTAATTCTATTATTTACGTAAATTATAAAAAATATAAATTGGGCCTGTACGGTAAACTGTATCGGTATTATTATTATGAAAATTCCATCTTGTTCATAACTATCTACATCCTAAATAATATTATAAAAGTCAAAGAAAGTTTGTTTGTTGTTTGTTACGCTTTCGCGCAAAAACGGCTGAACGGATTTGGATGAAAATTGGCACATGGGTAGACTAAGACCTGGGCTAGGACATAGGATACTTTTTATCCCGATATTACCACGGTATCGAGACTTATGCGGGTGAAATCGCGGGACGCAGCTAGTTAAGTTTAATTAAGAAAATATAAAAGATTTCTATTTCTTAATGTTATGTATAGTTTTTTTTTCAATATTCGTCTCCGGACAAGAAATGATTCCGATTGTCTAACGCCAAGTTACTTCACAATATTTTTGCTCTGAAACACACTTCACAAAAAAAAAAAACTTTCACAAGCCATGAAATTGAAAACTTAAACCAATCCGCCATCAAGAGAACATCAATACATCACAGTATGTCTGCCAACGCCATCTACCGGAAGTTACGTAAAACAACACCAGAGGTCATTAATCATAGCTGTGGACGTCGACGGTCACGGACGTCCAATTTTTGCTGACTTTATTAATTTAGTTATAAAAGTTAAGGGCAAAAAAGTTCGTTCATTAAGATATTTAAATTTTTTGCCTGCTTTAACTTAAAGTATCAGATAATACCTACCCGGTTTCTGAAACTTTTGAAAGTCTACTTTACCATTAGTATAATTATTATTTTTTAACTATTCTCGGGACCATGGATCCCGGTCCTTTGGAAGGCGTACGAGGGGCCAAAGCCAACTCACAGAGGAGGCCTCTGCATATTAGAAAAAATTAAATGGAATGAGGCACCAGCCGACGATTATCCCTGTTATCACTACGCAAGGGCACACCCCAAGGACAACCAAAACAGGCTACCCAGCCTGTTATGGTTTTTATCAGGAATTTATTAGTAGCAGCTCTGAATCAGGATTTGTGACCAGTTGATGGCAATGGCCCTGGGACTTAAACATATCTGGGTAAATGTGGGTGTACTGTAAGTACACCTCTGCTTAACCCTACGTAGAAAACAGACGTGATTGTGCCGTTTTTGGAAGATAAGAACACACTTTGCCCTTAAGGTACCATTCCGTTACCGACCGCAGATCAAGCGGCAGCTGTAGGTGACGTGCCGCCGACACGACTGGTTTCGATGAAATACCTTCCGTAGCTAGCGATACTTGCCTTTTATAGAAATACATAAGAATACGCCGCGACACGTCGCCTGCAGTTGCCGCCTGCGGTTGGCTACAGAATTGTACCTTTAATGTCAATTGGAAGATGGGTGACCGCAGTTTTTTGTTATTAAACACACCGATACGAAAGTTGTGCCGTATTCGTTGCTAGGTTTTTAATTGTAACTGTTTCAATTATTAGGTAGGTAGGTAAACTGCCGGGGTCGCGGGAAAATCCGATAGGGATACCGTGGCCCCTGGCAACGTACAGGCAACTGAAGGAACACGGGTGGGTTTTAGTCAGTAAGAGTCAGACACGCCCTCCCGCTCCGCCCAGAGTGGGAGAAGTTATTTGATAATTTACCAACCAAAAAAAAAGTAGGTAGGTAAAGTCAGAGAAATCAATTATTAAGCAAATTGACTACAAACTTAAATTGTCCGTATGTTTAAAATTCAAATCACTACTGTATTTTTTTATAGTTGCATGAAAGATTGGATCTATCACGGAAAATTGACGTAAGGTATCAATTTGTTTAACAATTTGTTTGATTCCCGGGTCGGGCAAAGTATCATTGGGTTTTTTTATCTGGAATTTCTCAGTAGCAGCCCGGAGTCTGGATTTGTGCTCGGTTGATGGCAATAGGTTTGCCCCCTATTACATGGGACTCTAACATAACTGGCGAAATGTGGGTGTACTATAGGTACACCTCTGGCTAACCCTTCGGGGAACACAGGCGTGATGTTATGTTATGTATCATTGTTATTTTATAAAGTAGGTAACAAAAAGAATACAAATCTTTGCTCGACTATTAGTTTCATCTCATTAGTTTTAATTAAATTAAATGTTTTTCTTACTCGAATAATGAGCTATTCATTTACCATTTCTCAGAACAGTACAATGTTACAATACACATTTAACAAAAAATAAATCATTTTCTCTCAGAGTTACCAGGAAAAGTAAACAACAAATCATTATTGGAAAAACTCCGAAAGATTACAAGATTATTAACTTAAACAAGAAGATAAGGAAATTGACGGCAAAATAAATTTAAACAATACAATTTTGCCGGCGGACCCAACGATGCGGAGAGATAGCGTAATGCTCTAAGTTATTTACCCTTACTATTGTACTTATTAGTTATTAATATAATTCCATTCGTCATGTTCGTGAACGGGCGCCGTCAGTTGGGACAGGTCATTTCTTAGCTGCCATGGCTTATTTTAAATTTTTGAATGGTTATTTCTTTTTTCTTTTTATTACGGACGCTTTTACAAACGTGCACGTCTTTCTACATTGTTCTCACATGCATAATTTCAACATGAATGATGTAACCAATATTTTTTATAATATTTTTGATTTAAAAGAATGTCCTTGGAGTTTCTTGCCCGTTCCTCTCCATAGGTACCTACTACGCTTTGGAATGGGCAACTAAATAGCTTCATATTTCTGACTGACCGACTTCTTGACAATTCAAAAGTGCCTGTAAATGGTTTAATTTAAATAAATGCTTGGAGTTTGAGTTTGAATTATATTTACCTGTAAATTGTCCTACTGAAGGGCAAAGACCATTTTTATTATTCACAATCTTTTGCCCGCTGGAAACTACACTCGGGATAAAAAGTACCCTATGTCCTTTCGCTGTTCGGGATGTTTTGCATTGATGGCTTTCATGCAATTGTGGCGGCATCTACACTGCCACATGCGAACTACGCATCAAAAGACCTGACATCACATAAATCCTGCATCGCGCAAGTATAGTTTACCTCAAGCTCAACATATATATAACTTCCCGACATAACTCGTCAGGCAGTTGCCTACCAGACACGACACCCGTCTGGTCGAAGGATCCTCCCTTTTCTATAGAGGATGAGTGAACTTTATACCCTGTTTCTCATGCCTCTACATCATCATTCGCAAAAAGACGGTATCCGTGATCTGCAGAATGCATGGCAGCCGCACCAAAATCTTGAAGACTGTAGCAGATAGGATATCATCTCCGCTCTTATTTAAGATAAATCAACATTATCAATTTCCATTTTGATAATGTTGATTTATCTTAAATAAAATATTATTATTTTTATTTTTTTACTCGGGTCAATCAGTTCAGCCTTTAAGGCATAAACTGGACAGACATACAGAATTACTTCCACATTTATATTATTAAAGTATGGAATTGTATGTGTCATTTTGTGTTTTATAAATAGTAAAGTCATTAATTAGTAAATAAAGAAAGATAAAAATAAAAAATATTTAACACAGACTAAAAGGCACACAACACAGCATATTGTACTTCAAGTAAAAAAGAAAGAAAACAAATAATAAGAAAAAAGAAAATACATTTATTTAGCACAGACTAAAAGCACACAACACGATATATTGTCTACAAGTAAAAAGTGTAAAGTGCGTTGTAAGATATTAGCAGGAATGTGCGCCAAATAGGCCCAGTTCAGCAAAAATGCCAGACAACTAGTGCCTAATTGTTCGGTCCACGATTACTGAGTGATGGTTAACTAAGAATGAAAAAAGGTGTGAATAAAATTGAAAAAGATACAGCCCTGTTCAAACTGGCAATCACAAGGTTGCAGGCTCGAGTGGCCTCCTTATTCTCTGGTCTATCACGACTTTACACTCCTTAATAGTATCAGAATTCGGTCAAGTTGTATCTTCTTCGAACAGGAGATCAAGTGTATTGTTCAGGCAAACGCTCATACAGCCGCATCGGGCCATTGTATGGAAATACTATATGGCCCGAATTCAACCGCCTCTGTAGTCTAGTAGTAAGACCACCTGCCGTAGATCCTGAGGTCACGGGTTCGATTCCCAGTGGGCGGAAAATTTTCTGCTCGGTTTGGTTGGTGGTAGGACTTATTCTAAGTCCGCCTGGCTAGCTACCATCATCTTATCTAAGTCTGTCGCCATAACAACAATATTAACAGCATTGTTGTGTTTCGGCAGTAAAAGGTAATATACCCAGTTCCTATGTTGTTGAGGATTCCGGGTGAAGCTCGCTTCCACCTTCGGCCCGATCATCACTTACCTTGAGGTGAGATGAAGGCCAAGCGGTTCAGCGTTGAGAGTAAAAAAAATATACGTGCCTGTTATAACGTTATCGTGATACTGTGACGTGGACGTGGACGTCCACCATAATATTGGCGTTAGAAATTATAATAGCGCACATTCAAATACTAAAAAGCAAGTTGCGGCCTGTAGTGTGCGATGGTTCATACAGAATGTAAGCAAGTGTTGTAGGGATTTTTGCGTTCCGTTGCGCCCAGATGTGCGTTGACCGTTATAATCACTTTGTAGTGGGTCAAAAAAATGGGTCAAGGGTCATCCTTCGACCGATCAATGATTTGAAAAACCGGATACAAAACTCAAGTTGTCACCAAATCAAACCTTTGTTGTAGTTAAATAGTGGAAGGAAGCTTCAATATTTATTTTTCCATGTTAGTCTCTCCTTAATCTAATAAGATCCTATAATAAGAAACTGACATTATTTTTAGTAGCCGCCTACAGTTCTATATTATTTACTTACTAGCTGTAGCTCACGACTTCGCCCGCGTGGTGGTCGAAAATTATCCTACAGAAATATCATACCGGTATAAATGTATTCTATGTCCTAACCCAGGTCATGGTCTACCCATGTGCCAAATTTCATCCAAATCCGTTCAGTCGTTTTACCGTGAAAGCGTAAAGCGACTCACTTTCGCATTTATAATATATGTTAGGATTATATTACTAGCTGCACCCCGTGGTTTCACTCACATAAGTCTCGATCCCGTGGAAATATCAGGATAAATATTATTCTATGTCCTAACCTAGATTATGGTCTACCCATGTGCCAAATTTCATCCAAATCTATTTAGCCGTTTTTGCGTGAAAGCGTAACAAACTAACTGTTTTTTTGCTCTTTTTAATAGGTATTAGTTTAAATGGTCGCGCGGGCCAGACGTTTGAGTGGTTAGATTATTATAGTTAGGAAGTTAGGATGTGCTGGCTGCTACACATTTTGAAGGTACGATTACCAACATCGGATACAAAAATGCTTTGTGAATGTGCTTTTAAATAAACGTCTCAAATATAGGACCGACGCGAATTTTAATCCCAGATTTTTGATCACAAACGAAACCCAAAGGCTCACATTGGATGTGCGGAATTGATACTTTTCAAATACGAGTTTCCAATCGAGAACCTGTAGTAAAAACATTGCGAACCGACCTAAAATTCCTTTTGAAATATTTCGCCAGTTTATTTGGCAATGTCTACTACGTTCTCAAAAAAAATGGATGGAAAAACAATATTTCTACCTTTTGCTGCAAATGGGTTCTTTAGAAATAGGGGGTTTTTAATTACTTATTTTATTTTAGAAATGAAGGAGACTCGTGGTTAAGTAATAACAGCCTTAACATACGGAGTCCCCTCCGTACTTCGGAAATCACGTTAAGCCGTAGATCTCGGCTGTCGTTCTTGGATCTTTGACAGTATTATTGGTCTTTAGAAGCTCTAAAGACTGACAACCAGATACTGGTAATATCCAAAGGGTATCGTGTGGAGGTCAGAAACATAAGGTAAAATACTGGTATTCAACTACATACGGTTACTCTGGAAGCCGACCCCAACATAGTGAAAAGGCTAGGTAGATTGACTGATTTTATTTTTGATTTTTTTTCCTTATTATTCTAAGAATTGAATAACGTACTTATTGTTTTCCTGGACGCTTTTTAACGTGCAGGTCTTTCTACACCGGTCAGACATGTACTCATGTATAATTTCAATATGAGTGATGTAACCAATATTTTTTTATTGTATTTTTCTTTAAAAGAGTAATTGTGGAGTTTCTTGTCCGTTCTTCTCCATAGATGTCTACAAGACTTTGGAATGGGCAACTACATAGCTTCATCTTTTTTAACTAACCGACTCCTTAAAAATTCAGAAGTGCCAGTAAATGGTTTATTGAAATAAATGCTTTGAGTTTGAAGTGTAGCCATTCCGCTCAGCGCGCCGCTCTGTCGAAATTCGCGTGTAGAAATCGCTGTGTGTGACAGGCAGGCAGCGAATACTCGCTGCGAGTGTAATTCGCAGCGAATTCATTCGCAACGAGTATTCGCTGTGTCAAAGTTGACCATCAAATGATATTCAGCTATCTCAGTTGCAGTCAACAACTCAGACCAAATAAAAAACCAAGACATAGCGCTGTCAACAGTGACGTGAGGCCGGTTTCGTAAGCATGTGTGCACTTAGTGAGGTGTAGTTTGATTGTCGTTTGGTTGTAATTGGTTGCAAATACTTGCGTGTGAGCGTGTATGCACAGACGGGGGTGTAGTTTTGGCATGCTTCACTGTATTGTTCGTAGCGCTGTTTTGGTTTTTTATTTGGTCTGAGGTCAACAAACGGTTTTTTTTAACGGTATTTATCGCTTAAAGAGATGTTTTGAAATTTAATTTCTACAAATTATCTGGCATTCAGGGACCATTTTTCATTTTATGTAAAGAAAATTATACCTACCTACTTTTCCATCGTAATACGTACTCAGTATGTCCAAATATTACGTTTATCTAAACCAGCACTTAACAATAATAGAAAGAAAAAAGAACAACAATTTAAGAATATGTAGGAAAATTCAGTATTATACTCAAACGGTTGAAAAAGAGTCCAAATAAATGGGTTTCACGGAATTGGTCTCGCACTAAATTCCAATTTATGGGCCTTGGTGTAACGGACCTCTAAAGTGTAACGTGGCCTTTGCCGCGGTTAGCGAGTCCCGGATTCCCGGGATGTTTTACTTTCCAACTGTTTTATGTCCCATTACAGTACCTATGTGGGACTTTATTAGAAAGTTATAAAACTGTGGATTCTCAAACATCCCAATCCAGCTGACTAAGTTGAGCCTGCAGAAAAGCTCCTAGCGAGTCACCAACTGCCATGGCCAATCTGGAAATCCCTTAACCGACTAAGAAGCCCGGTGGGCCGCTCCAGGTACAAGTAAGTCAGATACTCTACTCCGATGAGTTAGTTGAGACAAATATAGAAATTTTTATTGGTCATAATAATTTAATTTAATGTTTTTGATGATACTTTCATAGAAACAGCTAAATGACGCTTGTGTGCAAATTTAACTATTTATCAAGAAGCTAAAGTACGGCAACATTCATAAACACTGTGCTGACATCCTATCATTACTCATACCTAATTAATTAATTTGTCGTCTGTAACTACAAAAAAACTCTATACAGAAACCTTTGCTAGCTGACATATGGCTATTAATTTATAATTTAAATTATGTTTTGTGTTGCGTAATGTAAATTATTGTGCATACTATTATATAGAATCCATTATTTTTTCTTACTGAAAAGACAGCTGTGCTGCTGCGGAGTTTGTTGCGCCACTTCTTCTTCCCAGCTAAAGTACTAGGAAGTGGTAAAGGGTGGGTGGTTTGGGGGACTGTCTTATGTAACTTTGACGTTCGAAAAGTGCTGATTCTCAGCCTAGTTTGAATAAATGACTTTTGAATTTGAATTTTTTGAATTTTGCATTTTCGAAATTTAAATCGAATTTCAATCGACAGATAGAAAATTTGTATATCATTTTTCAAACCTATGAAGCAATGGCTTAAGAATCCTTTAAAACCCTCGTGTTGTGATTGAAAGTGTGTTGTTATGTAATCTGGGTGCAGGTTTCCTCACCATGTTTTCCTTTACCGATGTCAGTGATATCCAAGATAAACTTAGAAAGTACATATGCATTGTAGTTACATTGGTACTTGCCCGTACCCACAATGCATCCCAAAAAGTTATCCCTCGAAATACCTTACCATACTCAAAAAGCGTGTTGTGTTACAAAAACGAAAAAAATACCTCATATTTTACCCGGGTTTCACATAAATCCCGTTTTATAATCCCGGGTTAGCGCTCCACTAGTCGGCTTACATACTAACTCCAATACACTGCGACAATGTCCCACATGACATTGTCACTCGTGATCACAATGTAGAATAAAATCTAGCAAAATGTCTCCGTATGCTCAGGATATCAAATCAAAGCGTTCCCGATTTGATTTGTATCCTGAAAATACGGAGACATTTTGCAAAAATAATTCTACAATCGGGAACCGGAAATCGGGAACGCTTTGAATTAATGACATTGACATAAGATTTTTTTTAATAACATAACACACAAAACATCACGCCTTGTTTCCCCGAAGAGTTGGGCAGAGGTGTACCTGTAGTACACCCACATTTCGCCAGTTAAGTTTTTAAGTCCCATGTAATAGGGGGCGAGCCTATTGCCATCAACCGGGCACAATTCCAGGCTCCAGGCTACTACTGAGAAATTCCTGTTGGAAAAACCCAATAATACTTTGCCCGACTTGGGAATTGAACCCTGAACCTCATGCTCAGCAGTAGCGCTGGCAACCACTAGACCAACGAGGCAGTCGAGGTTTATTTTTATGTTTTTTTATTTTTGCAAAAAACGGATAAGGCCTGTGGGCGGCCAACTTGGGCTTGAATCCGTCGTCACTCGACCAGTCAGGCCCAAAGAGGCAGCGCAGTGTTCAATGCGCGCCTTAATGGGAGGACGTACGGTCGTGGGAGCAGTCGGACTTGGCTGCTTGGCGTGGCGAGCTGATACCAGTAGGAGGTGCTCGTAACTGGCCGAGTATCTCCCGGGCCGCCGACTCATCTAATTGGGAGAAACCGAAGTGAGGGGTATTTGTCGGTAGGAGTTCGATATAACCCTCCGTACGGATCCATGAGGATTTCTTTACAGCAAAAATAACATAGGCTGTACACTTACGCCTTACTACACAATAATAACACAAAACTGAACTTCTGTATTCCCTAAAGTGGTTGACAGGGGTGGACACTCACGTTTCACTCATTATTGTTATTAAACGCCTTCGAATAGAGATCGAATCTATTGCAAAGCCAGAAACGGGTCTAACCATTTTTAAACTAAATGCTAAAACCGAATAATACTTGGCAAATTACCTATATTCTTAAAGGAAACGTAAAGACTTTATAATTGCATAATGTTGATTCACCGGTAAAAGAACGAGGCTACCATATAAGTTAGAAGGCGATGACGTCAACAAATCGATAATGTATGAATTATTGTAGAGCTTTGAACAACTGTTGACAAGTTTATAGCGACGACAGTAAGTGTTTCAAGTTCCTAGACAAATAAAATTGCCATTGATTAGGGATTATTTGCGATTTGATGCCATTTACACTATCACCCAATACATCCTGTGTTATTACGCATTGCATCATACATAACATAACATTCATTTCGTTACATAATGCGCCATGATATAATTATTACGTAACCAGTACTAAGTCAAAACATTGTAACAAATAGTTTTGACAGTTATGCGCACAGATTGCATCTGCGGCGCTTGAGTCGCTGACGGAACTAAATGTTGCCATTTTAAATATTATATTATTTAGGAAGTATTGTATTTATTTTATTTTTGATTTTGTTATTTCACTATATGCTGCACCAGTTGACGTCATCACGTCAACGCCGGCTGTCGCTGAAAACCAGCGCTGGGGCTCTGTCTCGCATAGGGTCGCAGCATTATGCTGAGCGATGGCCGTTTTGCGTGGATGTGACGCATATTTTCCCCCAATTTGTTATTCTCGTGTTTTTTTTTCTTTGCGTCATATTTACCGCAAATAAACGTATTTTCTTTCTTTCTTTCTTTCTATTTACTTCAGGTACTGTCACCGACAAAATTCAAAATTAAGCCCTCAAATCGTAAGTGGCGTTTGATCAATTTGTTTACATTTTCGTCAGATACTTTTGGACCAGACTACCTATATAGGCCTGATATTATGTTCTCCAGGTTCCTTGGATTTCACCGTGTTGTTCAGAATCATCATCAATATATCTTCGTGGGATAAATGCTTTGTAAATAATTAGAGGGTAAACCGATCGTATGAAGGGTCAAACTTACCCCAAGTTGTAGTGTCACGTGACCCGTGTGACACTACAACTTGGGGTAAGTTTGGTCACAGTTTTTTGACTGTGACAGGACCCCAAAAGGGTCCTTTTCCTTAATCCTTATTTACTAAACCAATTACTTCCGGCTCGAAACAAAAACAGTAGAAATCGTACAAAGCCCGTTTAACATTGTCCGTCCGTGCAAACAAACTCTTCCTATTAGATATACCCAACACGTATGTACCAACAATTAATTTTGAAAATCCCTGTATAACTGCATAATATATAATATTTACATATAACAAATTATTGCTATTAGATACTGATACCGAATACGTCTGTGCCACCAATTAATTTAAAAAGGCTATATAATTTGGCAATCAACAACGATCTTTTGGCGCGTGGCCAAATTCAGAACTAACGCCGCCATCTTGTTTTTTCAATACATGTCACAACACAATTGCACAAATGCTTACCAACAGCGCCCCCTGTTAATGTCATTCGAGCGCCAAAAGACACTTGTAACGAATTTTTTTTGAAAACGTCTTTTGGTAAAAATCAAGTTCTGAGAAATATGTTCAAGATTAACATGTAGTGTTTCCGCTACCACCAACTATATTTTAATTAACATTATAGTTTAATTAACATGAACCGATGTTACAAGTATTACCTTATAATTAGCTTATCTTAATGTCGGCTTATAACTGTTAGCGATCTTCATTTTGACCTTTACGGCGGCGGTCCCCAAGCTAGGCGGTGCCTGTATCTTGGGGACCCGAGTTGTGATACATTAATTGCTATTTACCACTGGAATTTATGTAGTAATAGGTAAGTAATTTTAGGCGATTATATGAAACTAAATTAATATTATTGTGAGCTTAACTGTCACTAACGAGACACAATAGAATTTTTATTGTTATCGACTTCTAGAGGTGAAGTGAAAGTGAAAACTAAAATCGTAAATTATAATAAACAAAAATAAAGATTAAATTGCACTGAACGAAGCACAAAACAAAAATATAAAAATATGGAATAATTGAACCATTAATTAACTAACACAGAATGCGGCGCCATCCAAATCATATTGCGTAAGAGTTAAGAGGGAACTGGGACTGCGATTGTCCATATAAATGTATTCCTCTTTTTTCTTCCTGAATAATGCCTCTAGAGCAATATTTTTTTTTCATAAAATCAAGGTCTGCTGTAGACACGTCCCTGTTATTTCCTTTTTGCAGCAACTTATTGGTAAAAAGACTACCATTTTTTTCTACTAAGAAAGAGTATGGTATAGGTTCCTATACCTATACCATACTCTTTCTTAAAAAAAATATGTAAAAATGAAATGAATCGGCTCAGTTTTCGAGGAGAAAAAAGAGTAATAAGAAACGTCGATCTCGTCAATTTTTTTGTGATATAATCGGTATGAGCTGTAGCTGTCTTTATCGCACTCTGCGGGGGCAGAACTTGAGGTAATACGACGGCAATAATTTCTTCAAATACCTATTTTTCAAATTCCTCGCAGGCCCTGTTCCCTCTTAAGATGGAACACAAACTTGAACTCCAGAATATAATTATCCCCTCTTAGTAGAACAATGCTCAAACAACAACATACTCAAACATTCGCAGCAGGCTCCACTCTTACTAAGTTGAGTATCGCTGAGTAACAAATCAGTAGCAACTCGCAGACCTGAAATGTGGCCTGTACACACTTGAGTTGTGACTTCTACAGTGAAATTGTGGATGATAAGTGTGGTGTGATATATAGGAGGAAGCGATTTGACGAGCTAACATAATATTTCAGACATTACTTTTGAGGGTCGATATTCAAGGTTAAGCAACGCTTGCCGAGGTTGGTCCGTGGATTGGTGACCATCGATTACATACCGAGACCCCTCCGTGCCTCGGTTGGTCCCGGCTGTCATATCTTTACTGTTAGTTAGAAGCTCGAAAGTCTGACAACCCATATTACCCAGTAACTGGGTTGTGGAAGTCAGATAGGCAGTCGCTCCATGTGAAATACTGGTATTCAGCTGCATCTGGTTAGACTGGAAGCCAACCCCAGCATAGTTGGGAAAAGGCTAGGCAGACGATAATAATATGATACATGTACTTATTTATGTAATTGTATTACTTGGAAAAAATATATTTATTTTATCTTTAATAAGTCGCTGTATTAAAATGCTTCTGTTAAAAGCTTAGACCGCCTCCATAAGTCAGACCGCAAGAAGTTGCATTCCACCGCCGGCTCACTGAACATACCGCAAATAAAACTACGATAACAAGGAACACTGGAATTGTATCTTACGGAATAGTGGCAATGTCACATACTGTGTTATTATTTTCAAGAAAGATAAAGCGGGGTCTTCGGTAGAACAATAGGAGCTCGTGGCTATAAAGGGTGAGTTTTAAGAAAATGTGAAAATTCTATTACACGTATAAAATATTAATATAATAAAAGAATTTTTTTTAAAGGCTCACCCAATCTCAAAAATCCTTCCCTAGTGTGAGCACCAAGGAAGGATTATTGAAACTTCATTCATGATAAGCATAAAATATATTATCATAATTTACATTGGCATAACGAAATTCAGCTTAATAATCATTAGGCATAAATCTTTTGCCATAATTTCATTTGCCATTACAATAATAAAGCATAATTATATAAAGCATAATGTTATAAACGAAATGATATTTACTCATAATGTTCTTTTTTTAAAAAAAACACTCTAACATAACTCGTATAAAACAAACATGTTCGTGGCTCAGTCCACCGCACCTTAACCTAATCCAATGGAGTAATTATTCTTCATTATTCCCAAATTATAATAAATAATGTTTATATTTATGACTCATGGTTAATAGACGAATAAATATTATGACTTAAAAAATCCAAATTATGCCAAAACAAATTAGACAAAACTGTCTAATTTGTTTTGGCATAATTTATGTCAAAATTAAATAATAATAATTTATGTGAATTATGCCAAAACAAATTAGACATAACTGTCTAATTTGTTTTGGCATAATTTGGAACGCTAGCCTTTGAATTATGCCACAGTATTAGAGTTATACGAAAACGTTATGCCAAACAATTGCATTAGAATTTTATGCCAAGAAGGGGATTCCCACTTACGTGCCTGTCTGAGTTCGAATCCACGACCTACGACACGGAAATCGGGGCCGTTACCACTTGGCTACCACTGCAGGTCTAACTGTTAAGTAACGAACGAACTACCTTTTTAGTCTAGTGGTCTAGCGCTACTGTTGAGCATAACGCCCTGGGTTCGATTGCTGGGTCGGGCAAATTTATTATTGGGTTTTTACATCTGTAATTTCTCTGTAGCAATCTGGGTTTTTGTCCGGTTGGTGACAATAGGGTCGCCCCCTATGATATGGGACTTAAGGCACTGTACATATTCAAAATAGGCTACGTAAAACAGTTTTTTAGCCAAATGTATATATTAAAAAAAAAATATGTTAATGTTGATCATATTTATGACCATTGAGTTCAAAACACGTTTTCAGTAAATTTTCTCGATAGAAAAAAAACATAAAATAACCATTAAAATTGAAATTCTAGCAATTGTAACTGTATTGTTTATAAAAAAAATCTTGATAAAATGAATAACAGTGATGTAATATATAATAATAAAGGGAGCTGTTGTTTTTATTTATCGATTGAAATAAGATATTTGTAAGGATTATATAGGATAATTTATGATAAATAACTCGAACGAGTCGAACGATAAATCGCGCCACCGCGGCGTCTTTTCGCTGCTCTTTCATTTCTACGCGAAGCGACAGTAAAGAACTGGCGTAATGTGGGTGTACCTTAGGTACACCACTGCCTAAGCCTTCGGAGAATGCAGGCGTAATGTTATGTTATGTTACATCAAAGTCAACCTTTAAAATGATAAGTTCCAACAAATCTGTCCAGAACATAGATTAAATCTTGCATGATTGCAGAAACTAATTTGTACGTTGTTGAAGCGAGTACTTAGTTCTGGACGATTCTTCTTAGGTTTTTTACGAGCCTACATTTATTTTCAAGGAGTACTTACTTTACCCAAGGCGCTGCGAGCGAATTAAAAATGCATTTGAGCCGTTTAGCTCCACTTTCTCAAGGGAACATAGGGGCTGTGATTGCGATAGGAGCAGCAGCGTTTTATATGTCAAGGTTATTTGGTAAAACCGCTGGGCTAAGATAGAAAGAATACTGTCTATTGTACACCATAAAAATTACAGACATAAATTTTGAAATTTTACATAGGGTGACACAATGGGCGGTCTTATCGCTTAACTGCGTAACATGGGTAACGAATTTCATTTTGACAGGTAAACCACATTCATTACATTATTAATGTTGAGTAGACGAATTTTTCAAACTTATGAATAGATTAGGAATTTATCTTGAAATCCTTCGGATTGGGATTGAAAGTATGTTTCTCGATTAGGATGCTGTTTAAGTTACAAAGTCCGACACTCAGGCCTAGATCCATAAACGTAACTTAGCACGTGCTTTGACTTAGAAATTATGTTCGCATCTCTATCTTGCACTTGTAGTTTGACAGTTGTGTGACAGTGACAGGAATAACGCGCTAAGTCAGTCTGTCTAGCCTTTTCCCATCGGCGTTGGGTTCGGCTTCCAGTCTAACCGGAGTTTTTTTTTTCATAGAGTGACTTCCTATCTGACCTCCACAACCCAGTAACTGGGTAATACGATTATTACCCAGTTACTGGGTTGTGGAGGTCAGATAAGAAGCCGATGGAAAATCCTATCGGGCGCACAGCTTCAACAGAAAATAATCAATCTGCCTAGTCTTTTCCCAACTATATTGGGGTCGGATTCCAGTCGGCAACCGAGTGCAGCTGAATACCAGTATATAGTATTTTACATGGAGCGACTGCCTATCCAACCTTCACAACCCAGTAACTGGGTTATACGATACCCCTTGGTAAGACTGTTTTTTTAGATTTTCGAGCTTCTGACGATCCGTAACGAGTGTCAAAGATCCACAAATGACAACCGAGACAAATGGCTTAACGTGCTTTACGAGGCATGGAGGCGTCTCAGTATATAAAGATAGTCACCCAACCATGGACCAACCCCGGCAAGAGTAGCTTAACCTGATAAATCGACCCGTGCGGCTGTTATTATTTAGCCACGACTAAACTAACGACTTAAACGTTTTAAAAAGATATCGTGGCCTTAGTGTAACCTAGCAACTATTATCTAAATAAAAATGATACAAACAAACTGAAATCGTCTGTAGAATTAAAGTTCATAATCATCATTTCAGCCGAAAGACGTTCACAGTTGGATACAGGCCATCTCCACACGTCGTTACATCGACCGGTCCTATGCTTCTCGTATCAAGCGGATTCTTGCGGTCTTCATAAGTTCACTGGTCCACCTTGTCGCCTTCCAACGCTACGCCTTCCAGAACCACTCCTTCACTCCTTCTATCGCCATTCCAGAACCTTCGGCCCTATCGGCCATCCGTTCTGCGAGCAATGTCTAATATCGGTTAGTTACTACTTAATTAGACGAAATAAATACGAGTAAAACTCCGTATGTTTCCACAGAGCGCGAGAAGAAAACAGAGCGTAAAATTAAGTTGTGCCATCAATTACGTCGCTGCACGAGATGAAATAATTCCTAGCATCATTTGCGTACTACAACTTACAACCTAGATGAACATAGTGAGTATTGGTTGGAGAATATAATGTTATTAATTATTGGATTGTATTGTCTGTAATAAATAAATAAATTAAATTAATTAAATTATCCCAAATACACAGCGAATCTAACAACCAGTTTTACCAAGGTATACCATGTTACCTAGTAAATGGGTTGTGGAGGTCAGATAGAAAGATAAAAAAGAAAGAAAAGAAAGTAAATTTGTTTATTCTGCACAAACAAAACGCACATTCAACTGTCATAAAATACACACATACAAAGTAGCCAAAAGCCTCGTATTCAAGCAGTAGAAGTTTGCCAATTTCATAAATATAGTTTGATGTTATGATTACATTGTATAATCTGTGTTACGACCTCGTAGAGTATAAATGTTCTGTGGTTGCGACGCTGGCAAATGACAACAAACAAGCGATCGTAACAAAAACAAAATGCAGAGTGGAAAAATAACTACTTGTGCATACTTTGGTAACAAACAAACAACAATAAAAAGAACAATTAAGCCGTGCGTCGCATTGCTCAGCAAAATGCATTGACTTCGGACGAACCTATTGTCAATAGCGCTGTTTTTCAGCAACTACCTCGCGAGAGACATAATGATGAGATAGAGTAAGAAATAGGCAGTCGCTCCATGTAAAATACTGTATTCAGCTGCAACCGGCTAGGCAGGAAGACGACCCCAACATAGTTGGGAAAAGGCTAGACAGATGATAATGATGGTGATTCTGACACACAAAGGAACCTACCTACAGTATTACATCAGTAGGACGAACTCCTTCCGCAAAAAATGAATATTTAGCAATTGTATTTTTTTTTTTTTTTATGTTAATGTTAATTGTTATTTTTTTTTTTGGATTATTTAATTTTTTAATCTTATGGTCATCCGGCCTAATTTGTACACCAGCCATGGTCAAACATGTTGTGCCAAAGAATATCCTGTAACACCTATAATAAACATCATTCCATGTATATTATCTACACATGTTTTTGCAAATAAATTAATCTTTATCTTTATCTAAAAAATAAAAAATACAACAGATTGTCAGAATACCAGTTGGTATTGATTCGTATTTAATAACTTTTCAATATGGCTAATCCGTCTGTTGATCCGTCAGCAGTCCGCTGCACGATTACTGACAAATGCGTGTACTGACTGGACAGGTCCACTCAAATCATTGTGGAAGAACCACACAGATTTGAGTGGACCTGTCCAGTCTGTCCTCAAATGATACTAATCCAATCCTCACATAATTTGACCGTCTGATCTAAATTGTCTGGTTACGTATTTTTCTTTTCTTTTCTTCTTGTCTGTTTATACGAGTATATGTGTGTACATAAATGGTTAAATAAATAAAAATAAAAGCGACTGTATCCTTAGTTGGTTTCGGTGTGTCTACTTAGAGTAGTAGGGAAGAAAAATCCGACCTCATCTAGTTTTTAAAATATGATTGACGTGTAAAAGAGTTTGCATAAAAACTACTTACAGAAATAAAATCAATTGTCATTTTGTTTGTCTATACCAACCAACTAATTTATTTGACATAAAACATTAGGTAAACTTCTAACATCTTACTAATAACAACGTTATCTCCTCAGCCAGTCCGATCCATTGCTCAGATCCTTGTCTAAACATCTCAACTTACCGGAGATGCTGCAATCTCTTATCGATATTGGTTATGTATCGACTATGATCAGGAATTAATGGCTATCCCGCCATAGCTTTTGATAAGATTAGACGTTGAATAATGCAGTTTGTAGTGATATTTCAGCTTCGGAAATTCTGCTGTAACAGAGGATTTTGAACCTTTTGATAATTTGTTTATCGTTCGGTTCGCTGGGTTGTCTTGTTTGTCGTTTAGGGTGAATGTTACAAATGAATCTGAAGGCGACAGCTCTTGAACGCGATTTAGATGTGCTGATCGCGTTCAGTTTCATTGGTGAAATTCGCCTTTATGATTATAAACAATAGATTATTTAGCTATGTTTAATAGTCGTATTTTGTTTTGTTAAGGGTCCGTGCACGAAAAAAAACCCCTTTTTCGTCATTAACTTATCTTATTGTAAGAAAGCTGTGTATTTATACATGTACAGTTTTCGTGGTGCTAAACTATTTGTGTCAGTCACAGCACCTGTTAATAGTTGCATCACTTTTGTGCTCCCGAAAATATGGCTTATTTCGCCTTTGATTTACTTAATGAAGATATTGTATAATCATTAAATAAAATTTTGATTTTATTTCAAGGATAGCTGAAATCTAATTAGTGATTTTTAAATTTCTTGATATGGTTTGCTAAATAAGAAAAAATACATTACCGACAGGGTTTAAAAAAGAAAATGTTTTTTCAACATTATTTTGCTGCTATATTTTGTATCAAAATTGAAAAAAGTGGTTCAGCCACATGCAAGTAGACCATATAACGGTGTTGGTTATATTTTTGAATATTCAAAATCAAAAGTATTTTCTTGTAAAAAAGTGATCAAACGTCAGTCTAGCGTCATTTTTCGGAAAACTTGTTGCAAATGTTTGTGATTTTTGTGGCTAATTAATAACTGCCGCACGGGTCGATCCATCAGGTTAAGCTACGCTTGCCAGAGTTGATCTGTGGATTGGTGACTATCTTTACATACCGAGACTCTTCCGTACCCCGGAAAGCACGTTAAGCCGTTGGTCTTGGCTTTCATTCGTGGATCTTTGACAGTCGTTACGGATCGTCAGAAGCCCGAATGTCTGAAAACCAGTTACTGGGTTGTGGAGGTCAGATAGGCAGTCGCTCCATGTAAAATACTGGTATTCACCTGAATCCGGTTAGACTGGAAGCCAACCCCAATATAGTTGGGAAAAGGCTAGGCCGATTGACTTAACTTAGGTATTTGAAAAACAAAGAAATCGACTTTTCAAATCACAAATAGTTTCGTTTAAATTATTTTACCTTTTCTCACAAGTAATGACCAAAATTAATCAAAATCAATCGATTTCGTGCACGGCCTCTTAAATGGAAATTAACTTCATAAATTTTAAAAAAGTTATTATTGTTCATTAACAATAACAATAGATTCGGCTTGCTACAGAATAGATTTGAATATTTTGTCTGTAGTTACCTACTAGCTTTTGACCGCGCTTGTTAATCCAGGCCAAACATCCAAATCCATCCATTGAGTAAGAAACATCCAAACAAACAAACTTTCACATTTATAATATTAGTAGAGCGAAATCTTCAAAATTAGATTAGAGCTATAAACACGATAGGCGCTTTTAGACGACGCTTACGGCACCTTATAGATGCGCAACGGACGCTGGATATGGTCACACTAAATTGATCAATTATATGATATTTATGTACCTTGCAGTGTTTCTGTCGGTTAATGTTGCACGATAATGTAAATAACTGCTGTTATACAGTTACTTTGGTGGGAATGTTTCTTTGTCATTAACACTATCCCATGTACAAACTCCACAAAAACCACAACAAACAAATATCTAATCGAGTTTAATATTATTTGCTACACATCTATCTATTTTTATTTAAATATAAAACACTTACACACTATAAAACTGATTTACATCCGTAAGACGTCCTCGTAACATAAGGTCCAGTTGAAAACCAGCGTCAGACACTAGTTGTCTGGCATTTATGCTGAACTGGGCCTATTTGGCGCAGCCGTGTGGCACACAATACTGTTTTAAGCTTTCTATGTTTTATTTGTTTTTTGTGTGAATATTGTGAGCCTTGATCTGAGTCAAATAAATTTATTTTCTTTCTTTCTTTCTTTCTTTAAAATAAACACGGTTTAATGTCATGACATATATTATATAAATCGAGACGAACGTGATAAAATCAGTCATATTTTTTATCATGTCTTCAGAATCCTAAGCGATCCCAAGATAGACTCGTCTTCAGCGTGACATTTATAAGATTAACTTTTTCGGAAAAAAAGTTGTGTTAATATAGAAACTTGAAACCATAAAAATGTGTTTGTGACATTATACGACACTTAATAGGTACACGTTAGTTTATTTTTATACCTTTCTATACAAGGTCAAATTAAATAAGCGGTCACTTTCTTCCAAAAAAATGCATTCTTGCAAAAAAAAACTTTCTTTTTTCTAAACCTTGCTTGAAAATTCGAGCATTATTTTGACAACCTTATTTGAGATAAATCGAAATTGCGGTACTGGTCGAATACAAGCGAGCGCCCGGCCATGTTTGTATGAAAACTCATATCTGTTATTTGAAAATGGAACAAATTTTTTACTTCAACGATTGGCAACTAAGGAGGTAACTTATCAAAGATTTTATTTAAATTTTGATTTGGTTTGCAAATAGAGCTGTTTAAAGTAAAGAAGAAACAAAAGATCATTATGACACGTGAAAATTATCGTTGTTTGTCATTGATTCTGGAATTTATAATTAATTTACCTAGTTTGTATTTCCGCGCATTATTTGAGAACAGTACTATAAAAGCCTTATTTGCAACCAGGCATTGATAAACATACGTATCTGTGCCTCTGCTTTGCTTCGGCCCACTTTTTCACGATCGTCCATCAATGCCCTTGTTGCAGGCCGCCAGAGTAATGTACTATTGTTTTATCATTTCGGTTTCGATACTGGGTCAAATTAAACTCGCTATCGTGATCTGTTGAGTTTCACTAGCTAGTTTAATTTGGCCTAGTATAATTATGTAGTTTATCTTAAATGATTGTTTCCTATGTCATCGAATCAGAAATGAAGAGATCTGCAGGAGTACCAGGATCTGCAGGTAACCGACATAGCCCGAAGAGTTGCCAAACTTAAGTGGTAATGGGCAGGGCACATTGCTCGCAGAACAGATGGCCGATGGGGCCTAAAGGGTCTGGAGTGGCGACCGCGTACTGGAACACGTAGCGTTGAAAGACCTCCACAAAGTGGATGGGTGACCTTGTGAAGTCCGCAGGAATCAGCTGGATCACAGAACTGGCGGTGCTTAAGGTTGGTTTATGTCCAGCAGTGGACGTATTTCGGTTGAAATAATGATGATAATGATTGTTTCGAGTTTGCCGAACCAGTTTAGGACTAATGAGATGTTCAGACAGCTCTGTTCGAGTTCGAAACTTTTCATTTTAACCCGATAACATTTGTAAACAAAAAGTAATATTTATAAACCTGTTTTTATACCGGCCTAATACGATACCTATATAATTATTTTTTATCTAATAGTCTTTATACTTACGTTGTGTTGCCAGTCGCACAAAAGCACGACGTAAACGAAACGTGATTTCGTCCGATTTGGACATATTCGTTCGACACATAATATTTACGTAGTTTAAAAAGTTTATTCCTATCTATGGGTGATCCGTAATGTGTCTTGTCGCAAAGTAAAATCGACCAAAATGCTATAGGATAGTTGTAGATTAAATTAAAAAATCTAACAAAATTACGTATCGTTTACGTGGCGCGTTCGTGCTAGAGACTCGGTTATGTCGACCTATTCGCTATAAACTTAACTACAACATATATAGTGCCTTGTTTGTCTAATAGCCGAAAGCGCATGAGCGCTGAGCATGAGGTCCTGGGTTCGGTTCCGGGTCGGGCAAAATGTTATTAGTAGCCCGAAGTGTAAATCTGTGCCCGGTTGATGGCAATAGGCTCGCCCCCTATTACATGGAATTGAAACATTACTAGCAAAATGTGGGTGTACTATAGGTATACCTCTGCCTGACTCTTCGGGTAATACAGGCGTGATGTTATGTTATTTTCTGCATAACTACATTTAAATTTGACTCGCACACGCGCACGCCTTCTCTCAAAAATGAATAAATTTTATTCCACAACGAACACGCTGGCCGAAAATCGATTCCCACTTTTGTTTTGTTTTTCGCCGATTCGTTGTTTTTGTGGTGAACTCGTTTGCAATGACCTATTGGATGGAAACGGCACTGACCTGCATGTTTGCGGTGGCGATATTATCGTGGACGTCCACGTCAAGGTAGATATAACAGGGAAGTAAAACGTGGACGTCTACGATATATCGTCATCATTCACAAACTTTGTCTAATGTACAGTTAACCGCACCTACTGTGACGACATAAAGACGCTCTTAATGTCCAATTGTTATCACTGTTGTGCGGTTGGCTGTACATTCTATAGGAAAGTCACACGTGGAAGCTCTTTTAGAGCACCCGGCCAAACGATTTTTCTTTAGTTTCATGAGTTTTTCTTTAATAATACTATTGTGTCGCTATAAAGTAACAGCATTTTCATTCTTATGGACAACGAGTCTTGTGTATTGCTCCGGAAAACTGTAATAAACGATAATAGTAACAATAGGGATGCCGCCTGGGTCAAAAAAAAAAAAACTATTTAGTCCGTCAGTTAGATAATAAAAAAATAATAGACCCGTATTTTTTTGCTTTATCATGTTAATAAAAAATGACTCAGATAAGAACGCATTAAAGTTGGGGAGTGGGGGTTGATACGTCACAAGTATAAAATCGACATACTAGTGACGTCATGGCACATTTTAACTCAATGTATCGCCGTAATCTTTTGATAACGTAAAAAAAGAAAAAACACGTGTACGTAATGTTTTTATAAACTACAAGACGGACAAAAATTTTTTTTTGTTATCGTCCCTATTTTTAACATAATGAATACTTTGAATAGGATTTTGGGTACTGGGATTTTCCATCTGGAATATCTCAGTAGCACCCCGGAGTCTTGGTTTGTACCAGGTTGATAGCAATAGGCTCGCCCCTTATTACTTCGGACTTAAACATAACTGGCGAAATGTTCGTGTACTACAGGTACACCTCTGCCTACCGCTTTACGGAATAAAGGCGTGATGTTATGTTATATTTTTGAAGAGGATCTTTGAATAAAATAAAATAACAAACATAGTACTTAACAAACACTTTATTATAACAATAATTATTATCAAAATAACATAATTAACTGTAACGACTGTCGGCGTGCTGTCTCTGGTACAACTAACATTTAATATTGAATGTCATAACTTTAAAAAACAATAACTTTACAACTGGTCAAAGATCTTTTGGCGCGTGGCCAAAGTCGGAACAAACGCTGCCATCTTGTTTTCTCCATACATTTCACAAAGCAATTTCAAAAATGCTTACCAACAGCGCCACCCTGTCAACGTCATTCAAGCGCCAAAAGATTCTTGTAGCACTCTATCTATCTCTTTCTCTCACATTTGAATAGTACGCCTTTAGATTTATCTTTCTCACATAGTTAAAGTAGGTATATCTTTCGGTATAAATCGCCAAGATATCATAGCATGGAAGACTTTGGTATGCTGCACTGACCAAAAATTGGTTTAAAAGAAGCAAATGAATTTTTTCGACGCAGTTTTCCACGACTAGGGAATGTAGAAACACAAAATTGTAAACACAAACTACGGAACACTACGCACATTTTAATATAATATGTTAAAACATATGTATCTTTAAAAATGACATTTCTTTAAATGACATATATATAATGCCACGTCTTTAAAAATAACATGTCTTTAAAAATGACATTTCTTTAAATGACATGTCTTTAATGACACATCTTTAAAAATAACATGTAGGTATTTAAAAACGAAAAACTGAAAAAAGCTTTTTATTGTTCCTTGGTTTGATGTGAACGTTATGTATTTCTGCTGTTCTTTTTCTCTATTATTTTATATTTCATTTACATGCGGCTATCAAATTGGTATAGTACAATCGTTTAAAATAATATTGACGATAAGTACATCGGAAGGTATTTTACTTTTGTTGGTATAATTATATCCAGTATTGTTCTATGATCTTTTTCTGTTATTTAATTACATTGATAAATGTTTTGTTTCCATTTTTAATATGGAAATAAAAAATAAAGCATTTAAGTTATTTACTTTAAAGTATTTGTTTTTATACCCTACATAATTCAAGGCGTTTCGTAAGTGTTTGACTTTTCTTTATTCAAAATATTATGCTTTAAAAGTTATGACATTCATTCTTCTACGAAATAAGATACATCCACATTTAATGTCTATTTATAATAGCTAAAGAGATTGAATTTAGTCTAGAGATAAATATGTCAGAAAATAAACGCATATACGAAGTTCTAATGCGCAGTCGGCGAAGTTCTATACAGAGTGATTATATTTGCTTACCAAAAATATAACAATTTATTAATAAAAAAAACAAGTACCTACTCACTCATATTTTTTACTGATTTAAAGAAAAATTCAATAAATAAACCCATTTAAGGTGGATCCGCAAAGGTAAACCGCGGATTGCAAATTTTCTTACCTTTTTTGCCATTTGCAGGTCAGTGTCAGGTTTTATCTTGATCAAAATATGATTTGCGACCATAAATAATATGTATTTAGAGAATTACAATCATTAGAATCATTCATTCATCTCTCTAAGGGCCGATTGTTCAATCCTCAGATAAACAGACAGATAGGGTTTATTCGATAGATAGCAAAAAAATCAGTTGTTCAATCGTCAGATAGGCTTTATTCGTCGAATAATTCACTTATCTGAGGAATAAAGTTAACTGTCCCTTCAAGCCTCAGTTAGTGCCTTATTCTAAGGAATAAATAATGTTTTGATTTTTGTTTTGTTTGGGGTTTTAATGTGCTTTGCCTCTGCGTGTTTTAGTGCTCTTGTATTGTTGAAAACATGGATGTTTTTGATTCAATTGACTATGGTTTTTGAAATGTCTCCAAATATATCATTTTTTCGGGAAGACATTATTTAACTACTTATATAAAACCATTAGGCTCAACTTTTAGTACTAAGTCTAAAACACAGTTAACACACAGAAGATTTATTTTTAACTGATCTTTTTGCAACTAAATACGTACCCACTCCTATAAACTTAGCTAAAAACAACAACAAAAAAAAAAGGTCGCCACAATTGCTGACCATCTGTGGATCTAAACAAAAGACAAGAACTCTCGTCAAAATTTCAAACACACGTTTTGTTTCTATTCTTATCTAACACGTTGAATACTGTATCTGTGCATCTCGCTTGCACATGATAGTGTGAAGTTGGTTAACAAAGACCACAGATAACTATTCTTCAGTTAATATGCGATTGAAAAATTGAAAAGATTTATTCGCCTGATAAACAGGCAGATAATTTTATACGCTAGATAACTATTCAACGATTTAACTGAGGATTGAAAAATCGGCCCTAAGTTAGATTTGTTCTCAAATGTCGTGATTTCATGAAAAAGTCATTCAATGGAACAAATCTAACATAAATAGATGATTCTAATGATTATAATTTTGTAAATACATATTATTTACGGTCGCAAATCATATTTTGATCAAGATACAACCAGACACTGAACAGCAAATTGCAAAAACGTAAGAAAATTGGAATTTCGCGGGCGAATCCACCTTAATAAACAATATTTATGTTCAAGTCTTTGCACCTGAGACAAAAATTATCATCTTTGTCGACCGCGCATTGGGTCCAGTAAAGCATAATAGGCCAGTAACTATATTTAGGAACCATAAATTACAAATAATTCATTAATTAGGATTACGAAGAGATTTGACCTAGGCATCATAATAATATAGAAACTTAACTAAATATAATTCTGAGCGTTAATTTTGTCCGTTTGCACCAAAAATTTTACCAATCAAATAAGTCACAGTTTTCTAAATAGTTACATAATAATAATAATAATAATATGAGGACTTACTATGCAAGTAAAAAAAAAACAATTTGATATAACATGCTTACAGATTCTTATTCAGCTTAGGTTAAAATCCTTAAATAATATTTCGGTGCAACGGGTCACACAAATGAAAGCATGATTTCATAAAAAAAGGCTCAAATTTTAATACAATTACAGAGGGTAAACAGATGGATCTCTACTTAAACTTGGATCATTATACTGTGGCCTATTTTACATTGCTATTTTATAATTTATACATCTTTTTTCGGGTAATTATATTATCATCATTTTTCATTACATCATCTCAATTTAAACCGATTAGTATACACAATTTTATCTATCAAACATGACAATATAATGGCAACTTTTTACAAATTATAAATACATTACTTTTCAGTGTACAAAGACAAACGTTCGCTGTTATAACTCTGTGTAATTTTAAAAAGAATAAAAGGAAGAAATAAATTTATTCGACCCAGATTATAAAGGCTCCCGCAGACAGACACGACGAGACAGTGCGACGTGTGATGCAATTCTGCGATAATTCGTAGAACAATTTCTATGAAAACAGAGTCTCAATGCGACACGTTGCGCGACACGTCGCGCCTATCTGCGGGAGCCATAAAACGTGAATGCAAATTTGAGCCCTCCGCTACCAATCAAAATACAATACAACAAAGGTTTTTATTGAATAATTCATAGTGAAAGGACATAAAACCGCCAACATTCGAATGCCGATTTTTCGGGATCGCTTTTCCCTCATTATATTTGTTTTGAATATTCTGATGAATCAACCTGTATACATAATTATTATGATTATGTTACGATGTTTAATTTTTTTCTTGAATGCCTCTATATGTTTTGAAAAAACTTTTTTTGTTTATGAATATATAATTATTTTGTGTTTCGTAGGTATATCCTATCTAAACTATAGGTAATTTAGTGTCACAATATTTTAAATGAATTAATTAATCCTTTGTATACGTTTAAAATTCCAAAATAAAAAGTTTTATTAGATATACCTATTTCATGTTTACTCTTTGATAATAACCTTGTATTGTATTTGTACACATTTGTAAAATCCATAAAATTATTCATTATTCCCTGTTAAAACATAGATCACAAAATGCGAAAAAAATATTAAAATACCATTTCTCGGACGGCATACAAAAATAAATAATGTTGGTGTTGAGTGAGTATCCGTTTGTGGCCTTTTTCATGAAATTGAATTCAAAAAGTTGGTAATGAAAACGAATATTATAAAATGTAGAGGCGCACTAACTTTTTATGAACTGGGTCTTATCAATCAATGTATATTTTTTGTGTATAAACGACGAGCAAAAAAACTTTCTCTCATGGATTTTTTATTTTTATTGTGGAGTATTTTTTTGCTTCCGTCGATAAAACCAAGTATAAAATTACTTTTTATTTCCAACTTCTTCAAATACTTTATCGTTCGTACATATATGATAAACTCCGGAAAAAAAAATTGTTCTAAAAAGAACTATAGTCATATTATATACACTATCAGTTCGATATAACTACAAAACGAAATTCTTATATTACAATACGATATAAGAATCTGAGGAATCTAAACACGAACGACATTTAGATAGAAATATGAAATTTTTTGTCGACAGTACTGTGCCAAAAGAGACCGATGAAGAAGGAGCTGTAAAAATTGTCTGTGAAAGCCAAAGAAATAGTCCTTTAAAGTAAAGAATGATGAATGATGATCGCCACCAGCTACAGAGGGACCGGTTGAGATACAAAAGAAGAAATGTCTAAAGAAAATTGGTTTGAGAGGCTGTTGACATTTAGAAAACTGTTGCTAAAGAAAAAGAAGAACAGTAGTATAATTTAGGCGTCGTCGAGAACGGCCCAGAAAAAGGTTGCGAAATGACTTGAAAGAGTACTATAAGAGCTGGTTTGAGATGACGCGGTAGAAGAGTACCTGGAAGGACTTAGGAGCTAGATGAAAAGTAACTGCTAGTTTAAAATAAAACCAGAAAATAACTCTCACTCAAGCGACTTGCGTCTTGTATCAGTGACTGCATGAGTAACCGCAACGCGTCTTGTGGAGCGATGAGTCACTCCTCGCGTTGTATCACGGTGACTGAAGGAAATAGATGATGCGCACGCGTGTCATTTGACGCAAATCGCGTCGCAAGTGAGATCGCTCGAGGTTGTGAACGGTGGCCTAATACATAAATAAAAATCTCGTAAATTTGCCACCGATCGCTCCTGAATAGGTACACCCACACAAAACCACCTTCACTTCATTTACTTCAAACGATTCCACAACACATGCGAAGTCACATTGAATCTCTTTCAACAATATTTATTCAGCTTCGAACGTGTCACCTCCATTAACATCAAACTGGGTTTCAAAGGCACATGTCGCATTACATTGTGCTACTCTGATATACACCTACATTTATCGGTAATCTTCAATGATTAGGAAAACGGAAACCTCCAGAGGGTCTTTTCCGAATCCTGCCTGATTTAAATCTAAGTATGATTATATCCCACTCCTCCATTTCTTTTGTCCTGTTTTTTTTTTTCCATCTACTTACTTTCCTTGAAGTCTGTCAAATCATTACTCCGTGACTGGCCGAATTTCTTTTTCTCAGCACTTTGTCTCGTTGGTTGCCATTGCAAATTCTGGTTTACAAGAATAATGTGACCGCTTGTCCCAAAAAAAAAAAAAACCTTTAGGTCCTATTGTTTTCTTAGATTTGCTTTAGCTGGTAATTGAAATTCCCTTTGTTTTCTATATTTATATAATATCTACATTTAGATCAACTCTTAATGAATATTCATTATTCATTCCGAGTTTTCAAACGAAGCGTAGTCGATGGGATGTGCTTAAATTAAACTTTGCTTCAATAAGTACCCCCGCCGGTACAAAGAAAGATTTTCGCCGGCAATTTGAGGCGAAAATCGAAGCAATATGAATCTTTGATTAAAAGTTCAACATGTAAGTAAGTTCAATCAAAACTTGAAGCACTGTAATTGGCTGGTATTTGGGTAGAAGGGAATTTTGAGGTATTTCGTTGAAAAGATCAAAATGGAAAATGGAGCGGTAGCTAGAGCAAATCATTGGACTCTCGACAACAAAAGAAAGGAAATAAAATAAAACAAGTCGCAAAAAAACAAGACGGGGATATATATGCGTCACGTCTATGCAAAACGGTCATCTCTGAGCATAATTCTGTGACCGTATGCGAGACAAGGCCATAGCGCTAGTTTCCAGCGGAAGCCAGCAACAATTGAATTCAATCTAATGTTGCATGCATGCCGAGAAAAGCCAAGTCACTTAGTGCAGCAATAAACTGATTATGTATCGTCTTTACAAGAACAACCTATTGAATATTAAATCACATCGAGCACGCGACTACAATGGGCACAGTACTGTGAACAGTCCAATAATAGAACTTTACTATCGAATATTCATGTAGAATGACTAGTATCGATTTTAAATATAGCTTAAGACATTATTCTTTGCAATAGTTTGTTCATTTTTATAGTAAAATTGGGAATTTTGATACTTAAGAAGGATTTAAATATAAATATTAATACAGGTTGGGTAAAATTTTAGTAGATAAAGAATCTAAAAATTTTAAAAGGGTTAAAAATTATGATGACATAAAAGCAAAATTCAAGGTTAAAACTTTCAGATAGGATGAAATATATGAAGCTTTAGATAAGCATAAATATTTACGAAAGGTTCTAAAAGAGATACAGTGAAAATTTTTAGAAAATCTACTGAAAGCGTAGAAAAAGTCTACTTTAAAATAAATTCGAAAATAACAATATTGGTCCGAAGTCAGGCAGAAATTTTTATATAGAGATTGAACAAAGTTACAGATATAGAAAGACGTGAAAAGTAGTAAAGCGTACGATTCGTCGACTCGATAAAATTTTCTTATATCGATAATGATACATTTAAAAATTACGTGTGGTTTTCAATTATGGTAAAGTGATAATTATGTAAGTACGTAATGAAGTACTTACCTCTAGTTTATTTGAAGTACCTACTTGATATACAATTAATTGATAATCTTATAATTCGACTAATTTTGTAAAAGGTTAGAGATATATATAGTCATAAGTAATATTTTTCACTTTTTCGGAATCTCTTTGTATCAAATCGATATAAGATTTTGTAATACTCAGCGAAGGAGTGTAAGCGTAGAATAGAAGGAAGTGCTGCAAAAATTATATTCAAGGGATTTTTAAAAAACAAACGAATTATAATTATTCTCTAAATATAATATAATTTCTAAATATAGCGATAGTATAAATCCTTTAACATAAGCCATCTAAAAATAAATATTAATGCTTATTAATTATGGCAGTACTTAAAACTATCCGATTAATTTCGTATTGGTGCCTTTTAAAATAACATGCAGAATTGCACCGATTTTAATCATGTTCCTAATTTTGATGTTATTCAAAATTTTATATTTTTGTAATTTATTCATAAATATTATTTTTGATTTCAGATGTATTTTGATTTGTAGCTTAAATCAATTTTTGAATCGATAAGGCCCACTTGAACCACAAACCACTAAACGTATTTAATGCTAACCGCTATTTAAAACATCTTTCTCCAAAACTTTCAAATAATTGAATAGAATGATGTTTCAAATACGTTTAGCATAAACGTATTTAGTGCTTTCTGGTACAATTAGGCCTTAAGACTTCGTTTGCTTTCAAAGCGATATTCATTCATGTGCTAAAGTAATTCTGTTTTTCAATTTGATATTTATTATATCGGTAAAATCATCGTCAGTTTCGCTCGGAGCATTTATTTTATTTTACCAATGCAGCAAGCGTTCCAGCATTGCCAACTTTCTAGTATATATTTCTCTAAAGCTTTATCTAATGCTAAATAAATCTGATTTTATCATAATATTATTTACATAATATTCTCTAAAGTACTACGGTTATATCTTTTATGTTTTAACTTTACTGTGATTAAGGCGAGTGGCTTTCTTATAAATCTGATTTGTACTTTGAAGTTTAGTAAGACAATGAGTTGTCATTCATCTCCAAAAGATTTATACCTTTACCTTTGTAATATTAGAATTCATCAACTGCTTCTGCTTTTGTTAGAAGTCTTATAACCGTTGTTTAAGTTAATGATTAACGTTTGCTTTGCCATACAGTTTTTTTGACGTTTTGGCTCCTCCCTAGGGTCCTTTTCTTCCTTCCTTTTTTTCTGTTTACTAAAACTGTGCTTCACACTTCGCCGCTTTACTGTGTACTACTAACAACCCTACCAACGCCTTCTTCTTTTTTTGTGTATTTTTTTTTTAATGGGCTGTCCGTCTGAATTAAAGATTAATTAAATTAAATTTACTTATTCGAGTAGTTACAAAATTATTCAAAACAATCAAAACTAATTAAAAATATTTTATTGAAATTTGGACACCAAAATTTCTATTGGGTCAGCTAGTTTTAAATAAAAAAAATAATTTCAAAAGAGTTTTATTAACAGCTCCAACAGTCATAAATTATCTTGATAAAAACGTAATCGAAGAAGTACCAAGTGTAACATAAAAGACATTCATTTCCACACTTGAATAAAGTCACGTAGGTAAGCTACTGAGCTAACTTAGATGAGGCTAGAACTTAGATGACTTTTTAAATCTCTTTTCCAAAGTTCTGTTAAGAATGAGTCGTTAGTTTTATCAACGGTTCAAAGTTTTAAGTATATAATGGCTACAGAACTAAGAAGTGTCTAGTTTTCTACAGACCTTAAGAGCGTGCATTCTGAAAGTGGGCAACGTCGCAAATAGATGTCAAACTAATCGCTGTTTTGATTAACTGTATGGAAATAAAAAATGTGGCTAACTAGACTAAACTAAAATAATGATTATGAAATGCAATAATTAATATCCTAACACCAAAAAAGTATTTGGAAACTTTCCCAATGCCTTTTTTTCACCTAAAACGGTTACAACATCAAATTCAGTGTTATAATTGCAATTCATTATTAATATTCTAGTTCACTAGTTAGCGATATTTCATATTTCCATACAGTAATATTGCCAAATGAATCAAAACAGGTAAATATTTGACAACACATATTAGACAATCGCACGATTAGGACGTATGAATATCATCCCGCAACTAACGCGGAATTCGCATCAGTTTGGGATGAGCTTTAATTATCAATTTTGTCTTGTTTCAAAACAGAATTTTTACTTATATTTTGAGAATTTTGACTTTCTTTTGTTGCGAGTGCGCAAGCAATAGTCTATCTCAGATTTAAAAGTCTGCACCTAGCCTTAATCATAGTAAAGCCAAACATTTTATACACTGCAATTTAAAACTCAAAATAATTCCTATAGTAATTATGTGAATTTGCAAGTATTTACACAAAAAAACTTTATCTAGCGGCAACACACTAAAAAACACTCAAAAATAAAATCTATTTCTAACATATTTACATATTCAAATTGGCTTTTGTTCAATAAATCATCACATCGATTGTAATTTGCGATATGATTTAAATATTAAAATCGTTATATCGCCAAATATGTTTATCGCAAATTGCTATCGCTAAAAACTCCAATGCCAAAATTGTCTAAAATATCGTTTATCGCGACAAAGTCTACATAAATGAACCCACAAAATCTTGGCTCACATTATTAAAATATCATTGTCACCTTTCAAATTACTGCGTTAATTAATGTCTGGCGGTAATTAAAATTGAAAATCTCCTAACATGATGTTTTTATAGACATTATATATATCACGCGCACACATTGGCAAAGAATGGGTGTTTTGCTGCTAATCTGAGTTAAGCTGTTAACAGATACTTCACTTTCACTTGAGTGAATGCTCATTTTTTATTAATTCCTCGTTCACCGACAAAATGACATAGGAATGAACGTTCATCTGTTTTTCATTTAGTTTTTCGATCATTCGTTAGGTGATCGAAAGATGCCCAAATCCAATTGCGTTGGATCGGTTCTCTAGTGAATTAATTTTTCACATTTGATTCATTTTGTGTTATGCCGTTTCACTTCGAGTAAAGATGCCGAATGAATTACAAAAATGAACAAAAAGTGAAATGTCTGATAGCTGCTTTAATATTTTTTTTTTTCCTATTTCGAATTTGTTATTTTTATACGATTTTATTAAAAGTTGTCGGTTTTTTGGTTTTATTGTGAATTTGTATGTTACGTTTATGTAGATTGTGATTATTTCAACTAATGCAATGCAAACATTTAAATCATACTGAATCTTTTTGTTCAACAATCACAAATAATTTTATTTGAATAAAATATTGTAATACAATGTGGGACGAAGTACTAACATGACATTCTTAGCCAATTCATGCGCATTTTGACACCATATCTCCAGTAAATACTACAATAACTCTATAATGACGCCCAGAATTCGTTTTTTTGTTAAATCTATTCATATATTTATACATACCACAGCCTCAAAGGCTACTTTAAACGATTATTATCAGGTTATTATAAGAGGATCCAAAGAGAACGTTCTAGAAGACAGAAAGAGTACATTCGACGTCTAAACTGTACATTTGAGCACATAGATCATAGAGCGAGTTCAGATGCAGCTGATTATGAGACGCTAAACTAATTTCTGGACAGTCAGAGAAATTAATTACTTACGTCAATTTTCCGTCTTATAAGGTTGACAAAGAATGACAAAGAACGAATGTCAATGACTAACAATTGTGTTATTTATATACGGATAGTTTAAGTTGGTAGTTTATTTGCTTAACTATTAATCACCTTGACTTTTATAGCAACTCGCCACTGCATCGCGCAGATGCAATGACATGTCAAAACATTGAGATTTCTGTGCTAAATTTAAGTTAAATAGCATGAATTATGGTGAAAACAGAAACGGAAAGCGACTTTGTTTTTACTATGTAAAGATAATATAACAGTAGTTGTTAGCTTCCAAGCAATTTTGCTTTGAAATTCATGAAGATTAGTTTAAAATGTTACTTTTTCAGTTCGTTGTTTCGTTGCATTGAATGGACTCCGGTCATCATCAGCTGCTAACACGCCCATCCGAACACGCTGAACGGTACATATTTAGACTATTCTTAACACAATCGAATACAAACCTCGCATTGTCGTTCACGACCTTCTCTCTTGCAATCTCCATACATTCCAGAACAACGCAAGCAAGTACGTCGTAAATGACAATACAAGATCTGGAGTTGATTTCTAAAATAGTTTTTGCATTTCACGAGCGCACGTCAACCATTGCAAATTGAACCTTATGTTAATGACATACAATTTAACGACGTGCGCTCGTGATCTGAAACGACGGTAACAAGCACCTAATCCAACTATGTTACCAGAATTTGGACATTCAGAAGCCTGGGATGACGTCGTAGGCCTCTAAACTGGACATGGTAAGGTAGATCAGCCACAAAGAGAAGAAGAACATGGAGGTGATGATTTTGATTCTCTTGGGGCCTCCGAGCTCGCCTCCGATGCTCTTCCGTCTTCGAAGGACCAGGACTAGGACAGCTACGCAGGCCTCGGAGCAGTACATTGTGACACTGAAGGCTAGGCTGTGAAAGACAACGATGATAAGGATGATGCAGCAAATTCTTCTTACTTGCTTTTTTTATATGGACTAACTCCATATAAAAAAGCAAGTAAGAAGAATTTGCCCTTGGTCTTTTCATTATTTTAGTATCACGAATCGCACAGCATGAAACATTGACAACGCTGTTCAGGTATGGACAAATAAAATCTCTTTTTGTTGCATGCATACCCTAACCTAAGCATGAGCATCCAAGTCAATTTTAAACTAGAAACGCACTCTTCGTCAGACTCATTGACATCATCTCTTTAAAAAATACTAAGGAACTTTGTGCAGGCAACCAATAAGTAAAAAGAAGTAGATAGGTTATACGTACTCCGCAAGTGGCACATCAAAGTTAGTCAAGTTGTATATTGGTTTGTCTCTTTTTCGCTTCCTATGACTACCATATGCTGTCCTTCTTCAACATGTCATATAATATAGTGTGACATTTTACCGTTTTTGAAGAGATAATGTTAGTTAGGTAACCTATCTACCTCTTTTCACTTAAAAAAGGACTGTAGGCAACTACAAAAGAATAAACATTACCACTTCTTGAAAATTTCGTCAAAAAGAAGAAGTAGTGGGATACTTACTTCCCAGGATCAATATAGAACCTCTCGCCCCTAGTCCAGTGGACGATGGCGGCCAGAGTCCACGCGACTCCAATGCCGAGGAACACGTTGACGGCATTTGATCCTGTCACGTTGCCCACTGACGCGTCTGCGTACTTGTCTTGACATGCTGCCACTTTGCTCGCGAAGGTGTCTGGGAAGAATAGAATATGTTTACATGGGGAGAAGAATAGAAAGAGGGATGCAAATATGTGAGAAGATGGAGAGAAGTTAGATATTCTGGTGATAAAAAGTAGACATGTCAATATCCAAATTGAAGGATCGTTTATTCAATTAATGAAAAATTAATATTAAAACAGATATCAGCCGCTTCACTTTTTGTTAATTGTTTTCTTTCATTCAGCATCTTTCACTCAAAGTGAAATGTTTGAGCACAAAATGAATCAAAGGTGAAAAATTAATTCAGTTTGGTAACGATGGATTTCGGCACTTGGCCATCTTTCACTCAACTGCATAATAATCGAATAATCAAACAAAATTAACGGATGAAATTTAATTCCTATTGGGGTCGTGTGAACGTGGAATGAAACAAGTATTAAGAGGCCGTGCACGAAATCAACTGATTTTGATCAATTTTGTTCATAAGTTGTGAAAAAGTGAAAAGAATTTAAACAAAACTATTTGTGATTTGAAAAGTCGTACTTTGTTTTACATGTGGCTGAAAGGGATTTTTCATATATAAGTTAAGTATTCAAGGAAAATCATAAATATTCGCAACAAGTTTTTCGAAAAATGACGCGAGGCTGACGTTTAAACACTTTTTTACAAGAAAGTACTTTTGATTTTTTTACATTTAAAAATATCATCGACATCGTTATATGGTCTACTTGCAAGTGGCTGAACCACTTATTTCAATTTCGATACAAAATATAGCAGAAAAATAATGTTAAAAAACCATTTTTTGTTTAAACCCTGTCAGTAATGTATTTTTTCTATTATTTAGCAAACCATATCAAGAAATGTAAAAATCACACATTAGTCTTCAGCTATCCTTGAAATAAAATCATAATTTTATTTAATGATTATAGAAAATCTTCATTAGTAAATTAAAGGCGAAATAAACCATATTTTCGAGAGCGCAAAAATGATGCAACTATTAACAAGTGCTGTGACTTACACAAATGGTTTAGCACCACGAAAACTACTCGTTTTTTTGGATGGGAAATAATTAATTAATTACACAGAACTAATGTTTCAATTATTTCACGTTTTCTTACAATTCTTACAAGATAAGTTATTGACGAAAAAGGGTATTTTTCGTGCACGGAGCTTTAAGATTCATTCGAGTAAATAAAAGAATAATAATTCTGGTATCAGCATAAAAAATCATGCAAATCGACAACGAAACGCATTAGACATTACACCCATTTTAATTAGTTAATTCACTAAAATGAACCGTAATCATTTCATTAAACGTCCCTAAAAACGATGTGATAATAATAATTATGCTAACCATACTGACAGGTTCAAATAATAATAATTACAAGCAGGGGGAGGGCTAAGGGGCTCAAGAACCAAAAGCGTCAAGAGCTCTTCCGTGACAAATTTTAAAGTGAACTTGATATTATTTTAATTAAACTTTCCGCAACTGCTGCTGCAGGTGCGGAAAACCTCAAACGGCGCAAATACTCCAATCTAATTGGGACTTATATGTTTGAGCCGTTTGGGGTTTAAACACTAGGGCCTTGGGGTCCGAGTGCCCACTTAGTTTTTCAAGACATCGCCAAGCGGCTGGTCGACTCTTCACGTGACCAGAGGGCTGGCGTATTCTTTGGCCAAATAATCAGCATTGCCATACGACGTGGCAATGCTGCCAGCCTTTTGGGCACTTTTCCTGTTGACAGCGATGCGGACGAATTTTTTGATGCCCTATAATAATCCCCCCCCCCCCCTTTCTATAAACTTGTACATATTATTATTATTATCAATATCCTACATTATGTTTTCAAGTTTTTTCTATAAGATGTTTTATTTACGTGACGAATTTTGAATCCGTGCGCCACTCATTCTGCTGCCCGGTTTGGCACCATGTATATTCACCGAGAAATCTCAGGTAGTCTACAATCTAACGAAGTCATTGTGGAATTTGCGAATAGTAATCCGAGGAAGCTTGTAAAATATTGTGTGCTTTTTTTAGTGTTAACTTTGCTAAAATCTACCCTCAGTCGGGTCAAGCCCCCCCCCCCCCCAAACGACAATCCTGGATCTGCCACTGATTACAAGCAATTTACTTTGACTTAAAATAAAATCTACACATGGCTTCAAACACTGGATTATCACCGGACGGAAGACCTAGTACAACAGCAATACTCATAAGACACAAACCCACACACCATCACCCACTTAAACATACACCATCACACACACACACCATCCCACACGCACGCGCACACACACACACATTTATGCACAGTTATTGCATAGCAAAAGAGCTTGCGTACATCTTTAATTTCTTTTATTTTACCATGTTTTTAAATTTATTTATTGCACAGCATAGATACTATGAAATGTACCATACACTGGCTCCTGTAACACAGGTCGCTACCTAGCCCAGGAGCCAGGGTTTCAAATAAGTATGTAACACCTGTATTTTATGTCAATAAAGAATTTATTATTTTGACTCAACAAGCACTGAACTAACAACGTAAAGTTGTTAAGTAAAAAAAAAATAGACCACAAACCAACAACATAACATAAACCATTTTAAATCGCAACTTAAAAAATTCTTGATTGAAAAGGCTTACTACTCTATCAATGAGTTTTTAGATGATAGAAGAATAAAATAAAAAATGTCCGATACACTTGTTATTCTGTCTTGTTTACGATGTTACTTGTTTGAAATAGTTTTATTTAGTTTGTAGTTTTTTACGCCTAATTTGTACGCCTTGCAAGGCAAACATAGTGATACAACGCAAATTTTATACCATGTACCATAATACCTATGTTCAACAAATAAAATACTTTGACTTTGACTTTGACCGACGGACTGAGAAACAGTTCCTACTTTTTTGAAGTAGTTTAAAAATAGAAAGCAATAGGGTCAACAGACAGTCATTTTACACTTGAGAAACATAGATTAGATTATTTTTTATTTGAATTTCAAATATATTTTTTTATAAAACTTAACTCTCATACGTGTAACTACCACTTAAATAAAAAACCATGATCAAAACAACGTAACATAAATATTCCCTTTTGTTCAATATTTTAACCCAACTCAATTTTCTAAATCCGGAAACCATCTTTTCATGTTATCTTTAATCGGAACACAGCTTCGAGCGGTACTCAGTACCTATGTTCTTAGCGAACACCGCTTATGCTCCTGAACCAAACAGCTTAAGGCGAAAACGTCAGGATCGCCGAGAAATTCAAACTTTCTTACGTGTTTTTTTGCAAGTCGCCGTAACAAATTGCAAAATTTTTAATGCAATGTATTTAATAACAGCCACACGGGTTGATCCATCAGCTACGCGGGGTTGGTCCGTGGGTAGGTGACCATCTTTACATACAGAGACTCCTCCGAGCCTCGGAAAGCACGTTAAGCCGTTGGTCCCGGCTATCATTCGTGGATCTTTGACAGTCGTTACGGGTCGTCAGAAACTAGAAAGTCTGACGACCAATCTTACCAAGGGGTACCGTGATACCCAGTAACTGGGTTGTGAAGATCAGTTAGGCAGTCTCTCCATGTAAAATACTGGTTGGTTAGCCAACCCCAACAAAGTTAAGAAACGATGATGATGATATTATCATAACAATCATCAATAAATCTTACACACTTTGATGGATGAATCATATTTTGATCAACAACTGACACTGACCTGCAAAATGCAAAAAGATCGTAAGAGAATTTTGCGGGCTACCTTAGCGCATCCCCCTTAAACAGAAAGAATTCGAGCAAGGAAAATATTTAAGATTTTTATAAGCTCCTCTTTGAAGATAGCCCCGCGTTATAATATTGTTTGCTTTGAAAGTTTATGTGAGGAAGCGAGATAATTTTCTAAAATCTTTAACTTGACTTATTGGAAAAGTTTAGTTCGTTAAGATTATTATTCTTTTGCGTACGAATATCGATTTTTAAACAATTTATACATCGTATAAGTGACTTAATGGAAAATAATGAGGATTAAGGAGAGGCCTTTGCCAGGCAGTGGTATACAACATGGCATAACATCACTAGCAATATGTGAGTGTTTACACCAACACTTAGCCTTCTGGGGAATACTGCAAAGTCAAAGTCAAAGTCAAATCATTTATTTCAAGTAGGCCCGTATAAGGCACTTTTGAACGTCAAAAATTTACAAAAAAAATTAATTGATTCTAGTTGCCCCTTCCAAAAGGTAGTTTTCGTATGGAGAAGAATGGGCAAGAAACTCCTCCACTCCTGCCGTGGAACTGTATGTATATATGTTTCATGGAGGACTTAGTCCGTATAATTCAAAATTTCTTATGTTTTTTGCAAATTGTAGCGCTGTTTTACGTTGTATGTTCATCAAAATATTGAATAGAGAATTTTGCGGGCTACATTCAAGGAATCACCTTAAAAAAAAAGCAGCCAGGAGGTTTCTATTTACACCCTCATTTTACTCTTTTTGAAGAAATAATACAATACCGACAACGTCTTAATGTCATCATTATTCTTCGTATTAAACATTTTTGGCAGCTTTGCCCGGCTTCTTAATAAGCATAATTCTGGCGACAGTATGAACAAGCCATATTATTTATGAGATAATATACTTAATGATGGCTTCTTGCGGTTGGAATCCATTTTCATTATTCCATGGAATAATGTCCATTACGTACGAGAATCTGAAAGAGGAGGCTGTCAGTACAATCACGGGAGGCAAATGTGTTTTGTTTTTCCTATTTCTAGTTTCATTCATAGTTATGTGAATGGATAGAATAAGTCCACTACACTATTAAATGAGCAATATTAGTATATTTGTAATCACGTTCTCGCAAACGGCTCTAACGATTTCGATTAAAGTTGCAATATAGGGGTATACGGGAGCGAAAAATCGATCTAGCTAGGTCTCATATCTGGGAAAATTCGTTTTCTCTTTTTCACCCTAGCAGAGCTCGGTCCACCAGGTACCAATGAGTATATTAGAGGAAGTCTGAAAGTGGCACCGGTGACTGAAAAGTTGTGTTGATATCGGTTGTCATGGTATGGGGATGCAATGCAAAGGATTGAGGAAAATGTCGTGAGGAATGTTCTATGTTCTATGTTAGGGGGTTTGGTTTCCGCACTTAGTCCGTCAGGTGGACCATTATGCGTGGGCCATAGCGGCCGTTTGGTGGTTATTCCAACCAGCCCAAGTCCCTCCAGAAGTTGATTAAGTCTCCTGGTCTGTTTAGAACGTCTGTGTATGATCTGGGTGACCCGAGGGTTTCTGTTCTAATCTGGGTGACGCCCGTACATTCGAAGAGGCTATAATTGTATGAGAAGACCAAAGAAACGGATGGACTGGGTAAAAGACGGTATGGCTAGAAAGGGGGTGATTACCGAAATGACGACTAATAGAGAAGTATGGAATGGAAGAAAAAGACATGTTGTGCCGATCCCAAATAAATTGGGATAAGAGCAGAAGAATGATGACATCTCGGTCATTTATGATGAGATATTTATGGTATAGCCGACTTACGTCGAAAGCTTCGCCAGCTTTTTGACGTCTTGACATTGAATGGTTGACTGGTTACTTGAAAATATAATATTTTCAAGTAAACCGTTCAATGTACCTATAATACAATTTTTGAATTAAAAACTTCTTTAGGCGCGTTGAGCGTTTTTTAGTAGGGAGGTAAACTTATGGATTCGGTAATGCCTTACTAGAGAATATAGATGGCGCTAATAGGAATACTAATAATAATTCACTTTAATTCTAATAGATGGCGCTAAACAAAATCGCAACTTGTCAACATTACGAAGATGGTGATGATGATGATGATAACGATGACGATGACGAAGACATGAGGTCCTATGTTTTAGAGTCCTGGGTTAGATTCCCGGGTCGGGCAAAGTGTTATTGGATTTGTCCATCTGGAATTTCTCAGTACCAACCCGAAGTCTGGATTTGAGCCCAGTTTTTTCTCAGTTTTTAGTTTATTCTCACACATAGGTACATTGTTCTTTTACAAATTTACTCGCCAAACTTTCAAGTTTGATGGCGAGAAGCGCTTGTTACATACCTACAGTAAAAAATTGCCTTAAAATTATCAACTAAGCACTATTCACTAAAAGTTCACTATTAGTCTAAAGTATGTATCCGTCTGGAGGTGTCCGAGCTCGGAGTCGCGCGCGCTCGCACTCCGCCCGCACCGGCTCAACCAAAACCTTAGTTCGAATCTAATATAACCTGTGATTCCCACCAAGGTCCCGGCCGGAAAATTAAGGAGTTTTTCCACCGACGACGAGGACCCCACCCCCACCGAGAGACAAACTCACGCCCTCCATCATAGCATCATTAACTCATTACTACTTTTTTATTTATAATATATGATGGCAATAGGCTCGCCGCCTATTACATGGGACTTAATCATAACTAGCGAAATGTTGATGTAGGTACTATAGGTACACTTCTGCCTAACTCTTTGCAATTTGAAGTCTATACAATAAATCAACTTCATTTTCCTTTCTAGACTTATTCCGATTAATTTATCCGCAAGAGTTCCAAATATACAAATAACAAGCAGTTAGAAAGAAAGAAAGAAAGAATAATATTTATTTGGACACAGTTCGTGAAACACATAATACAAAGATAAAAAGTGAAAATAATTATAAAGCAATAATAGTGTGTGCCTCACGGCAAGGTTCATTTCAGCAATTGCCTAGTGTTGGTTTTCTAATGAACCCTCATGGACAAGTGACGGGAAGTACCAACAGTTTCAACATACCTAATACATAATTTTTATATCTCTAAATAAATAAATAAACTACATAAGGTCTATTTAAATAATTGTTTCGAATCAATGTTATTCCCACCTAAACAAACATCAACTTTAAGAAAGTTTAAATAAAATTGATTTTAGACTGACTAGTACTGTTGAAAATGTCATAAAAAATAATATGAAGTTGTAGCGCAAACTGAACCAGTAGGTATTACAGTTGTTTTTCCTAAAACTCGTGTTTGCTTACATGTTTGGCAGTTAAGAATGCAAAGTACTAAACTCACCAGGTATACTAGTCCCCAGCGCGACAAACACAATAGCAGTGACAGAGTCCTTGATGCCGAGGGTGCATCCGAAGTGTGAAGCCACATCACCGATGACGGCCGTCACTAATCCAATGCAGATGATGGAAACTACGAAGCAAACGTAGCCGCCGCCTATGTCTGTGAACAAAATGGCTATGAGGATACTTATGTAAAATTGAAGTTATCTTGTGTATAATTATCAGACCGTGACAGCATCTATCTGTTTTAACCTTGATGGCTTTCTCATTCAACCTATAACCAATCATAACTTGTAAAATATATTTTAAAAAACATGGGATAAGATGGGAGGTTTACAGTTGGGAGTATTTGAATCACTCTGATTCCACAAACACTTATATTTTATGTCCGTAATTTTCAACGCATGAAAGTGTTTTAAAATCCCAACAAGTACGGATTGTTTTCGGACGTCGGAACTACACGTAAAACTAATTCGCACTCAACCTGCGCGCTCCTTTAGTACTTAGAAGGTCGGGATCGTTCGTGCGTGTTCGTATGTGTTCGCACGAATAAGATTCGTAAGAAAACGCGTCCAAAGTGAAAGCAGCCTCACTTTGGACGCGTTTTCGCAACCACACCGCGCAGCTACCTCAGGAATCGTCTCAGTTAAATGGTAGGCCTAAAGGTAGCTAACAGCACGCTGATCCCAAGAGACTTCGCTAGTCTTCAACTATATTCTATTCTATGTATCTCCTTACCACAGTTATGTTTATTATAAAAAGGGTGTTCTTTGAATATTATTTCAGCAGCTGTGATTTTGTTCTTACCAGTGGGCGGTATCAAAGCGAACACAATCTTCCAGAAGAGTGTAACGACGTGCAGCACGTAGTCAAAGCAGGAAGGTGGCTCGTCAGGGTCATCGGAGCCTAGAAGAAGTACCATATTGAAAACATCCTGAGTGGTCACACTTTAGTATTTACATTACCATTTACGCCGAATACGCGCTTTGGCGTGGTGTTACGGCCCGTATATTAATTACTGAAAGAGGGATAGTCTATGTTAGACCGTGCCGGGCACATACAGTCTGTTCCAAAATAATCTAATAAAGTTATAAACAAACCTTGTTCAAGTTAAATTCTTAAGCAATCACTCACTAAAGGGAATAAGTAACACATTCAACTGTATTTAGAAGGTTTCAACTTTATATCTCACTACTATTTCATATAATTATTGTTTGAACAACATTTTTTAAATATTTTTGACAAATCATCGACCAAAAATTGAGGTTTAAAATTAGAATCGATTGTCAAATGAAAAACATCTTTAAAGTGATTTAAAATTAGAATTCCGGGTTCGAGAATTCAAATGATCGAATCAAAAACTCAATTTGTAAGTAACACTACAAATTGGCATCTACAGGTAAGTCTTTTAGTCCATTTGTTTACATTGTCGTCAAAAACTTCACAGACATTTTATATGCAGCAGTTCATGCTACACCATGTGGCGTCCGTTTCCCCTTCGAGTCTTAAGTCCCTACAAATCAAGCAGACATGGACGCGACTCGGGTCGGGCACGGTCTAGTATAATTAATTATCTCTTAAGTGGACAATACGAACCAGAAAGAGGACAGATCATAAATCAAATTCAGAGAGTGATAAAAAAATCAAAACTCTGTTTGTCTGCAATCTTGACAAATCATAATGATTATGGCCTGAATCTAGGAAAAAGTATCAACATCTATACATTCTGAAGGTGAACATAAAACTATATATTGTAATGAGTTACCTGAGCTAGCAGTCAGTGCTTCCGAAAACTGTTCTTTCCACGATGACGTGCCGATTATAATCGATGCGTTAGCTCTTTGTACTAGTTTGTCTACTGTGTTCTGAAACAAAACAGTACAAGTTAATATTATATACTCGGATGATGTCAAAAACAGTTCAGCTCTTGAATTGGAACAGTATGAAACCTTGGTATAAACGAATACCGTTTAGTAGATATCACACGCTTCACATTTTGTTAAAATGAAACGTCTGAATACAAAATGAATCAAAAGTGAAAAATGAATTAATTAATATATATTTTTTTTTTTTTTTATCGGTCCAACTTTGTTGGATTTCAGCACTCGGACATCTTTCAATCGCCTACAGAATGATCGAAAAATTAAATAAAAAGAGCAGATGAACGTTTATTTCTATGTATGTAATTTTGTCGGTGTCATGATCAATAATCAAAATGGTGACATCAGATGGATTATTTTTTTAAACCCTACAATTATTAGTCCTACATGACCAATACAAAATGAATCAAAAGTGAAAAATGAATTAATTAGTAACTAATGAATCCATTAGTAATTTTTTTTTTTTTTTTTTTTTTAAGCGTTCCAACTTTGTTGGATTTCATCACTCGGCCATCTTTCAACCGCCTACAGAATGATCGAAAAATTAAAAGATGAACGTTTATTTCTATGTATGTAATTTTGTCGGTGTCATGATCATGAATCAAGATGGTGACTTCAGGTGGATTATTTTTTTAACCCCTACAATTATTAGTCCTACATGACCAGGGTCAACAATGACGATAACTGCGAAGCTCAGCACATCATAAGACATGTCGTCATGCAAGATTAGGAATAAACAGTAGTATCTATAGTCTGCTTTGTTTCAGATCAGGTTAAATTAGCATTCACAGATACGTTTATCGATCCATTTGTTTACATTTTCATCAGATACTTTATGAACAGACCATATAACCTAACTTACTTTGAACTCCTTGCTCTCTTTAATCCTGAGCTGTGCTCTGGTGATCTCCCCAGCTCTTGGGAGTCCCATCATGGCGACCACGGCCTCTTCCTCAGGCAGTGTTGCCAGATGATTGGCTTCATTACCAGGGTTTACAGGGTTGTCATCATCTGCGACAAATAGTTTAATATTAGGGATTTGGAGAAAGAGGTACCTAAGTACTGGTTTTTTTTTAGCATTTTTAACATGAATCTTGGATACGCTGAACTTTTAAACGAAATGCAATATGGAGGGATATATGGGGATCAAAAACAAACAAACTAGTCTGGGGACCGAATGAATTACCTTAAACTTACCTGTTAAAAATCCAATCAATGATTTGGAAGAATATTGCTAATCCATTGCTTAATATGTTCGAAAAATGGTCTGCTCAACAACGTAAATAACGCAATGAATGTTGTTGAACTGTCAAAATGTAAGCCATTGTTATTGTAAGTGTGTTCCACAATGATCTCGCTGGTTAGCATAACCCGCTAGCGAACCAGACACTATCAGTAATAATGACATAAATATTACTGTCATTCCTCCCAATATTGACGTAAAACTATTTAAATATTTAGATCACGACATCATTCGAACCACCACACAGTCAGTAGTAATGACATTACATTCAAGTAATGTCATTACTACTGATAGTGTCTGGTCCGCATATCAAATCGACCCGGCAGACTAGATTTGACTGTCTTAATTATCTAGGATTGTAAACAATTTTATTTCTTGCGAGTTTCTGGTTTCATGGTCACCCGATTGGATTAACGTCTATCGACACAGATATGTATTTAAGTTTGTAATTAATGAACTCAAAAATTACTGAACCGATTTTAAAAATTCACCAGTAGAATGCTATGTTATCATCACTGAGTAACATAGGCCTTTTATAAAGATATAGAAGACGCTGGCGGAAGCCAGTAACTAATTGACTAGGAGCTTCACTCTACGTGCGCTAATAGCAATGTGAACGAAGTTTACCTATTTAGCCAAGGACACAATATTATTTATTTAATACATTTTTTAAAGTATGGAAAAAAATATACGTATGTGTATACAATGTGTAGCTTTTGTCGCATCGTGAACTACCTTCAAATAGGGGTTAGATTTTCGAAAAATGAACCTTTGGACCCGCTACACCTTTTTCAGTACAGCTCTATACCACTCTTTATTCCAAACTCTTAACAATTGCAATGTTTGTTTCGAATATATGTATGTTCCAAAAGTATGTAACGGAAGTGTAAACCAATCCTGGCCCGGCAGTCTCGAAATAGATAGCGATCGTTATACGACCGAATTCGGTCGCTAACTCTTAGTGTCGTCCCTAGACGCGACGCGCGCGACGTGCTTGATAAGCACGTGATTTTTTTCGTGCTTGTCAAGCAATTTTGACTGTTCAGGTCAAATTGTTAGGTACGCAATCAGTCACTTAAGGAAATTAATAACACTTTAGTTTATTTTTTAAAAGGTTTCAAAATATCTCACCGCTTTTTTCAACAATTATTGTTTGAAAAATATTCATCATGATCAGCCTATAATGTTTTCACTGCTGGAAAACCGGCCTCCTCTCTTCATAGGGGAGTAGGCTGTGATCTACCACGCGAGCCCAGTGCGGGTTGGTAGATGTCACATGTCTTCGAAAAACATAATTAAATTATAATTGAAAAATCATCGACGAAAATTGAGGTTATAAAATTAACACAAACATAATATAACATCACGCCTGTAATCCCCAAAGGGTTATGCAGAGGTAGGTATACCCTTTTGTACACCTACATTTCGCCAGTTATGTTCATATTTATGGGACCTCAATTGTCAAATGAAAAACAACTTTAAAGTGATTTAAAATTAGAATTTCGGATTTAAGTATTCAAATAATCAAATCGAAGCACTCAATGTTTAAGTAGCATTAGAAGTTGTCATCCATAGACCGTAAGTTTTGATCAATTTGTTCATTTGTTCATTTGTTCATCAGATACTTTTAGAACAGACAGAGGTTTAAACTGAGCATTGTCTGTTCGGAAAGCAAAATTTTGACTGTGTAATGAATAGGTACCACTAGGTTAGCTACTGAAATGGTCCAGATTCCATATATCAATCCGGTTATCCTCCTAATTGCGAAACGGATAGTGGCCTTAATTTCCGCAATAGAACATCGGGACAATAGCCTGCCATCCATTTATCACTGGCTATTAGAAAATGGCTACATTTTGGGACTTGGTCGAGTGGTATGCCCATTCCATTCGTACGGTTTGATAAAACATCGAGATTTATTTACTATATACAAGGTTATTGGTTATATGTCGTCAATCGATTAATGGGATGTAGGAGAGGTCATTTGCAACCAAATAACCCCTGATGACCCCTATGCCAATGTCAACCATTTTCGAGTAGTTTGACATTTTATAAATTATTATAAAATGTGTACTGGAAAAATAGAGGGCAAAAGACCAAGAGGCCGAAACTCAAAAAGGAGGTCGGATCAAATATCCGAGCATTTGACGATACCTATCAGCACTCCACTCCACCAGGCCACTGATCGTAACAGATGGAAAAGGACCGTTGACAATATGATACGGAGTCACGATTCTCAGCAGTGAGAGAACGATTGAAAATAAAAGAGAGGTTTATTTATAAACGTTGCCTAAAGTTAAGCGTTCAACGTTCAAACGTTAAAAATGTATGGTTAGAAAGAAGAAGAAAGAAAATACATTTATTTAGCACAGACTAAAAGGCACACAAGTAAAAAGAAATCAAGTAAAAAGAAAGAATACAAAATAAAAAGTGTAAAGTGTTTTGTAAGATACTAGCAGGAATGTGTGCCTCGCGGCTGCGCCAAATAGGACCAGTTCAGCAAAAAATGCCAGACAACTAGTGCCTGACGCTGGTTTTCAACTGGACCTGAAGTGTCAGGTGACGGATGTAAATCAGTTTTATACTGCAATGTGTGTATGTATACTTAAATAAAATAAATTTGTGTAAGATAATAATAATAATAAATATTTTAATAGTTAGATCTAGTATTCAATAAAAATTGCAAGACAACAAAACAAAAACATATTGACAAATAAATGAGACGGACGCATGATATCTCAGACGCAGGGAACATGAGGGAGTAAGCCGAGCCGAGCGTGAGAATGAGAAAGAAACATTCCCACCAAAGTAACTGTATAACAGCAGTTATTTACATTATCGTGCAACATTAACCGACAGAAACACTACGAGGTATATAAAAATCATATAATTGATGAACTGATTGATTAGTGTGACCATATCCAGCTAGTTAAACAGTCGCTAATCATTTCTTAACTTTAAACAACGTTTCTAAATAAACCCTATAGTGTCTAAGACGGCGGCTCCTACACTTACAATATTTATGCGCAACTACATTCGATGCACAATCTTTTCGGTCACTAAGATTTTGTATTAAAGATTGGGAAAAAGTTTGAGCAAAATTAACATAAAAAAAAAGTTGTAAACCAAAATAATGTAACTTTTTCATTTATTTGCAAAGTCATCTCGTTCTGTATAATAGCTTCAGGGTGGTTCTTTTTATACGCACTTATATTTAAGGGTAGGACGTGATCTGTATAATATATGCAATGTTCATTCTCTATTGTCTTGGGTGAGTAGAATATTAAATAAGACGTGCACGAGTCGGGTCTAACGCGATGCTCTGGGATGGCAGACTCATGGGCCAATGAAAAGCAGTAAATTAGGACTACAAACAGCCTCAAAAAGAGGTTTTCATGAACAATAAATACCTAGCTAAAAAAAAAACGAAAAAAAAATTATGGCCAGTAATAGTGACGTAAATTATTATTAGGTAAGTAACTACAATCTAGTTAGAAGAAATATATTTGGTATGGCTTCCGTCAGCGGCTTATGTATTTATAAATTACTAGCTGCGGCCCGCGGTTTCACCTGCATAAGTGTCGATCCCGTAGGAATATCGGGATAAAAGGTATCTATGTCCTTCTCCAGGTCATGGTCTACCCATATGCCAAATTTCATCCAAATCCGTTCAGCTGTTTTAGCGTGAAAGCGTAACACTTTCGCATTTATAATAATATACTCGTATAAAGTTAGGATAACCTATGTTACTCAGTGATATAGCATTCTACTGATGAAAGAACTTTTAAATTCCGCCCAGTAGTTTTTGAGTTTATTCATTATTTACAAACAAAATTAAAAATATTTTCTTTTTATAATATTTTTATTTGTGTAGATCTGTAGAGACACTAAAATCCACACTAACCGAATGGAGAATTGTAGAAAAATCAGTAATGAAATGAAATAGTGTTTATTTCTATAAGTAGATATTTTAAGACATGCCTGTTACACGTTTTTTTTTATTGGATGTTGCCACCGTTTCCTAGTTATCAGATCCCTGAGAAGAAATGCCGAATAAACTCAGAGGCCATGGTCTCTTTTTTAAAGCCCAAAGTAATTAAATAAGGAAGGTGACTCGTGACCCAATGGGAAGAAGTAGATTGGGACTACCAAACCAACAGCTTTAGAATGATATATTATATTTGTGGACAAGAATTCACTTTAATAAATAAAACCATTGTTTCTTAATTGTTTCAATATCAGGGCTCTTTACGCATATTGGGTATCAACACAGAAAACAAATGAAAAAAAAAAAACTTATTCGAAGTTTGTTGAAAATCTTTAAATGACGCTGTCACATGTTTATCAAGGCAACTAAATGCCTTTTGTGTTATGGTTAAAAAAAAATCTAAGTTAAACCATGAAATTTTTTAACTCTGTACAAAAACAGCTGACCCAAACTTAGCTTATTTTTTAAACCAGCTAATAAAAAATAGCAAAGTCTGTGGCGGCCAGTAATAATGAAGTAAATTATTACTAGGCAACAACAATAATTGTTAAAAAAAAAATGCAAAAACACAAAACTGACAAACTGTTGCAATATTTAAAAGAAGAGTGAAAGAACACTATCTTTCCACTTCCACAACATAGTTGCGTAGGTATTTATTTTGTATTTTATTTATTTTGCATGTAAGTAAGTATATTCTCATATAATTTGTTTTATTTTATTAAGTGAATTGTTTTGATTTTATCTATTTTATTTTCTCTTCTACTCTTACACACGTTGTCTATATCTCCTTTTATCCACTTTCCTATAGCAGGTATGCTGGAAGAGATTTCTTTAGAAATAAGCATCACGTTTGTACGTATTTTTCTGTTCTTTTCTTCTTGTCTGTGTATATAATATATGTGTGAACATAAATGGTTAAATAAATAAGTAAATCTGTGGAGAACAATCCACGTTAACCACGTTAACAACAAAAAAGTCGAAACCTCGCAGAATTGAAATAAAATGTATTTTCACGCAAAAATATAACCTACGGGACTGGAATTTAGCAGGAATAACAGGCATCAGTATGAATGATAGCTGATTTGGTATTCCGCTGACTCTGCATGTACGAAGCGATAGGAATAGTGAGTGGATAAGTACTAACGTCAGTTTCAGTTAGTATTCCATTTGATCCAGTATTTTCTACAATTCTATAAAAAAAAACAATAGAACAATGTCGCTTTTTGTATCTGTCTGTGTACCCGCGTTGTTCTTCTATATCACAATGGTTTTTGATGCGCTTTTCGCCATCTTTAAGAGAGTGTAAAAAAAACATTAACATAAAAGTATAATAAAAATAATGTTTAAATCTCCTCCTTGGTCTGTCTGCCGCGTTGCCGTTTGCTGCTGTTTGGGACCCACTTTAGCCTTTAGCTCCTCCGGCATGCGACAGATGTGGCCGGCGTACTTCCATTTAGGCTTGACAGCTAGTTGTACCAGCTTAGGTCACTAGTTATAATATAAAATATTGCATAATTGGGGCAGATTTTTCCAACTACAGATATCTTTCAACCGTGGAATAAAATTGACGTCGGACAGTTTTTGTTCCTGTGAATTTAAAAAAAAAATAATCAAATAATGCCTCGGGTTTAAATTCGAAAATTCAACAGAGTGTTTTTATTCATTTAGGTTCGGTGTGGTGGGTTCTGGTGTCATTGAAAACTGGTATCAGACAGAAACTATCAGAATCATGTTTGAGTCACAAAATTAGATAGTTTCAACTTTAGTAACCTTAGTGAAGTTATGTGGGAATTGTTGCCAAAAGTGATAAAGTGATTACGAGGTCGACTACCTACCTACTGTAAAAGCATACGCGCACATTATAATGCAAATATTAAAAATGAATTCATTAAGCAAGCGAAGCAATGTAACATTTCCTATTTCGACTGTAATTATGATAATGTCTGTTTCTCCGAATACATCGAGCTCTTTACAGAAGTGCCCATCGCGCTCGACTCATTTTGACAGATTAAAATGAATTTTAAGTACCACATTGCTTTATCACCCTAAGGTTGAATGTCACTTACACGTCATGAAAAGACAAAGTTTATTTGTCTATGTAATGTGATGGTTAAAATCTAGGGAAGTTTCAACTTACTGGGGAGAGCAGTGAGTCCGAACCCAGACACTCGCTTTACTCTGTGTAAATAATTTCATTACCACTGCTCTCAAAACGGTGAAGGAAAACATCGTGAGGAAACCGGCATGTACTAGAACTAAAAATTCGAAGACATGTGACATCAACCAACCCGCACTGGGGCCGCGTGGTGGAATACAGCGCACTCGCTCTCGAAGAGAGGAGGCCTGTGTCTCAGCAGTGGCAACATTATAGGCTGATTATGTCTATGTTGTCTAAAATGGTAAAGCAATTACGAGGTCAACTAGATATATCTGCCTACTAACGATTTTTGTATAATGTAATTAATTGTAAGAGATTCAAAAGCTTTATTTGGAATTGGAGATCTCAAGAGACGTTGAGTACCGATCGTTTTCTTTTTCATAAAGAACGAAATTTCGATTTCTCTGACTTTTCTCGAATTATGTAGATTTTAATAATGTCAAAAATCTTTACTTTCTAGTAAAGGAATAATCCAAACCGTTTCGTCATTACCACAAGTGCTCCCGGTGTACTGAACAAAAACACTGGTAGGTACGTGAAAACAGCCGACTTTGCGTACCTAGATACCGCTACGGCAGGCCATTCATTTTAGCCCGAAAAGAGTTTTTTGCGTCGTATTATATCTATATACGTTTTGTGGAAAAACGTTGTCATTGTAGTTCCGTAAGGCTGCAATCCACTGGAGCGGAGAAGCGAGAAGAGGAGCGGTGCTGTGCCCATATTAACCGATAGAATCTAAAGTCTGGAGCGGAGTTTAGATTCTATTGGTTAATACAGACACAGCTCCACTCCTCTCCTCTCTTTTCCGCTCCAGTAGACAGGCAGCCTAAAAAAATACTTTTGGAGAATACATACAGAACAGAATTTCGGTTTTATTACGGGATATTATGGTGAAAATCGATACTTTAAGAAATACAGAGGAGTGATTATCGAAGGAGCCATAAGCTGCACTTAGTAGATAACACAAAAACTGCATTGAAAATCACCCGGTTGATACAGTACAAAAAGCAATATCTCACAAAAAAACAACTAATATTTAAATCGTTAGATTGGCCTTACCGCCTCAAAGATGGTCGTTTTGACACCTCTGCCGCACACAATGAGGCAGCTACAGAAACGCCATTATTATAGTGTGACCTCACTTTTCTCAGTACGAAAAATGGATTAGTGCACTACGGGACGATATTTCATTAGCCTATTTTTATTTTCATTAATAAATTAGTAATGAAAACAGCGAAATATTTGACAGCCACTTCCAACGATGCCAAGTTTCAGAATGTACGCTCTTAAACATAATTCGATTGGAATGGGGTCACGTCTGAAAGTCGTAACACTTTATGTACCAAGTACAGTAGCAGAATGTAAACAAATGCAATTAAATTGTAATTTATGTAATCAAACCCTTTGACGATCCAATGAAAAAGTAATTTATTTTGATTACAAATTGAGTAATTCAATTGTTTTAATTGTTCACGTAAAACAGATTCATGCTTTCTCAGCTCAGAGATAAGTCGAGTAATAGTAGTCCATTACTACCATGAGTACCTCTGAATAGTTTAAGAGGTACTCCTGAAGTTTTCATAGAAAGGTAATTTATATCGTATGTTTCAGCATTGTTCAGCAATAATACCTTGAAGAAAAATGCACCTGTTTTCTAAACTTTACCATCTGCCTAGCCTTCCGAACTATGTTGGGATCGGCTTCCAGTCCAACCGGATGCAGCTGAAGACCAGTATTTTACATGGAGCTGCCTATCTGACCTCCACAATCAAGTTACTCGGTAATACGATACCCGTTGATAAGAGTGGTCGTCAGACTTTCGGCATGATGTAGACATCATGTCGAAAGTCTGATGACCACTGACTTCAGTAACGACTGTCAAAAATCCAACCAACCAACGATATCGCAGGCAACACCTAGTCAGCAATAACAATAGGATTATTATTAAAATCCCGAACATATCTGCCAATTAGATTAACACGTCCCGATCCGATCCGTTTTACTGAGCCAGCTATTTCACGCTCGGTGGAAGCGTATATTTGCACGGCTCTCGATCTACTAACACAATTTTACCGAACCAACTACCCCGATTCAGAAATTTTGGATAGCTAACTGAATTGGAGAGTACCTGTCGTTCACTATCTGCCTAGCCATGGCTCAGCAATTTTTGGGGTTAGCTTCCAGTCTAACCGGATGCAGCTGCACGATAGGCAGTCGCTCCTTGTAAAATACTGGTAATTTTACAAACACGACAATGGGTAACACTTCGTAAGACCCTTTGGTAAACCCTTTGGTAAGACTTGTAGCGTACCTGTCTGTATAATTACTCATACTCAGTTCAATAACAGATATTTTGTAAGATTTATTATTAAAACACTGAGATTTCGAAGCGCGTCGTTTGGGCCGTTTTCTATGAAGACATAATACTGTTACTTATTTATACTGTGACAATGTTTAAATGACTTGAAAGACAAGTTACCGTGACATTTTGGGCTGATACCGCCAAATGACGAAAACGCAAAATTAACAGATAAGCTTATGAACGCAGTATCGTTTAGTTGTTTTTTCTTTTGTAACAAGTAACTCGTAGTAAAGGAGATTGTCTGTCTGTCCACAAGTACCACGTTCTCGTATATTGGTCCCTATTTGAGCTGCTAAGCAGTATTGCTTTATTCTGGTTTGAAGGGTGTACTTGCGAAAATAGAGGTACATATAAATATACACTTTTTAGGGTTCCGTACCCAAATGGTGCCAAACGGAACCCTATTCCCCAGCCTCCGCTGTCCGACCGTCCGTCTGTCTGTCAGCGGGTTGTATCTCATGAACCGTAATAGGAAGACAGTTGAAATTCATCAATTCATCACAGATTGTCTATTTCTATAGCCGCTATAACAAAACATTATAAAAATTAAATAAAGTTAATAATTAAAGGTGGTCCCCATACAAGAAACGTGTTTTTTTCCTCATCTTAATTATCCACCCTTTGTGTGCGAATCTGACTCTCACAGCTCACTTGACCGGTTTTTTTCCTCCTGTCACTACTTTTTGATAAATTAATAAAATAATGAGTCATGAACCAGAAACTCGCCTTTATGGTATAAATATTCAAATCTAAAATGTTCCTGAAAATGTTCTAAAGGGATGCAGAAATGAACCTGAAAACTTGGAAAATGCCGGATGAAAATATGCAATTAATATATATATATAATAATATAAAATATATAATTAAATAATTACAAATGTTTACAAGCTCAATTCATAGCGGTGTAAGATAATGTGTAGCATTCAATGATAATTTATATTAGGTAGATACGTCTTACAAAAACAAAAAAATAAGGCAGAAAGTTAAACGTTTTTTTTTTTCTTTCTTTGTCTTATAGTCTCATCTTTTTCTGGCACACAAGACAACACAACATTGGGTCGCATCTACCTACTATAACATTGGTCGCATTACTAAAAATAACAAACCATAATCTTACTTGTGCACACAATAGATACAGTTCCGGTGACAGAAAGCAGAAAGAAGAAGAAGAAAGAATATAAAATAAATATCAAGAATTAGAAGTAAGTTCTTTGGGTACTTCAAAAGTGCAGTACGGTAGTGTTAATCTGTAAACTTCACTTAGTAATACATACGGTGTCGATAAACCTAAGTATTAATCCGCGACGATTTACTTACAAACCCAAATATTTAAATAGTTAGATTCGCCCGACCGCTTCAAAAGATGGTCACGTTTCTGTTTCGTTGACAAAAACATTTCAATAGTCTAGCTCACTTATACTGAGAATCGTATCTATCGTTACATGCTCGCGTTTCTCAGTATGGACCCTTTTTGGCGTAACACAAGGACGGTGAGGGCAAATCTAACGATTTAAATCTTTCTACAAACTGGGTTTCGGAGTTTGATTTCAAATTGTGTTTCTTCTGTGAGGCGTGAAGATGAACTTTACAGAATAACACTTTCATGGTAATTGTTCTCATGGAGAGAATAGGGAAGAATCGTGCAGTGTCGAGAGCAACCCGTATACAACCGACCGTAAAACGTTTTGTCGAAGGTCTCAGGTACCACTCGCGGTAGTAAGAGAGGACCAGAGAGATTAGTGCGTGCTTGACAAGAAAACAGGCTGCTTTGGTTATTTCAGGCAAAAACATTGTTTGAATGAGGGTTTTCATGAAAATTCACGCCTTCCATTTTGACAATGAAAAAAAAAATTTATGATGACGTTCATCAATAAGTCACTACTAAAGAAAATATAGGCGCTTTGACACTTTTGACAAGTGCCCGGACCTGTCGTCTCAGTGCTGCCGCCTAGTGAACGTCATTTCAGAAAATCCTCATTACTAAGCTAAAGAATTAAGGCGAGTTTAAGACCATTTTCACCACAAAAAAACGTATTTAAAACAACATTCTGTCTCTGTAATCTTCAAACGATTGACGGAAAAATAACGATGTTTTAAATTTGTTTAGCGCTAAATACATTTAGTAATTTGTGGTTATAGTGGAAGTCAGCCTTAATCCCTGATCGATCAAGGATCTAGTTTAGGTCATTCCATTTATTTTTGAAGGGAAAACTTCTTTAGGCGCGTTCGCCGATTTTTGGTAGGGGATAAACTTATGGATTCGTATCACTGACATACTCGCGCCGTAGTACTGTACTATAGAAGCTAGATGGCGCTAATACCAGTTTTAAGTATTCACTCCTGTCGGCAGTCCACATGACTGCCTATTTTTCACTTTTAAGGTTCAGAATAAATAATTTAGATCATATCGCATTTGAGAGGTCCAAAACTCTGAAACCTACGAGAATTAATTAACAAGAACAATTTTATTCAAATTGAGGGACAGGCTCATTCTTCATTCATAAACATTTAATTCAAGACTTCTAGCTTCTCGAGAATAAGGAAGTTATAAAACACAGAGTACAGAAAACTACGATATTTTGTCCCAATTACATATTTTACAACATGACACGCCAAAAGAAATCCAATTATTATAAAAAGAGAAATAAAGACAGCATCCAAAGCAGAAGACGACACAGGGGACGGTCGCCCTAAATTGTGGCAATCAAATTATCCTAAATACAAATTATCCTAAATACCGACACGGTTGCATTGCCGCCATCTTTTTTTTCGAGGTGGGATAACATCTCTTCTGCTTTAGTCCATACAAAATACATAATAGAGTGAGTATTTAAATATTGTTTTCATTTAAGTAAATTGTATGTTCTTTATAAGAAATAAATTATTTTTAAGTAATCAGAATTTGCCTACGAATGGTCTTTTGTTTAGGAACTTTCATGATGGTGATTTTTGACACCTTGTTTAAAACCTCGGCTTAGCTTAGGAAAGAGACTCATTTTAAGAGGCCAGTGATTTTATTTTATGTTTTTTTTAATTCTTGGTGCTTTACGTCATAGTATAAATATTTACAGTACGACACAAATTATATTTAGCATTGATAAAAGTCATAAAACCGATCATTTCCGATTTACATAAACATTAGAATTACCTGACTATCGCGCCATTCAGCGCTATAAATTCCCGCCTCAGTTCAACCCGAGACAGCGTTGTGAATGCACGTGTGTGAATCATTCCGTGCACTTCGTGACAATTTAAAGTGATAGTGAATTGTTTTTTGTTGGCATAATATTTTTTTCAGTATGATTTCGCTGAATTGTGGTAAGCCGTAAGTCAAAGACAAAGTCGTGAAATAATTGTAAATATATGTTTATCATTTTATGAGTCAAGAGGCCACGATGTCCAAAAATATAGTTTTTGGGAAGACCACTTTCAAAACCTTCAAGAAGGAACTGCGGAAGCAACTGTTGTGTCACGTAGAACAATAAGTGCTGTTTTGAAAGAGCATGACAATGCCTCGACTTCGACTAGCTCAACCGGTGATTCTGCTCGTGACAATACCTCGGTATCGACTAGTTCAACTCGTGGTTCCACTCCTGCAATTTTTAGTTCGCCCAAGAAGTCAAGAAAAAAGAAAGACCATTGAGCAAATTTAGACGATTTTGATTATGATGTAAGAAAGAAAAGAACAATAAATACTTTCTATTTATTGGGACAAGCACAGGAGATCTTAATTAAACTAAACACACACTCACTAAAAATAAAAAACAGAGTAAAAATTAATATAAAGTGGAGATTCCTGTGCGAGGCCAAAAGGCTCCTCATGTCATAAGAAGGCAGATGGATGACTTTCAGGGCACCGAAAAAAGGTTGCCTACAATAAAAACATTGCTAAACAAATTAAAGGAAGACAAACTTCATGGGTAGTCGAGAAACTACGAAGAATATTGCATGAGCTGGGTTTCAAATTCAATAAAATGGAAAATAATAGATATTTACTGGCCGAGAAAGATGAAATAAGACTTCAGCGGATTAAGTATCTTCGACAACACAAAAGTTTAGAAGAAGTGAGGGTCATGATATAGTTTATATTGACGAGACTTACATACACGCCACACAGAAAGTAGTTGGACGGAAAGTTCTAAGAAAGGCTTAAAAAAACCTATATCAAAAGGTGAAAGATTAATTAATAGTCCACGTTGGCAGCTCAAGAGGTTTTGTTCCTGGCGCTCTCTTAGTTTATAAATCTTCTCAAAGTACTGGCGATTATCACCACGAGATGAATAAAGATAATTACGAAAAATTGTTAAAACAACATCTCATTCCGAATCTACGACCTTATACTGTTATGGTCGTTAAATATTAACTATTCCATTTATTGCATGCCCTTAATTATAATGACTAAAAATATATAATGTTATTATAAAGACAACAGGAATGCGCTGGATGCGGGAGGCACAGAATCGGTCGAAGTGGCGGTGCTTGGGGGAGGCCTATGTCCAGCAGTGGACGTCTTTAGGCTGTAATGATGATATTATTATTATAAAACAGACTACATATTATACACAATAAAAGAATAATATTGGGTATTATTTATTGGTCACTAGCCTTGTATCTTTCAAATCGAATCTAAAAAACAAACAAATAATACAGACTTTATTTACGTGATCATTTATTTTGCAAGAAAGTACATGTCAATCTACGCATCAATTTCACGAATGTATTTGGTTATATGAATTTACACGTTATTACGTCTGCGTAAAGATCTTTTTCGCCTAAAGCAGTAATACAGATTGATGATTTTGAAGGCGCACTTAGTTCGGATGTGATCGGTTTTGCGAATTTTGCCGACGCTACATATAAGTTGTGTCAACCTGTAACAGTATTATATCTTCATAGAAAACGGCCGAAACGACACGCTTCGAAATCTCAGTATACGCAACAGTATCGAGTGCGTGGCAGTTACGCACCGTAAGGTTTATCTACCGAGCGGCCGTAGGTAATTATTTCAAGGTTGCTGCTGAGATATAATACTGTTACTTTATTATACTGTGATTACGTCAAACATTTTAATTTTGAACGTTTCAACATTTTTAATAAACAAATTTTTCTCAAACATAAAAACAGCTTCTTGTAGCTTTTACGTCTGAATAAGGCTGTTCCCATACTAACCCAGTTACAGTATTCAACCCAGAAATATTTCGCTAAGTTCACGAAACAATATACCAGTACCACCGATATTACAGCGAAATAGTAGATAATTTTATTTACAAGTCTACCCCTCAACCTTCCCAACCCTTAGGGAAACCAGAATTTCCAAGCAGGTACAGATAATATAATCAGCGCAGAGGATGCGGTACGACCTTATTTTTTAAGCCTCGTTCATTCGTATTCATAGTTTTATGTAAATAAGTACTTGAAAAAGTACATGCAAAACTGCTTTTCAATTTAAGACTGGACTTGGACCTTTAAGTTTGCAGTTTTTATTACTCGCACTATACGGCTTTTTATTATAGCCTTTTTTTTCATTTTTTTTTTCATTGATACACCATTTTTTTTTTGACATTCGATAAATGCAGATTCTTAGCCTTATTTTAATAAATGACTTTTGATTTTTGATTTTCGAGTTCTATTTCCATTAAAAAGATATATCTAAATGCGGTACTAGAAATCCATACTAAAGAGCTACTCGTAGTTAGTATTTTCAACTATTACTGTACTGTTTACTCTACTCATGTAAACGAGGCTTTAGTCACATCGATACTTTCGAAAAAAATAATTTCATATTTCGAAAAGTTACGTTTTGCTTATGATCACTCTGTGAGAATGTAAATTGTTTAAGTATTGAAATTTATCCACTACTGGATAAAATTGGCAATCATTACCAAAAATCTAAGAATGACTACAATAAAAAGCATTTATTTATAAAAATAAGGACACAAAAATGACTTCAAATAATATTGAAATATCTCAAAGCTTCATGTGCCTATAGTTTCAACGGCAACACTACGCCCTTAGAACTTCTAACACAGCAATACTGTATTGTAGCTTTTTGTAATTATGGTAGTAGGTATTACTCCAAAAGAAGCCTTTTCATAGAAATCAACATAAATAATACCTAGATACCCAAACAACTAAATGAGTTAGCCTCAAAATCCTAACTATGCTAAGTAATATTATAAATGCGAAAGTGAGTTTGTTTGTTACGCTTCCACGCTAAAACGGCTGAACGGATTTAGATGAAATTTGGCACAGGGGTAGACCATGACCTGGAAAAGGACATAGGCTACTTTTTATTCTGGATCGCAGCGCATCAGCTAGTAATCCACACTTAATAATATTATAAATTCGGAGGTAATTCTGTCTGTCTGCCTGTCTACATTTTACCTTTTCACGGCTAAACCACTGAACGATAATATAAAATGGATTGCGATAAAATTTGGCCAGGAGATAGATGGCATCCTGGAATAAGACATAGGGTACTTTTTGTATCAAAAATAACCCTTAAGTGAAGTTCATTTCTTAAATTAGGGATATGAAATTTAAATTTATGCTTTTGGGAAGAATTTCGCGTATCAGCGTTTTTGTAAAATCATCCCCCCAAAGGGGTAAAATAGGGGTTGATTTTAAAATTCTCATGTAATATTGTTTTTTTGTGACTTATTTTCAACAGATTTAGATATAGTCCGTATCTTTAATTAATATTTAGTCTTTATTTAATTCAAATCGACCCACTCTACATGGTCCTCATATGGCCTGACCAAGATTATGTCTGGACTTTAAAAGAGACTGTGACCTCTGAGTTTGTTTCGGCCTTTCTTCTCAGAGTAGTCAGATAGGAAACGCCGAACTCATCTAGCTAATTTTTAATTATTTTTTTAAGATGACGTGTAAAAGTGATTCCAATATCCTATTTACAGAATAAACAATTTCATTTCATTTCATTTCATTTCTGTCAAAAGTAATTACAATATAATCATAAACCAATCTTTCTAACATGTAGGTAGGTATTACGTGGTCAATGGCGTCACTGAGTGGGTATTACAAATTTATGGTGATAATAATAGTAAAAAGTATTTTAAGGAAAATAGAATCATATAAACCTGTTTTATTTATTTGAAAAAGCAGGACAAGTTGTGGTAGGACTTGCGTCCTCAGGGTTCCGTCTCAAAGCTGTCGTTGCTCGGGCTACCCGGATTGAAGGACAAACTTAACTTTTCAATTAAAAAAGAACTTTTAATAGATTGGAGAGTACCGATTTGAATGAAATACAGACTAAATGTTACTTCAAGACACGGCCTATGAATTTTTGATGTCAGATTGAAGAATAAACTTCACTTTGCAGTTCATAATAATAACTATAAATTACCAAATTTCGCATTTTTCTCTTTACTTGACCTTGCTTCTTGCCAAAATTCATGCTGCTGGGCCGACGGGAAGTACCAAATAGGCTTTGGTTTATTTACAAGTGCCAAAATATGCGGCATAAATGACCGTATTTTTTTATTATTTCGCGGACTTGGAAGTTCGGTTTTCGTCACAAGATTCAAGGGACCGTAGATCAAAGTTTTTATATATATTTCAACTTGATGCCTCCAAGCGTTCTTGAGAAAAAGGGTCTTGACAGACAACGAAGTCATACTTCAGGGGTTTAAATTTTTCATTTTCAGGTACGCAACCCTAAAATCTGTTACTGACTACTACCTTTTCATGCCGTGTTTAGTTGAAAGGTATACGGATAGGCTATGACCTGGGTTAGGACATAGGATACTCTGAATCCCGGTAGTACGTCCCTCTGTGATATTTTCCGATTTTTACGCGGGCGAAGCCACGGTCAAAAACTAGTAATATTATAAATGCGAAAGTGAGTTCGTTTGTTTGTTACGCTTTAACGCTAAAACGACTAATTGGATTTGGATGAAATTTGGCACATTAGTAGACAAGAACCTGGGTTAAGACATAGGATACTTTTTATCCCGACATTCCCACGGGATCGAGACTTATGCGAGCGAAAACGTGGGGCGCAGCTAGTGATATATACATCGACAAGAATTCATTTAATTGTCTACAACCATGCCTTATTTGTATAAGAAGAAGGCTTTGCCCCGCAGTATTATATGTTCCATAATATTGTATCCATGCGAAGTCACAAAACATATTACACATTGGGTACTTAATTGTAGCGACAAATTGATACAGTATTATGGACCACAAATTGAAGACAATCAAATTAATTCTTGTCGAGACATATGTCGAAGTAAGATGGTTGAAGCGGTGATTTCGTTATATCCCTAGAGATATACTGTAATATAATTATATGAAAACGGTTCATACTGTCGGAGTGCCCTAATTTTGTCACTGCGGCCAATTTCAACGTAGTTGGTCACAGTTATCTAATCTAACCTATTTGGTCGGAGTGTAGTTATATTACTACATCGTGCTCGTATCATAGTTATATTTCTAGTAAGACAGTTATGAAACGCTTTCATATAAATATATTACGGTAGGCCTGTACCAACCTAGATTCAAATAAGAAAATCTCTCATTTTATTTTCCTTCTTCAATTCCTCATTAATATTGACGATAATCAGCATAAAAAAATACAGTACAAATGTCAAAAGTAACCGACGATCGAAAGTAAAATATTTTTCTCCTATAAGTGGAGCAAAATGTCTGTTTAAAATATTCAGAGGTTATGGTTTGAATAACAAATTTTAGCCTGCTTTCTTTATTTCCTCATTGCTCCCAAATGCGCTGAATAAATGTTTTTGGTGTGGAATAAAAGCGGATTATTTGTGTTGTCTCGACTAAAATGTTTTTGGTCTGCTGTAATTTTTTTATAAGATTAGTTTTTTTTTTTTATTGGAAGTATCAGTGGGCTGATCATGTTTGTCAAAGGACCGATGGCCGGTGGACCAGACGAGTCCTGGAGCGGCAAGCGTAGTGTGGGACGTCCCCAGCTTGATGGATTGACGACCTTAAAAAGGTGGCTGGGACAGACTGGAATCGGAAGGCCGAGGACAGGGTGTTGTGGCGCAGCCTGGGAGAGCCCTATGTCCAGCAGTGGACTGCGAAAGGTTGAGTTGATTGAATTTATTCAACCAAAATCATGGATGTTATCCGGAAAGTTGCAAACCTTAAAAGTGTTTATACAGAAAGTGGGCAACGTCGCAAATAAGTGTTAAAAATTTCGCTGTTTTGATTAATTTGGCAATATTACTGTATGGAATTAAGAAATATGTGAACTAGTGACAACGAATTGCAATTATAACAATGAATTTGATGTTGTAACTGTTTTAGGTGTAAAAAAGGCATTTGGACAGATTCCCAATTCTTTTTTTACATGTAAAACTAAATATTATGTTTTACGATTTTAATTATTGCATTTCATAGTCAATATTTTAGTTCACTAGTTAGCCACATTTTTATTTCCATACAGTAATATTGCCAAATTAATCAAAACAGCGAAATATTTGACAGCTATTTGCGACGTTGCCTACTTTCAGTATAAACGCTCTTATGTGGGATTGGGTCGGAGATGTCTGCCGCATGTCAGAGGAGCTGTGGGTTGAAAGAACAGTGGTGGTGGGTGGTCAGTGGTTCTAAGACTAAGACGAAGAAGGAGGAACGAACTTGACTCCTACCGAAAGGGCCCGCAATGACAGAGGACAGACGTCAGTGGAAAAGGTAGAGGGAATCTTTTGCTCAGTTGTGGGTCATTACAGGCACATCAATATTCGAACTTCAAAGTCGATTTTGAATTGTTAGCCATCACATCAGTGAGGTTTGGAGGAAATCAGAATAACAGATTAACGAGCACGTACACGTTTTTGTTTACGTAAAGCCATTAGTCATTGAAATGTAACTCTTAAAACATTGTGATAAATTACAAATTAGAATGATTGCCGAGAGTTGTATAAAACCCTCTACTTTATAACGCATACACATCTTAAGTGCTTTGCCAAGACCATTTTGACAGGCATCAAGGGGTCTGTCACTCCACTTTATTTCGAATTATTAAAATATTAGGAAAGCGCTGTCACTAAAACAGTCTTGTTTACACAGTACGAGTAACTAAAGACGAGTACTCTTCTTACAACGTTACTGTAGAAGTGTGAATCCGCCTAGAGTATACACCATTTACGAACGTTGCTTAAAATAAGCCACGTCATATTGTTAAAAAAAAAAATGGATTAGCAGACGTTTATATTCCAAGTGGGTCGCTTATGCCCCAAGTGCGTTATAGAGGTTAATCATTACTTAAGTTTAAGCAACTTTTATAAATACTTAAAGGGGTAAGTCAAGCGTTACAGCAACTACGTACAAAACTCGTTTGTAAAAGATCGTAATAAAAAAGTTAGAACTCCGAAAAAAAATCTAAGATGAAAAAGGTCTTCCTAAGATACACACAGAAAGTGCCTTGTTTTATAAGTTTACTAAGTGGGCCTTAGGCTATATCGTGCTAGTTTTATTTAACAAGTGTTTTAAGTTGTATTTTATAGTATTCGTTCCACGGAGTGGTGGCAATTTAGCACGTGTTTTCTTGAACTAGAATACCTATAAAGTTCAGCTTTACCTACTACAATAATCCTGCTATGTGTGTGAAAGATGTTTGGATGTTTGTTACTCAATCGTTCCATTAAAATAAAAATGTAAAATACAAATTAAATAGAAAATATCGAAATTAAATTAAACTAAATACAATAAAAATTTAAATCAAATAAAAAAAAAATTAAATGACATTAAATTAAATGAAAACAAAATAAAATGTTACTAATTTAAAAACCGGTACTTATAATTCATTCCGCTTCCCGCAGCACCAAACCTGCAGCTGTGCATACAGGTCCAGTGCTCCAGGAATGGGATATTGGAATCACACTTACGTACACATCATATCAAAAAAAAAAAATATTGCTAGATGAGTTGGGAGTTTCCTATCTGACTATTCTGAGAAGAAAGGCCGAAACAAACTCAGAGGTCACAGTCTCTTTTAAAGTCCAGACATAATCTTGGTCAGGCCATATGAGGACCATGTAGATTAGTGTCTGAAATGGTTTTTTGAGAAAATAATCACACAGATTTGAGTGGACCTGTCCTGTCAGTGAAAGCATTTGTGAGCTCAACTCAGAACTTAAGGAGCTCAACTCGTCGAAAAATACCAAAGAAAAGACATTTGGGTCGGCCGCATAAACTACTCAAACTGCCAGACTATCATTAAAACTAAAAAAATATCCACATAGTCCTCACATTCACAAAAATTAAAATAACATAATAATACACATATAGCTTATAACCTGGATAATTACATGGAATACTTTTTACTCCGATATTCGTACAGGATCGAGACTTATGTGGATAAAACCGCGGGGCGTTGTTAGTTTTAGTACGTATACGTTTTGAAGTCGTTCAGTTGCAATTGAAACAAATTTAGTGACGAGTGCAATAATATTAGGTACCTATTATATAACGTGTTCCTGTAGATATCTCAAAACTCAGGGTATTAATGAGACCATGTTAAAGAATTAACTGGTATATGTTTTGTTTTTTTCTTTCAGTTTCATTCTAAATAATTCGATAGTCACGATTATTTATGTAAAACACCCTCACATGAAATATACAGGGTGTTTGGTGCATCGTGTGCCAAATTGAAATGGTCGACTGAAGGGGTCACCTGCTATCCTTTCAGACCCGTTAACACCTCTCATGCCCTGTGGATTTTTTTTATCGACTTTTTATTATTTTAAAAGACACATTTTTTTTATTTTATTAAAGCAATTAAAAAAAGTAAAAAAAAATAAAAACGACTTTTTATAGTTTTTTTTTTTTAGTGGAGCTTTTTTTAATGGGTCTGAAAAGATAGCACATGACTCCTTCAGTCAACCCTTTCAATTTGGCACACGATGCACCAAACACCCTGTATATTTAAAAAAAAACATTTATACCTGACTATTTTTGTCCATAAAAAAATTACAACGTCGCATTTTCTTAGCTTTAAATATGAATGATTGGTTTGAATGAAAATGATTTACTCGTACTTATCAATGAAACTTAGACACACATCGAGATTCGAAAGTCTACAGTTATGTTATCTTCGAAACTATGTATTTTTGGAACATGTGTTCTAGGACTTTTTGTTTTATTTTTATTTATAGCATAAATATAATTTTACATTTATGAGAACATCCAAAGGAACACGTTGTATCTGGGTGTTATTTTTTGGAAATTTTATTTTAAAATAATTTATTTTATGATTACCTTTAATGATTACGATAGTTCAAAGTTCTAACCAATATAGTATAATGTAGACTGTAGATGTATAAGGTAGAACTTTAACCTAATAAATCAACAGCCTAATTGCACAACACACTTACAATGGCAATGCTTTTCATTTTGTCAATTCAACAATAGGTATTTATTACGATACTAGCTTTTACCAGCGGCTTTGCCCATGTGGATGTCGGAAATTATCCCACGGGAACGTACTACCGGGATTCAAAATATTTTATTTCACATAAACCTACAAGGGCACTTATGAAACGTCAGAAGCTAGGTGCACGGTTCCCATTGGTCGTTTCCTATGAAGAAGAGCCGGCAAGAAACTCCACGGTTACTCTTTTAAAAATAATTGGCTTTTAGAATATTTTCAAATAACTGTGTTATTAGGTAGGGGAGGACAGTGTAGGCTTTCAACAAGTATCAGATACTTAACAAAATGATGATGGTCAACAAATCTACAGTCCACTAAGCCTGCAGCGTTCTCACATTATTACAAAATAGATAAGAATCTATATAAAGATAGATAAATTAATAAAAATGAAAACGTATTTTAAACGAAATGACGTGATTGCTATTACAGCTGTAACAAATCTGAATAATTATCATGTCCACAAAAACCACAAATAAAGAGTTGAAATTAAATTCTAGGTATATAATAATATTGTAGGATAAAAAGTATCCTGTTTGTTAACCCAGGTTATAAAGTACCTGTGTGCCAATTTTTTTTGCGTGATTGAGTAATAAACATCTAAGCACATAAACTCTCACATTTAGAATATTAGTAGGATAGTAGGATTTACTTTGTAGAGCAGGCGAATTTTTGAAGCAAAATTTTATGAATTTTCTTCAAAATCCTTCGGATTGTGATTGTAAGTGTATCACGTAATAGGAGTGTTGCTGTTGTTTTCGGTTTCCCAAAATTACCAAAATGAAACATTCATGAAATCACTTCACAGAGTCGATATTAAATTCACTTGTTTTACTGTTCACAAAATTGAGGTCGTGACTGACATAACATGAAAACCTTAACACCATTAAATATTAGGTTAAATTTCCAACTTTCGCAGTCCTTTATAACATTATACCTCTTGGTACGAAAAAAATGTTTTATGAACTCCTTGAAAAAGTTGCCAATAAAAATCCTCGTCACATTTTCAGGGTTTCGTTATAAAGTATTCAAGAGACGCGTACGGATAACAGCTACGTGGGTTCCTTACAAGATCAACATAATGTCTTGGGCCCTCTGATTTCTGGGTTATTGAGATTCGACCTCTACTTTGATGGTCGGGTCCAGAAGTTTTACTTTTTATGGAGATCCGTGCCTGGTTGAGTTCTGGATATAGTTTATATTTATATTTTTAGGTTTTGTTTCAACCTTGGGACGTGTTTTTAACCCCTGACACAAAAAGAGGGGTGTTATAAGTTTGCCAGCTATGTGTGTGTGTCTGTCTGTGGCACAGTAGCTCTTAAACGGGTGAACCGATTTGAATGCGGTTCTTTTTATTTGAAAGCAGGTTTTCTAGCGATGGTTCTCAGATATATTTTATCAAAATCAGTTCAGCCGTTTCAAGGTCATCAACTCTTTTCTAGTTCATGAATGGATGAGAGCATCTTCCACAGGTCTGATCAATTGAAAATTTGGTTTTCTGTTACTTCAATGATATTAGAAGAACATAGTAACCTTGAACTGATGCTGCAGCATCACCTGGAATTTGCCGGATACCCAACTCCCTTACCAACTTACAGCACAGGTATCGTGTTTGGGCTCATTGGAATGGTCCCAATGTATAGGTTATATTTAGATGGTGGACAGGGTCTGATGATGGAGTAGGAAAGAGAAATGAGTAAATGTTTGTGTCGGGGGTATATTTTTATTTATGCTTTTTTTTTGGTGAAATTGAGGAAATATTACAGAGCACGGTATCGACGCGCTGCCGCCGACAGCGTCTAGAGACACGATAAAAATTTTGCAGCCAAAAGTACGTTGAGTGCACAACTTCTGTCAAGGATCGCCTTCAAAGCTGTCAGTTGCTATACGTCATTTGTGCCGTAGTGCGAGTAAACGGTGACACGTCTGGTTTGTATGGAAAGTGGTGACAATGCCGTCTCTAGCAGCGGCCGACGAGGCATCTCACGAACTCTGGGGGCAATGTGGTGCATTAGCCTGTATCCTTAAGACGCAGATATAAGCCAATGACTTTGAGTGGTTAGCTTGCGTGTTCTGTACTGACCTTACGCAAGGCGTTGTACGTCCAGCCAGTAATAGGGCTCGTCCATCAAGGAGCGCTGTCCCAAATTAGACGCATTATTAATTTATTATACATAAAACCAAATGTATTTTAATAAAACACGTATATTAAAAGATTAATAATTTAATTCTTCTAATTAAATTTCTTAATAATGGTGAAGGTTTCAGAAAAATACGCTTTTTAGTTTTTGCGTAATTCTCAGTTTTTTATCCGTGTTAGACATAACTTTACAAATTAATTACACTATAAACATAATCTAAAATATTCACAGATTAAGTTATTTCGAAAATGCTTTAATTTAATATATATTTTTCTAAATCAATACCAGTACTCGCTTAGACGTAATCTTCAGAATAAAATCATTAAAAGTCGGTTATCGTCGTCTTAATATCGAGACTTCTGAATATGACGAAGAATTTTGTTTTTTTATATTTTTAGTTTTGATAGTTAATTGACTCATGCGTGACTTTGCGGAAATCCATTATAAAATACAATAGACGACGTATATTTAGTAATCTAATCCGCTTAACTGTTCTTAAAGAGTCATAAGAACCCTTTAGACGACGCGTGATGTGGTTTGTGTTGTTGTGGTTGTGGAGTACTGCCTTCTGAATCAGGCCCTTGATCCAACCGCCTAACCAAACCCTATTATTATTATTTACTAATTCTCTACTAGCGACTCGCCCCTGTTTCTCACGGGTTTTACGACTTGAAAAAGTCGAGATTTATTTATTTTGTAAATTAATATTAACGCAGTATACATGTACATACGGCTACACATCAAGCTATTGTACATTTTCAGATTATGCTGATCTCGCATTGTATAGGATTTCCGTACAAGGCGAGGTCAGCTTGCCGCAGGAGACGCCCTGGGCGTCGGCAATCGCAGGCCGATTCCCGGCCACCGTAGGCGCGGGCTTGCGGACGGTGTGCAGGCCCGGGTCGACAGCGCGTTGTGTTTCACGCGCATCTCAAAGAGATATCAGAAAATGAAGGGGTCCGATAGGATCGATGCCTGCCGGGGTTGCGGGAAAGTCCGAAAGGGATACCGTGGCCCCTGGCAACGTACAGGCAACTGAAGGAACACGGGTGGGTTTTAGTCAGTAAGAGTCTGACACGCCCTCCGCCCAGAGCGGGAGAAGTTATTTGATAATTGCCCAGCCAAAAAAAAAAAGGCGAGGCGTACACCTTCTGAAATAAATTCTCTAAATGATGATGAAAATCGCATCAAAATCCGTTGCGTAGTTTAGAAGAACAACGCGGTCATACAGACAGACACAACTTTAATTTATAATACCTATGTACAGATATCCTGTGCAGTAGAACGGCTAGTTATGCGTAGCTCGGAAGACAATCAAGCTTCTGCGGTAACGGTCACGTGTTCGATCTCCGCAATTATAAATGGTACGTGTGTATAATACACATACATAATACCTATGTATGTGTATAGTTATTTCTCGTCTGGGCGTTTGTGTAACTGTGGGAACTCACCTGTTATTACCCGAATACGGCAAAGCCCAAGGAGTGTTATGATTTTAACAGGCTAAGTATGTATATCTGTTCCCTCCTAACTCCTAAATTACTCTTTTTATTTTGACAAACGAGGTATCTTTGGAAGCGTCATATTGTTCAGCTAGACGTCACATAAAATCCAACATGGCGGCTTATAGCGAATTTAAAGTGTGACCGAAAAAATATAATTGTAGATTAATTATAATTAATAATTAATCAGAACTTTCATAAGATTATGAAAGTTCTCAAGGAGTATTTTCTAAAAATATATTGGTTGCTAATAATGCAGAAATATAGTAATAAAAAGCACCGTTTCTTGTTTATACCGTTATATGGAACACTGAAGGATTGAAGCGAGATTCCGATCGGAATTAAATGGATGAGATAGAAAAAGCCATTTGATAGATTGATACGATTTCTCGATGCATTGGATCGTGGTACGATTATGTTTTTCACGCTTTTTCACGCACGCAAGTTTTTCCTCGTTGGTTGATTATACAGTACTCAAGTATTAAGTTATCTAAAGTGTATTTTTCTTTACATGTCTTACCAATGCGGTAAACAAAAATGGCGTACTTACTAAGATTTTTACTAGAGTGCTACAAGCATAGATGTATTATTTAAAACTAGCGTATATATGGCTACAAGGAACTTTTGGCGCTCGAAAAATATTGACATCTCAGGTGCTGTTGGTAAATGTTTGTGAAATTGTGTTGGAAAAAAAAAGATGGCGGTGTTAGTTCCGAATTCCGATTAAAAAAATCATAAAAGCATAAATCGGACTCACAGTCCGAATTCGGCTTATTGGTTGATTCGCACGAATTTACTCGCCCGAAACGGGCAAATCAACACTTTTAAATAATAATATTTTTCTTGACGTGATTCGCACAAAGGTATTCTATTTGTGGGCGAATCGACAACTCCCGAAACACGTATTAGGCATTTGGCGCATTTTGAATTTTTTGCATAAAATTCAAAATGTGCCAATTCGGGCGAGTAAAATTATGCTAATCAACCAGTAAGCCCCGAATTTCGAATATTCCCGACCTTGTCGTCAACACTGTTGACGATTGCCACGCGCCAAAAGATGTACTGCTTTAGTTAGCTATCTAATATGTATTTTTCTTTACACGTTATGAAAAAGAAAGAAAATAAGTCTTTTTAAGCCTACATAATATGACTTGCCTACTATATAATAGATGTACTAATGTTGCCTATCATGTCTTACCTGTTAAACAAATACCTAAGGCGTATTGGCGTACTAAAATTTCAACTATTTCGAGTTTGAGAATAAAATGGTTTATTAAATAAAATACATTTTTTTCATTTTTTGGAGCAGTTTTATTGACAGAATTGTGTTTGCTAGAAAACTCCTGTTTTTTGTTAGGTACGGGTTTGATTATCACAGGTAATAATTATGTTAGAAAGGTAAACTTTACCATGCAGTTCCAACGAACAACGTACAAATTAAACCACTGAAGATAGAAACATAATATTTATAAGATTGTTCCCAACAGAGTCAATATTTTTCAAATTCCTACCTTTGAACGAGTCACCAGAAGATTGAAATTTGTTTGCGGAAAAGTAAATCTTGCATACAGCGTACCTCCACACACAATCTCTGTAACTTTTCCATCTGAGATAATCTCGTATTTGTCACGGTCTACATAAAAGGAAAGGTGTCGCAGGATCAATAAATCGTCTCCCAACTCTGGCCAATTCCATCAAAGGTTTTAAGTATTTGACTTCTCTTATTTGCCAACTTCTATAGGTCAGTCGAGCGAAAATGTCAAATTTTGAGGGCAATGCTTATTGCCGTTTGGACATACGTTACAATAGAAAAAAAACACGCGGGGCAGTCTTTGGGGACTGCCGATAGAAGTAAAAACAGCGTGCGGTGACGATGACGCGAGTTTCACGCTTTTTGTTCACCCAAAAAGTACACATATATATATACACAGTATACACACACATAGCTCATGGAAAGCGTTCGGTGACGATGACGCGAGTTTCACGCTTTTTGTTCACCCAAAAAGTACACATATACACGGTATACATATAGCTCATGGAAAGCGTTCGGTGACGATGACGCGAGTTCCATGATTTTTGCTTACCCAAAAAGTACACATGTATACACAGTATACATATCGCTTGTCCGGAAGAATACAGTATTATGTCAAAATTTAGCACTAACTGACTTAATGATGCAGTGCGACTAAAAAAAGTACGTTCTACCTTACCTAAAAGTATTCTTAAAAGTACGTTTTTAGAGTTAATACAGTATTGTATTAACTCTAAAAACGTACTTTTTCCGGAGAAGCGATTAAAGCTTTTAGGTAAGGTAGAACGTACTTTTTTTAGTCGCACTGCATCATTAAGTCAGTTAGTGCCAAATTTTGACATAATACTGTATTCTTCCGGACAAGCGATATAGCTCATGGAAAGCGTTCAGTGACGATGACGCGAGTTCCATGATTTTTGTTCACACTAAAAGTGCTCAACGCGCCTAAAGAAGTTTTCACTTCAAAAATTGTTGCAATTATTTTGTTCAATCTCAGATTTAGGTTTAAAGAATTTATTTCTCATCAGAACTTAGTTATCAGTTCACTTTAAATGAGATGCAAAGTACTTACATCTAAGTAATTATGAATATCAGATTTGCCTCTGGGGTGTCAGTGACTTTATAGGATACATACATGTTTCCTAAGTTTTGTTTTAAATATTTTTATACTATTACACTTCTTTACATCCTCCGGTAAATTATTCAACATCTGTACTCATATTGTTTTTTGTCGTAATTAGTCCGTGCCCAACTTGATGTCACTAACTGCATCAGACTGCTCGAAAAATGATTTTGCTATGAACCTTTTTATTTGCAGTCAGGTTTTTTAATATTTTTAGCGTTTTAGTGCGATATATTTTCTGAATCTTCTTCTCAGGTCCTTTGTTTTGATATAAGTCAAGGACATGGGCCAATTTTTTTCTATTTTCTTAAAGGTGTTTAAAATACGCCATTTCGATTTTATAAAAACGAAAAACTAGCCATTAACCATCGCACGATCTAGACGAGTCGACGGACACCTCATGTATTCAAATCAATTCAGCCGTTTGGATGCTTCGAAGGTATAAACATACACACATGGATATATGCATGTGCATGCTGTCAGTGGTCTCCTGTAATAATAATCGTAAAAGAACCTTTTGTATTGTTCCTACGATCCTTTGCCGGTGATCCCAAAAAACAAAAAACAGATACGCGTGAAAAAAAATAACCTGGTCTTTGACAGAGACAGAATCAATCTGCCTAGCCTTTTCCCAACTATGTTGGGGTCGGCTTCCAGTCTAACCAGATGTAGCTGAATACCAGTATTTTACATGGAGCGACTGCCTATCAGCCCTCCACAACCCAGTAACTGGGTAATACGATACCTCTTGGTAAGGCTGGTTGTCAGACTTTCGGGCTTCTGATGACCCGTAACGCCTGTTAAAGATACACGGCTTAACGTGCTTTCCGAGGCACGGAGGAGTCTCAGTATGTAAAAATGGTCACCCATCCACGGACCAACCCCGGCAAGTTTAGCTTAACCTGATGGATCGACCCGTGCGGCTGTTATTACTTAGCCACGAGCTCCTCATTTAACAGACAAATAATGATGATTTAAAATCTATGTTTAGCGCTAATTATCTAATTCGTGATCTGTGGTGCCATAAAGCCTGCACTTTCAATCACAAGCCTGCACTGAAATACTTTACCAACGCATTTCCTACAAAACATTACAAACGTTTACCATTCTGCAGCTAACGCCTTTTCACATGATTAAGCCTTTTGACAAACCACACTCGTATTCAAAAGGACCAATTTAATAGCTGAAGCCTTGCTCAGTGGTTTCATTAAATATCTAGGCATTGTCCATAACGGCTGAATTAACACTCTGTAAAGGACATCCATATACAGAATGTACGTAAAATATTACTGATCGAATAGTATCCCGGTGATTTACCGTGAACGATTTCATTTCGATTCATGGAGTCGGGGAGCAATTGTACTCCATTTCACGGAATGTATTGAAATTTATGTGGAATCATGTTTTACGGACTTATTTGAGGACTATTAGGCATTCATTTTATTGTGTGTTTTACTAGAAGTAAAAAATATCTCTCTATGAGGTGTTAAAAAATATGTTTAGTCTTGGCAGCAACCCTTTAAATAATCCATTTGGTTCCGTATGCGTCAGGTACATATACACATTTTAGTTGTAGGTTAAAACTTATCTACGTTTCGACCTACAACTAAAATATGTTTTAAAGAACATGTTTATTCATACCGATATGAAGTCATTTAAGTACCTTAAATATCGTAAAAAGAACACAACCACCAGTAAGCTACACATACCTTTAATACATATAAACAAATCTACAAATACATCAACTGCTAACATGCATATTACTTACACATGATGGACAAGCATAACACCAAGCTATGTGAGACGCAGACAAAACAAAACAAGTGAATGAAAAACCTTTTTTATTTCCTTCGGAAAAACGATAATTTACTTACCTTTATAAGTATAATACCACCTCCCAATCTAACACACCACAACAATATTAAAATTGCCTTCAGAAATTGTATTAAAATGTATTCAACTATAGTCTGACACAGTCTAGACAAACCAATTTCACAAATCCACGGCAAGAGTAGATTTGCGTAAGCAGCAGTTTATGTTTGGATAGTTTTGATCGATGCCCTTACAACCGAATAATAATTATGTATTACTAGAGACGATTGAAAGTGCGAGCCGGAGTCTCTCCTGAAATCGATTTCAAAAACTGAAATCGGATATTTAACCGTTTGCGTAAAAATCCAAAAACGCCGATGTCTATCACCAACCCACAATAATTTCGAAATCGTACAATGGGTTGGTAAGCCAAATCATTTCTGTAGGCTTTACCAGAACTAATCTTTTCCTCATAAAGATGTCTACATCTATCATCTTAACATTTTTCGTGAATTTTGAATGATTTTTTCGCGTATTCAGAAATCCATTATCTATGAAAGAAGTTATCGAGTTGGAAACTTGTCGAAATCGGACGTACCAATCGCAAACCGATATCTCGGATCATTTAGCAATCTCATTTTTTCCCGCGATCTATCTTACGTTTCCGAGGGTAGATTGGAAGGTGTATAGTGACGTAACTAGGTCAAACAAACACAATTACAGTACGTATAGCTAATATTATTGGCGTCCAGCTAAGTGCTTATCACGTCAATCCATTCTCGGTGACAAACGACTGTAATGGACGTAACGTTGGCATTATTAATAGTAATTACATGTTTATCATGCGAGTTTCATTAATATTTTTAAACATACGGTTTCTTGGAATATGCTATTTGAATATGCTCATAACTACTTAGGTTCTTGTACCTAAATACTTAAACCGGGTTTCTGAATTGAGAATTTGAAGTTGAGAACTTGTTAAACAATACTTTTGCGTTACTTAAGGTCATTCCTTCAATGTCACCCGTGAAGCTCAATATTACTTACGTTTTTTTCAAAGGAATTTTGTATTTCGCCGGCTTTCGCCTTAAGTAATGCTTACCTACATAGAGTTTGACAAATTCTCAATTCAGAAATCGACTTCTACCCGCCGGTTTCTGCCTCCTCAAGTCTGTGAAGGGTTGTTTTGCTGTCCAATCTTATGTTAGTTTCTGTGATAAGTTTTCCAAAATGGCGGCAATCAATCATCAATAGTGGAAATAAGATTTGAAAAATAAAGAGAAGTCTCAACAAAACAGACGAGTGACTTTTCCGCCTTGATTCTTCTTTAATAGCCGTCAATTAGGTAAATTCCCACGTCGACTTACAGGAATGCTTGAGAAGAAATGGCTTTCATTAGGTGGCCTCGGAAAACTTTTCCAGAGCAAAACTGGCTATCCCTCTATACTGTTTATCCTTCACACTAACTGTCAGATTACTGCTAAACTACCACAAGGGTCTTTTGGAGCTCGAATGACGTTGACTAAGGCGTAAACATTTACTTTGTGCAATTGTTTTGTGAAATGTATTAAAAAAACATGATGGCGGCGTTAGTCCCGATTTCGGCCATGCACCAAAAGATCCTTGTACGGCTATAATATCTACTTCCTAAGAAAGGCAAATGGACGCTGTTAGTTTAATACCCAATAAGGTATTCTATGGAAAATTTTGGAGGGGGCCTCAAGAAAATAACGAATCAATACTGTTATAATTTCTAAATCACAGAACGGGATTTTTGAAAAAAATGGTTTGGAGCAAGGAGAAAAATAAAAACGAAAACTGCCTCACACCTTTATCCATATTTTCTTCAAAAACCAACCCACATTTAATTCAGCAAAATTCTCGCATCAAAAAACCATTGCGTACGTTGCGTCCATTACATAAATTGCTTTGCGATCACTTACCGGGAGAAAATTGTACCGACACTGAAGCCGACGCGTCCGGGAGGAACGTTTCAAACACCTCTGCAGAGATAGGGTTATATCATGCACAAACAAAAGGAAAGAATAAGCGATGGATACTAATTTCTAGGATCATTGCGTACTAGGAAACGCACAGCAATAGATAATGTCAGGGAAATTTATTATTGAGCAAATTGTGTACCAACTTAAACTGTCTGTATATTCAAATCACAAATGTCATTTTTTGACAGTTGCGATTTGAATATTTGTCTGACTGTACATCACGAGTAGTATTACTTTACAATGTTGGATGAGCAACTCGGATATTTTTCTGTAATAATTGTTTCTTATATTTTGCTGTGTATTTAATTAATTTGGTCATATTTCCCACTTTTGTATCGATACCCGAGTAGAATCGATACTTTTGATTCGATACATTTTGTAGAGCTACTGAAACTAACATTTTAGCGATATGATGCTTTCTAAATCACGTTAAATCACTGATAGAAAATTATTAGCTGTCACAATTCACGTTGAAATATGACCAAACTGTAAATAATCAATTTTAATACAATACAATATTAACATCTAACTAACTATTTATTCATTTAATTTATAGCTATTCCTATCTATATCCAGTAGTGGAAATATTAATTAAATCAAAATTAATTAACCAATTGCCAGACTATTTATAGACATGCTAACAACTGGTATAAACTTCATGCTATTCTAATTAAGAGTATTTGTTAATATTATAAACATGCGCTAGAATCTAGTACAAACTAATAACCAAATGCTTTGTGATCTGACCTGTGAAATTGAATTAATAACAATAATAATCGTAAAATTCCCGATACCGGTGGGCTAATATTTTTAATATTTAAAAAAATAACTAAATTCGAGCATAAAAAAACTGTATTAAAGTACCGTTACTAACCAGAATGCCCGCGAATTTTTGCGGATTTATATATTTTTATCAAAAAAAATTTGGCTTAGATCTTGGGAAGACCTGAAAATTGATTTGCTATTACAATTATAATAGATATCAGAAATGCAAATGTTATTCTTATGGCTCCATTATTCCTATTGTACACGAAAACCACTTTTGTGATAGATCAGTCACAGCCTCAAAAAGATGTAGTCAGGAGAAATTAATTGTTAAGTAAATTGACACCCTACGTCAATTTGCCCTGTCAGCCATTTCATACAACTGTCAAGGAATGACATTTGTGATTTGAATATACGAACAATTTAAATTAGTAGTCAATTTACTTAACAATTAATTAATTTCCCTGAATTTATCTACCTAGGTATATTGTATCCATATTATTATTGGGACAAAACACATTGAATACAATGCTTTGTACTATATATAGGTAACATTGATACTATTTGATAGAACAAAAGTTGAAGACCAATAAAATCGATACTTGTCCTCGTTTACATCTTTTTGAGGTTGACTGTACAGCAGACTTTGTGTATTTTTTTTAACGTTTAATATCAATGTAATATAAACATAAAAAATACCAATCCTGATCATTCAATTACTTTCAATTTTGTCAAACAAAAGCAAATCAATCCTTTTCAAACAATCAGCGTTGTAAACGAAATTCAATATCGCAATCAGTCCAAACCCATTCTATTTTTATGACGATTTAAAAGAATTAAAATTGTCAGAATATCTGAACCCAATATTTTCATTCAATCTCTAAAGATCTTCATTTTAATTTATCGCGATCCAAATTGACAGGCCAAATCACGCCCGCTTAATTTTTGCAATTCAAATTATTGAAATTTCTAATAGAATATTCATTGGAAATGTATCTCTAAATCTACGTATAATAAGACTTTTATTACTTTACACTTTTGTATGTGAAAGTCCCAGTGAAACCAATTATAAATCTTATATAATTTTTTTGCCAAAGCATTTTTGTTCCAACTTGGATCGATGAAAACCAAATTTGGATTAGCACTTACTAAGTTTACACCCGTTTTCATTAATACTAAGCGACACCTAAATGAACGCCAAAATACAGATGGTTCACTCCACATTTTAGGAATTAAGCTAGAACTACGCGGCGGGCCTATCTTGTCGGCCAATCCAGTGAGTGTAACGTAGTCAGAATATATAAGAGTTACACGATGAAAATAAAGGCAACTTCCAGGTGAATAGCACTTAATTTTGTCGTAACAAGTGTCGCTTTTTATTTAAATGATTTTGCTGAGTGAACTATCTGAATTCATCTATGGCTAAACTAAAAGCGCGCTGTTTGGATTATCGACTTTCGGCGCTATACTGAGAGTTGAAACTTCAACAGCACGCTCCTTGTTACCATCTGAGTCATTGTGTTAGTGAAAACGGGTATTAGAGTTTTAGCTTCGATAAATTAGTTGGATGGGACTATCATACATACAATAATATTGGATACCTACCTACTACCTACATTTTTTTTACAAAGTGTTTGTATAGTGTCCACAATGCCTTATGATATCCACATGTTTACGTCCATTGATTTTGAACAGCACCTGAATTTATCATACTAGACAATAAAGACAAAATATTACGTGAATTGGAATGAATTAGTAACCACCAATCAATGACAAAATTAAGAAGAGATAGATAGTTTAAACGCGTTCCGTTAGTGACACGTCAAAGCTTGGCTAGTTAGCCAAATTTTCCTCATGCTGTCTCTTTTTCGCTCCCAATAATTACGACATGCCCTCCTACTTCCACGTGTCATCTAATAGTGTGACATTGTGCCATTTTTGAAAATCGAATGTTGGATAAGGTTACTAATTCATTGCCACAAAAAATGTATTTTCCTTAATTATCAGTAAATCAATGAACGTCGACAATGCATCACCAATGGCTATTGTGTACAAAAGAATCATAGGCAATATAAAATAATAAAAATAATTCTTACCCCCAATTAACTCCGGGTCGCCGAGGTTGACGTAGAAGAGTACATCTTTCTCGTAACTGTCCTCTTCTATTATGTGTAGAGGGATGAATTTCCTGTAACAAACGACAAACAATTGGTTAATTGCTGTAGGAATAGAAATCTATATTTCTGGAACAAAACTTCTCAATTCTTCTTTCTGCAAAATGACAAATTTTCGGTTACCTGTACCCTAATTACGTAATACACACCATTTGAATCGTTTTGAAACAAATTGCTAATCCATTGCTTTATAAGTTCGAAAAAAAATCTGTTCAGCAACATAAAAAACGCAATGAATGTTGTTGAACTGTCAAAATTAAACAAATTTGTCGTAATCGTTTACGAAACTGTGTTGCGTAATTAGATAGCTGATTTTGTATAGTTTTGCATTTCGCATTTATGAGCGTATCGAGTGGTTGTGAATAGTAATGGTTGTCGGTAATCATCGTTATTTAGCGTACAAAACGTCCACTGCCGGACATAGGTCGGTAGAAGATAACCACTTTATCGGGCAAAGAAATTGTCATATTTTTTAATTTATATTTTTAATAGAAAACCCTAAAATTCAATAAGATTCACAAATGCCACAGTTAATTTAGTTAATAAATACAAGCCGTGTGCTCGATGGGAGTCCCATTGCCCATCGCCAAAATTGACGAGCTTCCATACAAACTTTCAATCCTGATTAGCCCTTGTGGGGATAATTTTCAAAAATCCTTCATTAGTGTCCTCTTTCGATAAAAAAACGAACTCTTGTGAAAAATTGCATGCTCCTAGACTCGGTGGTTTAGGCCCTTTGTCACGGCACGGTTTCTTCACGGTACGGCGTATAAACCGCGCCGTAGAAAAAGCGCGTCGATCAACAAGCTTCCATACTGATCCATACAACACTGACGACCGTGCACGGTGTATAAACCGCGCCGTAGACAAAACGTGTCTGTCAACAAGCTTCCATCCTTAGTGAACCATACAACACTGAAGAACATGCTTAAATACGGCGAATAAACCGTAGTCTTTCACGGCAAGAAATACGTGTGTGTACGAAGGGTCCTTAGGGTATACGTTGTCTGTTACTGAATTTAAGATTGTTATTAAGGACACATATATTTCTGAAGTGGTCTGATAGGACCGATGCCTGCCGGGGTTGCGAGAAAGTCCGAAAGGGATACCGTGGCCCCTGGCAACGTACAGGCATCTGAAGGAACACGGGCGGGTTTTAGTCAGTAAGAGTCTGACAAGCCCTCCCGCTCCGCTCAGAGCGGGAGAAGTTATTTGATAATTTCCAACCAAAAAAAAAAAGGACATATATTTTAAAATTCAAATCATTTTAACGTAAAAGTTTCGTAAGACTACGGTGGCCGCCAAATAGCGTCCGCAATTTACCGTCGAATGAAGTCAATCAACGTTATTTATAAAAGTAAAGTTGGTGGTAGGTGTTTTTCTCAAGAAAACATTTTTTGACATCGTCATTTCAAACCCAACACTTTTATGACGGCCGTCACTGCGGCCATTATGTGGCGACCACAACTGTCGAAGGAATTCGACAAAATATCGAAATCCAAATTTAAATAAAAAGACGTTCCATTTTCTAACAAACTCAAGAATAACATTGTTCTTTTTTCATACCACCAAGTTAAAACCGTTTACGCGGAGTATATCTTGTTTCGCGTAAAAACTTGTTCCTTTTATGAAAGCAAGCGCTTTCTCGTTCCCACAGATTAAATAATAAATCAGGTGCCGAGACTACCCGTTTTGAGTAAATTCTTACATTTATCAGTTTGTAGCGAAATTATGTGGGTACAGTTTCTGGTAAGGTAATGGAAACGATAAAGTAATGAGTTTTATTTGATGGTATTTCTATATTTTGTTTTATTTATTATATAAACGTACCCAAGATTAATCATAATCTATTCCGTTTTTTTTTAAATATTTTTTTGACAGATTCATTATATTGATTTTTCGTAGCTACTGTTTTCATACCGTGAAAGAACTAAGTAGGTAATGAAAAGTAGCTTTATTTTTCCTGCATTATTATAGGTTCTATAAAAACTAACTAAACAAACTAAGCAAAAATAACTTTATGGTTTCCTTTTTTTTGCTACCCAAATGGACTATGATTGAACTTTGTAGATAAAAAAATAAAAAAACACGGTTTTGCGTTCAATACCTAACAGAAACATCCATAGCAAAAAAATTACCCACGCTAAAATTGAACACCCCATACATCAACCTGAATTGAGACTACGTCGAACATTAAAAGCTTTTGTTTTGAAGACATCGGATTCTTTTAAAACCATTACAAGTTGTCAACGCCAGTCCTATTGGTTTTATCAAAAGATAATGGGAAAAATGAAAGAAAATAGATTTATAAAATTGTACTACTTCCGAGTTAGTTTCTTCACTTTCGGGTGATATGACCAAACCCATTGACCATTACGAGCGTGATGATTTCGATTTGACATTTGGAATTTTTGTTCCAATTTTTTGGTTAGTTTATTTTTATTTTTTTATTATTTATTTTTTCGAACACAAATGATTCATATTGTTGTTAGTAAAACTTATAAACTACGATAGTTAAGTGTCCCATTAAAATTAAAATATAAATTAAATAGAATTTATAAAAGATATCGAAATTAAATCAAACTAAATTAAATAGAAATTTAAATCAAATTATAACAAATTAAATGAAATTAAAACAAAACAAAATAAAACCTACCTAACCTACCTAGGGGTATCGTATTTCCCAATAACTGGGTTGTGGAGGTCAGATAGGCCGGTTAGACTAGAAAACGACCCCAACATAGTTGGGCATAAGATAAGGCACATGTTGATTTAGATTTTTTGCTCCATATAAATATTTGTTTATAGTATCCGTCCACGACATGAATATTGATCTCATTTGTTTTATAAACTTAGTCTGTAGTGTAATGTAATTATTAAGTATATAGTGCTTTATATTTCTTAAGACTATTATGGACTGTAAAACTACAAGTTGTCTGAAATAAAAGTTATATTATAATTATTAACAAATAATTAATTTGAAACAATATCTAAGTATCGTGGTTCAGTAGCTCATGATTATCAGTCTCATTTTAAGTCAGTGAGTCACTATTTGGGAAATCTCCATAAGATATTAAATGCCTTATTTTTTAAACAATGCTCTTTTATTAAAATTTAGGACAAACCCCCAATAATAAGAGAGATTTGTTTACCATAAACCTGAAACAAAATGAATAGTTTCTTGTATTCTTCAAAACTTATATACGACCACCCCAAATTATTCGAGTCTGTGAGAAAAAAGAACCTTTTAACTGTCTTCTATTTTTACCCGACACGGCGGATATTTTATTCTCAATTTATCCTGCATTTGGGCCGCGCCATCGATAAATCTTCCCGAAAAAAAAAACGTAACTAACCATAACTTCACCCAAAAAAATCTATAATGTACAAGAACTTGGCATTTTCGCGTTAGCGATGAGCCCAAACACTCCCAATTACGGTTCGCACGTGATCTTCCTATTTAACGAACGGTTCCGATTGCCAGCGACTTACTTAACTTAACCGTTTCCTCTGATGGAAGAGGGTAGCATGAGTGTGAGAGGAATTCCGAGCAGTCCTTTCTGTATTGTTTTAGTACTGGTCAAAGTACTTTGTGCTGTCAAAATATCGAATGCAGTGCCTTCACGTATTTTGAGATCGGACATTTTAAATGGCATGTATTTAATCGATCCCCAAATAATTCCCAGTTTGATTTCCTAAAAATATTAATGGACGTCTGCTATAAACAGGGTTATTGGTTATAAATATCGGTAATCCATCAAGAGGATGCAGGAGAGGTCATAATGACCCGTTTTGACTCCTATGCAAATGTCAATCATTTTCGAGTCATTTGACATTTATTTTATTAATTTTAAAATATAAAATGTCAAATTACTCGAAAATGGTTGACATTGGCATAGGTGTTATGAGGGGTCCTTTGGTTGCAAATGACCTCTCCTGCATCCCCTAAACGGATTGCCGAAATATTACCAATATCCTGTATAATAGTTGAGCCTTTTTAATTCAAGAAAATCTTAAGTCGTTCATTCATTCATTCAGTCACTGACATACAACGCACCACATTAACTGCGGAATGAAAAAGAAGGATCATGTTTTGCACAACTGTTCCTTTTATAACGAAGGAGAGCACTAAGGAAGGATTCTTGAAAATTCTTCCCTTAAACGGGTTAAATGAGTAATGAAAGTTCGTAATTTTTCCAGATGGAAAATTCCATCGAGCACCCAACATGTCGCTTATAACATCACGCATCTTATGCCCCTAGAAGTGACAAAACACAGGATCCCTTGCTTAGCCGTTGCGCTAGCGTTAAGTTTAAGTCCCATAAAATAGGGGCCGAGCCTATTGCCATCAACTGGGCACCAATCCAAACTCCGGGCTGCTACTGAAAAATTTCAGACGGAAAAACTCAACGAGACTTTGCCCGACCTGAAAATCGAAGCCTAACAATTACTGTCACACTAGCGAAATCTGAGTGTACTAGAGGAACACCTCTGCCTTACTCTTCGGGAAAAAAGGCGTGGTGTTTTGTTATGTCAATAGACTACAAGTGATTTAGTCAATAGCAGATCCAAAACAAATTTCCCAATCGATCCTTATAAAGAAAATAACAAAGCAATCAGTAACCAGCATCTAAATTACCTAATATAGTTCCCCATGAATTTATGGTGTGTGCTACGTTTGCATCGGTAAGTCTTATCGATTTTATAGTCGGGCCATCGTTTATATTCCAAGTTTAGAATTGTCCTTCATTTTAACGGACGGCACGGCAAAAGTATGGTACCTACGTACTTAATCGGGTGTGCGTCATTACCTTGCACGTCTTGGGTTTCTTTAGAAATCGTTTTCCTGAAGGTCATTTAGTTGATGCACATAATATTCCGCACTTGCATGGCAACTTTGACAGCACCTTTATTTCGTAGCACTTCATCATCTGCGTGCAGTCTACACCGTATGCAGCTAAATACCAGTATATTACATGGAGCGACTGCCTATCTGACCTCCACAACCAAGTTACTGGGTAACACGATACCTCTTGGTAAGACTGTTTGTCAGACTTTCGGGCTTCTGACTACCCATAACGACTGTCAAAGATCTACAAATGACAGCTGGGATAGGTCCCAGCTACGGCTGAACGCACTTTCCGAGGCACGGAAGGATCTCGATAAGTAATGGATGGTGCCATCCTCGGACCGACCTCGGCTAGCATTGCTTAACCTTGAAGATCGACCCCGTGCCGCCGTTATTATTTAGCCACGGGCTTCACTGAGCCTTTATTTTGTAGCAGTAGGGTGTTATTCGTAATTCAATGTGCTATTGACCGTCGTATGACGTATGGTCACTTTTTGAATATAACTAAGACCAGCTGTCACTTTCATCATTCCTATAGAATATTGACAATAACAGCTGTTGGACGCGTGAAATTCACCATAATATGTGTTTTTGCTTAGATAAAAAGAATGAAACTACCCAGCAACCAACCAATCAACCAACTCACTTCCATCAGTCACCTAATATTTTATACATGTCCTATTTATAAATAGATATTGGGCTGTATTTAAATAGCCTTCACGAGTACACCTACCTTCGTACTTTAGCGTCCACCCCGCTACCATCTTGCTGGTTTTATATTTGTAGTTCATTATTGAAACGAGAGAATTTCAACTTTTTTACTGCCAAAATTGAAAGTTTAGATGATAGAACGATCATAAATTATCTAAATTAAAGAGTCATTAACCACAAATCAATGTACTGTCAGGAAAATTAGGAGAAACCGGGGCTGGTTGGAAAACTGACTATCAAAACACACTCGAGGATGCATCTCGATTTATTTTGTGGGACTGCATTCATCTCTTGGTAGATAAAGTGTTTAAGTGAAAACTTCTTTAGAGACATTGAGCGTTTTTTTGGTAGGGGATAAACTTAGGGATTCGCGTCACCGACATGCTCGCACCGTAGTGTGGTATTATGGAATATAGATGGCGCTAATACCAGTTTTAAGTTTTTTTAATCAAATTCGCGAGTGCAATTATACTATCGTATACTTTTTGCTGTGAAGCCTACAGATTTAAGTTGTCATTCTTTGACAATGGTATGAAATTGCTATTAACACGGCAAATTGACGTAGTGTGTGCATTTAATAAACAATTAAATTGCCTGATCGTACCACAAGGTCGCTGCCTTACAAACAGCTAACCTATTTCGCTTAGCCGCGCCAGTCGGAACTTGTAAGTCATCCCCACAATTCGCAACGTGACAAGCGAGCGAAGATACAAATAAATCTAAATGCAACATGAATTATTCATGTGGAATAATGTGGCTGTTTACCTGCAGAGAAAATGGTGACCGAAAAATATATTGAAATATAAAGAATTTTAGTAGAAGGTACTTTCATCCTTACTCCATAACCTACCTATCACCAGTTTTGGCATACCCGAGAACGAAAAACCTATCTATGGTTTTAAAGTCCCAATAATCTGTCAGAGAATAAGGACCTTACGGAATTGTTGGACGACATTCAATGACAAATAGAATTATACTGTTTACCATCAGTAGCGATCTGTCTTTTTCTGAAAATAGGTTATTGGGTTCGACCGTTAATCGACAGACATGATTGTTTTTTACGGTTCCGAAATTAAAGGAAGAACGGAAACATCAAAAGATCACTTTCTTGTCCATCTTTCACAGAGGTTTTTCTCGAGATCTATGCAACGTAGGAATTAGAATTTTGGCATAATAATAGGATGCTTCGACGGGTGATCTATGGGACTGTCAAAAAAGGCATTGTAAAAAAGTTCCATCTACCTTTTTACGATACCGTACGACAAGTTATTTAGGTATTGTTTATTGTGGTTATTACGATAATGGGTATAATCCGTTTGATAATAATTTCTACCAAACGCAACCGTTTTTTTTTATAAAGCGACAGTGAGAAACTGGCGATAAAATAGCGCCTAATGATTGTGTTGCCAACATAAAAAAACCACCGCGCTTGGTAGAAATTATCACATTATCGTAACTGCCTCAATGCACCTTATATAATTGTTAGGCGCTGAGATTATCGCTGATCATCAAATTTTTAATTTGTCTGAAACGATTCAAATTTTTCAAGACTCCCACTAATTAGAATTCTCTCTAATCTACCATGGTTAATTTTATTCCCCATAAATATAACAGAAATATAACTTCAATTTAGTAGTTAATGTATTATTTACGACCACAAGCGTGCCATAAATGTTATTATCACGACGTTAACCTCATTATGGGGTGGGCTGTTTACTGTCATGATGAGCTCGGAACATTATGACAACGTCTTGGCAGATGGTAGAAGGCAGCACTCGTTAGTGTTTGAAAAATGTCTGAATAATACAGAAAAAAAGTAATGCGTTTATTGGCTTATTTTATAGAAATAAAACACTTTAAAAATAAATTAAAAAAATACTTTTGCCAAAATTAATGATGTGGTAATAAAATTAAAAAGGGAGGATCCTCCGACCAGACGGGTGTCGTGTCTAGCGGGAGGATCCTCCCTTTTCTGAAGTAATTGTAATTTACTCAATCGTAATTGTAATTTAGTAATTGTAATCTAGTGAAATGTAATTCCCTGACATCACGTCGGGGTCAGCAATTTAGAGGTATGAGGAACAGGGTGTAAAGTTCTCTCATCCTCTTTAGAAAAGGGAGGATCCTCCCGCTAGACACGATACCCGTCTGGTCGGAGGATCCTCCCTTTTCTGAAGAGGATTCACGAACTTTATACCCTGTTCCTCATACCTCTAAACCCGCACGTCAATAGCAACACTTGAAAGATGAACTACGAAAATAGCACTGATTGCTACGAAATATCCTTCTAGACACGAGCCCCGTCTGGTCGGAGGATCCTGCCTTTTCTGAAGAGGATGCATGAACTTTATACCCTGTTCCTCATACCTCTAAACCCGCACGTCAATAGCAACACTTGAAAGATGAACTACGAAAATAGCACTGATTGCTAAGAAATATAGGAGCTCATCATTTGCCTGCCTTTTCTCAACTATATTGAAGTCAGCTTCCAGTCTAATTTGATACCGCTGAATAACAGTATTTTTCATGAAGCGATTGCCTATCGGACCTCCGCAAACAAGTTACTGAGCAATTATACCCCTATCCCTTGGTAAGACCGGTTGTCATAGTTTCAGGATTCTGAATACCCGAAACAACTGTTAAGGGTACACTAGTCGATGGCTCGAACTCGTTGATGGGCGTGACTAATATGCGTGCTTATTAGTCTAATTATTTATTTATTTATTTTTATTTATTTATTCAGTTTTTTATTTATTTAGTGAAATAGACGATGATTTATAATGAAAACGAGCGCGTAAAGTTCCATGAACAGACCTATTGTCGTATATATATAGGTAATGGAAAAACTACTGAATGTGTTAACTCAAATTGACATGGTTTGAACTTTTAAATAAATTATCTATCCCTGTACGGTTTCTATTTTGCCATATTTTTACTATATAAGTTATTTATTTACGCCCAAAAACGAGGTATAACGACACTCATAATTTCCAAACCAATTTTTTTTCCAATTTTGCTTCCACACAAGGCTAGATAATGACAAGACAAATTGATATAATTTTTAGTTTTGAACTTACACCGTCAAACAGACGAGTAATCACCATGCCACGTTTGAATGGAAGAATGACAGACTAGCGTACCCTTAAAATCTAAAAATGTCGACGCTATATTCGAAGGTTCTTAATTTGCAGGTCCGTATCAGCTTGTATTGTATGTTAAGGTATTCCAAACAACGCTGCTCGTAGCAGTGCTGCTGCCTGCCGCGTGATACCGAGCACCGCTGCGCAGCACTGCTGTTCATGGTGTTACTTCTCAACAGTTGTCAACATTCACGTGCTATCACTGTGATTAACGCCGCACTACTGGTCTGTCGCGGCGGCAGGGTGACACTACTGCGCAGCAGTGCAGTCACAGCAATGTTGCGCAGCATCGCTGCCGTGCTCGGAATGTAGTCTCATAGAAAATGTATGGGGACCAGGTAGTGACACAGCAGCACTGCCACGTGGCAGCGTTGTTCAGAATCATACCTTTAAATCAAAATATGATTCGCGATCGTAACAAATGTGTATTTATTTATTTATTTATTTTATTAAAACTTTATGCACAAGTAAAAAAAAATACTGTACAAAGGCGGACTTAATGCCTGAGGCATTTTCTACCAGTCAACCTTAGGGTGGAACAGAGACAAAACATAAGTAATAGATTACTTGAAAATGAATACTTACTAATACATACATACATAGATACATGTATATAAACCGAATAAACTTTGTCAGGAGAAATAACGATAGGTAGAGGAGAAAACAAATCCAGCAAATCAGCGCTGCAAAGATTCTGCCAACTTTTCACGAATATGTTCACGTGCCTTCAGTTTGAAAGATAACCGACTGGTTGCCATCCTGATGTTCCGAGGAAGCGCATTTCAAAGAAATACCGCCTGGACAAAGAAAGAAGAGTGAATAAAACCAGAGCGGTGAGAAGGACATCGTAGAAGACGATTGTTGGTAGAACTAAGATTTTTACTGTGGGCAGAGCATAGGTATTGAACATGGGAAATCAGGTAAGAAGGAGAAGTGGGCTACAGAATTAAAATCATTACAATCATCAATACCCTGAACGTGCTTTCCGAGGCACGGAGGGCTCTCGATATATAATGGATGGACTTTCGATGAACCCCTTCCCGCTGTTACCACGAGCTCCCTTCGAAGTAAAGGAGGTTTCAAAGCCGTTATCATGTACGTACGGTTGACTGTACGTATTCTTAACCGTTTTGCTCGTAAACGTCACCCTTGCAACGTAACACGTGGAATACATTTGTCGCCGACTGGACCGCTACCTTTAATAATGATATTATTGATAACGTATGAGAAGGTCGAAGTTATGTGTGGTGCAAGTTGAGGGTTAGAGCAATTTGTATTATGAAACTGTGGTGAACTTCCAGATGTTTTTGTTAGTCGATGCTAATCCTGGTTGTAGCACCAAATACTTATAACTATGAGAACCAAAATATTAGAACAAAGTTCTTTAACGCGACTTGCGGTAGGACTGGTAAAAATCATCACGTACCGAAAAAGCGTTATGCCCGAAAAAGTCAGTTTCAAGGTCTCAAGTGTCAAGTGTCAAAAGTTTTTGTTTTTGTTTTAAATCATACGTGAAAAGGAACTTCCTTCCTAACGGGGGTCCCCCGACAGCACACTTTTTTTTAAAAAAAAAAACATGGCACGGAATTTTCTAGAACCAAAAATCAAAGACATTATGAATGACACCTGTCAAAAAGAACTGTGGCCGCGTAATATATTACGACCCGCACTTTCTTTCACATAGAGGCTGATTCTGCTTAATAGACAGCAGTGGTTACCCAGTGGTAACGGCTCGGACTTACGAGCTGTGTAGTCGTGGAATTGAACCCAGGCAGGAGCTTTACTTTGCTCTCAAAACGGTGAAGGAAAACATTGTGAGAAAGCCGGCATGTCCTAGAACCAAAATTCCAAGACATGTGACATCTACCAACCCGCACTGGGCCCGCCACACAGGCCTCCTCTCTTCGAGATAGTGGGTACTCTTCGCAGTAGGGAATTTATGGTTGATTCTGCTTAATTATGCAGTTCTGAAGTGAAATTGACATAGGATACTTTTATCCCAGTAATACCTACGTTCCCTAGAGATAATTTTCGACTTTAACGCCGCTGAAGCCTCTGGCAAAAACTAGTCAAAAATAATTGTCCACTGCTAAACATATGTATTCCGTATGTTTCCAGCAACATTTGATTTAACTTTATCTTGCTTATTCTTATGATTTGGCCCAAATAAAGCAATTGTAATGGTAAAATGTTCATACGAAGGAAAAGGTAGGTCGTAAAGATAATTTAGAAATGTTTTACGGTCCACACGGTTACAGAAGACAACGACTCAATATGTTTCATATTATGATGTCCGATGTGAATCCCATTGTTTTGCCCTCACCATCCAATACTCACCCTCACACCTGCCCATACGCACACACCCTCACACAACAATACACCTATACACACCCTCACACCCACGGTACTCGTCCAGTTTTACTCCCATATACATCTCTGATGTATTAAATAAGTAGCGTTAAGATCTTCGGTTGGGGCCAGGAGACCCAAGACACAAGCTTTGCTTAGTTTGGGCTCCTGTCTCTCTTCTAATTCTGTATTGACTCAAATTGTAAATATGTTTTATGGGAGAAATAAACGAATTTATTATTATATTTTAGAGGCATGAGGAACAGGGAGTAAGTTCACTCATCCTCTGTAGAAAAGAGAGGATCCTCCGACCAGACGGGTGCCGTGTCTGATGGGCAACTGCCCGACGATTGATGTCGGAAAGTTATATATATGCTGATCGCGTGGTAAATACTGCTTGCGCGATGCATGATTTGTGTGACGTCAGGTCTTTGATGCGTAGTTCGCATGTGGCGTTATAGATGCCGCCACAATATTAAGAAGACCAAAGAAACGATGGATGGACTGTGTGAAAGATGATATGGCCGACCGTAAATAAACTGGAATAAGCAGGAGAATGATGATTAGGAACAAAAAAAAAACATATTTTCTGTCTTTCTAAAATACTTCTTGTTTATAAAAGCTATTTAAATGTAAACATTACAATCTTATTTTATTTATTTTAATAAAAATAGGTACGCCAACAGCATATACATTGTACATAAAATATTACCAAGTATATGGGCTCTTATATACCAATTACATGTGTACACGAAATTCAGCCATAACATAAAACACGCCATTTCAAGAATTGTTTTACTCAATAGATTTGAAATCAGCCAATTAAAATGACCTATCGGAAACTGTCCTTGTTACATAAGCACCATATTAATATTGTAAAAGTTATCAACTAATCGATGGTAGTATAATTTAGGTTATACCTAAACTATTTACTACTGACGCCATTGTAACCCAGTTACTGGTCTAGAACCGTCAGGTCTAGACTGTTGTAGACGCTGGTCGGCAAACTTTTACCTACTTTTACACAAATTAATGTGTCGTAGACTTGCCTCGCTAACTGGCGTTCATAATGAATTATTCTTTATTGGTATAACAATAATTGAGAAAACGCGGTCACGTGGTCGATGCACTACACTGTCCTCCCATACCTATTAACGCTGTAATTTGAAAACATTGTAACAGCCATTTATTTTTAAAAGAGGAACCGTGGAGTTTTTTGCTGGTACTTCTCCATAAGAAACAACCAATTGGAACCGTGCACATAGCCTGACGTTTCATAAGTGCCCTTGTAGGTTTATGCGAAATAAAATATTTAGATTTTTTGGTATACCGCCGTTTACCCGAATTTTATTTGCCCTAATATCATTTGCCATAATAGTCAACAGACATAATATCATACGACATAATACTCATTTGCCCTACTCTCATTTGCCATATTAGTCACGTGCCAGAATCATTGTTTCCCATAAAGTCACTTACCATAACATCATTTGTTATAATCATTGTAAGCCCTAATTATCACATGCCCTAATTATCACATGCCATAATTATGATATGCCATAACATAATTTGCCATCGACATCGGGTGTGTAACGGTTGTTTATATCAAGAGAAATTGGATGCAATTGGGAATTTAGGGCACCCCGACTCGGACAGGTTAGGTTAGAAGGGGATGGCGGGGTCGTGTGAGCGAGCGAAGCGAGCGAATAGACCCCGCCATCCCCTTCGTGGTTATTTTTTTATAAACCACACAGAAGTAGGAGCCCCGCGTAGCGGGGCTCCGTCGACCTAGCCCACCATTAACCCATCAACAAATCAGGAAAAAGATTCGAAAACAATTTATTGTGGCGCTTAAATATAATGTCATCATGTGTAATGATTATTACGGGGCTTAAATATTTGTCTAATACTTGTTATGCCATTTAAATATTATGTCTAATAATTATTATGGCACATAAAAATAAGGCAAACAATACTTATGGCATTCGTATCTTATGGTATCTAAAATTCGGGTAATTAAAACTATGTCATATGTCTTTTAGGGCAAATGAAACATTCGGGCAAATGAAATTCGGGTAAATGAAATTCGGGAAAATGATGATTATGGCATATAATCTTCGGGCAAACAATAGACAACCAGATTTTTTATTTTGTTGGCGTTCATTCCATATGAACGTATTCCTCTGTTATTTCCTGGTGAATGATACTAGTATTTTTTTTTATCTACCAATGATGCTGTTTTCTGGTGTTTTTTTGAAGTGAAAACTTCTTTAGCGGCGTTGTGAACTTTTTTTGTGATGGGTAAAAAATGTTAAACTCGCGTCAGGACACGTGACCTTGTCCTCGCGCACATTTGGGAGTGGCGCGAGGAGGCGAAACGCCGGGGCGTAACTCCGCTGCCGCGAGAAATCGCGGCACAGCGGACAGAGCTCCGGCGGGATCTCATGGCGTCATGGAGAGTGCGATTGTCGCAACCCAGTGCTGGGCACGCCACTATTGCGGCGATAAGTCCCCTCTTTGAGGAGTGGCTAGAGAGGCGCCACGGCGTCCTCACCTTCCGCCTGACGCAGGTCCTCACCGGACATGGTTGTTTCGGGAGGTTCCTGTTTCGTATCAGGCGGGAGGAAACGCCCGGGTGTCATCACTGCGTGGATCGCCCGGAGGACACGGTTGAGCATACGGTGGAGGTCTGTCCGGCTTGGGCAGAGCATCGCTGTGTCCTCGTGGAGGCGATCGGCGGCGGGGATCTCTCGCGTCCGGCCCTAGTCCAGGCCATGGTACGGAGCAAGAGGGCATGGGAGGCCGTCACTTCCTTCTGCGAAGCAGTAATGCTCGCGAAGGAGGAGGCAGAACGCGTGAGGGAGAGGCAAATTTCGCGCCCTCAACCTAGCCGCCGCAGGAGACGCCCTGGGCGTCGGGAATCGCAGGCCGATTCCCGGCCACCGTAGGCGCGGGCTTGCGGACGGTGAGCAATGGGTAGCTCGCCGTCCGATAAGGACCAGGCCCGGGTCGACGGCGCGTTGTGTTCCACGCGCGCCTCAAAGAGATGTCAGCAAGTGAAGGGGTCCGATAGCACCGATGCCTGCCGGGGTTGCGGGAAAGTCCGAAAGGGATACCGTGGCCCCTGGCAACGTAAAGGCAACAGAAGGAACACGGGTGGGTTTTAGTCAGTAAGAGTCTGACACGCCCTCCCGCTCCACCCAGAGCGGGAGAAGTTATTTGATAATTTCCCACCCAAAAAAAAAAAAAAAAAGGACACGTGACCTGCCGATCTATTCTGTAAAAATCTCACCGTGGAAACTTAGGTGACGTGAGCTTGAAGTAAGCTGTCAATAGTGTCAATCCCTAGTATCAGGTGCAATGACAGCTCACTTCAAGCTCACTTCACCTAAGTTTTCACGGTGAGATTTTTACAGAATAGACAGGCCTATCGAAAATTCGTAAGACGTATAAAAATAAAAGAACATCACTTCACTTTTATTATGGATGGAAGTTGATTTTTCTGAGAGATAAACTTTTTAATGTAAAATAATTGTATTCGTTCTGAAGGGTTCAATTTTTAATGTAATATAAATTGTCATGTTTGTATACGATAGCGCAATAAATGAATATTGTATTCTACCACATAAATGATAGTATATAAAAGTATTATTGCAAAATTATTCCTTAACCATTCCAAAATATCAAAAATGCACAACGTTAATATTCAAGTTTTCACTTCTGCCGACACACCCGGAGTGCAAACCGTTTTTTTTCTTTTTCTTATATAAATATATTTACGCTCCAACTATGTTGGGGTCGTAACTGGAAGCAGCTGAAAACCAGTATTTTACATAGATGGCTGCCTATCTGTCCTCCACAACCCAGTTACTGGGTAACAGATACCTCTTGGTAAGACTGGTTGTCAGACTCTCGGGCATCTGTAACCACAGTCATTACGAGTAGACACCCGTAACTACTGTCATTAATGATCTACAAATGACAGCCGACCAACGGTTTACCGTGTTTTACAAGGTACGGAGGAGTCTCGGTATGTTATGGATGGTCACCCATCCACGGACCGACCTCGGCAAGCGTTGTTTTACCTTGCGGATGTTATTACTTAGCCTCGAGCCTCTCTAATGGAATCTTTGTGTTAGCAAAAATATGAAAAATATACTGGGGACCCTACCTTAGCCATATGTATTTGATCTAAGGGCTGATTTCACAAATGAAACTGAATGGGATCAGCATTTCTAAAACGCGTTCAAGAGCTGTCAGTGTCAAATTTTTTATGGAATATTGTACACTGACAGCTCTTGAACGCGTTTAAATGTGCTGAACGCGTTCAATTTCATTGGTGAAATCCGCAGTAAGTACCTATAGATCAACTGCATATGGTTATGGACCAGCTATAACAGTGTATTATAACCGGCAGCAAGTTCGTCATGCTCCCTTAGATATCACTGCTTGCGGTAGCGTCAGGGGTCGGGTTGCCTCCTTCCCTCAAATATGGCAAGGGGGGTAATGGCTGATCTATGCGTTATGCTCGTGAACGGGTGCTGCTTATGGTGACTGGTCGTCTTGCTGACCATGGTTTTTGTTGTTTTTATTAGTAATTAACTGTTTATTTATTTTTACTTCGATGGTTAGCTAGTTCGCTAGTCTATCATTTGTGATTTCCGAGTTACAGCTATAATTGCTATATGTAAACGGGCACGCCCTTTATGCCTGGAGGCTTTCATTCGGTTATTAAGTTATTTTTACTTTTTTTGTTGGTATATTGGCGTGTGCTAGGTGACATATAGAAAATAATTTATTTAATGTTTTGTGTTGCGTAAAGTAAATTATTTTGCATAAGTACCATTGTATAGAATCAGGTTTTATAACTATCCAGACAGCTGTGTTGCTGGGGAGTTTGTTGTGCCACTTCTTCTTCCCAGCTAAAGCACTAGAAAGTGGTGAAGGGCGGGCGTTTTTGCGGGACTGTCTTATGTAATTTTGACGTTCGAAAAGTGCTGATTTTCAGCCTAGTTTGAATAAATGACTTTTGAATTTGAATTTATTAAATGCCTGGTGTTACAGCCATAGACCTCCCCCCTGTAATTTGAACACAATGCTGTGTGTCACTCTTGGGATAATTTAACCTTCCTAATCAACTCCGACGTAATTTCACCAATGAAACTTTAACGCGTTCAATTTTATTGGTGAAATTCAGCCTAAGTAATAGAGTCGTCGAATTTGGACACGTTGAAATGCCCTTGACAGCTCTTGATGTGCTGATCGCGTTCAGTTCTATTACTGAAATTCGCCTTTTATCTTGGACAAGGCCTTTAATCCATAAAAACACAGATCTAAAATCCCAAGCATCTTTTAACAGATAATCTACTTAACAAAGCCTTTTCATCTAAAATTCCTTTTCTACGTAGATTTATGGACGGATTCCGTCAGCACGGATTACTATTCTTTCCCTACCTTCGGATAATCCCGTAATTCTGTTAAGAGGCGTTTGTCAAATTAGTTTGGAAACAAAACGATGCCAGAATGAGATTAAAAACGTGTGCGGAACTCGTGTGTTGGTCTTGATTCATTTCACTTGTTCTTGTAAGAAAAGAGATGAAGGAAACTAGAAATGAAATGAAATTATGAAATTATGTTTATTTCTGTAAGTAGATCTTTTAAAACACTTCGACATGGCCAAGCGGCTGGTCGACTCTTCATGTGACCAGAGGGCTGGCGTATTCTTTGGCCAAAGAATCAGCATTTCCATTAAACGTGGCAATGCTGCCAGCCTTTTGGGCACTTTTCCTGTTGACAGCGATGCGGACGAATTTTTTGATGCCCTATAATTATCCCCCCCCCCCTTTTTACATACTTGTACATATTATTATTATTTTAAGTCTGTTAGTTTTTAAATCATGTAAATACGTTTGTGTAAATATACAAAATATGAGACAACACTTTTACAAATCAAGTTTTCGGTCAATATTCTAAAACTAAGGATGGCGCCAGCATTTCCTAGCTGACTGATCCAATCAATCAATCAATCATTTATTTTGTTAAACATAAGTATGGTTACTGATAGTATATTGTCTCAAATATGTGCACTATGTTTTGCCTATATATGGCGTACAAAATTAACATAAACAAGCAATTACAATAAAAAAATACAATTTAAAATATGTCAGTTAGGAAATCAGGTCATTACAATTTTAGATAAACAAACACATTCATACTTAATCAATAAATAAAATCATAAGTGTTTAATTAGCAAGTCGGAATCGTCATACCTATACATAACCCTGAGAAGAAATGTCGAAACAAACTCAGAGGTCTCTTCCAAAGTCCAAACATTATATTATTCAGATAATTATGGTGAGTCTAACAATGCAGGGTCATTTAAACATAAACCTTCTCAATAAAATACTCTAAGCGATGGTTAAAACCGCATTAAAGATCTAAGCGGTGAAATCGGTCACAAGCGGTCAGATAGACAAACACGAAAACTACTAATAACTGTTATTATTATAATGTTTAGATAATTATACCCTTAAAGAAAATGTGAGTTATTTAAATGACTAGTTCCATGAGGACACTGTCAGCGCTTCACTTCAACTTCACAGGGTGTTTAATATTAATTAATTTTATGAGAGATTGCGGATGCAACGCCTGGGTATCATCACTGCGTGGATCGCCCGGAGGACACGGTGGAGCATACGGTGGAAGTCTGCCCGGCTTGGGCAGAGCACTGCCGTATCCTCGTGGAGGCGATCGGTGACGGAGATCTCTCGCGTCCGGCCCTGGTCCAGGCCATAGTACGGAGCGAGAGGACGTGGGAGGCCGTCACCTCCTTCCGAAACCGAGGCATCTGGCAACGTACAGGCAACTGAAGGAACACGGGTGGGTTTTAGTCAGTAAGAGTCTGACACGCCCTCCCGCTCCGCCCAGAGCGGGAGAAGTTAGTTTATAATTTCCCACCCAAAAAAAAAAAAAGGATTTCATTCAGCACATTGTATTTTTTTAACTCTTGTTCTGAATTTCAAAATTGTAATTTTTCGTACCTTAACACAAATTGTACATAAATGTTCATTGCACATAACACCAAAAAATATTGTGTTCTATTACGTATATTGTGTCGGTTCGTCTACCAAATAGCCTGTATACGTAAAAATATAGTAGGTCTGTAAAATTACTGAAGCCACGTACTGCAGCTATTAAATTAAATTACTTATAGTAATATTTTAAACCCAGTACATGCAACGGACATTAAATTAAGCTTTGGTCCCATGGGTCAGAATGATAATATTAAAGCGGAGAGAAAATAACTTAAAAGTGTTTGAAATAAAGGAAACTTAAATACGACATACTCAAATTGTCAAAGAGTGGGTCAGTTAGTCAGAAAGTTGAAGCTAGTTGCCCATTCCAAAACGTAGATCTCTATGGAGAAGAACGGGCAAGAAACTCCAAGGACACTCTTTTAAATATAGATATTACAAAATCCTGAGTACATTACTCTTGTTGCTTCTATATGACGTGAGAACAAATATAAAAAAAAATAAAAATAAAAATAAAAGATTAAAAATAAGCCCTGGCAGATAAGAGATGACCAGTCTCAACTACTGTACTTAAGTACTGGTGTCAAGTAAATATTGTATTTCTAGAAATAAATACCTATTTCTAAAAATACATCAAATACTTGACCGTTTTATTAGAATACCAGCCCTATCAGAATACCAGCGCGGTGGTATTTTTTTTTTTTAAATATCGCTGTATTGTGCTGAGGTAGGGGCCTTTTTGGCCTCGCACAGGTCGTTATTATTTTGTTAGTTTTTTATACTTAAGCTTTATACTTTTTTTTTTACTGTTTTTATTTCCTGTGCGTGTCCCAAATAAAATATTCTTCTTTCTTTCTTTATTTCTTTCTTTTTACTAAAATTACGCGCTATTTAGAACGAAATGCTCTTTAAGGGGGCTACAGCAGCTAAACTCAAGTGTTATAATGCCTAAAAGTATATGATCTACCGCAATAAACAAAATCAGAAAAATATATTTAACTCTTCAGGATATATGCTAGTTAGTAGTGTGTTGAAAACATAATATAACTAATTTGATACGATAGAGAAAAAAACACGAAAAACTTATTATTATTTTTTTTCGGTTTCGGTTTAAAGAAACTTTATTCCCAATAAAGACATAAGTCACTTACTTGAGAACAATACTAAAAATATAGATTACAATATGTTCGTCATCAGTATTACAATTTAATAGTTACCCATCCAATGCATTAATTTCTCCAGAAGTGATCGATCCGCAATTATGTGCTGGCTAAGTTGAGTTTTGAATGCATTGTAAGAGTGTACATTTCTTATATATTTTTTCATTAGTGATATAGGTCACAAGCTCCGTGACAAAACGGGTGACTCCCGCTCCGGCTCGTTCTTGGTGCAACGGTTAGCCATTGCCATCCAACATGGTAATGCAGCAAGCAGCGTTATGGCCTTTGCGCCGGGAACATTTAGGGGCGGGTTATTTGACTAGTTTTTTACGTGTTGTTGTGACTATGATTCTTTATAATTTTAATTAAGTAGATTTAATTAATGTATATTATAAATAAAACGTTATGTTTTAATTATTAAAAACCATATTAATATACATGCAATAATTTAGTTTTTTTGTCAGATTATTCTACAAGCAACATATTATCCTAATAGTGTTTTATTTTTTTGTTTCCATCTATAGATTTTTTTGTAATTAGATAATTGCTTCATATTTTGCAATAAATTACTAGCGTTGTTTCATCGCGCTTCTCTTTCTTTTCTATGCACTCTGACAGTGACCGCACTTTAGTTGTTGTCAATGGTATCAATTATAACCGCAAACAAGCGAAGTGAAAACGACCATACTAACCAAGCAATCATAATAAGTACCGATAAATACTGAAAAAAATTAGTACCTACTCTCATTGCTTATTGACAACTAAAATTGAACTGTGCAGGTATATTGATTTAACAAACAAAGTTCTTTAATAAATTTATTTTTAACTCGCGCAAAAAAAATTCTATAAAAAGCAAAAAAATACTTACAACAATATTGAGCTTATAAACATAAATAAAGTATAAAAAAACATCACAGTCTTATAAACAAAAACGTTAGACCAAAACTCTCAAAAATAGAACGTCGATTAATCATGATTCCCGTTTAACACTTACTTCCCTGAACTCCACAAACTAAAGAATATTCAAATCCCTCTAGAAAGCGCTATAAATCTCTTTTTCCGTAAATCATACAACCTTACTTTCTAAAAAACCAGTCAAGAGCGAGTCGCATAATTATGGTTCTGTTATTCCGTAGGTAGGTACCAAACTGAGAGACTATTGTTTAATTAATAAAAACAGCCGTTGGACCTAACGAAGGTTAAACAATGCTTGCCGTGGTCGGTTCGTGGATGGGTGACCATCCATTTACATTTCGAGTCCCCTCCGCGCCTCGGACACGTCACGTGGCACGTTAAGCCGTTGGCCCCGGCTGTCAATTGAAGATCCTTGACAGTCGTTACGGGTAGTCAGGTCAAGTCTGACAACCAGTATCAAGGGGTATCGTGTTACCCAGTATAACAGGGGTCAGATACGCAGTCGCTCCATGCAAAATACTGATACTCAGCTGCATCCGGTTAGACTGGAATCCGACCCCAAAATAGTTGGGAAAAGGCTAGGTAAATTGATAGAAAGATAGATAAATCGTTTATTTAGTGCACACAAAAAACAGCACAACATACAAAAGCACAATTAAATAATGACTAATTAGCTATTAGGAAATAGCTGCAAGGTGCCAAGGGTCCGTAGGTTACGCCCCCAGTGTGTTTTGCCCCCGTGGTGGAAGCCCCCGATTTCGTTTTAGTACTATAATATTTATTAGTATATAATAACAAATAAAAAAGGAAGAAAACAAGGCATTGTGATGACACTATTGGCTATGACACACTTTAAAATAATAGATCAATGAGCATAAAAAAGTGCGGTGTGTGTCTCAAGGTTGCACCAAATGGGAGTCCAGCTCAGCATGTGCCAGGCAAATATACCTGACGCTGATATTCTGCTGAATCCCTGCATTCCTGATTGGTTTATTCCGTACCAGTGAACGGACGGACAACAAAGAGGTCCCCTTTTCAGGAACGGATCCCTAAAAGAATTATTTAAAAGATGCACAGCTCAGCACGCTTAGACATCCACCATTTATCAAACGTCACTTTAAGAATTGAGAGCAAAAAGTGGCCTGTCCCGCAGTTTAGCATACGCCAGGGCCGGATTAGGAAACGGGCAGTACAAAAAGGAGTAGCGGTATTATGTTGTCTAGGATGGAGGGTCTAGAAATGATTGAAAGGCGGGCTTGGATACGTTTTTTTTATTTTTTGGTGTTTCGTTATAATAACTTATGTTTGTCTGGAAAATATCGCTATCAAATTGTATCTTATGGTATGCGCTATTCGAAAATTTTAAGAGTTACTTAGCAGTTTCAGTTATATTTAAATTTCTTTTTGTCAATCAATCAATCAGTTTATTTGTGAAACATAGGTGTTTACATAAATAGGGGGTGCGCTATGTTTTGTCATAATGAATAAATACAAATTTTATAAGTGACCCATTATGAGTCATTAGATTATGTCATTAGAAAAAAAAATATTTTAAATTAATTAAATATACGAAAGGAAAAGATAAAAAAAGAAACATCAAATACAATAAAATCATTAAATAGTCATAGTACTTATTATCAAAAGGTAAAAAAATGCATCATTGTAATAATTGGTCGTTCTTATTAGCTAATAGGCTAGATTGTTCTATGAATAAAGTATTATCAACTGTGATACTTTTTAAAAGGAAAAAAAAAATATCCTAGTCTATGCAAAAATTTTATCCTAAAATGTAACTGTATTGTTAATATAATATGATACTTATAGTGTTACCGAGTAAGTGGGTTGTGGACCAGATAGGCAGTCGCTCCATGTAAAATACTGGTATTCAGCTGCATCCGGTAAGACTGGAAGCTGACCTCAACATAGTTGGGACAAGGCTAGGCAGTACATACTCTGACTACCAATATTTTTATTATGTCAGTTCATCTGGTCCAGTTTTTTGAGTTTTATTATGTGACACAACTTTTATTTCAGCTGAAATATCAACTGTATACATCTACGAGATGATATTGTTGGCACAGTGCTCCAATTAGAAACTTCTGGCATTTCCACGAGTTGCCAGCAAAGTGTGCACCACTCAGAATCTTTCACCGCCATTTTTCTATTCTATCTTTATAGTTTGCCCACTAAAAGTTCTTAGCAAGCGTGATTAATAACGTCATTTGCAATAGGTGATCTACTTTAGTATAATAGAAAAATGTCACCACTTTTACAACCCACACGAATATACATAATTCAGTCTGCCTAGCCTTTTTCCCAACTATGTTGAGGTCGACTTCCAGTCTAACTGGACGTAGCTGAATACCAGGATTTCATATGGATTAACTGCCTATCTGACATCTACAATCCGGTAACCGTGTAATACGATACTCCTTGGTAAGACTGGTTGTCCCGTAACGACTGTCAAAGATCTAAAAATGACAGCTGGGATCAACGGTCTAACGTGCTTTCCGAGGCCCGGAGTATGCTCGATATTTATTAAATGGTCACCCATTCACGGACCGACCTCAGCAAACGTTGCTTAACCGCGTAACTTAGTTATTTACCACGAGAGCCCCTCGAGATGTTCTTCTTTAGTATTATAGAAATATTTTCCTTGGTCCTTAACTTTATGACAAATCAACATTTTTTTGAATATATGCCCACTTAATAAGACACAATGTAAAAAGAAAATACAGGAGGACCACCTACTAAAACTTTCTTATGATGAAACAGTAGCGATTTTGAACATTCCAAAATAGACAAGCTACTACTTTACTCGTTCATATTTAACAACCATCCCAATCACACACTCACAATCACACACGCACGCACACACACTCACACACGATCGCACACTTTATGCATACTTTCCACAAACATTTTTACATGGCAATCTAAAAATGTTTACAACTTGAACATAGCTATTAAATATCCAAAATTGATTTATGGGGAGCATAATTATGTAATCCGAAATACAGGTTTACCACCTCGGATGCAGATAGTCCCAGACTTTAAGCCATTAGTTACTGTATATTGTCAAATAATTAATTTTGTAATACGTGTTCTTATTTTGGTGAATAAAAAATTATATACACACGCGAATATTATTCGCGTGTGTTGTAAAATAATAATATAATAAATAATTGCAACAATGAAACAACAATAACCGTCTCATATCTCATAAAATATTTTATACCCATCGCAGACAATAAGAGCACATAAAATGCATACACGAAATACAATAAAATTATTTATTGCATCCTAAATCACAGCATACATTCAATGCCATACATTTTATGCACCTGACTTGGTTACCGTACGTCATATTCGGGTGACCACTGAAAATCAGCGCTGTGGGTCCCTAAAGCACAGCATCATGCTGAGTGGAAGCCTTCTTGTTACAATCACGACGTGCAGCTGCTGACTAAATCCGTTCTGTGTTCGTGATTATTGATATTGATCTACTTTGTTCTTATTTTTTATTTTATTTGAGTTAATAAAATTACCTTTTTTGATCACGTGTTTCTGTGACAAATAAACTTATTTTTCTTTATTTCACCTCTTACCTAACTGATGCGGGCCTGGATTTTCCGAGGATATTAAACATTGTCGGAATACTTGGGACTAGGTAATAAGTACTAAGGCGCTGCAACCCGTTTTATTTTTATTCTAAATGTTTAGAATGGTCCCTGATAATATGCGGCACAGATTGCTTGTGCTGCGCAGTCTATTCTAAAGTTGAAGTGAAATTCATGACAGAAAAATTGTGTCAATTAGGTGTTTTAGTAAGTAGGTCTTTATTTATTTTCCAACTAAGCTTTGGTACAAACTGATTTCTTTTTTCAATGGTTGACGTGCTTTTACTGATCAATTCGCACTGTCATACTTTTTTTTGCAGAATTATCATACACGTAATAGGGATGATGCCTGTGTCAAAAAAAAGAAATTCTATTTAGTCCGTCGTTAGATAATAAAAAAATATTACATCCGTAATTTTTGCTTTATCATATAAATAGAAAATGGCTTAGATAAAAAGCAGTAAAGTTGGGGAGTGGGGGTTGATACATCACAAGTAAGTATAAAATCTACATACCTACTCGTGACGTCATGGCACATCTTAACTCAATGTATCGCCGTAATCTTTTGATAACGTAAAAAAAGAAAAAATATGTACGGACAAAAAACAGTTTTTTAGTCATCATCCCTTATCATCATCCTTACATTGTATCGATATTTTTCCCGATAGTCATGTAAAAAGGCACAACAAAAGTATCTACTTAATCTGTGTATTCAAATCTCACCGTGAAAACTGACAGCTCACTTGACTTTGAAGTGAGCTGTCAGTGTCAAGATTGACAACTCAACTCTAGCTCACTTCACCTTAGTTTTTCTTTCACGGTGCGATATTTACGGAATATACCGGTCTCCACCGAATACGTCCCTGGTCATCACCCAGGATATTAAACATTGCCTGAATGCTCCCGAGTAATAAGTTCTAAGGCGCTGCCATCCGATTTGTTCGTGACACTATTACGTGTACAAGGCGGGTATCTTGATTTGATCTACGTATCTTTCGCGTTTCTTTTGTAAGTTTTTTTTACGTAGATATACCTATCTCTATATATTTTCGTAAATAAATACTTAGGATAAGTAGAAAAATGAGCGTATTTTTTAACGGTCCCTCCTTGTTTTACTTATGTTACATAAGCATAATCAGTCTATAATGTACCCATTGCTGGGATTCAGGCCTCCTCGGGGTGAGAGGGAGTGGGCCGTAATCCAACACGCGGGCCCAGTGCGGTTTGGTGGATGTCACATGTCTTCGAATTTCTGGTTCTAGGACATGCCGGTTTCCTCACGATGTTTCCCTTCACCGTTTTGAGAGCAGGGGTGATGGAATTAAATACACAAAGTAAAGTGCCTGCCTTGGTTCGAATTCACCACCACTGCTTACACTTACGTTGCATTCCAGCTAAAAACTGGGATATAGCCTGCAAGGGTGACATCAGTACTACTACCTACCGCATTATGGGTAATCAGCCGCGCTACCATACGATTTTCAGTAAGAGCGAGCGAGACAACACTCATCAAATGTCATTGTCAACATAACAGAAACGCGACCATCTTTTGACGCAGTCGTGCGAATCGAACGATTTAAATCATTTTATTGCATTTTAATGCCAAATCTATTACGACCAGACAAGCCCAGATACAAACGTAATAAAACACACACACGTTATCACTTCCACCGAAATATGGTTGTAAATCATCAGGCATTATTCTTATGGGTATTTAATGGAGTTATAAGTTAAGATACGAAAGCTCAAGCGTGGAAGTTATGGGGTATTGTTATGGTGGGATCAGGGCTTTATGGCAGTTATTGAGTTTGGTAGAATTTAATAAGAGGCGTGATTTATTTTGTCGGTGTTATGGAAACTTATGTACTATCGTGGACACTGGCGCCTGACTATTTTCGACCTTATTGCATAAGCAATAACTACACAATGAATTTCGATACAGGTTTCACCATGATTTAGAAAATTGATTGCGGAAGGTTTATCTGTATAATACATTAATATTAAACTTAGGTATAAGACAGAAAGCTTGATGTTTTGATATGCCGCTAGTGCCTCAACATCGGTACATTATACCAAAGCGAAAAAGGGGCGAGTTGCTAGTTAAGAAATAAAAATCAGTCAGTACCGGTCCGGATACTATCAGTAATAATGACATTACATTCAAGTATCTTCATTCATTCTTCCTTCTTCGTTCAGTCTATCTCTCTATGGAATGCGCTCCCCCAGGACATCAGGATGGCAACCAACCGATTATCCTTTAAAATTAAAGTTCGCGAGCACATTCGTAAGAAGCTGGCAGTGTCATTACAACGTTAATGTTTTCCCATTGTTTGTCTTATTTGTTCTAGTATATTCGAGTATTTATGTATATTTATTTGTGGTTATATTTATATATAATCAGGCATATATATTATATTAATAGTTTGTAATAGGTATATGTGTATCTTTAGTATATGAGTTACTTTAAAAATATTCCTCAATTTCTCGTAATTGCACCTACCACTGTTTGTCTCTGCATCACCCAAAGGTTGACTGGTAGAAAATGCCTATGGCATTAAGTCCGCCTCTGTACATTTCTGTGCTTGAAGTATTAAATAAATAAATAAATAAATAAGTATTGTCATTACTACTGACAGTGTTTGCTTGGTTTTTTTTTTAATAATTTTTTTTTTTTTTTTTTTTAAATATCTTTAAAATTGTTTAGAAATAAAAATTGAGATCCTTACAACAAGCCCTTCCATTTGATATGTCACATGGTACAGTTAACAAAACTTTTTTTTAATTTTCCATTTTTCCCCGAAAAGTGACCCCCAAAAATTCAAAATTCATTTATTTACATTACACGTCCTTGTTTGGGTACCAAATTTCAACTAAATTGGTCCAGTAAATTCGGAGCAAATTGGTTGTGACAGATGGACAGACAGCCAGCCAGCCTGCTACCCAGACAGACAGACACACGAGTGATCCTATAAGGGTTCCGTTTTTTCATTCGGACGTACGGAACCCTAAAAAGAATTCCAATAAAAGTAAGTACTTATTTTTCCCCTTAGGAAAAGACAGTAGGTACTTAAATATAAAGTACTAATAACTAGAAATTAATGATACCGCAATCAATACCGGTACCGAAATCGGTACGAGGTAATGGGTACCAGATGTCCAAAGAAGATAGATGATTTCATTTAGGAAAATACTATACGGGTTATTAGGCCGGTAAAGTATCGTATTAATCGGCAGACTGGGGCCGTAAACTTAAGGTGGCTACTTATATGGGTTTCACGGCCATGAGCGACGCGACTCGCGTCAAGAAAAGCGCGCGCGCGTCACCTGTTTCCGCCGTCTCTCCGCAAGTCGCGTTGCGGTGACTCGTGGCAAGTTACGGTTTCCTAGATGAGCGGTGACCGATACATAACGGTCACAGTGACGGCCGTCATGAAAATGATGGCACTGGGATTTGACTTTATGGTCTCTTGGAAAACTCACCGACTTACTTTCCTAAAGAAGGTTTCAGTGACGTCATTCGCCAGTAAATGGCGGATGTTATGGGTTGGCCACCGAAGATACGGTAGCTTTTAATGAGCAACTTCTTTCATTTGGTATTTTTCGCAGTCGCTGTCACAAGACGCGTGTCGCTTGAGCGTGTCCCCGCGTCCCATTTAAAAGCGATCGTCGCGCTTCTGTTTGGTGAACCTGAACGCGTGGTCACACCGACTGAGGGCACTTTCCGGTTTTCCGAACAAAAAGTGACATTATGCACGCGATTGATCGGGTATTCGCGCGACGATCGTTTTTAAGACCAGGCACTCCAAAAACAATTTCCACGCAAACTGCGCCCCCATACACCCCACTACTCCACAATGTGCTAATCGCTAACACATCAGTAATAAAGTTGAATATTGCGTGCTCTCTTTGGTCCTGTTCGAGCACGGAACTAAATGTCGTAACTCTCAATTATTATTCCGTTTATAACTAAAGTAATAATTCATCTAGAGAAAAAATATCTTAGATTTGGATAATAAACTATATTTTCTTGCTGTCAATAATTATTTTCGACATAAAAGCCGAGTAATCTTGTTTTTTGTTTCAAATAATGTTTAAAACAGACATGATTTTCGAATAAAAAATAAGTCGAGTGAAAATATTCCAATTACGCAACTGTCTTATATATGGAAAAAAAAAGTACCAATAAATCATATACAAAAGTTTGATTTTGATTGTATGCGTAACTTTATCAGAATATTAATGCAAATTAACATACAATTTAGGGAGCCTCCTCTTAAATAGAATGAAAGAAGAAAGAAAAAAAAGAATGAAAGAAAGAAAATACGTTGTATTTGCGGTACACATGACACAAGGAAAAATCAAAACACGAAAATTACAATTTGGGGATGCAGCCTAAGGCCACGGGGTAAGGTAAATATATAAAGGGGTCGTAATAAGTGGTAGCTAGTGGTATTACAGTTCATAAATTTCGTAAAGGTCGAGATATAAGAAATGATGTCATGAAGTATATTGAATTTATCGATAAAATTATTGGAGGTATAGCCGTGTAGGTAACATAGTAAAAAAACGTAGGTACGTAACGCAGTAAGTCATCCCTAAAATAAACGACGCAAGGCAGGAAAAAATTGTCATTTATTATAGACCTTGAGCACTAAATGTATCTATCTCAACTAAAAATATTATTATTTCTTTTTGACGTGTTTTTAAAACGTATTTACAGAATTTAATATAATTTATCAAACTATTTTTGTATAACTTTTTGTCCGGGGCTTCGCCTGCTCGATTGTCGGAAATTATTCCCTGAAAACGTACAGTACCTACTGGGATAAAAAGTACACTAACCCAGGCCATATTACCCGTGCACCAAACACCCAAAACCATTCCGTTAAGGCGAAAAAATAACAGACAGACAGACAGTTACTCTCGTATTTATAATAATGGAAAAGTATTCACTGTATGGACAGGTGTTATGTTAAAGCATTTTAATCAAACCTTTTACAGGTACGTTTAAATTCGTCAGTCACAAAATTCAAACTTACCGTTCCGAAGCGTAAGTAGATTCCAATTGAGAAGAACAGGCAAAATCCTCAATGGAGTGTGAAAGACTGAGTTTTTATCAGAGATTTTTTTTGCTAAAATGTTGCTCTCATAAGATAATTATAATGAAATAAAATATAAATTCAAGGTTTACTTGACCTTGACTTTATATTTTGCTTTAATTTTGTTAATGTGACATTTGATTATCTGCCTTAACAATTTTTTATGCCTTCTGTCGGGACGTAGTATGGACCGACATTTATTTGTAAAACATTTGTAAAATTTTTACCCTATGTATATTCATAAAATTTATAAATGAATTGAATTGAAGTGTCTCAAAGTCAAATCATTTATTTCAAATAGGCCCTTATAAGGCACTTTTAAACGTCAAAAATTTACAAAAAAATTTAAATGATTCTAGTCGCCCCTTCCAAAAGGTAGTTTTCGCATGGAGAAGAATGGGCAAGAAACTCCACCGTTACTCTTTTAAAATGTTTTACAATATTTTGTATAAGTACATTAGTTATATAATTATATGTGAGGACGATGCACCTAGAATAAAATTATTATACCACAATAGGTAAAAAGAATTAAGAATTAAAAATGAAGCAACAACAGATAGACTAATAATTATGTGATAGATACATGGTGCTCACATATTTACAAAAATTGTAAAAGTAGACGATTTTCCTAAAATTTTACAATTAATTAGTCAGTGTGCGAAGAATTGGTCACAGAATATAAAATCAGTGTCATATAATAAAAAATAATAATAAAATATACAATTAAATTTGCAACCAGTTTGATTTTGTCTTGATTCTAAATTATCCTAAGGAGCAGGACCAGCATGATTCTATTATTTACTTCGATTATTATACACAGTTTCTCCTCATTACGATGTTTATCGAACTTAATAACTTTACTAAAGGTAAACTGTACACACAGCAACTTTACTTCTAGATATGTACGAGTATAATCACTGATGAGCCACTTCTATACATTCTTGGTCTATGAAGGCATAGAGGCTTCTCCACGCGATGTCGAAATAAACAGGCCAAACCGAGCACACTTAAGAGGTAGTCTGCTGTTTTTTTTTTGCATTTATATTGTGTGCAACATAAACATATTTTCTTTCTTTCTTTTCTTTTTCTATGCTTTATACTGGATAGTGAGTGCCTTGGTCTGAAGACTACCCAATCTGGACTTCATGGCAGAGTTTGCCGTAATTTCTTTTATTATTGTTTAGTGAGTAAAAGAGCAGGTTTTCTTACTAGTTCATAAAAGTGGTACTTGAAGTAGTGTTTACTTCTAAACGCGCGTGTTAGATTATCTGTTAGTAAAAAATTGAGGTTATCTCCGCATATCTTTAACTCTACTCCGGAGAGTGCCCCAAGAAAAACATTTTCACTACAATTCAAATATTTTAAGTAAGTATTCAATTTTAAAAAGCATAATTACTTCAGATTTTTTTCTTTGACTAAACCGAAATAATTAAATGAAGCTATTTAGCATAAAGTTCAGTTATTCAGCGAAACAATACAAAAGTCGCAATTAGACGCCAAGTCGAGAATGCGGGCGTTTAAAACCCAAATATTGACGGATGTAAGAGGCCTAATATTGTTAGAATTTAGAGTACCTCCGAGCTCAAAGGGCCCTTATCTCCTCCGAGGATTCGACTCAAGGGCCTCGGAATGTACATTGCTTTTGGAAATCATTGTGATCGTTTATGTACTTATTTTTGGAATTACTGTTTTGTAAATGTCTCGTATTTTTTTTTGTGTTGTATGTTTTTTTTTTGTTTTTTTTTTTTTGCGGTTTTGAAGAAAATGAATTATGTGTCAATTGCATAATAGCGATGTTGACTTTTGTCCGTCAGATAAATTATTAAAAAATATGCTACACGTATTTTTTTCTTCTTTTACGTAATCAAAAGATTACGGCAATACATTGAGTTAAAATGTGGCATGATGTCAGTCCGGTAGATTTTTTATTAATATGACAAAGCAAAAAATACGTGCCTAATATTTTTTTATTAGGTATCTGACTGACGGGCTAATTTTTTTTTTTTCCCAGTCAACTTCCCTATTAGGTCTTGGGTACTTTTGTTATTTTAATATTTAGAAATGTAGTAGGTATTAACAAATTGCTCAATGTTACCTACTTAGATTGATGTACAGATAACGGCTATTTGATGGGCCTTTCTACAACCTGCATGTAAGGAAATTTACAACAATATTGTAGGTACATATAGAAAATTCATATATACAGATTCTCAAAAGATATTTTTAACGTTCAGACAGAAAATGTTTTTTTTTTAAGACAATTTATTTTTATTTATTGGAACTATACGCTATGCCATAAATTTTCGCTTAAGCGCTTCGCCTTAACTTAGTATCACTCAATCTGCGCCTCTTTTACGACTGTTTGCGATCCACTCGAGCGGAGTCAAGCGTTTCATACGAGCCAGCATTCGAGCCTGAATGCCTTGCATTTTGTAAATGCTAAATTTTACTATACTGTCGAGTAAAACTGTATTTATATTATATAAAAACTGAATGTAAAAATCTCACCATGAATATTTACTACGATGATTACTTACTTAGGTGAAGTGTCAATAGTGTAAATTCCTTACTTCAAGATCACTTCACCTAAGTTATCAAAGCCAAAGTATGTTCGTATGTGTTTACGATAAAAAAATAAAAAAAAACATTTCTCAAGCTCTTCCTGGCATCCGATTAAGATGAAACTTGGCATATCTATGTAGCTTGAGACATGAACGTACTACTTACACTAAAAGAAAAGCCTCAAACTTTAAAGAAAATATTAGTGCTATTCTATAGCTTACGTTATTTTTATTTAGCTAATTTAAAGTTAGTTTAACCTTTTAACCGCTAACGCTGGATTAATCCGACAAATATTTTCGTGTCCATTTTGTCAGGGTCGTATATTTACGAGCAAATATCACAGCTCGATTAATCTACTTTTGTATTTAATTACGCTGTATTCTATCAAAAATACGTTTATATTAAGTAAATAGTCAATTAAGTAATAATTTACAATTTAATAAACTTTATTCTCTTAATTCCTAAAAATAATATCTGAAGTAAGATGAATAATATTAATATTATTTTTAGAAATTTGTATTGATGTACAACCCCCATGACGGCAAAATCCAACATTAGGGACGGGACATATGCCAAGACCGATACAAAAATAAACATAAATCAAAATATTACTCTTTATACTGACTAATTAATTAACTATAAAACAAATACAGCAATTGTTAATAAAACATTTTTCTTCCAATATTTGTGTGTATTTCATTTATTTTCTTTGAAATTAAGTAAATTTACTTGTGAAATGTTAGCGACTGAATTGATGGTACCCATCCCTAGCCTACGTGTTTCGAAACATAAGTTGTTAGTACACCCTGCGCCACGGTCGGATAAAGACGACCACTTCGTACGTCATAAACGAATGCCGACTTCTGGAATTTTCCATCAGTGTTGTGCTTATGCTTGTAGTTTTACGTTCGTATATCGATAATAGGTAAACTGTTATTGACATTGTCTAAGTAATTTATTTATTTTTATGTTAACTGTTGTAAGTAGTGGGATATAAATGAATACACATAAGAACTTATTACCTGTACCTACTTACTGTTGGGAAATAAACATGGCTAGGTTTATATAAGCACTGATTTTATTGTGAGCAAAGTAATTGTAAATAGTTTAAGTACTAATTAATAAATTGTTCAAATTTTTAAAGACTTTTGTTTTACTGGCTTACCAAAAATGCCTGATAATTGCGTAGGTTAAGTAGTATTTAAGTAGGTAGTTGTTAGTTAACCACGCTCGCAAATGCAAATATCATTATTATAACGAAATATCGACCTCGTAAAAGTTAAGTATTGCACATCCCTCTTTATTGTAGGTATTTATTTTTCGATTCCGCGTTTTTCTATAGCAGGCGCTGGGGGTTACTACACTGTTATGAAGTCTACTACACAACTGTTATGAAGTCTGGCGGTTAAAAAAAGATTTTAAGTTGAAATAAATCGTCCTTTTTTACCGCAATCAAATCATAAGTAAAGGCTATTTCAATATAATTTTTACGTACCTATAAGCGGCTATCCTCAAGCACAGTATAAATAAGTAACAGTATTATATCTTCATAAAAACGGCCGAAACGACGCGCTTCGAAATCTTAGTTCATGTACGCAACAGTATTGAGTGCACGGTAGTTACGGACGGACGCGGAAGGATTATCTACCGAGTGGCCGTAGGTAATTATTTCAAGGTCACTGCCGAGATATAATACTGTTACTTTATTATACTGTGCTTCAAGGTTGGCTTCGTTTTATTTTCAGTGAGAACAGAAATTACTACATTCAGCACTATAATGTTATCACGGAGCATTTTTACGACTGCCACGTAGCTGTCCTTTCAAGCTGCAGTTTTCTGCTTCACTGAAACTTTATGATTCAATTAATGTGGAACCTTCACGAATAACAGTTACGATTATATATCTATTTAGAAACTAAACCTTAGGGTGCGTTTCCACCTGCGTGGATCACCCTAAGGACACGGTGGAGCATACGTGGAGGTCTGCCCGGCTTGGGCAGAGCATCGCCGTTTCCTCGTGGAGGCGATCGGTGGCGGGGATCTCTCGCGTCCGGCCTTGGTCCAGGCCATGGTTCGGGAGCGAGAGGGCATGGGAGGCCGTCACCTCCTTCTGCGAAGCAGTAATGCTCGCGAAGGAGGAGGCAGAACGCGTGAGGGAGAGGCAAATTTCGCGCTCTCACGCCCCTAGCCGACGCAGGAGACGCCCTGGGCGTCGGCCACCGTAGGCGCGGGCTTGCGGACGGTGAGCAATGGGTAGCTCGCCGTCCGATAAGGACCAGGCCCGGGTCGACGGCGCGTTGTGTTCCACGCGCGCCTCAAAGAGATGTCAGCAACTGAAGGGGTCCGACAGGACCGATGCCAGCCGGGGTTGCGGGAAAGTCCGAAAGGGATACCGTGGCTCAGAGGCCTGTAACGTACAGGCGACTGAAGGAACACGGGTGGGTATTAGTCAGTAAGAATCTGACACGCCCTCCCGCTCCGCCCAGAGCGGGAGAAGTTATTTAATAATTTCCCAGCCAAAAAAAAAAAAGGTGCGTTCCACTGAAACGGAGAGAAGCTGAACGGAGACCTGCAGGAATCGACCAATCACAATGGTTGAAATCCTCATTGCGTCTCTCGTCTCGTCTGTTATTGAACGATTCCTGCACTTCTCACAGCTCCGCTCATTTCCGCTTAAGTTGAAACGTACCCTATTACACAGAACTTGTTTATTTATTTTTAATTATTAGGTTAATTATAATTTTTCAATTTTTTTTCGATCCCTAAATATACGCAGCGTTAGAAGGTCGTGGATATGTTTCTCTTTCTTTTTCGTGTGGTTAGCGACTAACCTGGTGTCAGAGGTTTTATACCGCCCATGGGCCTCTGACTTGACTTCACATGGCGTCGAGAAATATCTCTCAAGCATGCCGGTTTCCTCACAATTATTTCCTTCACCATTTTTGAAGCGAGTTATAATTATACAATGCGCACATCACACATGAATCCGAAAAGTCAGAGGTGCGTGCTTTGGGTTCGAACTCAAGACCTATAACTTGTCATCACTGCTTACAATTACAATGTGCTTAGCTTTACGTGGAAGGGTTACCATCCATTATTAAATTCAGGTATTAAAATCTACATCAAGACATTTAACGCTTCGGTATAGTTACCATCTCACACAGTAATCAGAATTCATTACCCACCTCTCGGCTTTGCCGTAGTCGAGTCAAAGTTTCATACAATCCGCCTTTATAAATGTGTTTCTGTGTTGTTATATTGTACTTGTTTCACGAAATCTATGTAGTTTTGGCGAGGCATCCTCAAAGGACATATTACAAACAAAAACTTTCATTCGTCTGGCAATAAAATGAGGTTCAGAGTTGTAATACAAAGTACTTATAATAAAGTGCCTGCCCCGTTGGTCACGTGGTTGCAACTGCTGAGCCTGCCGGTCTTGGGTTCGATTCCCGGGTCGGGCATAGTATTATTGGGATTTTCCCTTAGGGATTTTTTAGTAACAGTCCGCAGTTTGAAAATTGGCGTTGTGATACCCCCGTGCCATCGGACTATGAGAGTGGTGGAAGAGAGGGTGCACCTGTGTCTGCGCACACGCTTGTGCACTATAATATCTCCCGCGCCGGACGCTGGTCGCCATGGCCGAAATAGTAATAACTTATAAAGTAAATTGGTTTAAAAAATGAGCCTTAAAAAGAGACTGTCTCACAAATATGAGTGAAAGAGATGGCGCTAATCTAAAGACCATATAATGTACCAGATTCAGTCAAATAAATGATTATGATTATGACGCACAACAGAGCCGAAATTAGTCTGAAACTCGATGTACCATTATAATAAAAGCTTACTTTTAATCAATCTGGCAAGCCGATTGTAACATCAGTTACCTCTACATCCATTAAAAAAGTTTGACAAAAATCCGCCGTACCATGCATTTAGACTTTTGTATGAAACAGCTGTTTTTTTTTAATGACAGGCATTTTTTTTTTACTCCAGTCTAAAGTCATGTGTACTGAATTCACGGTTAAAGTTCGCACGTCAAACTTACTCCCTGTTTATTTCGTAATTAAAACCTTAAACGTAAAAATAAAAGACTAAATTTATCTCCGTCTTGGCCTTAACTCGACACACTTACCTTTACGACTGTTTACCCGCGGCCTTTTCAGACTCCCCTCCACGTGAAGCCTCCACATTCACTATTTGTGAGTCTCACTTCTTTCCTATTCATTTTTTGATAGACTATCGTTTTTTCAATAGAATGGAGAGGTGTTTTAAGAGATCCTTAGGTATGGTACCTTCTACCTGTTGACCTATTTGTTACCTAACTATAATAATTTATTATAAATGCGAAAGTGAGTTTGTTTGTTTTTTACGCTTTCACGCTGAAACGGCTGAGCTGATTTGGATGAAAATTGACCTACGTTAGAACAAAGGATATTTTTATCCTGATATTCCCACGGGATCGAGACTTATGCGGGTGAAACCTTGAAGCGCAGCTAGTTTGTAATAAACACTTCCTCTCTCCTTAAACATCATCATTACATAGAGATATAGTTCTTTAGTCTTGTTTCACGTTTATAATTTTATATGAGTATATATATATATATTTATATTTATATGAATAAGTTTATGCTTTATGTATTTATTGTATACGTAAATGGTACACCACTGACTACCTGCAGTAAAGGTAGTCTGTAAAAGATCGCTTTAAGCGATAAGACCACCCATTGTGTCACCCTATGTAAAATTTCTAAATGTATGTCTGTAATTTTTATGGTGTACTATAAACAGTATTCTTTCTATCTTAACCCAGCGGTTTTACCAAATAACCTTGACAAATCAAACGCTGCTGTTCCCATCGCAATCACAGCCCCTATGTTACAATAAAGAGTATTCTGTATATCTATCTATCTAATAAAATCGTTTTATTTTTATTAAATTGACTAGTGACTTAAATTGTCCGTATATTCAAATCACAACTTTAATTCTTTGAAAGTTGTATGAAATAACTATAACACGGCAAATTGAGAGAGTGTGGCCTATCCAGGGAGCTTGATTAAAAACGTATGACTTTAAAAACGTCCTTCTGGTAGACTGAGAAAAGTTATTTTGGAGAAAAAATAAAATACACTAGTGAACCTTACAACCACTTGACCAGACATCGACATTTCTTTGTCATAATATAAGTTGAATATTATTGTGTTACACACATGATGGTGGAAATAGCTTCAAAATCCATTGTGTAGTTTAGCAGATTTAAGCGATTACACAGACAGACACTAAAAGCGACTTTGTTCTATACTATTGAGCGATTATTGAAGCCAATCTTCTTCTAAAAGGTTGTAAAGTCGTACTTATAAAGCAATAATGTTAAAAACAAAAGATGTTTTAATATAAATCTCGAAACCCCGTATGTGGCCTGTACTTCCACGATAATGCTGGGCTGGGCTTGGCGCAATTTCACGCCCAGTTGCTCCGAACTTGGACAGACGTGTCCAGTTTAGCACAACGCTGGGGTTTTTTAACAATACATAGGATTTAAGAGATTGGATGTCTTTGTTTTAAATTGGAAGCAGCTATGCTAACGGCTAAGAGATTGGAAACTCGCGAGGTTGAACAAAGACCATTTTCAACAATATTGGAATTAAATAATACCGACCTGGAATTACTCAAGGGAATAGGGATAGAGCTTGGGTAAAAAAAAAAGCAATTCTATTTAATCCGTCAGTCAGATAATAAAAAAAATATTAGACACGTATTTTTGGTCTATCATATTAATAAAAAAATACTTAGATAAAACGCACTAAAGTTGGGGAGTGGGGGTCGCTACTTCACAAGTAAGTATAAAATCTACATACTCGTGACGTCATGGCACATTTTAACTCAAAGTATCGCCGTAATCTTTTGATAACGTAAAAAAAGAAAAAATACGTGTCCAGTATTTTTTAATAATATAACTGACTGACAAAAAATAAATTTTTAGTTGTCATCCCTATTGTTTCTACTCATACAGAAAAGGCACAAATTTTAAAGAGTCATTCTTTAAAATTTGTGCCTTTTAGTTAGGGGAAATTACATAATTCACAGTAGGTATAAAAAAACCAGCCAAGTGCATGTGGGTCACGCACAATGAAGAGTTAAAGAAGGCGTAAATTTATCCCAAAAACAAACTTAACATTTTAGTTGAAAAGTATGTTCTCCCATACAATGATATATGTCACGGTCAATTCTCTAACTGCAAATGAAGGTAGGTAATCGCAAAAAAAAAAATGGTTGATAAAACTACAAATTAACAATTTGCAGACTTTTTCCTTTTGCTTCTTGCAAAATTTCATGATTCTAGGTCAACGGGAAGTACCCTGTAGGGTTTGATTTATTTGCGAGTATCAAAATATGTTGCATAAATTGTCTTTTTTTGTTTATTGCGTTAACGAGAAGCTTGATTTTTAGAGTCCCAAGGGACCACAGACCTACGTATTTGATATAAATTTCAACTTGATACCTCCACGCGTTCCTGAGAAAAAGGGTCTTGACAGACTGACAGTGAAGTGATCATAAGGGTTCCATTTTTTTCCTTCTGAGGTACAGAACCCTAAAAACTATCTAAGATATGATGTCACCTAAAATAAAACAAATTTAATACAAGACTTTATTGTATTGAATTTAATTAACAGTAAAAGGAAAGCCTTTTAGAGCAGTATATCATTATATATACCCACTCCAAACATGTTTATCAAATGCCATTACCTTGAAGTAATGTCAAGGTAATACATATATTTGTATCGACAAGTTTTCTTGCCAAGGTCTTTGTAAGTAGGAAAGTAGTTAATCATACAAATATGAAATAATAATAAATTGGGCAGTAAATCTAGTAACGGACTTTCTTCGAATCTTAGTACAGGACGTCCGTAATGTCTTTTAGTAGGTACATCAAAATCGTGTTTATAGGTCTTCTTCGTAAGGATTTTCTAAAGGATAATTAGGACAATTTTGTCCCTTGGTAAAATCATAAACACCCTTCTTCGTCTTGGGAGAATGATGAATGGTAATGACATGGATCATGAACGGTAATGAAACCTATGACAAAGTCGCGTTTTAACCCAAAGGTTGGCTGGTAACAGCCTATGTAAAAGAAACCTGATGGGGTTGCCATGGCGGTGCAGTGCGTCAGGGATGTTTGCGGCGGCGGGCGCGTGTTTACATAATAATGCGCAAGCCCGCAGCATTGATGGTGGCTCGAGTCATGGCCAGCCCTAACAGGGTTCTGAAAATGGTTGCTGACAGAGTGGACTGTCCGTTCACTGTCATTCATTCACTGCTGTCAGTTACATGGGCCATTGTATCGTGGTGTTTACTAACACTTAGTCTTAAAGACAATGTTAATAACCCTGTATAAGCTTAGCTCGAATTAAAGATTTTGAATTGAATTTAATTGTAACACTACTGTTCATGAAGATTAAATAAATAAATGGTAGGTTATATTGAACTCCTACCGGCTTAAACCCTACGGATCCCCCCGTTACCATGAGTCGGATCTCCAGCCACTCCTCCATAACGGGCCCTACCAAATTCAACATCATGATCATCATATTAACCTGGAATCACCCACAGTTAGGTCTCCTTTCCCTTCTGCCATACTTCTCGGTTCCGTTCGTCCCTCACCCAGGTTTTTTCCGCGACTTTGGTGGTATCGTCAGCCCACCAAATTAGGTACCTACTAAGAAAACTAACAATTTAAATGTGGAGTGTCCTAGTACAGGCATAGTAAATGCCTGTACTAGACACTCCACATTTAAAGGCTAAAGGGGCTTAAAGGGACACTTCTATCACTAGTATGTAGTACAAGCTTGTTGAAGAAAATAAACTATTTGTATTTGTAAATACCTACTTAATATAAATCTTAAATTCACTGACATACAACGCACAGCCTAAACCTGGGCCTAAGTCTAGAAAAATAAAATTTTGAACAAGAGTTCCTTATACTACTTGTATCGGAAAAGTTATTTAAGGGACCAACATCGTAATCGCGAAAAAAATATCGAGCGATTACGTTGGTCCCATAAAGTTTGATGGTATGTACCACACCCTTAAATATGGCTAAATCTTTCTGATGCAAGTTGTATAAAGAAAGGGGTTAATTAAATAAGGGATACAAGTTTGTATGGAATTGAACAAAATAGACTTTATATACAGCTGCGCATCTCGGTTTCACCCACATAAGTCTCGATCCCATAAGAATATCAAGATAAAAGATATTCTATGTCTTTCTCCAGGTCATGGTGTACCCACGTGCCAAATTTCATCGAAATCCGTTCAGCCGTTTTAGCGTGAAAGCGTAACTAACAAACAAACTCACTTTCGCATGTATAATATTAGCTTGGATTAGTTTTGACACCATATGAATTACAGATATAAATGTAGAAGAAACTGTTCGTCATTTTTGCCGAAAAGAAATCCCATCGAGCACAAGGCTTGTATTAAAGAAATTCTGTACTTATAGAACACCAGCCAACAATGAACGGGTGAAAAGTTCCAAAAGTGATACTTTATTAAAAGTATCTGATACTGTTGAGGAAGGTTTCAATTTTAAGGTATTAAATGTACGTAACTGATATTTTAAGTTTTACAAAACTTTATTCTGGCTCAGGCCATTAATAATGACAAGGTCTTGATAGCATTTTGTTACCAAGTATTGGAAATGGGACGTAAAATATATATTTATGGAGTGTTCATTATTCTTTGAACACTTATGAAGACTGTAATTAAGTACGCCTTAACTGGTTGTCTTTGATATGGCCCCTAGAAAGAAGAAAGAATGAAAGAAAATACGTTTATTTGCGGTAAACATGACGCAAGGTAAGAAAAAAACACGAAAATAACAATTTGGTGGAAAATATGCGTCACATCCATGCAAAACGGCCATCGCTCAGCATAATGCTGCGACCCTACGCGAGACAGAGCCCCAGCGCTGATTTTCAGCGACAGCCGGCGTTGACGAGATGACGTCAACCAGTGCAACATATAGAGAAATAACAAAATAAGACAAAAATAAATTAAACACAATAGTTAGTCCTAAATATATAAAATAGAATATTTAAAATGGCAACATTTCTCAGCGTCGGCTAACTCACGCGCCGCAGACTTAATGCAATCTGTGCGCGCAGCTGTCATAAAAAAGTATTCGGTCTGATTATTTAAGTACAAGTAAATTATTGAGATAATCTCTGCTGCCTCCCTGGACTAGGTGGTTGAAAGCATAACCATCGAGTCAGTTGCTCAGCGGTCATGGTAATGCTTCGTGCTGGGTTCGATTTCCAGGTCGAGCAACGAAAAACCCCCTTTTCGTCAGGAATTTCTCAGCACCAGCCCAGAGACTAGATAAGTGCCCCGTTAATGACAATAGACATATCCGCTGTTTCATAGAACTTAAACGAATTGTATTCTTCTGTCTACATCTTAAAGGAACATAAGCGTGATGGTATGGTCAAAGTCAAAGTCAAATCATATATTTCAATCGGCACGTTAAAAGACACTTTCGAATGTCGAAAATTACAAGAAGTAAGAAGAATGGAATCTATTAGCCCCTTCCAAAAGGTAGTTTCAACAATGGGCAAGAAACACAATTGTGACTATTAAAAAAAAAAGGCAGTACAATATTTTGGTAAATTACATTAATTAGATAATCATAATAATATAGATGTAATACGACTATCCAGCAGCACTTCTGTAATCCTTTACCAAAATTAATACTTAACATAATCAAAATTTAACCTAAAACACACTTCAGAGGCAAGAAACAATTTAACTCAAGTAAAATTAAACAATGGAAGGTTTAATTTTGTACAAGTTCTAAGGTTATCGTAAAACACAACTGGAGACGCGTAAAGTTTACAAAATTTCATGATAAAGAACAACTAAAGTTCTGTTTCATACATTAATAAAATTATTGAGATGGTGTAGCTTGGGGCATTATTGTATTCAACAAACAACATGTAGATAGAAAATTGTTGTTGAAAATTCAATATCAACTAACTAGAAACTGGAGCATTTTTATTTTCTACATACTATTTGAGGTCCTTTTTATTTTCGGTTTGGAAATTATCAAATAACTTCTCCCGCTCTAGGCGGAGCGTCAGAGCGTATCAGACTCTTACTGACTAAAACCCACCCGTGTTCCTTCAGTTGCCTGTACGTTGCCAGGGGCCACGGTATCTCTTTCGGACTTTCCCTCGGACCCGGCAGTATCCCGCGACCCCGGCTGCTGTTTGTGGTCCTTCGAGCCGGATTTGTTGCTTATATTAGTGCCCTGCAAAGTGGGTTTTCATCCTAACTTTAATTTGTAACCAAGTTATTCACCGTTGAACAATTTTCCCGTTTTTTCACCCTGTTTTTCATTCTCAACAATGACAGTATCTATTTACGTCGTTGAATAACAAAATAAATGCAAATGGAAGTATTATACTGTTGCCATAAAATATTGTTCCCTAGCGGAGCTACAACGGAGTACGGAAAGAAATAAATTGAATAGGGGGGAACTTAAAAATGATTTGTGACCACCCCTGTCTTTTCTATGGCGTCAGTTTCTGGTTTCGTGGATACGAAATGAAAGTGATCATTCAAAATTAATGAAATAATATAAATCAAGTTGGGCCTATTTCGGGTAGTCTGAAACCTAAAAGTCTGACAGCCAGTCTTTCTTTTTCTTTGGGGTATGGTGTAACCCTGTGGCCCCGTTAAGACGGCCATGATCAGTATGATATTTTACGGTAAAAAGTTCACACGTCATCCCACTGCTTATACGGTTTTTTAAGAAATGATGGATGGACTGTGTGAAAGATGATATGGCTAGAAAGGGGGTGACTACCGAGATGACGACTAATAGAGAAGTATATATGAATAAGGCTATAAAAGTAGGAGAAGACCAAAGAAACGATGCATGGACTGAGTGAAAGATGATATAAAGAAAGAAAGAAAGAAAAAGTATTTATTGGGACAAGCACAGGAGGTCTTAATTAAACTAAACACACACTCGCTAAAAATAAAAATGGAAAAAACAAACAGAGTAAAAATTAAAATAAAGTGAAAAGTCCTGTGCGAGGCCAAAAGGCTCCTATCTCAACATGATGCTGCGACATTTAATAATAAATGTCGCAGCGCTGGTATTCTGATAGGGCCTGCAGGGCCTAAGGCTAGAAGGGGGGTAACTATCAAGATGACGACTAATAGAGAAGTATATATGAATGAGGCTATAAAAGTAGGAGAAGACCAAAGAAACGATGCATGGGCTGAGTGAAACACGATATGGCTAGAAAGGGGGGGACTATCGAGATGACGACTAATAGAGAAGTATATATGAATCAGGTTATAAAAGTAGGAGAAGACCAAAGAAACGATGCATGGACTGAGTGAAAGATGATATGGCTAGAAAGGGGGTGACTATCAAGATGACGACTAATAGAGAAGTATGGATGAAAAAGACATATTGCCCCTTAATAAATTGAGATGAGGGCAGGATAATGATAATTTGCTACGTTCACAACTTTCTGAACGTACCCTATAAAGATATCCTACGAATATTATAAGCTAGCGACACGCTCCTGCTTCGCACGGTTTTTACGAGTTGACAAAACATCGAGATTTCTCTGGTAAACGTGACTTTAATATTAATGTATTATACGGTGTGCTATGTGGGGTCCTGGGTTTCCGGGTCGGGCAAAGTGTTATTGGGTTTTTGAATTAGGAATTTCTTAGTAACAGCCCGGAGTTTGGAAGTTGGCGGTGTGATACCCCCGTGCCTCGGAAAGCACGTTAAGCCGTTGGTCCTGCGCCTGATCTCTCTCCAGTCGTGTCGGATTGCCGTCCCATCGGACTATGAGAGTGAGGGAAGAGAGAGTGCACCTGTGTCTGCGCACACACTTGTGCACTATAATATCTCCCGCGCCGAAGGCTAGTCTCCGTTGAGATTGGCCGCCGTGGCCGAAATACGGTCTGGAGGACTATATATTATACACATAAACCGTCCGGAATAAATCCTCTAAACGATGGTGAAAACCTCATCAAAATCTGTTGCGTGGTTTAGAAGAACAACGCGGACATACAGACAAACACGAAAAGTGACTTTGTTGTATTATACTCGTAGGTATAGATGTGAAAGTTTGTTAGGATGTTTATTACTCAATCAAGTAAAAACGGCTAAACGGATTTGGATAAAATTTCGCACATAAATAGTTCCCGTAGGATAATTTCCGACTAGAACGCGGGCGAAGCCGCGGGAAAAAACTAGTATAATATACATATGAGCTTAAGAACCCGCTCCTTAACCCGGTCATGGTCACTACAAGATAACCCTTAAGAGGGAACACGGGCTGCGGGGAATTTGAAAAATATGTATTTCAAGAAACGATTGTCGTCTTACCTCAAGTCTGCCTCCGTACAGTGCGATAGGGACAGCTGCAGCTCAGACCAATTATATCACAAAAAAAATTTACGAGATCGATGTTTCGTATTCCCCTTTTTTCTCCTTGGAAACAGAGCCGATTCAATTACTTTTTACATTTTTTTTTAAAGAAAGAGTAAAACTTTTCGAATTTGTCTGGTAGTCCTCTAATCATAGCGGTAAAAATGGGGCTGAGGATCATATTTTCTTTACCAATAAGTTGCTGAAAAAATGGAAATAACAGGGACTTGACTACAGCAGACCTTGATTTTAGAAAAAAAAATTAATGCTCTAGAGGCATTATTCAGGAAGAAAACAGGGGAATACATTTGTATGGAGATTCGCAGGCCCTGTTCCCTCTTAACCACATCAATAACAAACCGACCTCGATTAAATTCCTTTCAAGCCAAGATCAGAACATGATGATAAACAAAGCGTCAAGTGAGGCTTACCGCACAATGCGTACACTCCACAAATAAAGAGAAAAGCGCTTTTTCTAAAGCCATCCAGCGCCTATGATGAATGACTGTTCCACCAAAAAAATACTGGAATTTCAACTCTTTAAACGAGCTTTTACGGTTGAAATTCCAACGGTAAACGATATTTAATTATGTCGCCGCGTCATGTGGTACTAATAGGCTATAGCCTTCATCGCGGCTTAATAATGTCTTTTCTTACGGTGGACGCTCATTATTTTTTATGGGGTCAGAATTTTATGTGGGTATTTTTAGTAGTGGTTATTGATAATATGGGTACATTGAAATTTCAGCTTTATGCTGAAAAAGGGACGGTTCTACTTCGGACGCGGGAGCAACCCATGATGAAACTAGCAACCGTATTCCATGTTTTTGAAATTAATTGTCGGTAAGATGATATTGTCACTTGAATCTTATCTTGTTCTGATAGCTATAGTACAACTTCTATACTAAATACAATTACTGTTGAACTGACCGCCACCGCCACTCTCTGAACAACGCATAAAGGTTGACAGCAAGAATATAAGGGATTATATTCTTGCAGAAATTCTTGTAAACTATAAAAACAGAAATCCTTTCAACGTGCGTTTCATGTTACGTTTCACCAATCTGTAACTGGCAAGTTATATAAATAAATGATTATATTTATTTTTGTTTTCATAGTTTACAAGAATTTCTGCATCATAAATAAAATAAAATAAAGTTTACTTTTGTTTTGTGATGTGCTTTATTTAGTTTAAAGAATTGTTGTTACATAAAATGTTATTTTTAGGTAAAGTTTTGTTATATGTGTACCTTCTATATTTAAAAAACAAAGGTGTTTTTCTGTACCTATATCTTATTAAAATAAACAGGTACCTATTAGGTACCTATTAATGTAAAATTAATTTCCATGCCCTAAACAGGCAAAATATAGACTGTACATTAAACCATCAACTTTTACAACTAGTAACACCTGTATTTTCTGCAAATAAATTATTCTTATTCATTTGAAGTAGCTTTGCATACATAGTCCAAGTACGCTGGCAAAATAGTCTCGTAGAACAAAGATATTCATGATCTCATTCACGAGTTAGTGGAGACCTGAGTTTACATGTTTTATTATGACTTTATTTTATTCTGTCAGAGAAAAATGAGCAATTCCAGTGTGCAGCGTTGCATAAAAATGGATGCCAACTGAACATAAGTACCTATTATAATGATACTTAGTATTCGTTTACGACAATGAATATATAGCTTTGAAACGTTAAATGAATGCTATGAAAACAAAAAACTTAGGTACTTTATTTTATGCGTACTCTTGTACCTATTTAGTTTTTATTTAATTGGACATTAATGAGTCGCCGAGCAAAAACATCGAGATTTATTTATTAATATTATGTTAGTTTAATATTAACGTATTGTACATATAAACCTTCTGAAAATCATCTTGGTGAAAACCACATCAAAATCCGTTGCGTAGTTTAGAAGAACTACGCAGTCACACAACATAATCCTATGCTATCTTATAACTTTTATAAATGCGAAAGTGAGTTTGTTTGTTTGTTAAACTTTCACGCTAACACGGCTGAGCAGATTGGGATGAAATTTGGCACATGGGTTGACCATGACCTGGATTAGGACATAGGATACTTTATCAACCCGACTTTCCCACAGGATCGAGACGTATGCGGGTGAAACCGCGAGGCACAGCTAGTCAGCCTATAATGTTTCCCACTGCTGGGACATGACAGACCTCCTCTCGATGAGAGGGAGTGGGCCATAATCCACATGTGGGATGTCACATGTCACGTTTTCGAATTTCTGGTTCTAGGACATGCCGGTTTCCTCACGATGTTTTCCTTCACCGTTTTGAGAGCAGTGGTGATGAAATAATTTACTCATAGTAAAGCGCCTGTCTGGGTTTGAACATACGGGCTACAATTCGTTAGTCGCGGCCGTTACCACTCGGTAACCACAGCTTCCACGGTCTTACAGCCAGACACAAAAATCGACTTTGTTTTATACCATGTATGCTATACCAAAGGCATCGCATAATATGTACCTATTTTCCCAGGGACGACGACAACATAAAAAAAAGAAAAGAAAGAAAATTTGTCAGTTCTGCACAAACAAAACGCTTATTTAAAGAAAGAAAAAATACACAAGTACGAAAGTAGTCAATAGCCTCGTATTCAACCAATAAATAAATGTTTGAAAATGTTGTTTCATTGGTTGATACGAGATTGGTTTGATAAGTACATGTCTCATGTACTTGTAAATACAGCACCTACAACACCATTACTGAACCCCCCCGACCCTTGCTCGACGATGCGCCAGCTCGCGTCGATGCTGAGCCAGTAGCTTTAAACTCCCCGACTAATAATAATAATATATCTTTGATCCAGCCTGTCCCATCTTGCTGTCCTCCCCCCAGCGACGCCCTAAGCCGAGGTTCGTACCCCACAGGGGGTGCCCTTAGAGAGCGCTCGCCTAGTTTATAATTAGAATAGTTTTTGCCCCTGGCTGGAGGCTTTGAGTGAAGAAGCTTAAGGCAGCCACAGGAAAGTCCGGTTAAGCAGCTACGACCCTTCTGAGGTCAATTGCGAGATGCTCTAGTCGAAAAAAAAAAAAATCCAAACAACACAGCAACGCTGCTCCGTGGTAGGCTCTAACCTAATCTAAACTAATATTATAACAAGGTAAAATTATTTGTTTAAGTTTGTATAAGGTAATTTCTGGAAGTACTGATCCAATTAAAAACATATGTTCACGGATAGAAAGCTACACCATTACCGAGTGACAAAGTATATATTTTATGATAGAAAAAGGAATTTTACGCAAACGAAATCGTAGTCAGTGTTTGATCAAGAAATAATATAAGCCCCTACACTTATGTTGTCATATTGCGCCGTTTTTGCAATGTGTCGCGTCATTCGATTCACATTAGTAGGGTGAGCGAGGGCGTTTGATGTATGTAATAATATTCACGTGTTTACGTGTAATAATTTCAACACAACGTTAATATTTTCATCACAATTTGTTGTTAACTGGATATACCTTTGGATATTGTAGAATTTAAAAAAATATAAGTTATAAAAACTAAAACTCAACTACGACAAAAAAGGCAACTAAAAAGGTATAAACAAGATATCAAAGACAGACTAATTAAAAATCCGGAGTCACAAGTGTTAGGGCCATAAATCGAACAGGTTACGTGTCACTCTGGATTTTAATTTGTCTGTCTGTGATGTCTTGTTTATACCTTTTAGTTGGGTTTTAGTTTTAATAACTTTTATTTTTAATAACATTATTTTAGGGTTATAAGTTATACATATTTATGAAATGTGCTAATTAAGCCCTTTCATTTGATACCCAACATGGCATCATTAAATTTATTTTTATTTTTTATTCGTTACTTTATTTCCTCTAGAGGGCGCCATATTGATATTAGCTTATAACCAGCGGACGATCAAGACGCTTCCAACGATACCTCGTTTGCCAAAATATGATCATTAGTTTAGAAGTTATGAGGGAACAGATGAACATACATATATATATACCGGTCAAAATCATAATCCTTCTTTTTGCTTTGGGTAAAATCGTATAAGTTTGATCCAATTTCCAATTTCATCGAAGCTTGTAAATGAAAAACGCCCAAATAATTAAAAACCTGCTACTTACAGCGACATAACTGAGACTAAAACCCCGTAAATAGATAGAAAATAATAGAAATAACTATAATATTATTTCCATAAAAGATACGGCCAACACACTCACAAAGGAGAAAAACTCACGCTTTCTTACCTTGGGGGGTAGGCAGTAACTACAGAACGCCACCAGCTACGATCCTTACATAATCCTTTTGCTTCGTTTATGTTCATAAAATTCAAATTCAAAATTCAAAAATCATTTATTCAAACTATGCTGAGAATCAGCACTTTTCGAACGTCAAAATTACATAAGACCGTCCCCCAAAACGCCCACCCTTCATCACTTCCTAGTGCTTTAGCTGGGAAGAAGAAGTGGCGCAACAAACTCCCCAGCAGCACAGCTGTCTGTTCAGCTAGAAAAAAATGATTCTATATAATAGTATGCAAAATGATTTACATTACGCAACACAAAACATAATTTAAATTATAAAATTAATAGCCATATGACAGCTAGCACACGCCAATATACCAACCAAAAACATCGAGAACTATACTCAGATATATATACTATATACTCAGAACCCACAAACATCTGGTTATACTCGCACGCCGGTTGCGAGACATGAAATCATTGACTACAATAGAGGAAATAAACACACACCTAAGGTCTATTTAAATCCTTGTTTCCAATTGATGTTATTTCCTCTTAAACGAACATCAACTTTATGTCAGTGTAAATAAAGTTGATTTGAGATTGACTAGTACTGTTCAAAAGGTCATTAAAAAAATTAAGTTGTAGCGCAAACTGAACCTTAGGCTTAGGCATTACAGTTGTTTTTTCCTAAAACTCGTGTTTGTTTACATGTTTAGCAAATAAATTGCGAACGTAGAATATATAATTTAGCGCAGTAACAAATCGTGGTGAATTGAAATCATCATAAATCATAACGAGTGACACATCACACGTTATGATGACGTATGCGACTAACACAATATGTACATCAAGTCGACCGTCACCTGCTATGATTGTACAGTCAGGGAAATTAATTATTAAACAAATTAACACCTACGTCAATTTGCCGTGTTATAGCCATTTCATATAACTGTCAAAGAATGTCAGTTGTAATTTGAATATACAGATAATTTAATTTGTTAGTAGAATGTGTTGATGTTTATTTCAATTTCCAAGTTAATAATTACGTGAGGGTTTTCTGAAATGACGTTCACTAGATGGCAGCACTAAGTCGTTGTGGGTCCGGGCACCTGTCAAAAGTGTCAAAGCGCTATATTTTCTTTATGCTATATTTTCGTCCTGACTGATGAACGAATGAATGAAATATTTTTATCTAATATTTTTAATTTTTTTTTTTTTTTTAATATTTCATGATATATTTTACATTCATTGTCGAAATGGAAGACCTCTCGTCAAAGTGGCGCCAACTGATCGCAGTGGACGACCCTGTGTATCAAACAAACCGAGGCTAAGTCCACGTAGTAACTAAACTGTGAGTTGTTACATGAAACTAAGCTGTGAAACGGTGTCTTTACCAACATCGCTACGATGCTACGCCGCGTAGCCGTATACTACGAGTGCTACGAAAACGCAACGCTGCTACGAACGCAGAGGCAAATGAATGAAAATCTTTTTTGTAGTAATATTTTGACGTAATATAACATAACGCTTGTATTCCCAAAAAGAAAAGACAGATGTGTATCATCAATACATATTATAGCTTAAAGTCGCCTTTCGTGTCTGTGTGACCGCGTTGTTTTTGAAGGCCGCGCGCACTTTGGACACGATTTTGTATCGTACGTAAACGTATGATCGAATTAAGTGCGCACACTAAATACATTTTTCTCCGTCAAATAGGTAGTGTTCCGGTAATATCGCATTGAACGCACGAAAAATCCCAACAAGTTCGGATTGTTTTCGGACGTCGGAACTACGTACGTATACGTACGACTAACTCGCACTCAGTCTGCGCGCTCCCTTGGTACCTGGAAGGTCAAGATCGTTCGTGCGTGTTCGTATGTGTTCGCACGAGTAAAATTCGTAAGAAAACGCGTGCAACGCAATGGCGGGTAACTATTTATTATATTATACAGGGTCAAATTAAATTAGCCAGCGAAACTACGCACACGTGATGAGTATGGATATCAAAACAGGACAAAAAATAAATAAAAATGTTGTTTTTTTTTATATGTTTAATTTTCGCTTGTAGTATTGTTGCTTGAAGTGTGAGGTGATATTTAGATAAGGATACTCACCACATCTGTGAAGTATACACGAAAAAACTGATTTTTAAACTGATATTTTAAGGCAACAATAACAGACTTTTAATGATTTTATACTGAAGATCACGTCTAAACGAGAAATGTTAAAGGTTTGAAAAAAAAACATGGTAAATTAGAGCATTTATTAAATATTTTAATCTGTGAATATTTTAGATTATGTTTATATTACATAGTGTAAATATTTTGTAAAGTTATGTATACCGCGGATTAAAAACTGAGAATCACGTAAAAACTAGCAAGCATATTTTCCTGAAACCTTCACCATTTTAAAGATAATTTAACTATTTATCTTTTAGTATACGTATTTTATTAAAATACCTTTTTATTAAGTATTAAAAAAAAACAAGTCTAATTTGGGACAGCGTGATGGGAGAGTCCTATTACTGGCTGGACGGATGACGCGTTGCGTGAGCTCAGCACAGAACACGCAAGCTAACCACTCAAAGCCACTGGCATTTAGTGGCGTCTTAAGTAACTACACTACCAGAGGGTAATGACCCTAAAAAAATTATCATCAATTTAATTTATTTTTTGTTTTATCATATTTATGTCTGCGGAGTTTTGCTAGCCAGTTTATTTTGACCCTGTATAGTACACCTAAATTTCATGTGCCGAAAGGACCTAAGTAGTTTCACTGATGGAGGCGATTCTAATGCATATGGACTCCCATTTGTCGTTTAAGAAAAGTTCGTGGATATTACAAACCGTTATGCGGTCCGCATCGTTTTATTTACATTAGGGAAATGTTACGATGCTTTAGTGCCTTTTCAGACGAAAATAACGATATGGTGAGTGTTAGCAGTCTCAGTCCGTGTCCTAATAAAAGCGATCGTCTGGCAAATACGCGATCGTCGCATTCATATGTCACTCATTTCTTCGGAAAATCGGAATGCGCCCTCTGTCAACACGACAGTCGCGTTAGGATGTGATCTTTAGCAGTCTCAGGTCATCGTCGCGCAAATACGCGAACGGCGCATTCATTTTGTTCGGCAAACCCGAACGCATCGTGGCACCGATGGAGAACGCGTTTGAGTTTGTGAACAAATGAGTGACAAATGATGACGATCGCTTATAATTATCTATCATAAGACAGTGTCTGCAGTGAGCCCGTGTCTTAACACGGAGTCACTGCAGACACTGTCTTGTAGTTTATTTATTTGTTTCTCGTTATTATTATTGTATTCCCCGAAGTATTGTGCAGGCGTGATGTTATGTTTATGTTTTTTTTTAATATGACGTGTAAAAGTTATTACAATATCCTATTTACAGAATAAACAATTGAATTTGTTTTTATTATTATTCCTGTTAATGGCTCACGGCAATAGTAAGTACAAGGGGTTTAAAATCATGAGCTCGACAGACTAAACCAACACCCCGATTGCGTACACACATTTTCAATTACAATCAGAAATATTTTGAAGCAAGTTTCTAAGGCATTGCATTGTCTGCCCAACAACGTAAATAACGACCGTAATAAACGTTTTATTTTTATTTTATTTATTAATAACCAACTTGCACCACACGTACAAGTTATCGGTAAATAATAGTAATTACATTTGATGTTGTTAAACTGTCAAAATGAAAGGCATTACCGTTGTAAATTTGCTACGAAATTACCCCTCAGGACCTTAACACTTATTCTAAAATTGTGTTTAGAATTTATTGTGGTGCGATGAGCCCGATTTTGTCCACAAAGCCAGTGACACGGACCAGTAAATAAATTGTGTATGATTACAGCTATTCGTTTTTCGGGACGTCTGAAAGGGTCCTTAATGTATCAAATCTGATTACGTCATAAAGCTGGATATCACTATCTTTACAGTCCATTTCCCTTCTGGAATGAGCTGGGCCGTTTGTGGAAGGTAATTTGATATTTTGAGCTATTTTTGGTTGTTGGCTAATCGCGGTACACGAGATGACGATAAAATGGGTTTTTTTTTAATGACAAATAAAGTAGGTAGGTACTTATTTGTGGGGCAAGAGTTTATAGAGTCTCTAGCAGCATATTTCATATATTTCAGGTTCTTTCAAACCTCAACCTTTGATGACAACTTATCAATAGGAAACTACGTAAGTTCAATTCAATTTCGTGTTTTTTTTTTTTAAACCAGATTACGGTGTTAGTTCTGATGTTTGGCACGCCACAGAATACTACAGAAGGCACACTCCGCATTTTAGGTATGAAACTGCAGGCGGGATCGTCTTGTCGGGCCAATTCAGTGAGTGTAACGTAGTCAGAAGATATAAGAATTACGCGATAGAAAGAGAGGCAACTTCTAGGTGAATAAAACTGTAGGTAATTAGCGCTGTGCAACCTGAATTGCACTTTATAGTGTCGTAGCAAGAGTCGCTTTTTTATTTAAATGATTTTGCGGACTGAACCATCTGTATTAATCTGTGGTTAAGCGCCAAAAGATCATTATACAGCTACCTATAACTAAATTTCTTCTGAGTTTTTCATGCCAGAAAAAAATATTTTCTTGATTTTACCTCCTCTTCAAATCAAACACTAAAAATAAATCCATAAAAAAATAGAAATAACTGGACGAATTCACTGGCAAAAGCTTGTCCTAATTAAATCAAGTAATATAACTCTGTCACGACCTGTTCTCTAAAATCATTAAGTTGTCGGCACTTAAATGTATACGACTTTCTATACGACCTTATAAAACCTGTTTCACTCAATAAAATTTTAATGAAATAATCATGAAGTCATAACCTCGTTTTTTCATGTCATAATACGAGATCTTAGTACCTAGTACGAGACCTCTTTCAAAGTAAATATAACCATTTATATGGTACCTATTTCAAAAAATCACACCTAGTGATTATTGGAAATGGATACCTCCAGTAAGGTCGTATAGAATATTTACGTGTTCAAAAATCATTGGGAATACACTACGTCTGATTCATTATTTAATTATTGTTTAAGAAATAATTTTATATTTTTTAAACAAACATAGTGTCTAAAAAAAAACAAGTCATAATCAATTTCATAAAAAAAATAGACTGGTAAAATCATAACCTTCCTTTTGGCTTTTGCTGTAGTCAGGTAACAAAAGATGGAAGGAAGAAGGTCATCTAAAGAAGTACCTACTACCAACGGCGGCAGGAATAGGCAGTGTTAGGTTCTTTAAGAATTTTAGTATTTAATTTGATTTTGAAGTTTATTCTAATGGCAACATCTAAATGAATACACGTGCTAGTCCGGAAGTAATTTTTAAATAACGTTTTATAATATGTAGGGTGGGGAGAATGTTGGCGGCGACGGCGAATGGGATTCTGACTTGAGCACTTGTAGAGATCGGACGTAAGCCTTCGAGTGCTACTTACGTGTGCTGAACGAAATAAGTGATAATTATTGACAATAAACAAAACGTGATTATTTGAAGAAATAAACGAGTGTGTGATTTTAAAGGTGAGTGAGGTGGTTTTCTCATAATCTGGCTGGGCTGTCTATGAATTTATCTGCCTACTTGTACTTTATTGGTTCTAACACTTTAGTATTCTGGCATAATCCTACAGTAGTATAACTATTCCTGCTGCCAAGCTGTGTTCTAGTGTAAAGGGTATGAGTGCTGGCGTAATTAGAGACACATTATTGTTCTGTAGAATAGAAGGGTACGACCGATCCCTCTGGTAGTGTAGACCATTACAGGCGGCAGTCACCACTTACTTTAATGTAATTGAGTTTTTCCATCTGGAATCTCACAGAAGCCCGGAGAGTGGCTTTGTGGCCTGTTGATGGCAAGAGGCTCGCCCCCTATTACATGGGATTTAAACATAACTGGCGAAATGTGGGTGTACTATAGGCACACCTCTGGGTAATCCTTCGGAGAATACAAGCATGTCCACTAATTAGTATGGTAAAGGGTCAAAATTCAAAAGTAATGTATTGAAACTAGGCTGAGAATCAGCACTTTTCGAACGTAAAAGTTACATAACACAGTCCTCCAAACCACCCACCCTTTACCACTTCCTAGTGCTTTAGCTGGGAAGAAGAAGTGGTGCAACAAACTCCCCAGCAGCACAGCTGTCTGTTCTGTTAGAAAAAAAAATGGTTTCTATATAGTAGTATGCAAAATAATTTACATTACGCAACGCAAACATAATTTAAATTATAAATGAATAGCCATATGTCAGCTAGCACACGCAAATATACCAACCAAAAATATCAAGTACCAAGGAAGAAAAAATAAATAAAAATAAAGACTAAACGTAAACAATATCTATTAAAAGCCTCCGGTCACTGACACTGCCTGTTTGATTGCCAGTATAGAGATATGGGGAACAGGGTGTAAAATTCACTCATTTTCCATAGAAATGGGCGAATCCTCCGACCAGACGGGTTTTGTGTCTGGACAACTGCCCGACGATTGTTTTCGGGCAGTTGTATATATGCTATTCGCGCGATAACTTGCGCGCTGCTGGATTTTGCGTGACGTTACTATTAAGATGCCACCACACCAGTATTGCCACCCATCATCATCTACCTAGCTTTGTCCCAACTATATTGGGGTCGGCTTCCAGTCTAACCGGATGCAGTATTTTACATGGAGCGACTGCCTATCTGACATCCACAACACAGTCATATCACGCAATAAAATTAAGAGTACCGTTACTCGTGGAAACTCTTTTATTACATACCCATAAATTCTTTATTTCCAAACCAAAAAATAAAATATATAATTAATATAATACATACATTTCATTTCCCAACTGAAATGGCGCTGTGATTCGTGAAATGAAATTATTGCAGCAAAAGCAAGGTATTTAGCGACACGATACGACATAATCTTGACAAATTAAGACCCATTTTGCATGAAACGCTAATAATTATTAAAAACAATTTTCTTGAAATTGAAGATAATTTGTCAAATGTTTTTAGTAGAATATTTTTGATGCATTTGTAGACAGAAATATCGACGCTGCTACTTTTAAATGTGGTGCCAGCATTATGCTGAGATAGGAGCCTTGATCTTTTAGGTACATGACTTAGAAGTAAAAGAAGAAGAAGATAAAGAAAGAAAATACGATTATTTGCGATAAACGTGTGACAGCGAATAAAAAAAAAAATTTAAAAAAAACTATTTACCACTACTACTTTATATGTTTTTTTTTATATCCTTTAGTTTTTTTGTGAACGTTCGTTTTGTAGTTTGTGATCTTCCTGTGCGAGTCCCAGTATATACTTTTCTTTCTTTCAGAAATTAAAGAAAAGGGCAGATAAAAATTGCAAATCGGAACTATTTTTTGGCTATTTAATGCGGTCCTTGGGGTATAGTTAGTCAGCCCGGCTACCATCTTACTGATTGTTCAATATTGTCACATATGTAGTTTGCACCAAAACAAGATCAGAAGATATACCTACGCTCATTTCACAATATTTGAATAATATAATTATTGTACCAATCAATCTGCCTAGCCTTTTCCCAACTACGTTGAGGTCGGCTTCCAGTCTAACCTGATGCTGCTGAATACCAGTATTTTATAAAGAGCGACTGCCTATCTGACCTCCACAACCCAGAAACTGGATAATACGATACTCCTTGGTAATACTGGTTGTCAGACTTTCGGGCTTCTGACAACCCGTAACGACTGCCAAAGATCCACGAATGACAGCCTGGACCAACGGCTTAACGTGATTTCGGAGGCACGAATTAATTCCATTATATTTAAATTGCTCCCTCCACTAATTATCAAACTTTATGTTAGATTCAAAATTAACATATTATTCCCCAAGGGTCAGACTTTTGTCCCTCCTACAAATTAGTCTGCACACTTTATTAAAAAGCGGGTATAATTTCATGAAATTAATGCACGCTTCTTCATTTCATCCCTTTTTTACCAAACTAAGTTGTTAATCCTGCTATCACAAAAGGGCTTACAACTGGCTTAAGAGTCATTAACCTAACGTACCGAGGGAGAAATATCCAGTTTTTTAGGCCTCCATAATATTTTAAGGGATTACAACATAAAATCACGCCTGTTTACCCCTAAGAGTTAGGCAGAGGTGTCATGTTTAAATCCCATGTAATAGGCGAGCCTATTGCCATCAACCGGGCACAAATCCAGACTCCGGGCTGCTACTGAGAAATTCCTGATGGAAAAACCCAACAGAACTTTACTCGATCTGGAAATCGAACCCAAGACCTTATGCCTCATGCTGATCACCTCAAAAATAATACAGTTTTATGATTATTTATAATAATATAACACATACGAAATGCTTATTTAATGTTAAGATTATATAAGATTATTATTTATGTACACAGAAAAATAGATACAGATAAGACATAATCATAATTATGAGTACAAAGGTACTGCTTATTTCTTAAGAAATTTCTTCCAGCAGACCTGCGATAGGAGAAATTAGAAAGAAATGTAGACAATAGTGTGTGCGAACAAGAAGAGAAACATATAAATACGCGAAGTCTTAAACTAAAATAATGAAATAAACCTACACGTATAACGTAATAAATTAACATATACTTAAATAAATACATAGAGCTTAAATATATAAACATACATACTATAGGTATATAAATACTCACAGTTGAGAGGAAAGGTAATGAACCCTTTTACTCGATATAATATAATGATAATGAGCTCTTTTACTCGATATTTGAATTGTGAATTATGTAGTTTTTCTTTTGTGATAATTTAACAAAACGTAGTTCTCGCTTTAACGTTCTACGCTATGTAAAAGAAACAAGTGTAATTATTATTAAAATTAAAAAATCCCCCGACATCAACATTTCCTCGTTTCTCTTTCCTACTCCATCACCAGACCTTGTTCACCATCTATCTATAAACTATTCATTGAGACCATTCCAAAAAGCCCAACTGTGCTGTAAGTTGGTAAAGAGTTGGATATCCTGCAAATTCCAGGTGATGCTGCAACATCAGTTTAAGGTTACTATGTTATTCTAATATTATTGATGTAACAGAATACCAAATTTCAAATCGTTCAGACCTGGGAAAGATGCTCACATCCATTCATCAAATAGAAAAGAGCTGAATCTTCAAACGGTTGAACTGATTTTCTTGAATCATAACTAAGAACACTCTCGATCAAGTCACATTTAAAACAAAACGCAATCGGTTCAGCCGTTTGGGAGCTACAAAGGCGCAGACATACACACATAAACACAGATACACACGTTAAACTTATCACCCCTCTTTTTCATTCGGGGGTTAAAAAAGCGTTTTTGGCTTCTGTCATATCAATAACGAGCTTCTACCCGCAACTTCTGGATGTCAACTTACCATAAAACATATCCTTTAGGGCTCGGCAATGGTGTAGCGTTCTATTAGTGAAAGAATTTTTGAAATTGGATCAGAACTTTCTTACAAAAAAACTTCGGTACCTCCTTGTAACATTAATTTCGATTTCGTTCATAATATCTATCTTTACCTATTTTGACAAATACCACGCCCCACACTAGTATGTCATAACTTTTTATATCAAGTATTCGAAAGGATACTTGATTAAAAAAAATGTGTTTTGAAGAAACCAAACAGCAAATTCTATGACTCCCGCACTGCGGACTGCGTACTCTATTCAATTATTACGGTTATACAGACATAATGGCCGCAATTTTTGTTAACAGCCTCTAACGGTACCATTAAACAGGGATGTAGCTTATTTTAATAAAATGTTGTAGGGTCTATTAAGTGGAATGTTCTGCAAATGTTATTTCCCCTCCTCTTAAGAGGGTGTGACGTTGTTTAGGAGTTTGGCTACCAATTAAATGTCGTTGTTAACTTGATTATCTCGCCTTAGTTTTGTTATAGCCCCACTTACTGATTGCTGTAAACTGGGACTACAAATTACGAGACTACGGATTTTTAAGTGGCTAAACGAATTCTATAAGCTATATTCTGTTCCAAAAGTAGATAGTAAAAATGTAAACAAATGGATTAGAAAACTTACATGTGGATGTCAATGTGCCAGTTGAAACCTTCTAAGTACTGATAGAATTTAACCCGAACAGGGTTGTTTACATCTTTTATCCAATACTTTTGGAACAGACCATAGATTGATCGGTGAGCGGTGTTCAACAGTGGCGGTGGTGGTGGTCTATTGAATAGAATGTTACTGCAAATGTTATTTCCTCTCCTCTTTAGAAGGTGTGAGGTTGTTTTGGAGTTTTGCTACCAATTAAATGGCGTTTTTAATTTGATTATCTCTCCTTAGTTTTTGTTATAGGTCAGCAAAGATGTTTTCTTTTGAGATTACTATCTCACTTATTAATTGGTGAAAACTGTATTAAACTAAGCGTAAAGGACTGTCAAAGATCTACGAATGACAGCTGGGACTGCCATTCGTAGATATTTGACAGCCATTTCGGGTATTCAGAAGCCTGATAGTCTGACTAACAGTCTTACCAAGGGGTATCTTTTTACCCAGTAACTAGCTTGTGGAGGTCAGATAGACAGTCAACCCATATATGTAATTGTATCCGGTTAGACTGGAAGCCAACTCCGACATAGTTGGGCAAACTAGCTTTTTGCAGTACTTACGAGATTGGGGATTTTTAAGTAGCTAAATGCATTTTTTAAGCTAGATTGTTTGATAAATAAAAATAAATCATAAAATATAATAGACGTAGATATATTTAGTAACCTATTCCGCTTAGCGCTTAAGTGAGACATACCACCCGACTCTGCGTCCGGCGCTCGGTGTGGCAACACGCAGTGCTCGGGTTCGCTACAAGTCAATCGTCATCCTAAGAATGCCTCGTTGAGAGCTGAAACACGTGTCGATTTCTTACACGGTTTTTTATGACTCTTTATGAATAGTTAAGCGGAATAGGTAACTAAATATATCTACGTCTATTGTATTTTATAATGGATTTCCGCAAAGTCACGCCTGAATCAATTAACTATCTTAATAAAATAAATCATGGCGTAGAGCAACAATATTTAAAAAATGCGTAGAAAGCATAATAATTTTGGCCTAAATAATAATATTAATACCAGCCTATTACTGTCCCAGTGCAAGGTAAAGGCCTCTTCTCATACAGAGAAGTCACAAGCATAGATCACCACGTTTGCTTAAAATGGGTTGGCGATTTTAGATTTATATTAAGTCTAGGTTTCCTCACGATGTTTTTCCTTCACCAATGTCAATAATGTTCAAGACAAACTCAGAAAGTACACATAAATCGAAACAGTCACATTGGAGTTTCGTAATTCTTGAAAATTATTTTATATTATATTAATAATTTAATATTATATTAATAATTAAATATTATATTAATAATTAAATATTATATTAATAATTTAATAATATATTAATAATTATTAGATAGCTGATTAGTCACCAGCATCAGCCTACAGCAGTCCACTGCTGGACATAGCCCTCTCCAATTGCACGCCATTCAGCTCGATTCTCGGCAACTCTCATCCAGCTGCTACCAGCCACCCTGCGAAGATCGTCGCTCCACCTAGCCTGAGGTCCAACCTTACGTTTGCCTATTTGCGGTCTCCACTCAAGAACACGTCTACCCCAACGGTTTTCAGTTCTACGGCGAATATGGTCGGCCCATTGCCACTTCAGCTTGCTTAGTCTGTGAGCTATGTCGACAACTTTAGTTCTCTGCCGGATCACCTCGTTCCAGATTCGATCCCTAAGATAGACTACAAGCATAGCGCGTTCCATAGCTCGCTGAGCGACCTTGAATTTATGGACCAGCCGTACCGTGATTGTCCACGTTTCGTACCGAACGATCTTCAATCAGTGGATTGAAGATCTTCGTCTTTAGGCTCTGTGGAATACGCAACGAGGAAAATAATTTGCAGCACACTTAATTATTGTCAGAAAATTGAAGAAGCAACAGATCTCTGATTTTATTAGCTAAACACATACGTATTGTTCAATCAATATACTTCGATGTCATACAAATGAATGTCGTCTGTTTTTGAGTCGCATCAATCAATCAACCATATCACATTATATGATTGATACGAGCAGATATTGGCAGGTGCGGTGAAAGCTCTTATAATCCCATATAAGCTTTAGCTATTTGTCTGTCATCGAATTTGAAATAGGTACCTACAATACAGGGTGTAAAAAAAGTTATTAAAAAACTAAAAAACACATATAACTGAAAACAAAAAAAACAAGCATTATAATCAATAGAATTTTATCGCAGGACACAAAACCGAACTATAGTGTAACTTTTGTTTTTATTTTCCGCTTTTTAGTTTTTTTATCTTTTCCAAATGATATTTAAACATATAATTTGTATATATTTTTGTAATCTTCTTTTAAAACCCTTCATTTTGATACCCCTACCCGATAGGTTTGGAAGTTCTTCAAAATCCACCATTTTATTTTTTTATAATTTTAATATACCCAGTGACACTAACGCAATTAAGCAATATCTGACGACATATTATTCATCAAAATCGGTTCAGCCGTTTAGTAGTTAGGAGGGAACATAGAGACGGTCATATACACATACAAACACACACGTCGAACACATAACCCAAGCAGATTGCTGTATCATGTCACTTATCTTAAATTTTTGACGTTCAAAAGTGCCTTATACGGGCCTATTTGAAATAAATGATTTGACTTTGACTTTGACTATCTCAGTCAGAAAACCCGAAACAAATGCAAAAAGAAAAACAGGTAGATCACGATGCTTAAGGCACCATTGTCCACACTTTATATACAAACCAAGCGTGTCACCACTACTCGCACTATTTACAACACAAATGTCGTATGGAAACTAACTATTTTGAAGGCTTTATTTAAATGGAAAGAAAAAAAAAGAAATAAACATGATGCAAAGAACGAACACAAACACGAAAAGAACAAGTTGGGGGAAAAAAATATGCGTCACATCCACGCAAAACGGCCATCGCTCAGCATAATGCTGCGAGACAGAGCCCCAGCGCTTTTTCAGTGACAGTCGGCGTTGACGTGATGACGTCAACCGGTGCAGATGAGATAAAATAAATACAATACTTAATTCATTTAATGTTTATCTAAATAAAATATTTAAAATATTGCGTTCCGTCGGCAACGACTCACGCCGCACTCGCCGCCAGCATAAAGCGTCGTGCAGACCGGCGCGACGCGATTCTAACAAAACAATTTCTAAGAAAACTTCACGGTAGACCAATTACCGGTGTCGCGTCGCGCTAGTCTGCACGAGCCTTAATGCAATCTGTCATAATACTATTAGTTGCGGTAACAATGGCGGTGCGTTACAGAAGTTGTGGTAACAATCGATAAAATCGAGCAAATCTGTAAGAAGCTGAAGATCTTATTAGATCAAAACACAGCACACAGAGCCACAATAACGATCTTCAAAATTTGTGCAAATCTGTAGGCACCTCAGACAAAATCTCCCCAATAAACCCTATCAGCATTAAACCAAATTAGACTCTCGTGACACTCATCCCGCCAATTTGGACAGACGATGACGTGTTAGTGACGTCACGATAATGACGTCAGTGGCCCTGACGAACCGCGCCTTTCAAGTGGCGTGACTGGAATTATAGCAGTTATTAAATACCCCATGATTCGAGGTTTGATTGTACTGAAGTGATTATTTCTGGGAATTCATGGCCGTTTCAGGCGACCGTAATAATAGTTGGTTTGGATTGAAAGAAGTGTTTAAAATTAACGCAAATTAGAGGCTTGATGAATAATAATTTTACCTAAGATTAGGACAAAATTTGTTTACGAAATTTTTTATTTTCTAATTACTTAACAGTATTTCATCGTAGAGAGCAGAAAATCTAATTTATTTCGCGTTTTCAATCATATCTGAACAATAATTAGATGCTTTAGATGAAATCCTTCTTGGTATACTAATTGAAACATTGAAATGGAGACGACGAGAGACAGATTATTATTAAATTATTCAGTTTCATTCGAAAAACGACAAGATACGTGACTTAAATAATAATATATTTTCGCGAGTTATATGGATATTTTAAAAAAGAAACGAGCGCAGTTTACTCTAGTTGCATATGATGTATGACATCTGACATCTTACCCTGGTAATAAGCAACATTAAAGGGACGGGGGGCCTCATCAAGGTCGTTTCTGACAACTCTAACAGCGAGCGCTCGTTGGTCAAATCAAATACCGCGCGCTTCCCCTTCCTGCTTCCTGTGACACACTTCCGTCCCTTTACACGAAATCAGTCCCACAAATTTGATTATTTTTTTTTTTTAGGTTTAGATTTTGATTGCAGGAAAGCGAGAGGAAAAATGTTACACATCGAAAAAGGTTCAAACTCAAAGCATTTATTTCAATTAAACCATTTACAGGCACTTTTAAACTGTCAAGAAGTCGGTCAGTCAGAAATATGAAGCTAGTTGCCCATTCCAAAGCGTAGTAGGTAGGTACCTATGGAGAAGAACGGGCAAGAAACTCCACGGACACTCTTTTAAATAAAAAATTGGACACAAAATATTGGTTACATCATTCATGTTGAAATTATGCATGTGAGAACGATGTAGAAAGACGTGCACGTTTGTAAAAGCGTCCGTAATAAAAAGAAAAAAACAGAGAAACATTTAAAAAATCAAAATAAGTCATGGCAGCTAAGAGATGACCAGTTACTTTTTAAACCTTCCGCAACCTAAAGGATAGGTATGTAATGCAAAGTCAGGGAAAATAATAAGTTCTTGGCGGTGGTACAAAGTTGACCATCTATTGCTAAGTCAGAAACGCACGTATAGGTTTGCCACGTTTCTGCGCGGTTCATTTGTTTGGCAGCCACTCATTCGTGCGTAGCGTAACCGTGGGGCACAGTGGACGGCCCCTCCACCTTTTCATACAAAGCGAAGCTAAGTATACCTGCGTAACTTAGCCGATGGCCGCTTCGGAGCTACTCCTTACTCATAACAGCAGAATTAATCATCGAAGAGAACAGGTCATGTCGTGAAAAACTATAAGCCTGTGTACGCCGAAAACTTGCCTAAGAATCGAATGTAAAAAAAATATTTAATGCATTCCAAAAGAAAGGATTATTTCTTAACTAGCTTTTAATCGCGGCCTGTATGAAGGTATCCTACGGGAACGCAACACCGGGATAAAAATATTAAACCAAATGAATTCAGCTGTTAAGGCGTGAAAAGGTATAAAATACAGACAGAGTAACTTTAGCATTTACAATATTATTACTAATGGATTGATTTTTAAAACATGATAATGGCTTACAGAAATATATTCAGCAATTTAATACAACAAACCATGTAAAGCCTTAGTTTGTATATTAAATTACCCGCGATGAACCAACCTGCGAGGGTTGTGATCTGACCTAATCCTGATTAACTTGTAACAGGGTTTGACCGTAATAAATAATAATAACATTTAAGTGTTATTTATAACCTATGGCATAAACGTCAGTGGCTGGCTCGCGGTAAACAACGATATAAAGCAATTTTAGAGGGTTTACTAACCCCATTTGCAAGCATATTGTGTTCTGTGGCTATACTATCAGCTTGTCACTTGAACTGCACACAGAGCATGGAATCGCCGCTTCGGCAGCGTCTAAAGACGGCAGTACTAAGGAAATTCGTAGCGCCGAAAGTTCGTTCAACGCCTTACTTCTCTCGAGCCCGCCACGTCATTACGTCATTTATGTCGTAGTGGTGCAAACTGTGACACACCTGGTTTGTATGGAAACTGTTGACAACGCCGCCTCTAGCAGTGGCCGCCGAGATATCTGTGGTACTGCATGTTAAAGATCTCTTCTCATACAGAGAAGACATTGGGCACCACTGGTGACCAACACCACGCTAGTCCTCCATTGGCGATTTTACAAGAACATTGGAAGGGTAAACTTGTGGTAGCATGCCTTTTTCTTCCATACTTCTCTATCAGTCGTCAACTCACAGTTCTAACCTAAACTAACCCATTTGGTCGGGGTGCCACATAAGCGGCGTAAATTTTAAATTTTTAGTAACTACATAATATTGTGCTATGTTGCGTGTTACGCCGCGGCAACGGCCGTCGAGCGCTACTTCCAAGTTGATTGCTTTCCATAATATCATATTTGGAAACCCAATAAAAGTCCATCGACTTGGTCACCCTACTTTGTTTGATTTGTCGTATGCCACCGCCATGATGCACAACAAAAACAGCGACATCAACGCCTCTACCGGTGGATAGTCTAACTATTTTACGATATGATCACTAATGTTTGGCCACATCATGAAGTAGTCGTACGTTTAACTGTTCATATCATTAAACATTCAGTATTCAATGATCTGACCAGGCCACATCATGGTGTGACCAGTGGATGATGTACATATCATGAAATTATCAATTTTAAGGTCTGGCCACGACACCCATACCATGACAATAGATTTCCCGAGTGTGAGGTACACTCATCACGTCAACGCCGGCTGTCGCTGAAAACCAGCGCTGGGGCTCTCTCTTGCATAGGGTCGCAGCATTATGCTGAGCGATGGCCGTTTTGCGTGGATGTGACGCATATTTTCCCCCAATTTGTTATTCTCGTGTTTTTTTCTTTGCGTCATATTTACCGCAAATAAACGTATTTTCTTTCTTTCTTTCTTTTTTTCATAAGACGATATACTATCCAGTCTAGTTAAGTTTGTACGTTGTTTGATTAGGTCAGGTGCGTAGTACTCGCAACCGGCGTGCGTGTATGAACGTAAACGAAGCAAAAGGAGTATGTAAGGATCGTAGCAGGTGGCGTTCTGTAATTTCTGCCTACCCTATGGGAAGCAGGCGTGAATTTATGTTTATTATGTTTGTCAGTCAATCACGTACTTATTGTTTTACATGTTTGTTTAATAATAGGATGAGCTCGTCGCTAAGTTATAACAGCCGCACGGGTCGATCCATGAGTTTAAGCTACGCTTGCCGGGGTTGGTCCGTAGATGAGTGACCATCTTTACATACCAAGACTCCTCCGTGCCTCGGAAAGTACCTTAAGCCGTTGATTCCGTCTGTCATTCGTGGATCTTTCCGAGGAGGTAGCGCGATTATTATTAAAGAAAATATCTGTCATTACGAACAGTGTAAATACGAGGAACCAGATATGCAAGCTGTGGCGGTATCAGTTAAAACGAATAAATTTAATGTGACAATAGCGGCCGTATACTGCCCTCCAAGACACACGATAAACAAAGAACAATATGTACAGTTCTTCGGACTCCTTGGGCAGAGATTTATATTAGGCGGCGACTTTAACGCTAAAAACATTCATTGGGGATCGAGATTAACTACAACAAAGGGAAGACAGCTTCTGAGTGCAGTTAAAGAGATGCACTGTGAGGCCATAAGTACTGGAAAACCTACATACTGGCCTACTGACCACCAGAAACTACCAGACCTAATCGACTTTTTTATAGTGAAGAATATATCAGTCAATTATCTGAGAGTGGAAGAAGGGTTCCATATGAACTCCGATCACTCTCCGATATTATTACGATTAAGTCACAAAATATTATTCAGAGAAAACCACTTGTCATTAGTTAACAAGTTTACAGATTGGGAAAGTTTTAGCATAGACCTACAAAATATTATTGACCTAAATACTTCATTAAAAAGCAAAGATCAGCTCGATTCTGAAGTAAACAAGTTTAGCAATAATATCCAACAATGTGCATGGAACAACACACCACAGCTAATGAAAAAATGTAGAGGAAATACATATCCAAAGGAGATAATAGACCTACTGTCTGAAAAAAGGACTCAAAGAAAAAGATGGCAGCAAACAAGATTCCCGCAAGATAAAACTTTACTAAATAATCTCACGAAAAGATTAAAGAGAAATATACAAACCTTTCAAGATGAGGCTTTTAATACTAACCTACGTCAGTTAACCAGTGACCATACAACGCAATACTCTCTTTGGAAAGCGACAAAGTCACTCAAAAGGCCGATAACACAAATTCCCCCTATCAGAAATGGTAACGGAAAATGGGCCATAAGCAGTGAGCAAAAAGCTCTAAGATTTGCAGATCACTTAGAAGAAACCTTTCAGCCAAATAACGGCTCTGTAGACAACCTACAGGTTGCTAATATTCTGCAAGATCAAAGAATTAAACTTGTGACCCCGAAAGAAGTTTCCATGGAAATTAAGAACATTACCCTGAAAAAAGCCCCAGGGTACGACCTTATTACGGGAGAAATCCTGAAACATCTCCCGCGTAAAGCCATCGTCAAACTTACCAGACTCATCAACTCTGCATTCGTATTAAAGCATGTACCTGAGCCGTGGAAAGTTGCTGAAGTGATTATGATTGCATAGCCAGGTAAACCACCTCACGAAGCATCATCATACAGACCCATTTCCCTGTTGCCTATACTATCAAAGTTGTTTGAAAAATTGTTTCTAAAACGTCTAAAACCTATTATAAACGAGAGAAACCTGATCCCTGGCCATCAGTTTGGATTCAGAGAGAAACACTCCACAATAGACCAAGTTCATAGAATTACCAACATCATTGAGAGAACGCTTGAAGATAAAAAAGTCTGCTCCACCGTATTTTTAGATGTGGCACAAGCTTTTGATAGAATTTGGCATAAGGGTTTGATATACAAGCTAAGACAAAGCCTGCCCAATGATTTTGCCGATTTTTTGGAATCATACATAACTGATAGAATGTTTCGAGTAAGGCACGAGGATGCCTATTCAGAGTTGAAAATGATTAAAGCTGGCGTTCCTCAAGGTAGTGTGCTGGGTCCAGTCCTCTACCTGTTGTATACGTATGATATACCAGAGCTGGAAAATAATACAATTGCAACCTTTGCTGACGACACTGCCATTATGGCTATAGGGTCATGCCACAAGGAAGCAGTAAAAAAAGTGCAAATTGCTGTAAATAAAGTTCATGACTGGGCACAAAAATGGAAAATTAAACTAAATGAATCAAAGTCACTTCACATTGATTTCACCAACAAGAATTGTGATTACCACCCTATCTTCATAAATGGCCAACAAGTGCCATACGCAAATACAGCCAAATATCTTGGCATAACGCTTGACGCGAAACTGCGCTGGAAAGCGCACGTCAAAAAGAAAAGACAAGAACTAGACATGCGTTTCAAAAACATGTATTGGTTGATTGGACGGAATTCCTGCCTATCGATACATAACAAAATGTTATTATATAAGCATATTCTCATGCCAATATGGACGTATGGGATCCAACTGTGGGGCTGTACTAAACCGACCAACATCAAAATGATACAGACATTCCAAAATAAGGTACTCAGGAGCATTGTTAACGCGCCCTGGTATATAAGAAATGACGACCTCCATCGTGACTTAAAAATGGAACCCGTCATCAACATAATTCAAAAATTTGCTGAGTCCCACGAACACAGACTCCACCGTCATGTGAACGTCGAGGCAATTCAGCTGTTAGACAACACGAACATAGTGCGAAGACTAAAACGAACAAAACCCTTTGAGTTAGTGTAGTGTAAAAAGTGTAGAAATAATAGTGACAATGACACACATATAACACATGAACAAAGTGTTTTTATTATTATATCAGACTCTAAGAAAGTGAATCGGACTTGTGTAAAGTGCAATAAACACTATTCTAAGTTTTAAAATATTTATCACGTAAAAAATTAAGTTAAATTTAAATTGCTTATTAGTCTTAAAGGCTAGATTGTAATTGATTAGTAGGAACCTGGTTCTTTCTAATAAAGCATAAAAAAAAAAAAAAATTCGTGGATCTTTGAAAGTCGTAACGGGTCGTCAGAAGCCCGAAAGTCTGACAACCAGTCTTACCAAGGAGTATCGTATTACCCAGTTACTGGATTGTGGAGGTCAGATAAGCAGTCGCTCCGTGTAAAATACTGGTATTCAGATTGATGTTTGTTAAATAATAATCAAATTAAAAAAAAAATATCTGTAATACTTTAATTGCCTCGAACGAACACCGGCAATTAATATACGCTTGACTACAGACTGTCAATAACAATCGTGATTACTAATTACGTAGTACGGACGCAGTTCGTGTCCATAATTATTGACATCAACCGGATAATTACAAGTGGAACGTGTATTTTGTCATGAATTTTGTTACTATTTGTTTATTTATTTTTGAAAATAATTATGTACAAAAACATACATTAAAGAATATAGGATATAACCTAATATATCAGAAAGATTTAAATCATTACATTGACCCTCACCGTAGGTACTTAGGAAGCGCGAAAAAGTGCCCATACTGAAATGAGTTAGCTAACACATCCCGCTTGGTACAATGGTTACGATTTTCAGTATGAATTAGCTAGAAAATATTGTTCAAATGTCATTGTCACCGAAACAGAAACGTGACCATCTTTTGAAGCCGGTGGACGAATCTAACGATTTAAATCTTTGGTATTTCATCTTTTTGACTAAGCTTGGTTGAATATTCATTTCCTTGGTACCTTTAATGTACATGGAGCGACAGTCATCTGACCTCTACAACTCAATTACTGATACTGACACATACCTAACTACCTTCAGTAATAGGTATTTAATCCATTGCGCATATATTGACGATGTCCTCACATTCACAAATAGCGGCACACAAATTCACGTTGGCCGAACGCCGGTGATAACACTTTGACCTTGAGCTGGCCTAGTGTAGTATGGAGTTTCAATAGAATAAGAGGCCAGCTTATACTAGTTTAATGTGCGGCCTACTTTACCTACGTATAGACTAATAATTCGCAGTTGTTTGTGTATATTTAGGCTAGAACCGTTGGCTACTCTTGTAATCTTTGGAACCACTCTCCTAAACATAGGTAGTAGTAATCCTAATCAACTATCTTAACCATAATATGATATTTAATAATAATATAATAATCCTAACTAATATTATAAATGCGAAAGTGAGTTTGTTTGTTGGTTTGTTTGTTACGGTTTCACGCCAAAACAGCTGAACGGATTTGGATGAAATTTGGCACATGGGTAGACCATGACCTGTTTTAGGACGTACTTGTCATCCTGATATTGTCACGTGATCGAGCTTATGCGGGTGAAACCGCGGGACGCAGCTAGTTTATTTATAAAAAAACTAAAACTATTTTAAATAAGAAAATGCTATTCTAGTATAAACGAATATTTAAGCGTAAAAATATAATTGCTTACACAATCTTACAAATCTTATTGGTACAGTAAATTATATATGTAAAAAAACGCTAATAAATAAAAGTTTTTCAAAGCTTCCTCTCTCATATTATTTTGCAGTGCCCAGCAGCATCCATAATGATCACATATAATTTTAACTCAACACCACACACATTATGGAATCAAATCAAAACATAAAAACATCCGTTTCCCATTTAACACCTTGGAAATAAATTTTCAAAAATTCTTAATTAATGCTCACTTTTCGTTACAAAAAGGAACTCTTGTGCAATTAGTTTAGCTAAAACCGTAAGTTTCATGCATATAGGCCCAATTTAGGCTGTGCGTTGTCTGTCAGTAAATGTATGAATTCAACGGTTTTTTCTCATTCGATGTTATCATCACAAGCCATACCCATGCTTTGTGAAAATATTATAATAGTCGGACTGTGCCACAAAAACAAGCTCCTATATTTTTAACTTCACTTCGTTAAAAGCTTAGTTCCGTAGTTCACCCAACTGTCTTCATCAACTCTTGTTCTGGGGACGAAAACTTTTGTTTTACCCCTCTCTCAAAGTTTGGGGCTGCCAAATATATTCCACAATCTTTTGCGAGATTATTCGAGTTTTGTCCAGTGTTTTGCAATGTCGTTATGTTTGTATTTTACAAGATGTTAGGTTAAACGAAGGACATACTTTAAGGAGTGTAGTATTCAGATGAGTTGAGCTCCTTAAGTTCTGAGTTGAGCTCCACGATTACTGATAAATGCTTGCACTGACAGGACAGGTCCACTCAAATCTGTGTGGTTCTTTTCTCAAAAGACCATTTCAGACACTAATCTACATGGTCCTCATATGGCCTGACCAAGATTATGTCTGGACCTTAAAAGAGACTGTGACCTCTGAGTTTGTTTCGGCCTTTTTTCTCAGAGTAGTCAGATAAGAAACGCCGAACTCATCTAGCAATTTTTTTTGTTTTTTTTCTAAGTTGATGTGTAAAAGTGATTCCAATATCCTATTCACAGAATAAACAATTTCAATTAATTTCATGAAAATTAACCATTTTTACTAGACTTATTGGTTATATTATATCCTAAAGGAAAACTGAAAGCTATTTATCTTTGAACTCTGAACCTATTTCATTTTGGATTATTCCACATTTCCGCCCTATTTTTATTGAATTTTCATTCCTATACTGTTAAAGTAAATTAAAAAAATGTGTAGTGATTCGATACAGATTCTATGAAATGTAATAAACAAAAAAACACCAACATAATATATATCAGTCTTCATTTTTTCACAGACTTTTGTAATAATAAAATTAGATTATCGAACCTATTACCTAACTCTGAAATACGAAATCTTGTAACTAGTACCACTTAATGGTTAAACATGGCATCCTATGTACTGTATTTCTGACAAATAAATTACTTTGATTTAAAAAAAAGTGCTGTTTCATACATTTTGATAGGATAATAGCTGATTATTAAACTGACCAACTAGTACCAGACTAAGTTGTCAGTTTTATATAAAGAACTGTATTTCGATCACAGTTGGGTTCTTTTTACAGTAACTGGCTCGATGGTTTAAACCATGTCTTGTTTATGACCTTTCAACATACCAGTTGTTCGTCAACAGCGCGAACCATTATTCTTTTTTTTTAAACAAAATAAAATTTATTTCTAATTGAATTTCACCTTAATCAATAGTCCTATTATGTTATTTGTAACCATAGGCAACCTAACAAACAAGCTAAAAATAGGCGCTCGCTACGAAGAAACCTTTCGTAGTTGTATCACTATAATTAGTTAACCGTAAGGTCGGTACCTTTACTGGGACGCATCAACTAATTGAGTTACACGGTAGGGATGGCTGTTTTAGTTCACGAGTATTTAATTCCGAGGAACTAGTATGTTTTTTTTTACATTTAGCAAAAGTGTAAAATCATTTTCAAAACTTGAACTGCTGGGTAGTAGCGTAACACACAAAAAAATGCTTCTATTTTGACAGTTCAACAACATTCATTGCATTATTTACGTTGTTGAGCAGACAATCTTTTCAAACTTAATGAAGCAATGGATTAGCAATATCAATCAAAATCATTCAGATTGTGATTTATAATGTGTTAGCGTGTGGATTTGGTGCGAAATTGGAGATTCTAGGAGTGAAAAAACATGATACGTCTATCTAAATATTGAAGGGTTTATTTATAAACATTGTTTAGAGATATGAAACGTACAAATGTAAAAAAAAAATCTAGAAAACGCAAATCATGACTTCAAGCAGCGTTTATAAATAAACGCCTGAGTATCTCTCTATTTTTTTCTAAGAGAAAGAAAAAGAATGAAGAAACAAAACTGACATGTTTATGAACTCAAAGGTAAATTCTTCAAACCTCTTACCCCCTTTGAATAAATACTAAAATTTGAAAAAACTTCTAATCAAAATAAGTTAAAGAAATTGAGTTCGATTTGATGTCTCAAATCGAACTCAATTTCTTAAACTTAATTCGTTTTTGCAAGATTTATTTTTTATATTAAGAATTTAATATAACTTTTACTATTGTTAACACAACTAACTATTTACACAAGGTACTAAATTAAAAGATTAACTAAGTGTACAAATAGATACAAAAACAAAAAGAGACACTTAGGCGTCAAAGTACTCAATTTCCATATCGGACTCCAAGTAAACTACCTAAATAATTCACGTAAAAAAATGAATTATTAAGTTCACGTTAATGTCGGTCTCGATCGAATGTATTCACAACACTAGCCAGTCACTGATGTAGCTTTGTACCATCAGTCCTTTGGACGCAGATAAATGCCGCGGGCTCTTGATGAAACAGATACAGATTAGTCCAGAAGGTCCGCTCCATATATTATCATCTGCGTAGCCTTTTCCCTATTATGCATGTTGGGGTCGGCTTCCAATCTAACCGGCTACAGCTGAAAACCAGTATTTTACATGGTCGCTCCATGTCGTTCCTATATTCTTTATTGTATGTTTACGTACATTATTATTTTCAAAAATAAATAAACAAATAGTTAACAAAATCGGCCAATTTACTAACAAAATACACGTTCCACTTGTAATTATCCGGTTGATGTCAATTATTATGGACACGAACTGCGTTCGAACTACGTAATTAGTAATCACGATTGTTATTGACAGTCTGTAGTCAAGCGTATATTAATTGCCGGTGTTCGTTCGAGGCAATTAAGTATTACAGAAATATAATTAATTATTATTTGACAAAGAGCAATCAATCTGCCTAGCCTTTTTCCCAAATATGTTGGAATTGGCTTCCAGTCTTACGGGGTGCAGCTGAATACAACTATTTTACATGGAGCGACTGTCTATCTGACCTCCACAACCCAATCACTGGGTAACACAATACCTTGGTAAGACTGGTTGTCAGACTTTCAGGGTTCTGACTACCTGTAACTACTGTTAAAGATCTTCGAATGACGCGCGGGACCAACGGCTCATCATGGTTTCCGAGGCACGGATGGTTCTCGGTATGTATTGTATGGTCGGAACAACTACGGCAAACGTAGCTTATCCTTCAATCAACTCGTGTGGCTGTTAGTATTTAGCCACGAGTACAACGTGTGAGATACTCCAGAGATGGCGAACCTGAGGAACAGGGGAAGTCAATACAAAAGATGGGGAGAACGAATGCTCACAACGGGTCCAAATTGGAGAAGAGTTGTGAGAGATAGGAATCAGTTCAAGTTGTTAGAGGAGGCACACTGAATTAAGGGGCATATAATACATAACACAAACATAACTACAGAAAAACCACAACGCAAAGAATAGGTATGTAGGCAGACGAAAAAAAAAAACGATTTAGTCCGTCGGACCGATAAAAAAAAAATTAGACACGTATTTTTTGCTTTATCATATTAACAAAAAATGGTTTAGACAAAGCGCATTAACGGTGGGGAGTGAGGGCTCGCTACGTCACAAGTCAGTATAAAATCTACCGGGGAGTGACGTCATGCCACATTTTAAAGTATTGCCTACTCAATGTATTACCGTAATCTTTTGATTACGTAAAGAAAGAAAAAATTATGTATCCAATATTTTTTAGGTAATAATCTATGTGACAGACAAAAAAAAAATTTTTGTCAACCTCCCTATTAAGGGGCTTATATTATTTACCGATCTCAAACGAATGCCAAGTCGCGAGTGCAAGTGTGCGTGCGTTTTCGCTCTTTGTATGGAGTCGCCCTTCTGTACCTGTCTATTTTGTGTAGGTTTAGATGGAGAGAGGATAAAGTAATATGGCGGCTGCTAATTAGTTAAGATGGACGTAAAGGTATAACGTGAAGGAGAGATGTTTAGAATTCGGGCAGCCGCAGTTTTAGACATAAGGGTACTGAATACTGAATAGGGAAATAGGATATAGTACGGTAAAGTTATTTTAAATTAGGTATTGAAGTCGTAGTCATAGGAGCTCGTGGCTAAGTAATAACAGCCGCATGGCTCGATCCATCAGGTTAAGCTACGCTTTTCGGGGTTGGTCCGTGGATGGGTGACCATCTTTACAAGAGACTGAGAGACTCGAGACTCCTCCGTGCCTCGGAAAGCACGTTAAGCTGTTGATCCCGGCTGTCATTCGTGGATCTTTGACAGTCGTTACGGGTCTTCAGAAGCCCGAAAGTCTGACAACCAGTCTTACCATTGGTTATCTTATTACCCAGTTACTGGGTTGTGGAGGTCAGATAGGCAGTCGTTCCATGTAAAATACTGGTATTCAGCTGCATTCGGTTAGACTGGAAACCGACCCCAATATAGTATGTGTAACATCTGACATCTTGGCTGACAGCACCAAGCTCTCGGAAAATGGGTTGGTACCATCTGACGGCCGACTCTAGCACCGCGCGCGCTCATTGGTCAAATCAAATAGCGCGCGGTTCCCTGGCTTCCTGTTACACACTTCCGTCCCTTTTCACGAAATCACTCCCACATAGATTGCAGGAAAGCGAGAGGAAAGATGTTACACATCAAAAATTATGTAGGTATATCTTGGAACAAGTTGACCGTTGTAGTTCTATAGATTCTATTTATAGTCTTTACTTATACAGGGTCAAACTAAATTATCTGGTGAAAGTTGATGACACAGACGTGATGGGTAATAACCTCACAATTTCCAGTAACCACCACAGGACTGAAAGCGACCGAGGAACGCCGAGACACACCGAGGTGGGCCGAGAGCTCTCATCTACATTTTTGCATTCGGCCTGTCTGTACAGCCGCCATAAAGGTTACTAAGCCTTTATGGGTTCAGCAATTAAAGTTATAAAAACTAAAATCCAACTACGACAAAAAAGTCAACTAAAAATGTATAAACAAGACATCACAGACAGACTAATTAAAAATCCAGAGTCACACGTAATCTATTCGATTTATGCGTTTTATGAGTTTTACTTTTAATTTTTATTATTAAGAAAATAGTTGTACTGTACATACATACCGGTCAAAATTATCACCCTCCTTTTTGCTTCGCCGTTGTCGGGTAAAATACATTTATACTTTTGACCGCTACAGTAGTCGTTCATAAACGTTAGGTATTAAATAAATTATTTCGAAAGTAGACTTTAGTATTCATAAAATTTTAAGCATAAGCAAACCATGATTTCGCACGCTTAATATTATAGTGACCGAACTCAAAATTTACGTAAAATGAGTTAATGCACCTGGCGTGACTACAACAACGCCATCTATGAAATAGCTCTAAGAAACTCTTCAATACGTTGTGTTTTCCTACTCTTACAATCTTTGCTGTCTCTTTCATTTTCGCGACTTTTGTGACGTTGATTGACATAACACAGACAGACTCATTCAGTGTTCGTTCAACCGTTACAACAAAAACAGTTTGTGCATTTAATTTTAAAGTGACCTATTAGTGTTTGAGGCGTTTTCATTGTGAAATTAAAGGTAAGTTTTATGTATATTTTTAGTATTATTTTGACTCTTTCCGCAATGAGCCTTTTTAATTCTAAAATGTTGTTACATGCAACCGGCGTATTCGGTTTTAGGTCTATTTAAAACTAAAAAACAATAACAGTTTGTGATCACATTAATATTTAAGTCAGTTTAATAGTAAAAATGTTGTCAAATTAGTTTTTGCTACAGTCATAGTTTAGTGTTACGTCTGTTTAATACTAATATTGATAACTTGCTCATGGTCACATAAAGTAATGGGTCTGTGCTTTATCAAAAATAATGCATATTTTTGTGGTCAAAATTGACAATGTGTCCGTATTCAGTAATAAGTTTTATTCAAATTAAAATAGTAGAAAAAATTAATGCTTTTATTTATGATTTTACTTTCTAGAATGGCTTCTGCACGATCAAGGAAAATTCTTGATTTAATTGATAATAAAGGCAGTCCTCATTACCAAGAACACGACCAGGTAAGTAATAAGAAAATTGAAGGTACTTCAATTCCCTGCAATTCCCTGGCGTTTTCACTTAATTGTAACCATTTTTGTTTGCAGGCAAATACTGTGCCTAATGAACCGATACAAAATAGCGAAATTCTCTCAGATAGAAGTATTGATGTCCAGGTAACCAAATAAAAAATATTTTTCCATTTTTTTTATTATTGAGGGTAATTTCAATACATTCATTTTTGTGTTTACTTGCAGGTGCTACATGATGTTAGAAATAAACCGGAAAATTGTACATTTTTGAATGCACAAGAGTATTTTAATGACACTGAACATCAAGATAGTCCTACCCCAAAACTAGATGATCAGGTATTGTAATTATTAAATTGAAAGTACATTAGTTACATTAGTTTATTCAAAGTTATTAGTATATTTTGATCCTAACTTAATGACATTGTTTTAATTTGACTTTCATGTTTACTTTGTCTTATAGATTTTGCGTGATGTTGAAAATGAACCTGAGAATGCTAACCGCATAAGAACACCTTTAAATTATCTTATTTCGCCTATAAATTCCGAAGAAAGTGACGCAGATTTAAGTGACGGTGATCCTACATTCCAAGTAGAAAAGGAAAAAAGGGTTAATAATTTGCTAACTCGACCTATCCACCGCTCTAGTTCTAGCAGTAGTAGCTCTTCTTCATCAAGCTCATCTTCGTCATCATCTGATAGTTCTAGTGGTGAATCTGCGGAAAGAAACCCTGATAATAATAAAGAAAATACAACTCCGGAGCCGTCAAGATCACCTCAACGAGAACAGGAGTCCACTTCAGCAGCAGCTACAACAACTGATGGAGGTATTACTGTGACAAAAAGTAGAAAGCGCACTAGACAACCGGAAACCTGGAAACAAATTAAAGCTAAAAAGTTAAGAAATTTGGGAAAAACTTACGTTAATAGCAAAAATGCAACAGTTGAAGCTCGACATCTTAAGCCACCATGTAATAATAAATGCAGATTGCAGTGTCCTACCAAAATAGATTCTGTACAAAGGCAACGTATTTTTGATACTTATTGGGAAATTGGAGATATCCATAATCAACGATCTTTTATTTTGTCATGCTTAACCAATATTACACCCAAATATAAGTATACTAATGCTTTGGCTCCTAGAAATTGTAACAAAGCTTTTCATTTTATCATTGATGGTAGTCCAATTCGAGTTTGTAAAACCTTTTTTCTTAATACATTGGGTATTTCTGATCGTATGATTCGTACAGTCAAAAGTAAGACCGATGAACATGGGATTTTAAAGACTGATTTTAGAGGTGTGACTGCTAGTAATGTGTCAGATGAAGCATTAATTTCTGACATCAAAGAATTTATCAATTCTATTCCAAGAACAGATTCCCATTACACACGCCAAACATCGACCCGTGAATTCATAGATGGTAGTAAAACGATAATTGATCTCTTTAGAGATTTCGAAGACATACAAAAACAAAAAAACAAGCCTGCTGGAAAATATTGCACATTTTATAAAGTTTTCACTACACAGTTTAACATTTCATTCTTTCGCCCACGTAAAGATCAATGCGATCTATGTTTACAATTCCAGAATTCATCAGCTGAAGAAAAACTTGTAATTAAAGAAAAATATGACATGCATTTGATAGAAAAAGCCCTCAGCCGACAGGAAAAATATAATGATCGATGTAAGATTGATGATAATAACAAAGTAATTCTATTTGATCTTGAAGCAGTTTTGCAGACACCTAGGGGGGACACCTCTGCTTTCTATTACAAAAGTAAACTTAATAGCTACAACTTTACTGTTGCTTCTTTAAACAAAAAAGTAGAAGGCCAAGTTCAGGATTCGTATAACAATGTGCAGTGTTATTTTTGGAGCGAAACGGACGCAAAAAGAGGTGCTAACGAAATAGGTTCATGCTTATTAAATTATTTTGAAAAACTTTGCAGTGAATCCAGAAATACTAATGAAGAAGGTATTGATCTAATATTGTATTCGGATAATTGCGGAGGGCAAAATAAAAACAAATTTATCGTTACAGTATATCTGTACGCAGTGACACATTTAAATATTAATTCAATAACTCACAAATTTTTAATCAAAGGCCACACACAGAACGAGGCTGACAATATACACAGTTTAATAGAAAAAGAAATTAAAAAAAAATTGAAAGCAGGACCTATATATTCTCCACATCAATATATTTCCATAATAAAAAATTCACGTAAATCCGGTTGCAAATTTGTAGTCAATGAGTGTACTTTTAATGATTTCTTTGATTTTAAAAAAATACAGGAAGATTGGGGTTATAATTTTAATAAAACCAAAGATGGAAACAACGTAGTTTGGAATAATATTAAAATGATTAAAGTAACAAAGAAGAGCCCATTTTCTTTTTTTATTAAAGAAACATACAACCAGCAGGATTATTCTGAAGTATGTATTCGAAATAGACGAACTAAAATGTTACCTTTAGAGCAATTAACACTAGTAAAGGCTTATACAGGCAAACAAGTGTTGAGCGAGAACAAAAAGAAAGACTTGCGCGAGTTAATTGCAAAAAATTTAATACCAAATTATTATTCAAATTTTTATGATTCTATACTACATTAGTTAAAGGATTCAAAATCTGTTTTGATGATGTTAATTTTTTAGCTTATTTACTAAGATTGTAATGAGAACAAAATGGCTGATTGATAATAACTTTTGAAGTTCTATTTTTGTTTTGTTAATCATTTTATTTACTAGTTATTTTTATAAACCTCTAGTTACTATACTATAGTAACTTTCTCTATCTTTCTTTTAGTTCCTATACATGCAGCTACGATTAAGATAAGTAGAAGTGTAAGTTTAGAATCTATCTTGTACCTGTCTACTAAGATTTCATAAGAAATAAGACTGATTATAATTTTTATTTTGCTATTTTATATTGATTAAAAAGACTGAACCCAACAATATCGTTTTATTTTTTATTAATAAATGAACCCTAAATAAAATGCACAACGTAATTAGTATATTTTTATAGTATTAGAATGACTTAACATCATTAAAAAAGACCGAAATCAAAAATGACATAATTATTTTAGTGATAAATAGACTTAAACCTAAGACGTACAGTCAAGTTGTATATGTTTTTACTATTAGAAAGACTTAAAATAAATTAGGTCTAAATACTTTTTGGCAAATTTACCATTACTAAGTATTAAAAAGACCTAAAACTACAAAAACAATTTTAAAAGGCTGTATAATTGAAACTAAATAACATATAACAAAAATTTCACTTTCACCTAAAACTTTGATGTCTACACTATTAGAAAAATTAAACTTAAATTGAACAATCTATGTAATGTCATATTTATAGCAAATTAAACAGCGCAAGTCGTAGTTGCAAAATCGTTTTTTGCGATTTGCCAAAAAAGTGTTTTTTTGGATTCGGTCACTGTAATACTAAGCGTGCGATTTGATGTTAAACTATTGAGTCTTCTAATGATTTAAAATACAACAATGCAAAACTATTACGATTTCCGAAATATAGGAAACTTCTATTCTGAAATCCGTTAATTACATAAATAAGTAATTCTACTGCCAAACAAAAAGAAAAAGGGACGATGAATGCTGGTTAGGGAGTCAACGGCTGCTGGCGATCCTATATCTAAACTCAATATCTACATTAGTAATATATAGAAATATATATAGACTCTCCACCATATTACATGAGACATCAACATAACGACAGAAATGCGGGTGTACTACTGTGTACTACATCTTTGCCAACCCCTTCGGGGGATACAAGCGTGATGATGTAAGCTTCTTTGAGGAACTTAAGAGGGAACAGAGCGTGCAATTCTCCATACAAATGTTTTCTCCTTTTTTCTTCCTGAATAATGCCTCTAACTAAAGCAATCATTTTTTTGTCATAAAATCAAGGTCTGCTGTAGTCGCGTCCCTGTTATTTCCTTTATTTCAGCAACTTATCGGTAAAGAAAATATGACTCTACCTACTCCAAAAATTACAAAAATGCCCCATTTTTACCGCCGAGAGCAGTACTAGACAAATTCAAAAAGTTTTTAATTTAAATGTAAATGATAGGAACCTAGACGCACTCTTTCTTAAAATGTTATGTAAAAAATAATTGAATCGGTTCAGTTTTCGAGGAGAAAAAAGGGGAATACGAAACGTCGATTTCGTCAATTTTTTTGGTGATATAATTGGTCTGAGCTGTAGCTATCCCTATCGCACTCTGCGGGGGCAGACTTGAGGTAAGAAGACGGCAATAGTTTCTTCAAATACCTGTTTTTCAAATTCCTCACAGCGCCTGTTCCCTCTTAAGGGTGGTTTACAAGTAGCGTGCACAGACTAACGAGATAATTAGACGTCAGCGGCACGCGACCGTTAATTTTAAATCATGTGTGCCTGCCTTTATTGTCTTCCTATTACCGTGTGTGTGATATTATCAAATACCCTGACATTACAGGTAATTTGCTTCGACTGCAAAAGGGAAAAAATAATGGGAATTTGAAAGTATTTTCTTGCGCATATTGAATGAAGTGGATTTATTTGACTAAACGATTGTTGATTTTGTTGTTTTTACAATTTCATAAATATATCTAAGACTATAAGAAGTTTACTGTCACTAACGAGACAGAATAGAATTTTTATTGTTATCGTCTTCTAAAGGCAAATCGACAGTTGAGCGGTTGAGACAAAGTCCCCCGCCGCGTCTGTTTGTTTGTCTGAACGCGATAAACTCAAAAACTACCGAACTGATTTTCATACGGGTTTCACCAATGGACAGAATGATTCATGAGGTAGGTTTAAGTATATAATTCATTAAGATTTTGTGTGAATTGGCTAGTAGATAAATAGTTGATACACTCATGTTATCTTAGAGTAATCTAATATATGCATCGTATTAATTTATTGCACAAAAGGTACTGCTACTGATTCCCAAGCTAAGCTTGAGCTTGTTTTATGGGAAACAGAGTTCAGCCGCAGGAAGTATCACATAGTAAATTTCGAATACATTGGTTTGAACGTCGCTGCAGTAGACGTATATTACATATTCTTAGGATAGTTTTCGGTATTCTTATTCTATAATCTAATTTTATTTAAGTTTAACAGATGTGTGTGTGTGTGTGTGTGTGTGTGTGTGTGTGTGTGTGTGTGTGTGTGTGTGTGTATGGTGTGTGTGTGTGTGTGTATGTGAGAGTTTGTTTAGAAGCATTGTGTGATATATGTTACGCAATATATGCCAATAGGTCTTCCGTCTTCTGATAGTCTAATAGTTGAAGCCATTCAAATGAAATATCAAGATGTAAAAAACTTCGAGTAGGATGAACATCAGTGACATTTTAATCCAACCCTCGACGCAACAGGCTAATACGACAATAAGGCAGAAAAAAAAATTGGCATTTACTTAATTATATGATCTGCTACCTGTGCGAAGCCGGGGTGGGTCTGTCTGTCTGTTACCTTTCACGCCTTTTTACGCCAAACGGCTGAACGAATTTCGATGAAATTTGGAACACAGGGAAACTATGACCTGCGTTAGGACATAGGACTTCTAATTCCGGTAGTATAGGTTCATTGGATAATTTCTAAACTCCACGCAGGCGAAGCCATCGGCAAAATCTAGTAGGTTATAAAAAAGTAATTTGGTAGTAATATTCATAACGTTACCAGAAATAAACTTAAATCCTTTTAGTGCAGACTTTTATTTTTTGAAACTGCTCTTTAATTAAAGTGGATCAATCGGGTTAAACTTGAACAAATGCGAACGAAGCAAAGAGTTTCTTGCCCATTCTTCAGTTTCTACCCTTTAAAACGGGCTTTTGGCTATATATTTCTGACTTACTGACCGACTCCTTTACAATTCAAAAGTACCTTCAAATGGTTTAATTGCAATGAAATACTTTTGAGTTTAAGTTTCAAGGCTCGCGTAGCAGCTCTTTGTTACTCGCGCCCTATTACATCGGGATCAAATATCTTTCCAACACATTGTGTGAATGCGATTCTCCCGATGCCACTTACTGTACTGGAGTGTTCCAAGTGTCGCTACACCTGCACTTTAGAGGACATTTAGAACGCTACTAATGCCCTGATTAAAGTTGCTAACTACTGGGCCCAAGTAATTTGAAAGGACGTTCTATCGATACAAAAGAATATTTCATGGGGCTCAAACATAACTGGCGAAATGTAGATGTATCGTACACTGCTGCCGGTCCCTTCGGTGAGTACAGGCGTTATTTCCCTAGCGAATCAACTACAAATACCTCTGTAACTACCCTACTTTCCTCTTTATCGATATTTACCTGACCTAAGCTGATATTAGACGATTCACTTTTTGTTAATTTATGTCTTTCATTCGGTATCTTTCACCCGAAAAATGTTTGACCACAAAATTAATCAAAAGTGAAAAGTTTATTCATTAGTGAACTGATCCAACTATGTTAGATTTCGGCATTCGACATCATTCACTCGCGCTCCGTGTGCAAGTGAATGTCATTTCTATGTTATTTTGCCGGTGTCGTGTGAACGTAGAATAAATCAAAAATTAACCTTCAATCGAGTGAAGCGTCTGATATCAGCTTTACGCAGCTTATAATAGTCAAGATATTTGGAGGTAGGAACGCAGTGTATTACGTCACGATATTTGATACAGCATCGTTTAGTGACGTCATCGTTTTACGAGATTATTTCTTGTTTCTTCCTTGTCATGTCAACAGTTATAATCATGTCGTAGATGTAGGGCTATTTGCTAGAAATGGCCAGGGATGTCAACTTAATTTAAAGATTATTTGTTTTGTAGTTTGTAAGAAGTTACAGGATTTTTTCAAGGATTATCTATGTTCTTTTTGTATTTTTTTTTTAAGTTAATTAGTGGTTTATTTTAGTACAGAGTGTAAATAGTAAGTTGTACAATGATTTAATTTTGTATACAGGGTGTATCAGAAAGGTGGGTTTACTTTTAAACCACTTTCTCCATGGAGTGTACGACTAAACGCCGACAGACACTACGCCGACAGACTGAACACCGGCAAGACTTTACTTCGACGGGACTCTTTGCCGACAGGACACTTCGCCGACAGGACTCTTCGCCGACAGGGCTCATCTGCTCTCATTGCTATTAGCGAATAGCGCCTGTCTGAAAAGAGGGTATCTGGCGCTCGACGGCCGCTCCCGCGGCACGCTCGCTTCGCTCGCTCGCCTTCGCGCGTTAATGGTCACTGTTCTAACCTAACCTAACCCAAATGATTATATTCAATACGGAAAATTATGAGCCATGTCGGCGAAGAGTAGATGAGCCCTGTCGGCGAAGAGTAGATGAGCCCTGTCGGCGAAGAGTCCTGTCGGCGAAGTGTCCTGTCGGCGAAGAGTCCCGTCGAAGTAAAGTCTTGTCGGTGTTCAGTCTGTCGGCGTAGTGTCTGTCGGCGTTTAGTCGTACACTGTTCTCCATGGAACCAATATCGAAACAGAAAAAAAATATGAGCGGCTCATAATTTTTCATCAGCTCATAAGCTTTGTGCTTTGTTTGTTGTGGTATTTTACCGTCTAAAATTCCCAAATCTGTTTACGAAATTGTCTAGCATAATAAAGATAATCACCTAACAATTTACGACCAGTAGGATTGGATTTAGTATAATAAACCGACAGAAAAATACTCTGTAATATTTTTTTATGTAAGATCAACATTTTACGAGTAAAAACCTGCGCTTTTACTAATAATATAGTCTGATATGAAGGGCATATTTTGTTAAACCGTACCACCAGTTAAAGAAAGTGTACGATAAAGTATCGTTAAATCCAAGCCAAAATGTTGTTTGTTCTATCATAAGGATTACAGTTTGATTAATTAAAACATCTGTAATTCTAATTACGCAATAAGATCAATTTATTTATAAAGATAATCGGCCTCTGCAAAACAAAATATGTAAAAAAAAAACAATATTTTTCGCCGTAAAAAATTCCCCTTAATAAATTGCCTAAATAACATAGCCTTCAAGATAAATTAAACATGAATCCTACTCATGTTTCCATAATGTGTTATTGCATCTAATTTTAAATAAGCACCTACATCCAGCTCCCATCCGCTCAAGACACTTCTAGTTAATCCATTTCCTTAATTCTCGTCCTCGGTAAACATGTCTAAAGGGTGATGACGTAATAATTTTGTTCCACAATATGCTCTGTCTCTTTTTTTCTGTGTAACGTCTCTTTCGCACTGAATGGTTATTAAGGGCTAGAGAGATGTCACGCGGTTTTGGTCGTATTTTCGGAATAATGTAATGGACCGTCTGCGTTTTGTGCTTCAGCGGGGTAATTGCGTACCACATTTACAATGTAAATGCCTTTAATTTGACAGTTGAACAACATTCATTGCGTTATTTACGTTGTTGAGTAGATGAATTTTTCAAACTTAAGAAGGAATGGATTAGCAATTCGGATTGTAATTGAAAGTTTGCTATGCAATGAGGCTGCAAGGGATTGATTCTCGTCACTTTTAAGAAGTTAAAACTTCCAATCTTGCCTTTTTGGCTATATGTAAATATCTAAGCATTTACTGTATTCGTATATTTATGTGCAACCATTTCTATCATGTTTCAAGTTAAACTGCTACTTACCACTTAACTTATACCAGTGATAGCCTAGAGGTATGACTGCCAAGTCATAGGTTTCGAGTTCGAACCCATGACACGCTTCTCTGACTTTTCGGATTCATGTACGTATTGTATGATTATCATATGCTTCAAAAACGGTGAAGGAAAACATCGTAAGGAAACCGGTATACCTGAGAGATATTTCTCGACGGCATGTGAAGCCAAGTCAGAGGCCCATGGGCGGCATAAAAACTGACACCAGGTTTGTCACGAACCACAGGAAAAATAAGTAAAACTGCTTTAAAGTTAAAACAATGAACAAATAGTAGATTGTTTGCCTTGGGAGCAAAGAACTACTTTAAAGGTGAGAGTGTTTCTTTGAATCCTGAGCGCAGCGCGGGATTCAAAGTACGTCACTCGATCTTAAAATAGTGTTGTTCCCAAGGTGGACAATCTACTTTTTATCACCCTCTATGAGTAAATAAGTAAGCGTAACTTATGAATAAGAAAATTTTTTTTTATTTGTCTCCCGCGCGGTTTACTTATTGTATAACCTGTTACTTGTTCATACAATGTTCGTGATTGATCTCTTTGGTGACTGGAACTTTTACTAACAATATCCACATTCCAAATTCAAAACACTTTTAGTCCCTAGGGATTAAAGAGCTATTTTAGTCCCTGTTTACGAAGAATAAACTAGCTCTTTTTGAATAAATCTGATAAAAATCATTTAGTTGGATATTGGAACAGAGGGCCTAGACAAAGTAACACTCTATCAGCGATATCGATGTTGGAATACTCAAAAATATATGGAACTGATTAATGCTACCCAAAAGCTTAGGAATGTGAACCCCGTTTATGTGCTGTAAAAATACAAAACGCTTTGAAATCGATTGTCACTAGGCCCCCAGGACATCGTGTGTGCTGTCTTTATATTTATCAGCTGTTTACTTGTTTTGAAGTAGTCACATACCTACTCTTAATATAATGAAGACATCTCTATTCTGTCTTATACCTGCCTGATTAATTCACAAAATAAGAAATAGCCAATAAAAGTTCCCTGCCTCTGAATATTTGACCCAGTTTAGTGGGTAAACAGGTAAGGGGCTTATTACCCTAATCATCAGGTACATTCTGTCACTCTAGTAAGGTCAAGGGCACGTTGATAACGTAGCTCGACTGTATACCTAGTCTCCCAGTAATTTTTAACTTCACTGAGGTTGAAAAAGAGACAAGGATCTTTTGGCGACTGAGTGATATTAACAGGGAGGCGTTGTTCTCAACTTCACGGTAGAACAATTACCGGTGTCACGTCGCGCGACATGTCACGCCAGTCTGCAAGAGCCTTAACATTTATGGTAAACAAGCTGCTAAACTCGATCCCGTGGGAATATCGGGATAAAAAGTATCCTACATCCCAATCCAAGTCATGGTCTACCTAGTGCCAAATTGCATGGAAATCCGTTCAGGAAATTCGTTCAGTTCAGTATAACACTGAATTTGATGTTCCAAATACTTTTTTTTAGGTACATCTGAAACTAAATATTCCGTGTTACGATATTAATTATTGCATTTCATAATCAATATTTTAGTTCACTAATGAAATATCAAAACGGCTATTTGACACTTCCCGTGACCCAAGGGCTGGTTTTTTACCTTGGGCAGAGGCTAAGCAATGTCATGCAACGTGGCAATGCGGCCAGTCTCTTGGGTACATTACCAGTCGACAGCGATGCGGATGAATTTTTCGATGCTATATTTTAGTTTTTCAATCGTTTTAGTTAAGTTAGTACATAATTTTACTATTTTAATTAATTAATTAGATATACGATATTGTATAATCATTCCATACTTTGTAATTGAAATAATAAAGTGTAAAATGTAGCCTTAAATAAAAAGTTCGATAATCAAAATAGGTAAGTAAGTCATTGTCAAATTAATCAAAATTCATCACCAACAAATAAGTAAGTTTGTATAATAATCCTGTCTAAGATTCTATCCTTCTATCAACTCAAACAGCTCTTGATTAGAACCTATATTTGTAGGTACCTACGAATATTCTCGTATCCCAATGATTAACAGAACTGACAATCTACCTTAAGGCGCTTCCCCAGATGTTACAACGCTAGCTATTGTTACTTATTAGAATACAATATTGTTAATTGTTGCTACATGTCTCTACTAATTTTATAAAGAGGTAAATTTTGTTTGTTTATTTGTTTGTATATATTTGTTTGTACTTAGGGGGTAATCTCCAGAACTATCACTCGGATTTGAAAAAATATTTTAGCGTTGGATAGCCCAATTCTCGAGGAAAGTTAGGGTAGGCTATCTATCTATATATATCACTCTACGACCCTTAGGTGTCGAGTTATAAGAAAAAAAGTCAGAAAGAACGATAAGCGAAAACAAAGTATAGCGTGGGCAGCGATGGGATGCGACGCAGTACGTAGGGAACCGAAATTTCACGCGGGCGATATCGCGGGCAAAAGTTAGTACTTATTAAAAAAAACATTAATTAATTCACTGAGACACAACAGCCTAAACCACTCGGTCTAGAAGCATGAACTATTGCACAAGAACTAAGTTTTTTTTTTTTGAAAATTCTCTTCCTTTAAGGTTTGAATAGGTGATGAAACTTGGCATCGAAGTTCGTAATTTTTGTCGATGGCAAATCATCAATCATTTTTATCGGGGACACGGCTTGTTTACAAATAATATTAGACATTTCTCGGGACCCCAAATCCCGGACCTTTAGAAGGAGTAAGACCGAAGCCAACTTGCGGAGGCCCGTTAGACGTGTTTAATGAAACGAGGCACCAATAATAATAATATTTTATTTTATTTCATTAATATACCTACTTATCAATTAAATTTTAAATATTAGCCTGTCACAAGCCCATGGGCGGCTTTAAAAAAACTCTGACACCAGGTTAGTTACTAAACACATGAAAAAAGAAGAAGAAGAATATAAAAAATAATAAAATATTTAAAAATATAAATAATAGTAGTCCACCGGTATCGGAAACAGGGTCCAAGCTGCCAACGGTCAGAGCTCCATTGAGAGGAACCTCCTAACAATGCGAGCCGTGTCCAGAAGTACCGCTTTCTGAATCAAGCCCTTAATCCAGCTGCCCAACGAGAGCCTCCTCAGGTGTTGGTCGAGGCTCTTGGCTATTAAGCCATTGGCTGTCACGACTGTCGGCACAATGATCGCTGAGTCCACATTCCCATCCCCATATCGACAACCTCGCGAGCCAAGCCAAGTCACTTGATTTGTTTATCTTTCTCGGCTTTCAAGAGGTTCCCATAATAATTATTATTGCGCCTCTAATAATAATTATTATTATAAGTCTGTATTGTCCCACTGAAGGGCAACGGCCTCCATCCCCCCTTTCCACTTATCCCGGTCTACTGCATGCGATTGTGGGCCAACTTTTAAGAAGGAGTTCAGCACATCGCACCATGTCTACTGGTCAAATTCAAATGCGTCTCTATAAAACATCTCTTGGTTGTACAGTCAGGTAAAATTATTATACAAATTGATGCACTACGTCAATTTGCCGTATTATAGCCATTTCATACAACTATCAAAGAACGTCAGTTGTGATTTGAATAAACGGACAATTTTAGTTGGTACTCAATATGAAATGAAAACAAAAAATATATATGAAGGGAAATATACAAGATTGTGGTTGTGGAACTGAAATATACCTAAAGATTTTAAAATAATAATTTTCTTTCTTTCTTGTGGTTAGTGACTAATCTGGTGTCAGAGTTCTTCTATGCCGCCCATCGGCCTCTGACTTGGCTTCACATGCCTACGAGTAATATCTCTCAGGCCTGTTGGTTTCTTCACGATGTTTTTTCTTCACCGTTTTTGAAGCAACTGATAATTATATAATACGCACATGAATCCGAAAAATCAGAGGTGCCTTGGGTTCGAACTCGAGACCTATGACCTGGCAGTCCGACGGTCACACCACTGGGCTATTACTACAGCAAACAGATAAATAAAATAAAACATAATTTTAAAAGCAAGTTCTTTACAATAGGTGCGTTTTTATCGCGTATTTTTTCTCAATCTTTCCTTGTCTATACTGTCATGATTTCTAAATAATGTATCCATAAGATATTATAACCCTATCATGCTTAGTATAACTCGCAAGAATCTGACTAACCCTAAAATAAATAATTCACCTACCGCCCCATTTATCGTGTATATTTATCCTAATTTCATCCGACCTCGAAAATATGTTGGAGCGTGGCTTTCGAATAATCTTAAAAAAGGGATCGCAAAAAATTATTTCGTTCATGATACGCATAAAGCTTCGTGCAGACTAGCGCGACGCGACAGCGCGACGCGACACCGGTTATTGTTATACCGTGAAGTTTTTTTAGAAATTGTATTGTTCGAGTCGCGTCGCGCCGTCGCGTCGCGCTGGTCTGTACGACCCTTAACAAATGATGTTTAAGCGATTTTTCTTTTGTAAATATCGGATACTTTTAGCCGCGACTTTACCCGCGTGGATGTCGGAAAAAGACATAAATGACATTTAAATTATCCTTCGAGAACGGGAACCGGGATATCCTTTGGTCTTTATAATTCAGGTCATTCGAGGGTTTTGAAGAAACTTCCTTATCCATTGCTTCATTGATTAAAAACAATAGTCTGCTTAAAAATGTAAACAACCCAATGAAAGTGGCTCTAAACTGTCAAAATGAAAGGTATTGCGATCAATTGCCATTTTATCTGTATTACGTGTTAATTATCCCGGTGTCTCTACTCGTGTGCCAAATTTCATCCGAATTCGTTTAGCCGTTAAGGCTTTAACTAACATTTTAATTCACAATCTCACAAACATACATACTGTCACATTCACAATACTAGTAAGATTTTATTTATTTTTCTCGAGAATTCACGTCGCGTGGTCCCCCGAAATCTTTTTGAGGGATATATAAGACGTGGCTCGGGGATTATTAAACATTAATAGGAAATTTAACCCACCTGTGTTCAAGAAGACAGCTGTGGCAGGCTGAATGCTTAATGTACTGTGCTTATAAGTAATCACACGAGGTTCATGATGTAAATGATTATGTTGCTAGCTGGCTATATTTCACAGTAACCACTGCCATATCTTCTACAATATAAAATTCTAAACTGGTTTTTTAAGTACTAAGGATAGATTTTTGATTGTCTTATAAGATCAGAATGTTGGGCCAGAAAAGAGATCAATGAAAGGCATGCGGCTGAGATGAGAACGCTAAGAGGTGGTATAGTAATCTTATTCTAGGTGCATCGTCTTCACATATAATCACATAATTGATGTATACAAGATATTGTGAAAACATTTTAAAAGAGTAACGGTGGAGTTTCTTGCCTATTCTTCTCCATACGAAAACTACCTTTTGGAAGGGGCGACTAGAATCAATTATTATTTTTCTGTAAATGTTGACGTTCAAAAGTGCCTTTTTTGTGCCTAATTGAAATAAATTATGTAGTATATGAAATGAGTAAATAAGAGGAAGTCTGAAAGTGGCACCGGTGACTGAAAAGTTGTGATGTGTGGTGTTGTCTCATTACAATGTTTTTTTATGAGTTGTATTGCAATATGTGGTTAGCTAGCGACCTCGACAATTGATCATATATTATTCTTGCCTAACTGTTTATTTATTTTTACTTCGATGGTCCGCGTTTATCGTACGTGACTTCGAATTGCAGCTTTATTAGCTATATGTAAGCGGGCACGCCTTTTATGCCTGGAGGCTTTTATTCGGGTATTAAGTTCTGTTTACGTTTTTAGTTTTTATTTTCGCTTGAATATAGATTTCGATGTTTTTGTTGGTATATTGGCGTGTGCTAGCTGTCATTATGGCAAATAATTTTATTTCATTTTTTATGTTGAGTGATGTAAATTATTTTGCATACTATTGTATAGAATCAAGTTTTTTTTTTTACTGAACAGACAGCAGTGCTGCTGGGTAGTTTCTTGCGCCACTTCTTCTTCCCAGCTGAAGCACTAGGAAGTGGTGAAGGGTGGGCGTTTTTGGGAACTGTCTTATGTAACTTTGACGTTCGAAAAGTGCTGATTCCCAGCCTAATTTGAATAACTGACTTTTGAATTTTGTGTGGAAATCGGTTGTCATGGTATGGGCATGTGATGCGGAGGAATGAGGAAAATGTCGTGACGAAAGTTTTGAGTATGAATGTCGATGGCTATTAAGAGTAGGGGAAGACCAAAGAAACGATGAATGGACTGTGTGAAAGATGATATGGCTAGAAAGGGAGTGACTACCGAGTCGACGACTAATAGAGAGGTATGGAAGAAACAGAGAGGTTGCGCCGACAGCAAATAAATTGAGATAAAGGCAAGATGAATGACTAAGGAAGGATCTTTGAGAATTTGTCACCGAAAGGAGGTAAAAAAGGGAATGAAAGTTTGTACGGAACTTCCGCCATTTTTGCTTATGGGAAGTCCCATCGGGTGCATGGCTTATACCCTAATAATCATAAAAGTATGTTTCTTTAGCCTTGTTCACATTTTTTATTTACTCTTATAATTTTGTTCTCTCGCATTTCTTTTTTAAAATGAGCTATTCTTTTTAGAATACGCTGAGTTCTTCAGCACTTGTTCGAACCGCACCTGAGCACTTCCACTAACCGCACTGAAATAAAATTTTGATAAGTGCGATTCGGATTAATATTATTTTCAGTCCCCGAACGGCACCATGACATCGACACATTCATCACCATAATTTCAGCCGAAAGACGTCCACTGCTGGACATAGGCCTAAGCTCCACCACTTCGACCAGTTCTATGCTTTCCGCATCCAGCGGAGTTCTGCGGCCTTCACAAGGTCATCGGTCCACCTTTTGGGAGGCCTTCCAACGCTACGTCTTCCGGTATTCCACTCATTGAACTAAGCAAAATATTTACATTAAAATTACTTTGTTCCCCAAGATAATTTGAAGTCTTGTTTAGTTTAGCTGTCTTCTGTACTTAAATCACGTTCTATTCAACATTCTTCATTTTTGGCTCAATCGTTTGGAAAATCACTGAAACGGAATAACAACTTGTTGAGGGATCTTTTTTTTTTAACCTAAGCAAGCGAATACGTAGCTCTCAGGCCGTTTGTCTACCGCCACGTCAACGAGACGTCACATTCGGTTCGGATAATCTTGTTTCTCGTTGACGTCCCGTTGACGTTTTGCGGTGGACAAACAATATACGGGCTTCTGACGACCCGTAACGACTGTCAATGATCCAAGAATGACAGGTAGAACCAACGGCTTAACATGCTTTCCGAGGCACGGAGGGGTCAGTAAACTATTTAAAAAAGACTTCAATCTACTCCAGAATCTCTCTCTTACTTAATGTATTAATATACGAATAGCCGTAACTCCGCCAAAATTAATGTTAAAATTACCTCAAAAATATAATGCCCAATACAAAAAAAAAATCCCCCTGTTAATATTTCCCTAACACCTTTTTAATCCTTACCGGATCCAACGCGTTACAAAGCGGAAAAATATCATCATTTATTTTGTGTTTATACATTCCCCAGTTCACGCGAAATCCCTAAGGTGCGTGAAACGGCACCCCCTATTAGGTGATCAAGGATTAAAGTGGGGATTCAGTCCGAACGATATTTTGTTGCGTAAATTTAAAGATACATAACTGGCGTAATGTGGGCGTACTTTTAGTATACCGCTGCCTAATCCTACGGGGAATATAGGTATGATGTTAGGTTAATAAAAGGCTACCATTATTATGAAGGTTTTTATATCCTAAATAATTTTGTCAAAAGCGTTGTAATTTAAAAATATTGTCGTTTATTTTGTAAATAATCAGTGTCTTACGCGAACGGGGGAACGTTCTCGGGAAATCCCCAAGGTGCGTGAAACGGCAACGCCTTTTAAGTGATTGGGGATTAAGGCGGGGATTTAGTGAGCGCGATGTTAACATATCGCCATAAACTAAAGCACCTTTTCGTTCCCGTGATAAACCGGCGAAAGTGTGGAGGACTATTTATTTCCTAATTTATGTTATAGGTTTAATGGTGTGTTCTGTACCGACCTTTTTTATTTTTTGTTTTTACTGTTTATCGTTGGATACTTGTATACGGCCATTCACTTTCATATTGTTTGAAAAGACTGTAGAAGTTAGCTGTAAGTTTCCCGAAAAGAATAAAGTAAAATAAAAAAACATTAATTATTTTTAAGTAGAAAACATAACAACAATTCCTGTATTTTAAAGAACGTTCGGATTCTAATGTCAGTATAAAAAATATGTTACCTCGAGTTCTAATAGATCGTCGGTCGATGGTCGAGCAAATACGCGATCGCAGAACGCGTATTCGACGATTGATTCTTATTAGGACCCCGCCTTAACGGCCTTCCCGCATTTGAAATATTGCAATATTACAGACAAAACTTTTCGCATAACCGAAATAAAGTTGTTACATTAAAATAACATAAATACTTGTAGCCACAGTATAGGTACGGTAGACCGCGCCTCCGTATTAAAAACACCACCTTACTGCTACAGAATAAAGGCGCTGTCGAAGATAAATTGCTAAAATGTGCATGCGATTGACTGTACGAGTTTCAGTGAAACAATCAAAGGGAATGCAAAGACTCAAGAATTCGCTAATCAACGAAGCCGAGTTGTAATTGGATTACCAAGATAAATTTAAATTCGTATATTTTAGTGACTTATATTTAATCTTGAGGAAAATATAATTATTCTCAAATTTTTAGAGGTGATGAGGAAATTCCTTTGGAACGTAAAAAAAACTTGAGCTTATTTATGTCACGGCATAATTGTGAACTTCGTTAGTTTATAATCTATCAGTACCTTTTATTTCCGTTTGATTATAAACTGTCGAAAAATTGAGAACTGCAACAAATCATTTACAATTTAACGCATTAATTTTCGCTAGTTCACTGGTATCAAACTTGCTTTCGACGTAACGTACCTTGCGCTAATACTAAATAGCCTGCCTAGCTGCGAGCTACTTGGAAGTAGCGCTTGCTGGCCGCTACCGCGGCACCGCTCGCTTCTCTCGCTCGGCTCGCGCGCGGTTAGTCACAGTTCTAACGAAACCTTACCCAATTTTTCGGCAGTTTATAATCTAACGGAAATGATACGCAAAGATTATAAACTAACGGTTCACACAATCTTACGGTACATTTACATTATGAACGTCGTACAGGGAAATGTGTGGTAAAATAATAGATGTTTTCAAATTAAATTGACTCTAAGGCAAAGAGCTATAAACGTTACTTAGCAGGAACTTACAAGCGTTATTTACAACAGAGGCCTTAGTGTGAGTTTCTTTTAACCATCTCGACTTTACGCATCGAGCGCGTTCGGCGCTCCGATTGGCAGCCGGCCGGCCTTCACCAGTGAAGGGCCAATAGGAGCGCCAAACGCGGTCGATGCGTAAAATCGAGATGGTTAAAATAAACTCACACTAGGGCCTCTGTAGAACTACAAGTGCAAGGTACAAACGGGGCTATAGTGGTAAATCACGTTTCTAGATCTCGGCCTTAGGATGTGCGCAGATCTGAGTCAAGAATGTTATAATAGTTTTAATACTTTTATTGCTTTATGAAAACAATGATGGCGCTCACACTCGCCACAAAAATGTTTTGGCTCAGGGGGTCTACTAAGCGGTAACCGTAGTTACGGACGCCTAGCGCGCCCTTCCACTTACGGTATGTCCGTAAGTGAGACGGAGCGCGAAGCGTCCGTAACTTTGACCGAAACTACGGATTTTGCTTAGAGAGTAGGCCCCCTGGTTTGCAGTGTGATGCACAAAAAACTTTTAATGAAAAATTAGAGCCTCAATGCGTAGCGGGTAGGCTATCTAAAAAAAAAAAAAAAAAAAAAAAAAAAGTTTTTTTATTATCTTCCATTGTACATAAACAGTTAGCTAAACACTATGCATCGTAACAACTAAAATAAAGAGTGTTTTCGATGAACTCTGGCACCCAGAGTAAGATTTAACTTGTGTTTAGGGTGCCAGCGTCCTCGCCTATAATTTGAACATATAACAGTAGTTGAATGACGAGCACAGTATATTATTATTAAGGAAACTACTTACTACTAGAAAATGCATGTTATGATGTGTCTGTTAAAGTACCTATGTAGGGGAATGTGTTTGTGTATGTATTGAGAGAGAGATAAAATATGGTGAAAACTAGTGTGTATATAAGTCTGTGTAAATGTAATTATAAAAATATAAATTTACTAACTACTTTAAAGTTAAGCGATTGATACATGTAGTAAATCTTCAGTCTTATCGTAACTCATTGTCAGTAGCCACTTTGTGACCTTGGTCTTACATCCATTATGGCACATGGGAGCTATGGTGCATACTTTGTTTATTTTATTATATAAATGGTTGGACAGAATATCATAATGACGCTGAGCAAGGGCTGTTCTACATCCGCGAGTTGAGCATACCTCGAAGCCTCTACGCTTTTTAGCAGCATTCGGCTTGTATATCACAGAGGGATGTTTGCGCAGAATGGTGCCAAGAACAAAGAGCTGTCTCACAGTGAGGACCTGACATTCGGTGTAGAGGGCCGAGGTGGGATATCTAAACGGCTTCAAGCTCATAACCTTGAGGACAGCTCTCTGTGCTCGTTCCAGAGGCAGTAGGGTTGTCTTGGGGGCCCCACCCCACACTGTGATGCAGTAGTTTATTATACTTTGACACAGGGCATAATAAACAGTTTTATTGGTACGGGAGTCCGCGGAGTGCCTTAGTTTTTTAAAAATAAATATACACTTGCGGACTCGTGATATGAGATTGCTAAGGTGAGGTTTCCAGCTCAAAGAACTATCTACATATACTCCGAGATACTTGACTGACTTACACCTTGTGAGTTGTGGACAGCCGCATTGTGAAGAGGATAGACCGAGTGAGCAGGTATGAGCTCTCAGCGCCGTTGTATCCGGTGAAGGGAGGTTAGTGGATAGTAAGGAGAAAGGTAAGTAAACTGTTTTCTTAAGATTTAAGGTTAGGATGTTATTTGATAGCCATTTCATCACTGAATTTAGAGCAAGTTCCGCGTATTTTACAGTTTCAGGCCAGTCGCTACCGTGAAGAAGCAAGGCCGTATCATCTGCGTAAGTATAGATTGAACAGTTTGTTAGAGACATTTTGCATAAATTATTAATATAAATAAGAAAGAGGGTGGGACCCAAAATTGAGCCCTGAGGAACGCCGTAACTCAATGATTTAGTGTCACTAGTAACGTTATTTATTTTGACGCATTGGCTTCTATCACGCAGGTAATCCTGGAAAATTTTTAAGGTATGCCCGCGAATGCCCGTAGCTTCCAGCTTAGATACGAGGTGGGGAACAGACACAGTGTCAAATGCCTTGGAAAGATCGAGGAAAATAGCCAAGCATTTCATTTTACTATCAAGTTTAGATACTACATGATCTACCAAGGCAGCAACAGCATTTTCAGTTGACCTGCCACCTCTAAACCCATACTGGTTGTCACTTAATAATTTGTATGACTCAAGATAGTCAACCAAACGTTTATTAAGTACCTTTTCTAATATTTTAGAGATGGCAGGCAAGACTGAGATTGGTCTATAATTATCTACACCGCGTCTGTCCCCACTCTTGAAGATTGGATGAACGACAGCCCTTTTAAAAACCCTGGGAAAGCAACCCGTGGAAATAGAGCGATTGCAGATATGAGTGATGGCTGGGACAATCACGGGCAGGCAGGATTTTAACAGTCTCGATGAGATTCCGTCCCAACCCACCGCAGCATCAGTTCGTAACCCAATAAAATCTGCTGCGACGACGTAGCTAGCGTAGCAAAAGTAAGCTACGCCGTAGCATACAATATACTAGAGCGACGAGCCCCAGAAAAGGTATAATCTATATGCATATTATAAAACAAAGTCGCTTTTCGTTGCTGCGGTCACACAGCCGCGATGTTCTTCTAAAATACGCAACTTAATGCGGTTTTCACCATCATGTAGAGAATTAATTCCGGAAAGTTCATGTGTATAATACAAAAATATTAAACTTACCTACTTACATAGAATAAACAAATCTCGATAGTTTGTCAAGTCGTAAAAACCGTCCAAAGCAAGGGCGCATCGCTAGTAGATTATAATAATAGGTCTTTACCTATGAAATTGCCGTTTTGTATGAAAAAAATTAAACGAACTTTTTCATGTATTTTTTATTTGTATTAATCGAAGTAATCACCCATGCAATCAATGCATCTGTGGCAGTTTATTGATGCCCTTCTTAAAGAAATCAGCTGGATGGGAGGCAACAAATTCTTCAAAGGCATTTTGTACTGCCTCTCGGGTATTGATTTTATTTCCCGCCAAGAAGTTATCCAAATTCTGGAAAAAGTAGTAGTCTGTAGACGCAAGGTCTGGTGAGTAGGGCGGATGACGGAGAGCTTCCAAACCCAGTTCTTGCAACTTGGAGATCGTCTGCTGTGCAGTATGAGGTCACGCGTTGTCGTGCAGGAGAAGGAGACGAGCGATTGACCAATGCTGGTTGGAGATGTGCCAGCTTCTCCATCATTATGTTCAGTTCTGCACAGTACACATCTGCAGTAATGCTCACCCCGTTTGGTAAGAAGCTGTGATGAATCACACCGGCGCTAGACCACCAAACAGTGACCATCACTTTTCTACGACGAAAAAGATTGAAATGCGATGAAAATGTAACACTAATCAATAAACAAATGACTACTTTTGGAAAAAAAAACATGTTTTTAAAATAAAATTAATTTGAAATTAGAATTCTTAGCCAAACAAAAATTATTTTGATTTGAAATGGCCAGTACTGCAGAACGGCAATTTCATAGGTAAAGACCTAATATATTTTGTTCCTAAATCTGACTTTAGCATGGACATACTATCAGATGTTCTTCTTAATTGGCATTAGATTACAAACTAAAGCAATTCATGAAACAGCATCAATCAAGCGGACACCCAACAAGATTGAATAGCTTTCTCGTTCAAACAACATCGCTGAAAGCGCTGTATTATATAAAATAAAACAGGCAAAGTACAAACTCCTCAGAAAACACGATTTACTAGCGCGCTTAATTAAATTCAAGTGATTTCTTGCCTTTTAATACTAAAATTCGCAAATTTATTTGTGTTTGAGACAAAGTTTAAGTTTTAAGTTAATAATTCTAGTTAACGCTTAAGTGCGATTACGGTAATTAAGTTTTTGTTATGAATAATATATTAGCCAAGATTCGTGTTTAAATTTTTGCAAAGTTTTTTTTCATAGTCTGACTGTCGTGGAGGTTATGGACCCCGAGTACCAGGTTACGAACCTGTAACATACTACTAAAGAAACAGACAGATACGAAAAGCGACTTAAATTTATATGTATAGACTAGCGACAAGCCCCTGCTTTGGACGGTTTTTTCGACTTGACAGACAAACTATCGAGATTTGTTAATAATATGTGAGTTAATGTATTATTAGGTGATTTAGTTAATTAATGTATAATAATAGTAGGTATTAATGTATTATAAGGTAGGTAAGTTTAATATTAATGTATTATACACATAAACCTTCCGTAAATTTTCTAAATGATGGTTAAAACCGCATTAGAATCCGTTGAGTAGTTTAGAAGAACAAAGCGGTCACTCAGACAGAACCGAAAAGCGACTTTGTTTTATTATATTACTAGCTTCCACCAGGGGCTTCACATGCGTAATATATATTTTTTTAAATCGGTCTACTAGTTTATTAATTAGAAACAAAAATAAAATTTTTTTTTTTTTTACTAAAGAAACTTTTTAATGTTTCTTGAGTTGATCTGCCAATGCTGTTAAGCAAAGGACATAATAATTCTCCTGCCCTTGGTCGGTGCAACATGTCTTTTTCTTCCATACCTTTCTATTAGTCATCATCTCGACAGTCACCCCCTTTCTAGCCATATCATCTTTCCCACAATTTATGCATCGTTTAAAACAAAAGGACAATATGCGAAAATGCAAATTAAAATGATTACGTTGTGTTTTTGTCACAGCAAGAAAAGACCATAAAAACAATTTAAATGTAGCTTTAAAAATTCACACAGTTCATCCATCGTTTCTTTTGTCTTCCCGTACTTCTTATAGAAGTCGACATTCATACTCAAAACTTTCGTCACGACATTTTCCTCATTCCACTGCATCACATGCCCATACCATAACAACCGATTTCCGCACAAAATTCAAAAGTAATTTATTCAAACTAGATTTGTTATTAAAACAATTTAAACGTAGCTTTAAAAATTGACTTCATCTCTCTCTAACATTGGGACCACACCATCAAATCTGTCGCGACAAATTACTTACGTGCCAAGCTAAAAATGAATGGAAAATTTGTGTCAACAAAATGACGCACGCAGCATCCCTCTTTTAGGGGATAATATATTTTTTGTATTTTTCCTGAGTTGACCCTTTTTGTATAAGACTTGGCAGGTTGTATTTTCTTAAAATTTTTACGGGTCGATGTTCAAAGAGGTTGTATTGAAAGGGTCTTTTTAATCTAAATTCCGAAATTGAAAGGATGTACAGATGTGTGTTTGATTCAGATTTATAAAGATGGAGATTAATAGTACAGTATAATGCCTACCTGCCTTATATTTATATATATAACGCACCCAGTACATACAACATCTTTTTATAAAAAACCACAACATTCCTTTTGATCAGAAATTGGAATTTTTTTAGGGTTTTGCTTGGAAAAAAATATAAAGCAGGTATGTAGGTATGTTTAGTTAGGAAAAAGGCACCTATCTATAATACCCTGCAACTATAATACAATGTATTAAAATAAGTAATAAAAGAATAATACTACCATTTTTTTTTTTTTTTTTTGGGTGGTTGGTTTATCAAATAACTTCTCCCGCTCTGGGTGGAGCGGGAGGGCGTGTCAGACTCTTACTGACTAAAACCCACCCGTGTTCCTTCCGTTGCCTGTACGTTGCCAGGGGCCACGGTATCCCTTTCGGACTTTCCCGCAACCCCGGCAGGCATCGGTCCTATCGGACCCCTTCACTTGCTGACATCTCTTTGAGGCGCGCGTGGAACACAACGCGCCGTCGACCCGGGCCTGGTCCTTATCGGACGGCGAGCTACCCATTGCTCACCGTTCGCAAGCCCGCGCCTACGGTGGCCGGGAATCGGCCTGCGATTCCCGATGCCCAGGGCGTCTCCTGCGGCGGCTAGGGGCGTGAGGGCGCGAAATTTGCCTCTCCCTCACGCGTTTTGCCTCCTCCTTCGCGAGCATTACTGCTTTGCAGAAGGAGGTGACGGCCTCCCATGCCCTCTCGCTCCGTACCATGGCCTGGACTAGGGCCGGACGCGAGAGGTCCCCGCCGCCGATCGCCTCCACGAGGACACGGCGATGCTCTGCCCAAGCCGGACAGACCTACACCGTATGCTCAACCGTGTCCTCCGGGCGATCCATATACTACCCTAATGTCCATTTCGGCCTAAAGTAACAAAAATACAACTATTTAGAATGTAAATTAACTTTGTACAATTTCATCAAACTACATTTATTTGTATTCAACTATTTGGACCCTTTTGCGGATAACAAACCTTTTATTCAAATGTAATTTTTCGGTTCACATATTTAAAGTTGTATTTATATTCTTCTATCCCTCTCAATTTACATATTTTACTTCAAAATCTATCCGCCAACATTTATAATTTTGAAGTGGGATCTTAGACGCTTTTTTTCGAGTGAATGTAATCATTTTTTTTAAGACACGTTCACACGAAACCGACAAAATCATATAGGAATGAACGTTTATCTGCTCTTTCATTTCGTTTTTCAATCATTCGGACCACGAGTGAAAGATGCCGAGTGCTTAAATCAAACATCGTTGGATCGGTCCACTACTGAATTCATTTTTCACTTTTGATTCAATTTATGTTTAGACGAAGTGAAACCACTTCGAGGGAAACATGCCGAATTAAAGACAAAAATGAACAGAAAGTCGTCTGATATCTGCATTAGCGGCAGCTGCAGCTTTCACCAGGGATTGTGTTGTAGTGTATTAAAAAAGCACTGGCGGCCCAGTGGTAACGGCCCCGACTTACGAGTTGTATGTCGTAGGTTCGAAACCTAACAGGCGCTTCACTTTGTGTAAATTATTGAAGTGAAAACTTCTTTAGCGGCGTTGTGCACTTTTATTGTGATGGGTAAAAAATGTTAAACTCGCGTCAGGACATGTGACCTGATCGAAAATTCGTAAGATTGTCATGTTTGTGTACGATAGCGCAATAAATGAATATTGTATTTTACCACATAAATGATAGTACTTTTATACTGATAATTAAAGAAAGAAAGAAAAAAAGGTTTATTTGTCACAGAGACACGTGCATACAAATAACAAAAATATAAACAACAGAAATATTCGGCAGCTGCACGTCATGACTGTGACAAGAAGGCTTCCACTCAGCATAATTCTGTGCTATGAGGGACCCACAGCACATCGCTGATTTTCAGTGCAGTGATTAAAGCAATTTGTGCAAAATTATTCCCAAACCATTCCAAAATATCAAAAATGCACAACGTTAATATTCAAATTTTCACTTCTGCCGGCACTCCCGGAGTGCAACCCGTTTTTATTTCATCACCACTGCTCTCAAAACGGTGAAGGAAAACTTCTGGAGGAAACCGGCATGTCCTAGAACCAAAAATTCGAACACATGAACATCCACCGGGCCCGCGTGGTGGATTACAGCCCACTCCCTCTCACTGAGAGGGAGGACTGTGTCAGTGGGAACATTGTAGGCTGATTATGCTATTATGCTATCTTCTTCTTCTATGATTTCTTTGTCTATGCTATGTATTAAAAAAGTACCTACGTCAAACTTACAAAAAGAGGGTGTGAGCTTATGACCACACGATAGACGTCAAAATTTACGCCTGGAGCCGAGTATACACGATTCAGCCCCGAGTATACCCGATTCAGCGTCACCGGCCCGAGCGTGGCAGTTCAGTTTCGTTCACTGTTAATAAAACGCGGAAACTGCGCCTAAAGAAGTTTACACCTCAATAATGGTACTGCAGACCCTGATTGTCTCCAAATACTACTCAAAGTTCCATCATACTTGAGCGTACACTTTACTAAAGAAAAACGGCAAAACGGCCAAGTGCGACTCGAACACAAAGGGTCTTAAAATTCGCCGAAAACAACACGTTTCTTGGATGGGGACCTTAATTTTTTGACTATTTTTTATTTTTGTTATATATTGTTAAAAGTGGTACTAGAAATACACAATCTGTGAAAATTTCAAGTGTCTTCCTATTACGGTTCATGAGATACAGCCCGCTGACAGACAGGCAGATAGCGGAGGCTTAGTAATAGGGTTTCATTTGGCATCCTTCAGGTATAGAACCTTAAAACAACCTTCCTTTTACCCTAACCCTCGTTCATATAATTGCGAAATACATCCAGCTTATTAGTGCGTAACATCCCCTCGAAATTACCCTTTAAACATAGCCATAAAACGGGCAGAAAAGTATATTTTATGTGAAGACTTCACAGTCGTTTCTTCAACTTTAAATGTCTAACTTCAAGTCATAAACTATACTCTGGAGACGCGAAACGAGTGTTTCGATAACAAGGAGTTACTATCGAGTGGAGCAACCATTGCTTGGATTTTAAAGGTTTTATTTAGGAACGTACAAGATTTATGTTTAAAATCTATGTAATTATGCATAATCAGATTAAATAACATTTATTTATTTATTTATTTGGTTCACCAACAATTGTTTACACTAACATCTTGATAAAAGTAATGCTAAAAACTTTGCACAGTGTAACAATTACTTAAAGGTAAACACCACATGAACTATAATTACGCTAATTTGTAAGCCTAGGTACATGTACAGTTCACAAGCCAACTTAAAACTAAAGAAAAAATATGTAGCCCAAATACAGACTTAGTTTTGAATGTTATTGCTAAAATTATGTAGTAACAAAATAATAAAATAAAATAATTAATGCTTTACAACAACTCTGGTAAACAACTCAAGATTTTAGATTTCTGCTTAGTCAGAGAATCAAAAGTCGATTAGATCGCTGCAACCATTCAAAACCCTACAGAACCTAGCGCATGGGGAGTTAGATCCCAACACCGTTCTTCTCTGTGGAGGACGAAGTGGTGTCATGGGTTTACGTGGAATTCTAGAAGGAGCACGAAAGTTTATAAGTGCTAGCAGCGGCGGTGAGTCAATATTTCCTTTCAAGATTTTACAGGCAAACATTGCGTCGTTTAAACGCCTACGCTCTTCTAAGGTGTGTATGTTGAAGATCTTTAATCTGTCTTTGTAAGAAGGCGTTTTTTTAGCTATACCGGCAGAAAAAGCTAAATGCCAAGCAAAGCGTTTTTGGACGCGTTCTAGACGCAAACTGTGAGTAGCATAGTGCGGCCGCCACACCACACTACAGTACTCTAATATGCTACGTACCAGACTATAATAAAGTAAAACTTTTGTTTTACTTTGTCGAAAACCTTTACACTGTCTTATGACAAACCCCAACATTTTTGACGCTTTTTTAACAACATGATCTAAGTGTGGCACAAAGGTTAATTTTTGGTCAAACAAGACTCCCAGGTCACGTATAGTGTCTACTTCACTAACCCTGTCCTCATTAATGTAATATACTGTCTCTATAAGGTTATTTTTTCTTGTATACTTGACATGGTAACATTTCTTTGAGTTCAAATGCATTTCATTATTTTTGCACCATCTGATGAGACTATTAAGGTCCATCTGTAAAAGCGAGGAGTCTCTATCAGACTTAATTATTCTAAGAAACTTTAGGTCATCCGCATACATAAACATCTTGGAGTGCCGCAAACAGCGGGGAATGTCATTAATAAAGTAGATAAACAATATAGGCCCTAGATGCGAACCTTGCGGGACTCCAGAGGAGATTTTATATACATTAGATTGGTAACCGTTTACCACAACAAAAAAAGATCTATCCGCCAAATACGAAATTGCCCATTTAAGCAAGCTGCCAGTGATACCATACGCATGTAACTTATGAGATAGGATTTTATGGGAAACTTTATCAAAGGCTTTGCTAAAATCAGTGTAAATGACGTCAGCCTGGTGACCAGAATCAACAGCCCCAATTAAATTCTCTGTGAATGTAACTAGATTAGTGCTCGTGGATCGTGATCCAACAAATCCATGCTGATGATCGCTTATGAATAGCTTGAGATGGTTCTGAAAATGCGGGCAGAGTAGTGACTCAAACACTTTGGCAAACGCTGAGAGAATTGAGATGGGCCTATAATTAGATATGTTGTCATTGCTATCCGATTTATGTACAGGCACCACCTTTGCCATTTTCCATTTCGTAGGGAATACACCAGAAATCAAAGATTTGCTGTATATGACCATGAGTGGATGTACCAACTCCTCCGCACAAGCCGAAATAAATATTGGCGGTATGCCATCCGGGCCAGGACCTTTGTTAATAGATAAAACATCCCCAACGATGCTGGGACACAGCCCTTCTCTCTGAGAGGCGAGAGCTTGGGCTAACAATTTTTTTTTTGTAGTTTTTATTAGTAACGGGGTAGAAATGCTCATGGATGTCCTCCGTCCTGGGGCGGACGGAGGGGTCTGTCAGACTTCTACTGACTAAAACCACACACGCACGCACGTACGGACCTCTGACTTTTTGGATTCATGTGCGTATTGTATAATTATCACTTGCTTCTAAAACAGTGAAGGAAAACATCGTGAGGAAACCGGCATGCCTGAGAGATATTTCTCGACGGCATGTGAAGCCAAGTCAGAGGCGAATGGGTGGCTATAAAACTCTGACACCAGTTTAGTCATTAACCACACGAAAAGAAGGAGACTGACTAAAACCACGCCGTGTTTGGGATCGCACACTTACTTCGGGGGCTACGGGGGCACTTAAGCACTCTTCAACGCAGCCACCTAACCTAAGCTACCACGCGGTCCGCGTTGATAGATGTCACATTTTTTCGAATTTTTGGTTCTAGGAGGTGCCGATTTCCTCACGATGTTCACCGTTGAGAAAGCAGTGATGAAATAAATTACACAAAGTGACGCACCTGCCTGGGTTCGAACCCACGACCTACAACTCGTTTGTCAGGGCCGTAACCACTACTCCACTACTGATCTATTAATGAATATTAATAGTTGTTAATTTGGATATAGAAAGAAAGAAAGAAAAATAGGTTCATTTGTCACAGAAACACCTACATACATAAAACAACACTATAAACATATAAACAAGAGGAATATTCGGCAGCTGCACGTCATGACTGTGACAAGAAGGCTTCCACTCAGCATAATTCTGTGTTATGAGGGACCCACAGCACAGCGCTGATTTTCAGTGCTTAAATATCGTGTGATCGCTGATTTTCAGTGCTCAGATATCGTCATCTAAGTTTACAATGTAAGTAGAAATAACTTGTCTGATAAGAAATTCTCAGTAACTGTTTATACAGGTGGCGATGTATCCCATCTATCATCATGCGAGCCGTCAGCTTGTTTGCTAGTTAAATGAAAAACGTCATGGAAATAAAATTGACATTATGTCATTACAAGAAAGAATATATTCCGCAACTAGCCAAAACTTCACCCGTCCATAAATTCGCTTTAAGCACATTTAGTATCAATACTGTAATGAAAATCGCTGAATAACTACTTCCAAGAAATCTATTTCCACATTGAAAATTACTCCAATTACTGGCTCAATCATTCCTGAAACAATGTTACTGACTAGCCTTTAACCATTTGGACTTTTTCGAGGAAATACCCCTAATTTTAACAGACATATGCTGGCAAGATTCGCAGAAACAGAGCTGCTGAAATATGAACTGAATTCGGCGAACCAGTGAGCAACGACGCGATAAGAGGTCCAGTTACGAAAACGTGGATACGTAGAGGCAGATTTAGGTCGAAAACTTGGTAAAGATCTAGTACTAAGCTAAAAGTTTGAATGCTAAAACTTTTGGATAAACCTAAGTTAGTTCTGTTGGATCTGAGTGAACATGTTTAGTCATGATCTAGCTAGTCTTATGGCAGGAATTGGATTTTATGTTCGAGCAAGGCATAATCAGCCTAAAATGTTCCCACAGCTGGCTCTCTGAGTGAGTGAAGTTTGGTAGAAGTCACATGTCTTCAAGCAAGGATAATTATCTTAATACTAGAGCGTACAAGAATAAGGCCGAACGCAGCTTACGAGATGAAGGCCGCTGGATGCGACAAGCACACAACCGGTCGAAGCGGCGGTGCTTGGGGGAGGCTTATGTCCAGCAGTGGACTTCTTTCGGCTAAAATGATGATGAAGAGCCTAACATAATCAATCATATTACAAGTTAATCATCATCCAAGTCTTTTTCCAACTATGTTGGGGTCGGCTTCCAGTCTAACCGGATGCAGCTGAATACCAGTATTTTACATAGAGCGAATGCCTATCTGACCTCCACAATCCAGTTACTGGGTAATTAAGACTGGTTCACTGGTTGGCGGACTGGTTCTGGTTCTGGAATCATATTGATAGTTATTTTCTGTTAATTGATTAATTAATTAAGCTGTCATGATAGCCCAGTGGTTAAAGCCTCTCGATGCTCGAGTTTACTGACATCGGTGAAAGAAAACATCGTGAGGAAACCAGGAATTACAATTAATATAAGCCTGAAATCGCCAACCGGCCTCTAGCAAGCGTGGTGATCAGTGCTCATGCCTTCTCTGTATGAGAAGAGGCCATGCAATAGGAAAGAAAGAAATAAAGAAAGAAACATATTTTTTAGGACACGCACAGGAAATACAAATCTTTAACGAAAGGAGCTGTTACGTATTGTCTTTGGTCCGTGGCCTTGACATCAACCAATGAACAACATTGTCAAACTTTTATTGATTGAATACGAGGCTTTTGGCTACTTTTGTATGTGTGTATTTTATGTCTTTTTTTCTTGAAATGTGCATTTTGTTTTTGCAGAATAAACAATTCTTCCTTCGTTTTTTTTCTTTTCTTCATATGTAAAAAATAATAATAACAAACTGTCCAGCTTAATAATAACAGCTGCCATATTTAAAAAAAAATTGGGGCTGCATTATTATTATAGAAATAGGTAGGTAAAGAAATGAATAACAGTAAAGACTATCGTGTCGATGTAGTGCTTTAGAAAAACAATTTGAAATGTTTATTGCTTATAAAAACAATTTGAAATGTTTATTACTTTGGAAACACAATTTTAAATGTTTATGTAAAAACATGGTTAAAAATATTGTTGTTAGCCCTTACACAACTTAAATTCCGAAAGAAAACACAGGAATCTCAAATAAATACATTCTTAAAGAAGGACTTACAAATGTACAATTTGCTAGCAGACCTTGATTCGACCCCTACAGATACGAGGTCATTTAAAATTCTAGTGTTTTCGCAGCAATCTCAAAATGTAGGAGCTGTACCAGCGGGGAACATGGCCGTTGTTTTTTTAGTTCCTTGGAAGAGATATAAAATGTGAAATTGGTTTTTGTAGTGCCTCAAAAATTTACGGTTTATAGTAGTTAGTATGTAAGCAGTTAGGGTAAGTAATAGATGATATAACAACAAAATCTCTAATATTTACAACATATAAAACGGAAGCTATAATTTTATTTAATATAACGATTAGTTCATATAATAAACGATTGATATAATTTTAAAATAACTATTTTTTATAAGCACAACATACATTAAATATAAAATCGTTTGACATACCACTCAAAAGATATTTATACCTCTATCTTTGACATGTGAAATATACATACTAGCTACCCTCCCTTGCTTTATTCACATCGAGATTTTTGTGCTATTTTAAGCAACCTATACTTTTTATTTAACTTTCCGGATTAAATGCTCAAGTGATAGTGGAAATCACATCAAAGTCCATGGAGTAATAAATTACTCAATGCACACAAAGATACGAAAAGCGATTTTGTTTTATAATTGAAGTGAAAACTTCTTCAATGTTGCTGTTGTTTGTTCTATACTCAGCTAAAACCTCAGCTATTTCGCAACTGTATAGTATTCCCCAAATCGCTCGTGTACAAACATCAGAGACACGAGCCTATTTGCCAAAACAATTCGGTGTTCAACTCAAATGGAAACAAAAATGACTTCACAGCGGCGGGTATCGCCCCGGGGTCTCTGTATTGCGAGAATTCGGGGAAATTCTGAGAAACACCTATAGTTGAGGTACAAGTTATTGATGAAGAGCGAGTTTGTAAGATAATTAAATAATCACGCGTTTATTTTAGAGTGGATACAGTAAAATTCTATCCACACATATCAGGGCCGTGCCCGGGACGTGGACGGACTGTGCTCCGTTAAGATCTAAAAATATCGGTACTTATGTATGTTTTGTATGAACTCGTTCACACACGTCGATGTCCGGAGCAATGACAGCGCTTCAGTGCCTGCCCTGTTTGTGCCACGGTCTTGACACGTCCCGGACACGGCCCTGATGTGTGAATACCGCTGCTCATTACAGAAACTACCTTGTTTAGGAATTCAAAAAACTATATTGATTTTTTAATACAAATTATAGTATTGTTATTTAGGATTACAACGTTTTACTTTTGTAACGATGACACGTGGGAAATTAACGTGTTTATAGAGGTACGAGGAACAGGCTGTAAAGTTCTCTCATCCTCCATAGAAAAGGGCGGATCCTCCGACCAGACGGGTATTGTGTCTGTTGGGCAACTGCCCGACGATTGATGTCGGGACATTGTATACATGCCAGTCGCGTGGTAAACTTTGCTTGTGCGATGCAGGATTTTGCTTGACGTCACTGTGTTGCGTAGTTCGCATGTGGTGAGGTAGATGCCGCCACATGAAAAAACAATTACATCTTCAAAATCGCTGTCAGTTTATCCCTTGCACGACGTTCTCTCACGCACATACCCACACAGCCACAACACACACGGAGCGTCTCATCAAATCCACGCAATTTACTGTTCGAGTACTCGTAAACACACGATAAAAATGTGCAAATCATTGTTTTTTCCCCAATTCTCTCTGAAACACTATTCTATTATGTAAGTGTTCTGTTTACATCGAGCTCGTTTATAAGAATTGAGTGTAAGCATAATGATTAAGTATTCAATGAGTTTGCTAAAAGAGTTATTTGGCTTTCTTTGTAAGCTTCCGTCCACACCGTTTTAAACTGTACGATATTTTTTGTGTAGTTTTGGGGTAACACAACAGTTTTATACAGTTTCGTATTTTATTCAATTATTGTATTAACGATTATTTTCAAAACTTATTTCATCACAATAGACCACATTATCTTCTCCAATTAAACAATAATACTATCACACTGCAAGTTGCCTAAGAAGCCTGCTAGCCAGCTTTTGTGGTAATTATTTCATCACCACTGCTCTCAAACCGGTGAAGAAAAACATCGTGAGGAAACCGGCATGCCGTAGAACCAAAAATTCGAAGACATGGGACATCTACCAACCCGCACTGGGTCCGAGTGCTGGATTACGGCCCACTCCCTCTTACAGAGGAGACCTGTGTCCTGTCTAAGAGCGTAGATACAGTCAACTTCGACAATAATTCATGTAAGTGTCTACAAAACATATTACACATTGGGAACTTAATTGTACCTACACATTGATACAGTATTTTGGAGCACAAATTGTACACAATGAAATGAATTTTTGTCGATGTATAACATCTTTGTTGAAGCTGACTGTACAAATACACAACTGAAAACATATCGCCATTCCTTCCAAGAACGTATTTTCCATTTACAATTGTACTTGCATCAAGTTAAAACGAAAAACCAGTTGTTACTATTTGAATACAAAACCGCTTTTCCAAGATATGTTAGAAAATACTGCAAGATATTCCGAGACGGCACCTTTGGAAAACCTGCACAAAAGACATAAATGTACATATTTCTACATTCAGGTATATATTAAAAATATTCTTCCAAAGACTTTGAGGTGGGTAAGGGTCAGTTCATACCGAGACGCGACGCAACGCGCACTTTTTTAAGAGGGAACAGTAGGAGAGGAACTTGAAAAATAGGTATTTGAATAAACTATGGCCGTCGTCTTACCTCAAGTCTGCCCCCGTAGAGTGCAGCTGTAGCTCAGACCGATTATATTACAAAAAAAAATTACGAGATCGACGTTTCGTATTCTCCTTTTTTCTCCTCGAAAACTGAGTCGATTCAATTATTTTTTGCATTAATTTTAAGAAAGACATGTTGTAGGTTCCTATCATTTTCTTTTATGTTAAAAACTTTTCGAATTTGTCTGGTAGACCACACGGCGTTAAAAATGGGGCATTTTTGTAATATTTGGAGGGTCATATTTTCTCTATCAATAAGTTGCTGAAAAAATGGAAATAACAAGGACGTGTCTACAGCAGACCATGATTTTATGAAAAAAAAAATATTGCTCTAGAGGCATTATTCAGGAAGAAAAAGGGGAATACATTTGTATGGAGAATCGCAGTCCCAGTTCCCTCCTAAGATCCGATACAATATCGAATTTATTTACTACACAATAAGGTACATGCGCTGCGCAGCACCGCGCATCTCAGCGTACGTCGACATGCGTTCACTCTCACACTGAAATTATAACTTTTCGTGAAGAAAATAAGTTCGATATTTGATTAAAGTGACCGTAGCGTCGCGTCAGGTCGCTTCTCGGTGTGAACTGACCCTAAGAAAACACAATGGGTTTCACTTGCCTTTTGTATTTGTAAGCGCTACATATGAAAAGACTTTTAACGCACTATAAAATAACATAACATAACACGCATATATCTCCCCGAAGGGTTAAGCAGAGGTGTACCTAATAGTACACCCATATTTCGCCAGATGTCTATGTTTAAGTCCCATGTAATAGGGGGCGAGCCTCTTGCCATTGCTTAACCTGCGTATTAAGTGCATACATATGTGTGTATTATTACAGTAAAAAAATATTTCGTTATAGTGTTAGCGAATAAGTGTGGTGCGTAAGTGTAAATACCCAATTGAATAATATTGGTATATATATAATAATAGTCATAAAAATAAAACTTAAAGATTCGGCTTTACTCCGTGACTGTACTAATAATGAAATTGGGCAGTGGACCCAGTCGACCTATTCAAAATGTGTGATTGGGTTGAGTGATCCCGCGGGTCATTTCGAGTGGGTCCAGTTGACCAAAGCCTCGTTATCTCTGGAAGTACTTACTGATACAATTACAATTTGTAATAAAATTATTTATTATAATTTATAATAAATATATATTATAATAAATATTTTTATTATACAATGTATAATTTATTATTATTTCACTGATCGAACACACTCCGAGTGTCATAAAATATATTCTATGCTAAAATAAGATAATCACTCGCGTAAGTTCTAAGAATAGGTTCTTCCTATTGCTAACATCTTAAAAATTTTGTACACTTAGTTCGCAATAAAGAATTTTAATTTGGATTTGAGATCCTGGGTTCGATTCGTAGGTCGGGCAACATTTTATTGGGTTTTTCTATCTAGAATTTCTCAGTAGCAGCCTGGAGTCTAGATTTGTGCCCGGTTGATGGCAATTGGCTCATCCTCTATTACATGTGACTTAAATATAACTGGCATAATAGCACAGCATTGTTGCTATTATTAATTCGCTATTTATAAACACTACACTAACTCAAATGGCTAAGTTGATTGTATGGTTGAGTTGGTTTAGTTATATTGATCTTTTACTTGTTTATACCATCTATGTAATACATATGGAATGCAATAAAGAATTGAGTAGCATAATCAGCCTAGAATGTTCCCACTGCTGTGGGAGTGAGTGGGCCGTAATCCACCACGCGGGCCCAGAGCGGGTTGGTAGATGTCACATGTCTGCGAATTTCTGGTTCTAGGACATGCCGGTTTCCTCACGATGTTTTCCTTCACCGTTTTGAGAGCAGTGGCTATGAAATAATTTACACAAAGTAAAGCGCCTGTCTGGGTTCGAACCTACGACCTACAACTCGTAAGCCCACTGGGCCACCACTGCCCTCAAGAATTGAGTATTAAGTTCTCTTTAGCCAACGCAATACGTCAAAAATGTAAGACTAAACAGTATTATTATATTCATATTTATGTTATCCAACTGTTATTATTTGTACTAGTGACAAGTATCTGTCAGCTGTCATAGACACGTAAACAGTGTTGTATTTTTCGTCTGGCAACATCGACAGATATCCGTCACTAGAGTAGTAATCGACTAATTCAATTAATATTGTTTTGGCTGTTGATAGTTGAGACTTTTGCCACCATTGTTTTGAAAGTGACAGTTTTGACTTTAGCACGTTTTGCACGGCACGGGGGATTGAACCGTTGAACAGAGCGTTGATATTTGCTGTGAGAATTATATCGAAAAATATAATATAAAAAATTGGTTGCCTGTAAAGTCGGTATACGGGCGAAAGTTTTACGTGACAACGACTTTGCGTGCCTTTCACTTTTTATGTCTGTCTCTCTCGCTCTTAGGCGGGCTAACCATGACGCGTGCCTCTCACTCGCTCTCATTGTGAGCGCATAACGTGAGCGGAGCGTAACGCAGTTTCTTGAAGTGTCACCCGGCAAACCAATTTATAAGACGTTGTCACGTCAAAAATATCTATACAATCGTTGTTTAATTTCTGAGTTTAGGTTGAATTCCTACAATAACTATAATAATAGAATTCCCATTTAGAAGTAATATGACGCACTAGCTGATAAATATCCACTAAAGTCTCGTGACTAAACTACTTAAAGTGACGACTTCCAAGTTACTACGTACGATATGTTAATGACAGCTACCCCGCTCAAAGTTTATCTACAAGACTAACTCCCCACATTGCACAACTGAATCAAATTAAACATATACGACATGAAGATGGTGGCTTATTAAAATATATAATTTAATTATGTACACGTGAACGTACCCTTTTCAGTGTGAAAACGTATAAAAACGTGTGCTCTTATTGTTACGGCTTCATTTTATCGAGAATCTTCTTGTTTATAGTAATGTGAATATTTTAGTTCGTGTTAGTAGGTAAAGTATGGCGGAGCTCGTGGCTAAATGATAACAGCCGCACGGGTCGTTTGAACGGACCGACCTCAACAAGCGTTGCTTAACTACGCTTGCCGAGATCGGTCCTTAGATGGGTGGTCATCTACGGACCGATCTTGGCAAGCGTACGTAACGCTTTAACGTTCCGAGACCAACGGCTTAACGTGCTTTCCGAGGCACTGAGTGGTCAGTGCCTCGGAAAGCACGTTAAGCCGTTGGTCCCGTCCCCTAATTACGTAATACACGATCAATAGGAATTTCAATCGTTTTGAAACAAATTGCTAATCCATTGCTTCATAAGTTCTAAAAAAAAATCTGCTCAACAACGTTAATAACGCAATGAATGTTGTAGAACTGTCAAAATGAAACAAATTTGTCGTAATCGTCTACGAAAATGTGTTTCGTAATTAGATAGCGGGTCATTCGTAGATCCTTCACACTCATTACTAATAATGATTTGACTTTGACTTTGATAGTTTTGAAAAAGCAGGCAGATGATGATGTAGGTAATGGATAATACCTATAATCTGTCTTCTTAGAAAGATAAGACTTATTACTTTTTAACATGACATTAAAATTGTCCATACCTGTGGCAATACTTAAGAGGGTGCTTTCAGAAAGTTGGCAACATTGAAAATAACCGACAAATAATGAAATTATGAAATATCGCTCTGTAGTGCACTAAAATATTGATTATGAATTGCAATAAGAACACTTAATTCGATATTAATTATTGCAATTCAATATCAATTTTTTTGCGCACTACATAGCGTATTGCATAATTTAATTCAGTAATATTGACAAATAAATTCAAACAGCGAAATATTGGACAGCTATTTGCGACGTTGCCGTTGTTGCTGACTTTCGTAATACACCTCTTAAATATATGTCCGGTACGAACTTGCTATCTGGGTTTTATTTTTTTTACCACAGAACAAGTTATTCTTAAAAGATTAATGACTAGAGTGACTTTTCATGATCTAGTGTCCTTTCAAAATTCAAAATATTTTTATTTCATATAAACCTACATGGGCACTTATGAAACGTCAGAAGCTAGGTGCACGGTTCCAATTGGTCGTTTCGTATGGAGAAGAGCCGGCAAGAAACTCCACGGTTACTCTTTTAAAAATATTTTTTAAAAGATTTTAAAAACAAAATGTGCTGTTACCATAATGTTAAAAACGGTCACTGTCAGGTAAGTCTGTAGCTCTTCACCTTCTCCAAACGATGAGTAGATACCTATCCAAATACTTCTAAACTACCAGAAAATAGCACTTAGTCATAAGAACCTTCCAATTTAATTTATCAAGTCGGATTTTACTTTGCATGTTTGAAAATCCCTGTGACTATTAATCTAAGTGCCGCAGTAGGTACATCGCACTTCAACACGAAGTTCGGTGCGGCCCGCCTGTATTATGCGATGGTTTATATCATACGAAAGTATCTTTGCAATGCAGTACTACCCACCCAAATCTGCGTCAGCCTTTACTCACCTACCATAAAGATGAGTCACTCAACTGCAGTCATCTCAGTCGCGTCTAGCTAACGGTCTCACTTAAGGCCCGAACACACGTACCACAACCTCACCATAACCACACCACAACGACACCACGTGGACAGGTGCTAATTTGTATGAAAATGAATAGTCTATTCACACGGACCACAAATGAGCTTAAAAATCAACTGTGTGGGCGATACCAACCACAACAAGGCGACGTCGCAGCCACAACGGAACCACAACGTTGCGTTGACACTGTCACAGCCGGAATCGATCTGTCTACAAACACTAGCAACAACGTAATCGCAACTATAAGCGACAACGCAACCACAACGCAACTGCAAGAATGCAGCGATACTATTAACAGGTTAACCATTGCTTGCCCACATTTTGTCGGTGCAATGCGGTGTGGTTAGGGTACGTGTGAATGGGTCCTTAGGTTAGTTTATAAAATAGTTAATAGTTCCAGCCAGGACTTACGTCACGCCGTTTGTTTGTTTTCTTGGAACTGTCTGATGCAAAGGGCTGTCTACAACTGGCGACAGTGTTTTGTTTTCCTTCCTCAAAAATCATACTTCCATACTATAATATTATTAGTAGTAGTAGTGTTGTTAGTAGTTTAGTCCCTAGATGTGTCCGTGGCATCACAGTGGGCCCTATCAGAATACCAGTTAGTGGTTTTTTTTTTTTAATATCGCCGCATTATGCTGAGATAGGGGCCTTTTTGGCCTCGCACAGTTCGTTATTATTTTGTTAGTTTTTTTTTTATAATTAAGCTCCTTTTTTATTTTATTTTTTTTACTGTTGGTATTTACTGTGCGTGTCCCAAATAAAATATTTTTCTTTCTTTTAATATTGTTTTTTTTTAGATGTTTTAAATGTATCTAATGTAAATGCGAAAGTAACTGTCTGACTGTTGATTTCGATTTAATTGATCGGCACACAGGTAGACCGTAACCTGGGTTACGGTCTACCTGTGTGCCGATCAATTTAACCCGGCTACTTTTTTATCCCGGTAGCTCGTTGCCGCTTTTCGTGTCTGTCTGTGCGACCGCCTAGTTCTTCTAAACTACTGACTGGATTTTTATGTGGTTTTCACCATCATTTAGAGAGTTTTATCCGGAAGGTTTATGTATATGATACATTCATATTAAACTTATAAAAATAAATAAATCTCAATGTTTTATCAAGTCGTCAAAACCGTGAGAAGTAGGGGCGGGTCGCTGGTGAAAAATATAGAAAAGATTAGCTTTAGTAGTCAGTAAGTATTATCTACTTTATTCCCTTTATGCTGTTATTTATGCCTACAATCGACATGACCAAGAACCATTCGTAAGTCCGTCACTAGTTAGAGAATTAGACGCCTGCAGTAAATAGGAACTAAACCATTTGAGGACATTCCGGGCCCATTAGATGGCTTACCTACGAGTTTACAACACAATATGCAGTGACATTAACCCTTATACAAATCACAATACGACTGACTTTCGATTGTCTCTTCACCTTCTTATATTTTTGTAACGATTGCCGAGTCAACAACTTTACATTTGCTTTTAATTCAGTGATGTTTTAGTAGAATTAGTGCGGGGTTTTCAGTTTTGGAGACGAATTTAGTAACTTTGTGCCGTCAATGCCATTTAGATGATATCAGAAATATCCGTTTTGTTATCGCAATTCTAACCTAGATGTGTTTATTTACAAAATTTGCCCTGAGGCTTCGCGTTTCGTAATTACGCTGGAATATCTGATACGGGAATCACTTCATTGGTATTGTTGGTGAGTAAAACAGTACTTAGGTACCTACTTGGTATAACTGAGGTCGATGTATTTGTTTGTTAATATAGTCATTTAGAGGTAACTGATGTCTGAAACGGTTGAGTAAAATTTGAACATTATTACTACGGGCTAACGGATACCCGCTGGATCCGGGAAGCACAGAATCGGTCGAAGTGGCGGTGCCTGGGGGAGGCCTATGTCCAGCAGTGGACGTCTTTCGGCTGAAATGATGATGATGATGAAGACCGGATACCTTAAGGTTGTTAGCTACTTATATGTAGGTACTATTAAGGAAGTGCATTCTGAAAGTGGGCAATGTCGCAAATATATGCCAAATATTTCGCTGTTTGATTAATTTGGTAATATTACTCTATGGAAATATGAAATGTGGCTAACTATTCACTAGTTACCAAAGTATTGATTATGAAATGCAATTACTAATATAGTTACACTGATTTTGTTTGTTTGATTTGTGAAAATAGCAGTTGGAAAAGTGCTTGTGTTACACTTAAAACCTAAAACTGATACATCACCTAATTCAGTGTTATTATTGCAATTCATTATCAATACTTTATTGTGTTAAAGAACGATATTTTTTGTCATTGTCTTCATAGATGTATTATTTAAATTGTCACTGAGCTTAAATAATATTGACATATAAATCCAAACAGCGAAATATTTGATGACGTTGCCAACTTTCTAAGTATTCCTTTTAGTGTCGTTTTTACTTCAATGCGTTATATGCTAATGGTTTTCTGTCAAATCCCAATATTTATAAAAAAAACTTCAGAGCACAAATTCTCCCAATCAACTCAAATATAAGAGGGCTTAATACCGGTCTCTATTGCCAACAAAAATGCAATCGCGTGCCGAATATCAGCACTAAGAGGAACATTAAACTTTGAAGAAAACTATCTAAGTGCCATCTCTCACGAACTAGTTTTCAGGAGGGACTGAAATATCAACGGTTGCGACAGCACGTCTTAAAAGTTTATATTTATTTGTAACGTCATAGTACTTTTGTTGTAAACGTGAGCGCACAAGGCGTGTACGCACGAACGAACAAAATATGGTGAACACGAACATCGAACACGGACTATTTGGTTCGTACGTGTGGATGTAAATTAGCAAAGCGAACACGAACATCACAGAAAGTACAGAAACACAGTTCGACTTGTGTTTGCACTCACCCTCCCGCTCTCTTTAGTAGCCATGCATTTGAAATTGGATCGCCACGAACATTTTGACGAACACAGTGTTAACATGTTCGTTAGTGGTACATGCGTACAAAGTGTTCGATGTTCGTGTTCACAATGTTCTTGTTCGTGCGTACACGCCGAGCACGCGCAGCAGTGTTTAGAGGAGGCAGTGCAGCTAATAAAATTCGTGACGTCGAAAGTACGTTAAGCGCTTAGCCTCTGTCACGAACCACCTTCAAAGCCGTCAGTTTCTATACGTCATTAGTGCCGTAGTGCTAGTAAATGACACTTTCTCTGTATGGAATCGCCGAAGCGTCTCGGTGTTCTGTGTTAGGGAAAAACTTAATGCAAAAATATGTGCCTAGGACGAACACGGAGTAAACCTAATATTGATTCAAACGAATTTAAAATGTAACATACTTGTTTCGCACATACCTACTATTAACCTAATTTTAAGACTCTAGTCATATCTACGGGTGATGCTAATTGTGTTTGTCGTAAACTTTTAAACCAAAATGCGATAGGGTATTTTCGATACAAAAATCGTTCGAATGTACGTTACGATTACGTCACGCGTTCGTGCTAGCGCCCCGAATATTTTTTTAAGCATGTTTTTAAATAAATTGTCAGTGTGGTTTTGTTTAAATCTACTAGTTCTGGACAACCACTCACTCGCCTGTGTTCACTTTTGGGTGCGGTCGAATTGCTGTTAACTAGTATCTACCTATTAAATAGTTCAAGAAGAGCTGCAATTTGAATAATGAGGTTAAAAAGTAATGGCAATTTAATAGCTAATAATTGTAAGATTAAAAAAAAATTATTTCGCATTTAATAAACCTACAAGAGCACTTATGAAACGACAGAAGCTAGGTGCACGGTTCCAATTGGTCGTTTCTTAAGGAGAAGAGCCGGCAAGAAACTTCACGGTTACTCATTTAAAAGTAAATGGTTTTTACAATGTTTTCAAATTTCAGTGTTAATAGGTATGCAAGGACAGGGTAGGCCTATCAACAAGTACTTAGCAATATAGAAAATGGTCGACAGATCTAAGGTCTGTTAAGCCTACAACGTTCTCACATTCACAAAATCTAAAAGAAAAGAATCTATATAAAAGATAAATAAAATAATAAAAATAAAGACCTATTTAAACCAAATTACATAAGCTATTGGAAGTTCCTTAACGCGGCTTGCGATTGGAGTTGACTGGTAGAAATCGTCACGTAAGGAAAAAGCGTTATGCCCCCTCCATGTGACTTTTTCTCTCTCTCTCTCTCTGTCTATTTCTATTATAAGTGAGTGTGTATGTGCGTGCGAGTATTGCGTAAGGAAATTCTTTCCTGATGGGAGTCCCCCGACCTCACACGCTTTTTTTTTATTGCTCTCAAACTTTCAATATAACAGCTTTAGCTATTAATTTCTCCGTTCAGTTTTGGGTTATTGAAACTTCAAATAATGATGGTACCTAAATGATCAAAAATCGATTAAAAACTTGAGAAATATCGGTTAATTCTATTAAAGCCTGTCTGTGCCTTATACTGCATATTCCGCAAATGTTTTTATAAGCACTGCAAAGCGCAAAATATAAACTAAAACACGCGAGGCCTACCTAAAAACCAAACATCAAAAACTCGTATATCTCAAGTGCTACTGCGAGCAGTATTCACAGACCGTAAACAAAATATCAAATGTATGAAAATTTCACATTTCCCTGTGGAAATGTACCGACCGAGTGGAGGAATAAAATCCTTTGAAAATGGCCTTACTACCCTACTTTTGGTATCTGATTTCGGTATAGGCCTCGGCACAGAATAGATATGTACAGAAGGCTGGCTCTATACACCCAGCGAAAACGCACGCACACATAGACACGCTTCACGCACAGCGAGTGCAAGCGCACTCGCTCCCGGCATTCGTTTGAGATCGCCGCACGTACGCATCTATGTGTGCATGCGCTGTGTTCGCTCGTTGTATGGAGACGACCTTCTGCACTATTCTGTGGTACTCAGAGCTCAAAATGCTTTAACATTCAAGGTCGAGTTTATGTGGTTATGTTGATTGGTTAGCCGTATCAGCAGTTTTTGATCGAAACTATTTCTATGCTTGATTTGGTTTTGGGTCGAGAATTACCCTAGGGAATACGAATATGGTAGATATACCTATTCAAAGAAACTGTTGAGACCTCATCTTTTGCAGAATTTGTCACGTTTGGTTTGTCACGTTTTTGAAATGTTACAACAGAATACCTTGTGATATTTTAGAGTTAAATGAAAGAAAATTTAAAACTCATATAAAAAATACACTTTGCAAACAAGCATATTACAAATTAGAGGATTATATCCAAGATAAAAATGCTTGGAGACATGCTGGTCCTGCTCCATAGGACAATTTAGAATCTAGACAAAATCTAACTGGTTGCTAATTTAATTGTATAATATATATATATATGTCGCCGCGAAAGCGTCTACCTGTAAAGATTATAACATAATCTTATGCGTAACTACTTATTATAATTGTTATTCACCATAAAGTCTTTGATCCTGCCCTCTATGGGTAACTGTGGAATACTGTTACAGCCGCATGTGTGAAGATTATCGATTCCTTTGCGATTAAACTCCCATCTATTATCAACTTTGTGAACTCAGTCAATATACTGTGCGTTCGCCCGAAAGATAAATTATTACTCATTTCGATGTTGGGGCAAAAACTAAAGTTAAAATTAAAAGGGAACATTTATTTAATGATTTATGGGTTTTTAGTCATATTAACAAATGGTCATTTGACATAGTAAATTTGTTTATGACAAAGCGTTACCGAAGATGGCGCGGTTTCCGAATATTATGATCAATAACCGAATGTAATAATTTAATACAAGAACTAAATAAGTTTCAATAATAGAAAACCAACTATAAAGTAATAAGATTATTTTACAATGCAATTTACTAGTGAATACCTGTTGTTTGATTAAATTCCTTGAACCACAGGAAGTGTTGTCAAAGGAGCAATAGAAAAAGTTGTAGAAAGTAATGAAGCGTCTAATTCAACTTTAATCTGAATAACCTTTGTATTTGTGAATATTAGCATTGTTTAATTGTAAAAGAATTAACTGATAAGCATTTAGCATTGTTTGTAAGTTTTATTGAACAAACTTAGTAATAAGATATTGTATTGAAATTCGGGGTATGTCGCCGGACTTTTGACAAAAGCGAGGCGCACAAAATGGCGGGCGTTGGAAATAAACATGAAAAGAAAAGTTGTGTTAGAAAGAACTGTGATTGTAATTGTTGAACAAATAACCTCTGTACCATAATGTTTTGATTTAAAAGAGTGTCCATGGAGTTTCTTGCCCGTTCTTCTCCATCAGGAACCTACTTCATTTGGAATGGGCGACTAGCTTCAAAAAATAACTCAAACTGAATGACTCCTTGATAAGTGATAACTCAAAAGTGACTGTAAATGTTATAATTGAAATAAATGCTTTGAGTTTGAGTTAAGAGTTGTGTGTGATTGAAAACCAACTACCTACCTATTCTACTATCAACGAAGAATTAAACCGGAGACTGGTTAGACACGGCACAGGATAGATACCCCGCCGTGTTATCAGAAGTGGGATCGCACTGTGCGATCCCCTACCGCTCATGCTTATGTCGGACATCCAAAGAATTACGGACAACTACGAAACCTGCTTGCAGTGCAGTGACCGAGTGCGTGCCAAAAGATTTTTTCTCTGAAACCATGAACATGGTGTGTTCTAAGAGTGAGCGACTGGTTGCCCAGCACAGCCAAGACTACTGAAATATTTCTTCCTTACTACGACCTTGATGACAACATGAAGATTGATCACAAATTTAATGATGATGGCAACTTCTGGCTGTGGCAGTGGACTTATATGAGCTTCATGGTGCACTCAAGCAGAACAACATGTACAGCACAGAATGACCGAAGCAGCAGAATAAACCAGAAAAGCAAATATAATGATCACTCCGTCAATGGATTTCAACATCCACCCGGGAAGTATTTTGTTTTATTATTTTAGCATATTGTTATTGAATCACTAACACTTTTTGAACTATGTTCATTACACACTGGCAAGGTTAATGTCACTTTTGCTTGAAAACTTGTGGAAGTACAATAACAACACAAGATAAATTACACTACAAAATAAGCTCATTACAAGGTCAATGTTATTAATAATAAAAGTTTATACTAAACATTTCTTAAGAAATGGATCTCAAACTTGTTTTGTTGAATTAGTGTTCGCACTACATTTAGGAACTAAGTACTTTTGACTATTTTCAAGATTTGTTGTTAGCTACATACACACAATAATAATGAAATAGACTTATTATGTTTGAAATTCGCACTGCTCTTTGTTTATGTCCTGCAATTTCTCTATAGCTTGTGTTTAAAGCAAGGTTTAGGACCTTGTTTATCATCTCCGGGCAAAGCGTTAATTAGTTGAAAGTTATTAGTTCCAAACAAAAGTTCTATTATATTTTTAATAAATGTCAAGCAAAGCAGATGTCTACTATTCTGCCAATGTGTAAAGTGAGTTGGATAAATAAGAGTGCGTGATATAAAGAAATAAAAATTAAATTAGTTACAAACAAATAAAATCCTTAGATCCCAATGAGAGTTATTTGGCGAGTAAAAGTAATGTTATGAAATTCATAGCTATGGGGAACTTTGATTGGCGATTAGAGTTTTCCACATAAGTATGTAAACATTGAAACATATAGTGGACAACATGTTGCAAAATTCATACAGAAACATTTAAGTATGCAATAGGTTTGTAAAATAAGTCAACGAGATAAGTATGAGATACCATCAAACAAGAAGTTTTCAATGCAAACACAATTTGATAAATGGATAGAAAACATAATTTTCAACATGTTTTTATGCATTCAAATAAAAAAATAAATAAATAAATAACCAATGCATTGTTGCTCATAGTACTCCTCTTCTGTTTAACTTCATCAAACTGTAATAGCCATTACATAACAATAGATTAATTTAATTATTAATTACTGCTTGTTTCTTCTAATCTAAATATTAGTAGGAACACCTTTTCCTGCATTATTATTTATCTGCATAACGTCTCACATTCCAGGTTCCAGGTGATTGTCATATCAAAAAGAAAATGATAACCCCTGCAGAACTACTATCAAAATTATCATAACAAAATTCAAACCAATTGTTATCAAGGTCGCCTTAAAAGGCGACTCAACCACTGCAGCCTGTTGAACAAGTGACCGTGTCGCCAGCCCAGGAAAAACCAACCTACATCCCACCAAATGAAAGCCAACTTAAGGACAGCCAATCAGAGATGACTGTTCCAGCTGTTCACACATCATAGCTCAGATAAAAGGTGAGGAGTTTTCAAACTACTTTCTACTCACCTTGCTCAAAGGCCCAATACAATAGCCAAGTCAACAAGTACCTGCCCACATGATTCTCACATGTGATGCATATCATGCACCAAAGTACTTCTTGATTTATTTTTACCATCTTTATATTTTTGCAATCTTACCTGTAACAATTAATTCTAGTCTATTGCAAAGTACTATTAGTATTTTAACTTACTTACGGGTTAACTGATAAAGAACTCAATAAGTAATACTCACACCAAAACTATTAGTAAGCCCTAGAGGTAACTAATAGGTAATACTCTCATGTTATCCCGCTGGGTCCACGGCGGACAATACCGCCCAGAGCTTGATTCCTTATATCCTGTCTAATACAAGACTTCATGCCTGTCATGGAGCAATGGTCCTAATCTCCTAAACCTTTAATCCTATCAAATCAAAGACTTTGTGTCTACCACAGAGCGGTGTTCCTGATCCTATCCTTTAATCCTGTCAAATCCAAGACTTTGTGTCTACCACAGAGCATTACCTTACTATGTAAATGAAACTATTCAGCTAACAGCTGATCATACAACACCACTACACACTATTCTTAACAAGTGTGCTTATGTAAGGTGCAACATCAATGCATTCATTATTTCAATTATGTAAATGAAACTATTCAGCTAACAGCTGATCATAAAACACTACTACACACTATTCTTAATAAGTGTGCTTGTGTAAGGTGCAATACCAATGCATCCAATATGACAATAAAAAAAAAAAAAAAAAAAAAATACAAGACTTCGTGCCTGACACGGAGCAATTGTCCTAAACTCCTATACCTTTATCCTATCAAATCAAAGACTTTGTGTCTACCACAGAGCAGTGTTCCTGATCCTATCCTTTAATCCTGTCAAATCCAAGACTTTGTGTCTACCACAGAGCATTACCTTCCTATGTAAATGAAACTATTCAGCTAACAGCTGATTATATAACACTACTACACACTATTCTTAACAAGTGTGCTTATGTAAGATGCAAAATCAATGCATTCAATATTTCTAATAAAGAAAAGACTTCGTGCCTGACACGGAGCAATGGTCCTAAACTCCTTAATATTTAATCCTATCAAATCAAAGACTTTGTGTCAATCACAGAGCATTACTATGTGAATGAAACTATTCAGCTTACAGCTGAACATACAACAGTACTACACACTATTCTTCACAAGTGTGCTTATGTAAAGTGCAATATCAATGCATTCAATATAAAAAAAAAAAAAAAAAAAAAAAAAAAAAAAAAAAAAAAAAACAAGACTTCGTGCCTGACACGGAGCAATGGTCCTAAACTCCTAAACCTTTTATCCTATCAAATCAAAGACTTTGTGTCTACCACAGAGCGGTGTTCCTGATCCTATCCTTTAATCCTGTCAAATCCAAGACTTTGTGTCTACCACAGAGCATTACCTTTTGATGACTAAAATGAAACTTCAGCTAACAGCTGATCATAAAACACAACTACACACTATTCTTAACAAGTGTGCTCAAATCCAAGACTTTGTGTCTAACACAGAGCTTTACTTTCTTATGTGAATAAACCTATTCAGCTAACAGCTGATCGTACAACACTACTACACACTATTCTTAACAAGTGTGTTTATGTAAGGTGCAAAAACAATGCATTCAATATTTCAATTAAAAATAAATTAAGTAGACAGCAAATCTACAACAAGCTGTCACTAACTAAAACTGTTTACTACCAACTCCTACAATTCAATGGAAATTGTAGGATAATACAAGCAACAACATCCTGTGAAAATGAAACTAATTAGCTAACAGTTGATCATACAATAAACTGAAATACAAATTGTATGCCTTCAATGGCATGAAGCACTAGTTATTTTTATCTCCATTGCATGGCACATGTCTATATTGTAATCTGCTCAGATTACAGGAAAAAGTTGATCTTAGTCTTACTTGCAAGTGACTACTCTGTGTAGCCGTACTTATTAAGGTGTTCCATATTAAATGCATTCGATATTTCAATTTAAAACAAATTTGGTAGACAGCAGATCTATTATACGATTTTAATGTTACCTAGAACTAACTATTAACAAATTCTACAATTTCTGCATGCATGTGAAAATGAAACTATTCAACTACATCACATACAACAGCTGATCACGCAATATCAATTAAAACAAATTGCAAGTAAAATACCCAAAGCTAGACTTTGTTTCATAAATGCAATCAATATTTCAATTTAAGGAAAACTGAATAGATGTCAGATCTATCACAAGCTTTAAATGGTAACTAAACTGTCTGTCACCAAATCCTACAATTCATTGAATATCGTAGGACAATAAAAGCAACAATAATCTGCCGACAAAATTTATCCCCTTTGTTTCAGATAACAACCTACACCCACGCAACTAGGTAGGATGAGTGTATCGGCAGGTGCAGAGCGCGCACTGCTTTTCAGAATGGCCGTGTCGCCGCGAAAGCGTCTACCTGTAAAGATTATAACATAATCTTATGCGTAACTACTTATTATAATTGTTATTCACCATAAAGTCTTTGATCCTGCCCTCTATGGGTAACTGTGGAATACTGTTACAGCCGCATGTGTGAAGATTATCGATTCCTTTGCGATTAAACTCCCATCTATTATCAACTTTGTGAACTCAGTCAATATACTGTGCGTTCGCCCGAAAGATAAATTATTACTCATTTCGATGTTGGGGCAAAAACTAAAGTTAAAATTAAAAGGGAACATTTATTTAATGATTTATGGGTTTTTAGTCATATTAACAAATGGTCATTTGACATAGTAAATTTGTTTATGACAAAGCGTTACCGAAGATGGCGCGGTTTCCGAATATTATGATCAATAACCGAATGTAATAATTTAATACAAGAACTAAATAAGTTTCAATAATAGAAAACCAACTATAAAGTAATAAGATTATTTTACAATGCAATTTACTAGTGAATACCTGTTGTTTGATTAAATTCCTTGAACCACAGGAAGTGTTGTCAAAGGAGCAATAGAAAAAGTTGTAGAAAGTAATGAAGCGTCTAATTCAACTTTAATCTGAATAACCTTTGTATTTGTGAATATTAGCATTGTTTAATTGTAAAAGAATTAACTGATAAGCATTTAGCATTGTTTGTAAGTTTTATTGAACAAACTTAGTAATAAGATATTGTATTGAAATTCGGGGTATGTCGCCGGACTTTTGACAAAAGCGAGGCGCACAAAATGGCGGGCGTTGGAAATAAACATGAAAAGAAAAGTTGTGTTAGAAAGAACTGTGATTGTAATTGTTGAACAAATAACCTCTGTACCATAATGTTTTGATTTAAAAGAGTGTCCATGGAGTTTCTTGCCCGTTCTTCTCCATCAGGAACCTACTTCATTTGGAATGGGCGACTAGCTTCAAAAAATAACTCAAACTGAATGACTCCTTGATAAGTGATAACTCAAAAGTGACTGTAAATGTTATAATTGAAATAAATGCTTTGAGTTTGAGTTAAGAGTTGTGTGTGATTGAAAACCAACTACCTACCTATTCTACTATCAACGAAGAATTAAACCGGAGACTGGTTAGACACGGCACAGGATAGATACCCCGCCGTGTTATATATATATATATATTTTATATTGGTTTTACATTCTGTGATTACTCGAACTCACACACTGAGTTATATTAGTTGTAAAAATGCTAGGAATATCGTATAATTTTACAATGTTTGTAAATATGTGAGCACCATGCATCTATCACATGATTAATTTATCTGTAATTCCTTAATTTTTCATTATTTTTACCTAACGTGGTATAGTAATCTTATTCTAGGTGCATCGTCTTCACATATAATTATATAATTGATGTATACAAGATATTGTGAAAACATTTTAAAAGAGTAACGGTGGAGTTTCTTGCCCATTCTTCTCCATACGAAAACTACCTTTTGGAAGGGGCAACTAGAATCAATTATTATTTAAATGTTGACGTTCAAAAGTGCCTTTTTTGTGCCTAATTGAAATAAATTATTTGCCTTTGACTTTGACTTTGGACCTGTTATTAGAACCTACGTATATATGATTCAGGTATGATTCCATTTCCATAGTTTTGTAGAGGCTTTGATGAATTATTATCGAATAAAATAACATAATTATCACGCCGCTAATCCTCGAATGGATAGGTAGAGCTGTATCAATAAGTAGTTAAAAAAAATGCCATACTAAAAAGAAAGATGATGAAGGGCTTGTGGCTAGGTAATAACAGCCGCATGGGTCCATCGACCAGGATAAGCTACGCTTGCCGCGATTTGTCCGTAGATGGGTGACCATTTTTACATACCAAGACCCCTCCGGGTCTCGGAAAGCACGTTAAGCCGTTGCTCCCGGCTGTCATTCGTGGATCTTAGACCAAGTCCGAAAGTCTGACAACCAGTCTTACCAAGGGGTATCGTATTACCCAGAAACTGGGTCGGGTAGATCAGATAGGCAGTCGCTCCAGTAAATATTCAGATGCATCCGGTTAGACTGGAAGCCGACCCCAACATAGTTGGGAAAAGGCTAAGCACATGATGACTAAAAAGAAAGATGATATAATAAATTATTCGTGCCAAATTGCCTTAAATGTAATTTTATTTCCGGTTATATTATAAAACTACTCTTGACCTACATTTTGACCTAACCCTAAAAAATACAAGAAGGTATATTTTATCAAGTAGCCCATAAAATTATCTACTACCATACATCACGCTATCCTCTTAACCCGTTATCGCTAAGTAATAGCGATGCCTGTAATAGCTTGCAGGCATGTTTACCTACCACACTAGCTCAAGCTACTTACAAGCTATCGCTCGAGTGCTGCGATGGCACTCCACTTGGAGTTTAGCATAACAAATTATGTTCAGGCTAAGTTTCATAATTAATGTCAGCGGGTAATAGTAACCCGGCAGCAGATGCAGGGTTATCGAAGCGGAGGCTTGGGTATGAATTTTAGGTTAGGATAACGTCAAAATTCAATTCAGTGGCACATCTACTATCGCTAGAAAATTCATGAATACTCTGTCCTCGAGCCAATAATTTTAGCATTGATCAGTTTAGTTATTGCAACAAAGAACGCAACTTAAATAAAAAAACAACGATACGAATACCATCGACACGAAAAGAAAGAAGAACTCAAAGATTTAAATCGTTAGATTAGTCCAACCGCATCAAAAGATGGTCACGCTTTTGTTTAATTGAAAATGACATTTCAATATTATCGTCTCGCTCACTCATACTGAAAATCGTGTCTACCGTTCCATGCGGCATATCGTCACCCTCCCCGCTAACTGACCTAACTAGCAATTGATATTTTTCCAGGGCAACAGTTTTTCAGTCGGGCGCTACAATCATGTTAATGAATTAATAACTTTTTTTTATATTGCTCGCTTCCTCTTTGAGTTAGTAGTTGCCCTAAAGCCCTAGGCCATAAAACCTGTTTTCGAAAAGTTATGAACACGTAGGCAATGTCAGTGCAGATACGTCAGTTTGTGAGATACAACAGTTAGCGGGGAGGGTGACGATATGTGAGCTCACACTTTTTAGTATGAAGACTTTTTCACGCGACCTAAGTACACTGAGGGCAAATCTAACGATTTAAATCTTTACAGCAACTCACATCCCATTGCTAGTATCTAATTTCAACCAAAGCTCGAAAAAAGGATTAAAAACGAATGTTGCCGTTAATAATTTCTAGTGATTTTAAGGTAACGTAGATTTTTTTTTTTGTTTTTTTGTATAATTCACAAAACGGATGTACAATCACAAATACAATAAAAAAGTTACAAAACAATATTTAAGAAAAAGAAAGAAAGAAAGAAAGAAAATACGTTTATTCTGCACAAACAAAACGCACATTTAAATAAAATAAAAACACAAAATACACAAATACAAAAGTAGCCAAAAAGTTCTGATTGACATCTACTAGATGTGAATCCTGCATGCATTTTTTATGTAAAACACTTACCTACTATTTATACAAAAATAAAGTTAAACAAAACTTACATATTGTGAACTTTCCAGAATAACGAAACGTTTTGAGAAAAGAAAATCAAATATATAAAAAAACGAAATATTATATAATTAAGACAATAAACAAGGCCCAAGTAGGTACAGTCGGCCCACGGTCTTTAAGATAAGCCTATTGGTCTCCTGATAGGAATTAGTCCCTGCGATTATACTCGGGAGAGCTGTTAATAGCATCTTGGAGATTAAATATATTACGATAGATGGTCAACCACTTGGATGCGATAATTTCTTGTTCGAAAAACATTTTTAGTGCAATTTCATGCAAAACTTCTTCATTTATTTAGAATCTAAATCTAAAAACATAGAGAATTTAACTGTCTTAACTGATCAGTAAATAAAGCTAAAAGTTTATTTATTCTACATTTTATTTGTAAAAAGGTTTTTACGTCTTGACTAAACAGAGATGTATTTAATATGAATATATTAAATACATCTCTGTTTGATTGTGAATCGAATGAATGAAGTTGAATGTGAATCTACACTAATATTATAAACTGAAAAGATTTTTATTTTTGTTTGTAATGAATAAATTTAAAAACTAAAGGATCGATTTAAAAAAATATTTCACCAGTAGAATGCTATATTATCACTGAGTAACTTAAGATATAATTTTTAAAGATGTCACGCAGGCGAAGCCAGTTGTGTATTATACACATAAACCATCTAGTTTTTTTTTTTGGTGATAGTATAAACCTTATCAAAATCCATTGTGTAGTTTAGAAGATCTAAAAAGGTCACATGGACAGACACAAAAAGCGACTTTATTTTATACTTAATCTTATTATACTGAAAATTGTGGCCAAACCACTTTAGGAAAATAGATACACTGAGTTTATGAGCCGCTGTACCGGTTAGGGTTATTTACCGGATACAATACATTATACACTCTGCCCCACTTTAGACATTAAAAATTAAAAGTTATCGTTTCCATTTATGGTTTTTAGTCACTATGAAAGCTTATACGCTTAGTTATTGATAGTGGGTAATAGTTACCCCTTTAGCAGGTAAAGGGTTGGCCAATCCTAACTTTTTATTATATTATAAATGCGAAAGTTAGTTTGTTTGTTTGTTACGCTTTCACGCTAAAACGGCTGAACGGATTTGAATGAAATTGGCACATGGGTAGACCATGCCCTGAATTAGGATATAGGATACTTTTTATCCCGATAGTACTTTCACTTGGGATAATTTCCGACCTCCAAAAGCAAATAAATAATAGGGTCTCAAAAACTGCAGATTGGGTTAAAATTACCCTTCAAGATTACCAATAATAAACTTTTTTTTTTTCATCTTTATAAAGACAATTATTTCCTTTTAATTTCCGGTGTGTTCTCGGTTAATTTCCGGAACATTTGCCAACGAATCAAAGTTAATTACGAATTCTCAGAAAATATTGCCGTAATTACCAAGTGTGTGACTTAATTAAGGCGACAAGTTCCGCAGAGATTGGTTCCAACTCCAATATTATTTGAAACCGAATGCAGCGTATTCCCTACGACAACTCATTTTGCACGGGTGTAAATATCGTTTACGCTTATTTAGCTTCAGCATACCTAAATATGAGTGCAGTGGTAATGGCCGCGAATTATGGGTTGAACCTATGACTTACAATTCAAGCGCTTTACTTTGTTTAAATTATTTCATCACCACTGCTCTCAAAACGGTGAAGGAAAACATCGTAAGGGCACCGGCATGTCCTAGAAGACATGTGACACCGCTTGATGGATTACGGCCCAGTCCCTCTCACTCAGAGGTGGCCTGTGTCTCAGCAGTGGGGACACTCAAACTCAAACCATTTATTTCAAATAAACCAATTACAGGCACTTTTGGATTGTCAAGGGGTCGGTCAGTCAGAAATATGAAGCTAGTCGCCCATTCCAAAGCGTAGTAGGCACCTATGGAGAAGAACGGGCAAGAAACTCCACGGACACTCTTTTAAATCAAAATATGGTTACATAATAATGGTTACATCATGCATGTTGAAGTTATACATGTGAGAACGATGCAAAACATTAAAAGCGTCCGTTAGAAATAAAAATAAAAACTAATTCAAACATTAAATTAAATTAAAATCGCCGTGGCAGCTAAGAGATGACCAGTCCCTACTGACGGCGCCCGTTCACGAACATGACGCATGGATTAGCACCATTCAGCTCAATCATTTTGAAGGGAGCTAAATGATCCAACACACGCGCCACCGGCAGCGAGACGTTAGAGTGAGCTGCTCAGCGTACATGTTCGCGGATGACCTGTGCGTGCTGCGCGCCGGCACCGACCTCGCCGAAACCTGTCGACTCATGCAACACGACGTAGACCGAGTTGTTGAAAGGTCACACGATAGCGGGATAATCCTAAACGCGGATAAAACTAAGCTAGTAATGATACGGTCGCCATATTTACAACTCCCTGGCGAACCACCTCCGGTGTACACACATGAGTTTACGTGCATTCATAAAAACTATTTTAACTGTAATTGTAAACCAATTGTACGCGACAAATGTGTAACATATCTCGGAGTAAAAGTTGACGAGAATTTTTCGTGGTCAAACCACATTGAGTACTTGTGTAATAAACTTAGAATATTACTTGGTAAATTCTACCATCTAAGCTTTAAAGTGCCAAGTAATACCCTTAAGTGCCTTTATCTACAATTAGTTGACCCAATATTAAGTTACGCCCTTGACTGCTATGGTCTCACATTCAAAAGTAACTTAGAAAAATTAGAAGCACAACAAATTAGATTTTTAAAACTAATAGTAAGTAAGAAAACTAAAGAAAAATAATAATAATAATAATAATAAAATATTTATTTACTCAAAAACAGTAGGTAGATACAGTACATTCTTACAAATATAAGGGTTACAGTTTAATTATAGATAAGAGAATGAGCATCCGCAGCTGAACTAGGCGTGAGCCTGTATCTCAGCTAACAGCGCCGTTTCCCCTCAGAAACAATACACTAGGTAACCTAAATTAGCAAGATGCAAGAGATTAGGACCATTACAAATCAAAGAGAAATAAGAAATTAAGGTAAATTATTTATTGTAAACTTAAATTACAATTTTTTTTTTTTTTTTTTTTTTTTTTTTTTTTTTTTTTTTTTTTTTTTTTGTGTGTGAGGAATTGTGTGTGAGTATGAGAGGGTGAGTGTGCGTGTGTGTGGGGGTGTTTGTGTGTGTAAGTGTATACATATGTCTTCATGATAAATGTACAGGAGTAGAGTGAATATACATATATATAGATATACAAACAAAAATATTAATTTATTATTTGAATAAATTTTTCAGTGTCTTCGTATGATAGTTTCATTAAAAATTCATATGCCTTCTTTTTACAATGGAATTTGTTAAGAGAAAAAATATTTATGGATTTATTAATTTTATTGTACACATGTGGTGCTAGAAAGACGAAGAATCTCTTTATGAAAGAGGTTTTAGGTTTATGTATACGGACCACAACGTCATGTTTTCTGCGTTTCTTTGTGAGATCAGTATCATATATAAGTTCACCATGTTGTTTTAGTACAATGTTGAGTAAGAACAATTGTCTCACTGTAAGGACTTCACAAAATGTAAAGATGATTATAATAAGTTATTTAAAATTTGTAAAATTCTTCCTATCAGCTTAAAACATAAGTACCTACTTCTGGTTAACAGTCATGGTAGTTGGGAGCGTCACTCGCTAGTTACCCATCATTTCAGCCGAAAGACGTCCACTGCTGGACATAGGCCTCCCCCAAGCACCGCCACTTCGACCGGTTCTGTGTCTCCCGCATCCAGCGGATCCCTGCGGCCTTTACAAGATCATCGGTCCATCTTGTGGGAGGCCTTCCAACGCTACGTCTTCCGGTACCGGTACCAGATCAGCAGTTAAATTTGATGTACCTAGAATTACAATTTTATTTTGCGACCAAACCCTTGATAAAGAAGTGAAGAACCTTCTCAATCAATTGCCTACTGATATAAAAAGTCAGGAAATAAAAGATAAATTGGCCAAATTACTTAAGCAGTTCTTGTTCGGGAATTTATAAGCGATGTTTTTCGGAAAGTGGTTTGCAGATTGTTGATGGAGAGCAAAATTAAATAAGTAATTAAGTAGTTCTATAAGATATATAAGTCATTTGATCTAAGGAAAGAGATTTCCTTTATTATTGTTATATTATTGTTTGATACTTTATAAGTACAATAAGTGGAAATGAAGTGTCTGCACTAATAATAAATTGTAATGTGTGTCCTGTTGCCACAGACAAACCGTGAAAACGGTTTTGCGGGGCATAGTTCTTAAGTTAAGATTTTTATAAACTTTGTTCATGATAAATAAATTAAATAATAATATACTCTCCGCCACCAGGGCACATTCAAGTCAATGAAAGACATACCCAGTACCTAAATGGTAGCTTTAAAATCGGTACATAGTACTCACACATGTGCTATGCAATTATACAATGCTAAGAGATTGAATTTATACAATGCAAAGATAGTTTTTAAAATCTTCAGCAGCTCCAACGGTATTTTCAAATGCTTATCAATAAGTTTATGCTAGTGGAGCAGGACTAGCGTTAAGCCAAGCATTTTTATAAGCGATGCAATCCCCCAACTTATAATATGCTTGGCTGTATAGTGTGCGTTTAATATAAGATTTAAATTTTGTTTCATTCAGTTGAAGTATGAGGGGGGGGGTATTTTATTGTAACATCATTATAGGCTGATTATGCTTATGCTATATCTAAATATGGCTGTAAAAACTAATTGTTAGTGAGTGAACTCCTATCTCAATAACATTGAAACGGAAAGAGGATAGAACTCAATGTAATAAATTACGTCTGTCTCTAGTTCAATAACTAATATTGCGGGGGGAAACTTATCCATACATAGGCGATGGGAGGGTTATTCTTACTGGATAACTTTAAAAATACACTAGCTTCTACCCGCGGCCTGGTCGTCGTGATTGTTTTTGTTTTAACTTAAAATATCAAAATTAAAATAATATATCAATATTCTTGTATAACACTCGGAAATACTGTAGCTTCCCATTAGTGAAAGAATTTTCGGAATCGTACTCACGAATTTTAGCTATTTACAATATACAAGCGACCCGCCCCTGCTTCGCAAGGTTTTATAATATACTAGCGACCCGCCCCTGCTTCGCAAGGTTTTATAATATACTAGCGACCCACCCCTGCTTCGCAAGGTTTTACAATATACTAGCGACCCGCCCCTGCTTGCAAGGTTTTATAATATACTAGTGACCCGCCCCTGCTTCGCAAGGTTTTACAATATACTAGCGACCCACCTCTGCTTTGCAAGGTTTTACAATATACTAGCGATCCGCCCCTGCTTGCAAGGTTTTACAATATACTAGCGACCCGCCCCTGCTTCGCAATGTTTTACAATATACTAGCGACCCACCTCTGCTTTGCAAGGTTTTACAATATACTAGCGATCCGCCCCTGCTTGCAAGGTTTTACAATATACTAGCGACCCGCCCCTGCTTGCAAGGTTTTATAATATACTAGTGACCCGCCCCTGCTTTGCAAGGTTTTACAATATACTAGCGACCCACCCCTGCTTTGCAAGGTTTTACAATATACTAGCGACCCGCCCCTGCTTTACAAGGTTTTACAATATACTAGCGACCCGCCCCTGCTTGCAAGGTTTTATAATATACTAGTGACCCGCCCCTGCTTCGCAAGGTTTTACAATATACTAGCGACCCACCCCTGCTTTGCAAGGTTTTACAATATACTAGCGACCCACCCCTGCTTTGCAAGGTTTTACAATATACTAGCGACCCACCCCTGCTTTGCAAGGTTTTACAATATACTAGCGACCCGCCCCTGCTTTGCAAGGTTTTACAATATACTAGCGACCCGCCCCTGCTTGCAAGGTTTTATAATATACTAGTGACCCGCCCCTGCTTCGCAAGGTTTTACAATATACTAGCGACCCACCCCTGCTTTGCAAGGTTTTACAATATACTAGCGACCCGCCCCTGCTTCGCAAGGTTTTACAATATACTAGCGACCCGCCCCTGCTTGCAAGGTTTTACAATATACTAGCGATCCGCCCCTGCTTGCAAGGTTTTACAATATACTAGCGACCCGCCCCTGCTTCGCAATGTTTTACAATATACTAGCGACCCACCTCTGCTTTGCAAGGTTTTACAATATACTAGCGATCCGCCCCTGCTTGCAAGGTTTTACAATATACTAGCGACCCGCCCCTGCTTGCAAGGTTTTATAATATACTAGTGACCCGCCCCTGCTTCGCAAGGTTTTACAATATACTAGCGACCCACCCCTGCTTTGCAAGGTTTTACAATATACTAGTGACCCGCCCCTGCTTTACAAGGTTTTACAATATACTAGCGACCCGCCCCTGCTTGCAAGGTTTTATAATATACTAGTGACCCGCCCCTGCTTCGCAAGGTTTTACAATATACTAGCGACCCGCCCCTGCTTGCAAGGTTTTACAATATACTAGCGATCCGCCCCTGCTTGCAAGGTTTTACAATATACTAGCGACCCGCCCCTGCTTCGCAATGTTTTACAATATACTAGCGACCCACCTCTGCTTTGCAAGGTTTTACAATATACTAGCGATCCGCCCCTGCTTGCAAGGTTTTACAATATACTAGCGACCCGCCCCTGCTTGCAAGGTTTTATAATATACTAGTGACCCGCCCCTGCTTCGCAAGGTTTTACAATATACTAGCGACCCACCCCTGCTTTGCAAGGTTTTACAATATACTAGCGACCCGCCCCTGCTTTACAAGGTTTTACAATATACTAGCGACCCGCCCCTGCTTGCAAGGTTTTATAATATACTAGTGACCCGCCCCTGCTTCGCAAGGTTTTACAATATACTAGCGACCCACCCCTGCTTTGCAAGGTTTTACAATATACTAGCGACCCACCCCTGCTTTGCAAGGTTTTACAATATACTAGCGACCCACCCCTGCTTTGCAAGGTTTTACAATATACTAGCGACCCGCCCCTGCTTTGCAAGGTTTTACAATATACTAGCGACCCGCCCCTGCTTGCAAGGTTTTATAATATACTAGTGACCTGCCCCTGCTTCGCAAGGTTTTACAATATACTAGCGACCCACCCCTGCTTTGCAAGGTTTTACAATATACTAGCGACCCGCCCCTGCTTCGCAAGGTTTTACAATATACTAGTGACCCGCCCCTGCTTCGCAAGGTTTTACAATATACTAGCGACCCACCCCTGCTTTGCAAGGTTTTACAATATACTAGCGATCCGCCCCTGCTTGCAAGGTTTTTACGACTTGACAAAATATCGAGATTTCTTAATTACCTACAAGTTTAATATTAATGTATTATACACATAAACTTTCCGGAATACATTCTCTAAATTATGTTGAAAACCCCATCAAAAACCGTTGCGTATTTTAAAAGAACAACGTGGACATACAGACTAACGCGAAAAGCGACTTTGTTTTATAATATGTACAGATATAGAAGTATACATTTGGTGCGACTTCATCTGCGTTTATTTGTTATTTCATAAATTTTTATAAAGATATCAAGGATGAAAGTCACCTAGTTCTTCTCCAGGTCCCTGGCTACCTATCTATAAAATTTCATAACGATCCGTTCAGTGGTTTAGGCGTGAAAAGCACTCTCCTGACACATGACTGCTGGAACAAAAAACGAATGAAATAAGCAGTACCATTGTGCTCTTCTATACCTATGTAGTTTTCTTGGATCATTCGGTTCCCTACAAAATGGTTGAGCTGGATGGTGTTGATCCACGCGTCATGTTTGTGAACGGGCGCCGTCAGTTGAGACTGGTCATCTCTTATCTGCCAGGGCTTATTTTTAATCTTATTTTTTTAACATTCAAACCCAAAACCTCAGACACCACAACTGATTTTTAATTCAATTGACCTATTTAAGAGAGAAAAAAATTTATAAAAAAAATTGTAAAGGTTTTATGTGCTGTTTTAGTTTTACTGGCAATTCTGATCGTTTCTTGCGTCCGTGACGACGCTCTTGTCTTATTCATGTTACCATACAGTACCATGAATAAGACTAGAGCGTCACTTGCATACGGAAGATTCGTATTTGCATTGAAATAAAAGCTATTATTATCCCGCGTATGAGAAAATTTAAATTGGTCAACAACCATTTGTGTTTGTTTACCTATTTTGGCGGGTTTGTGCATGTGATGGCTTGACCTATTAATAAATAGACACGGCAACGTTTTTAATGAAGAATTTTTAACAAATGTGACCTATATTAAAAAGCGGTTCAATTGATTCTGTTCGTTATTCTGATCAAACTATTTTCAGGTTTTGCGCAATTAACGTTACACGTTGTGGAAGCAACAAGAATAATGTACCCAGGATTTTGTAATTTCTATATTTAAAACAGTGTCCTTGTAGTTTCTTGCCCGTTCTTCTTCATAGAGATCTACGTTTTAGAATGCGCAACTAGCATCAACTTTCTGACTAACTGTCCGACTCTTTGACAGTTCAAAAGTGCTTGTAAATGGTTTAATTGAAATAAATGCTTTGAGTTTGAGTTTGAGAGTTTCTTCTCTACAAAGTGATTTGTGTGGTGTGTGGACATAGATAAATTAAGCTAACAGATAGACAGTCAAAGTTACTTTCGCATTTATTTATTATTATGAGAATAATACCATAAATATGTTAGCATGGATATAATTATAATATTGATCGCAGGATAATAAAGCTAGTTCAAGAAATCTACAGTCCACTAGGCCTACAGCGTTCTCACATTCACAAAATTGAAAAGAATCTATATAAAGATAAATAAATTAATAAAAATAAAAACGTATTTTCAACGAAATGACGTGATTGCTATTACAGCTGTATCAAATCTGAATAATTATCAAAATTCAAAATTCAAAAGTCATTTATTCAAACTAGGCTGAGAATCAGCACTTTTCGAACGTCAAAATTACATAAGACAGTCCCCCAAAACGCCCACCCTTCACCACTTCCTAGTGCTGGGAAGAAGAAGTGGCGCAACAAACTCCCCAGCAGCACAGCTGTCTGTTCAGTATTTTAGGTATTTAATGTCAAATAATAGGGTGGGAATGTCATACATTCGGCAAAACCCTGTATACACACCCTGTTCACATGTTGCATATGAACTAATATAAACTGGAGTTCTCACGTTGTTTATTTAAACTTTAACATGGTAACTGTAGTTGTGTGAGGGTTCAAATGTAACGTTGAGCTTTGATCCTAAAACAATAATGAAAAGGATCTTATTTGGTCGTAACTTAGCCTCTAACTTACTGTTGACTGATAGAAATGTAGTAAGTTAGTCTAGAACAACATAATATAACAGCACGCCTGTAAACACAGAAGGATTCCGCAGTGGTGTACCTTTAGAGGTCTGAGGAACAGGGTGTAAAGTTCACTCATCCTGTATATAAAAGGGAGGATCCTCCGACCAGACGGGTGTCGTGTCTGGCGGGCAACTGCCCAATGGTTGAAGTCGGGAGCTGGTATATGTGTCGATCGCGCGGTAAACTCTAATTGCGCGATGCAGGATTTGTGTGACGTCAGGTATTTGATGCGTAGTTCGCATGTGGTGAGGTAGATGCCGCCACATACCTATATTACCTACAACCACATTTCGCCAGTTATGTTTAAGTCCCATGTAATAGGGGTGAGTCTATTGCCATCAACCGGGCACAAATTTAGACTGCGGACTGCTACTGAGATATTCCTGATGGAAAAATATAATATTTTTTATCAGGGCCACAAATTATTATATAGTTACCTAAGTATAATATTTTGAGTCAATCTTCTAAAAAAATTATCAACACATTTCGTTTTTTTTTTTTTTAATCAAGCGAATTTTCTATCCAGAGGCATAATCTGTGTTCGCAACTTAGTTTTCAAACATGTAAACAAATATGAATTTTTGGAAAAACTACTTTAACAACCACTCATAAAGTTCAGTTTGCGCTTCAACATATTTATAATTTTTTCAATAGTACCTACATACATTCTGAAATCAACGCAATTTACGCTAGTATAAAGTTAAAATTGGTTTGAAGTGGAAATAAGTAACATCAATATTGGAAAAAGGATTTGAGTGGACTTTAGGTGCCTACAATTGCTTGCAAACAAAAGTTCATGAATTCATGACCTCTGTTATGCTTGTTTCAACGTAACCACTGCTCAAATGCTTGAAACCGAATGCTCAATAAACAGCAAGTAAATACAAGAAATTTAATTGTTTATCAAATTGCCAGTTGAGCTCCTTGTGTTCTGAGTTGAGCTCCACGATTACTGGCAAATGTTTGCACTGACTGGACAGGTCCACTCAAATCTGTGTGGTTCTTTCCTCAAAAGACCATTTCAGACACTAATCTACATGGTCCTCATAAGGCCTGACCAAGATTATGTCTGGACTTTAAAAGAGACTGTGACCTGTGAGTTTGTTTCGGCCTTTCTTCTCAGAGTAGTCAGATAAGAAACGCCGAACTCATCTAGCAAATTTTTAATCTTTTTTTTTTAAGATGACGTGTAAAATTGATTCCAATATCCTATTTACAGAATAAACAATTTCATTTCACACACAACGTCAATTGGCCGGGTTAAGCTTGAAGTGAATTTGAGAAACAACTAATTTCCTTGATTTCACAAACGATGAATATTCCACATACACGAGGCAGTTTCAAGCACTTATTATCTCAGATTCCTTGCTCCTTCACTGAGTACCTACTCTAAGTATCATGTCGCACAAACGAGGTCCTTAAGGGACTATTTGTATATCACCGGGACGTGATCACGTGTTCCGAAGAGGTGCGTACGTTTATAGCTTGCAGAATTACTGTTTATGAAAATGTTTATTTTTTATTTTTTAGGAAGTTTTCTGCTCCAGTATATTTTACATACCTAGGGTAAGTATGTGAAATATGTGTTGGTTATTTAAGAGCTTTTTTCTTTGAGGGCAGTCTAGTCTAAATGGATTGTAGGAATACCAAGTCACCATTACAAAGTGACCAAGTCGTGATGATCAATAGGTACTCATTCCTTATTAATAGAATACAAAATAACAACGACATATTTCTATAGGTATGTATTTTTACAAGGAGACTTTAAATGTATTTATAACACATAAAAACAAATAAGAACGTGCCAGTGATGATAGGATATCGAATATTAATAATATGCTTTTAGATGTAGTTTATTTCTCATAATTAAGACGCAGATATATGCCAGTTACCTTGAGTGGTTAGCTTGCGTGGTTAGCTTGCGTGTTCTGTACTGAGCTTATGCAACGCGTCATACGTCCAGCCTGTCCCAAATTAGACTTATTATTAAACACAAAACAAAAGGTATTTTAATAAAACACGTATACTTGAAGATCAATAATTAAATTATCTTTAAAATGGTGTAGGTTTCAGAAAAATACGCTTGATAGATTTTGCGTAATTCTCAGTTTTTTATCCGCATTAGACATAACTTTACAAATTAATTTCACCATGTTATATAAACATAATCTAAAATATTAGTTATAAAGAAAATGCTCTAATTAAACATATATTGTTTCCAAATCATTATTACTACTCGTTTAGACGTAAACTTCAGTATAAAATCATTAAAAGTCGTCTATCGTCGCCTTAATGTGTCTAAAGCCTCTGAATAACGAAGAAAATCCGATCTATTTTGAATAGATCTCATCGTGAAAACTTAGGTGAAGTGAGCTTTAAGTGAGCTGTCAATCCACTTGATGCTGGATATTGACACTATTGACAGGATAGACCAGCAAGTTTCGCTTGCAATATGAGAAGGAACTATGCCCAGCAATAATGGGACCATTACTGTCTGATAATTAGGGCGTTGGTCCTCACACCATTTTCCTCCACCATAAAGATCACCTACAACCTAATTTATGGTAACGGTGTGATTAGATTCCAAGGGTAAAACTGCGGTGTACATACCAATGTAATTTATACAGATTATATTGTAACAAGGTGGAGTCGCGGTACCGCGGCGCGGTAGCATTCCACTTACGCGGCGGATTAAATTGTACATTATATGGCTTCTCTAAGGGGTGGGGTAGGAGTCAAATAACACCGCGTCACGTCAAATCAATCTCTGTTACATGTAGAATTTAAATACCGATGTATGTTCATGGTGTTCCAAAAGTATCTGATGAAAATGTAAATAAATGAATCTGAAAACGTACCTGTGAATGCCAATTTGTAGTAGAGCCACTTACAAATAGACTGTTTTGATTTGATTATTTGAATAAATTTTTAATCACCTTGAGAATGCAGAAGATGTTTTTCATTTGACAATTGAAGTTAATTTTATAACAACATCCAATTTTTCGATGATTTATCAATTACAATTCAATAGTTTCTTAGAGATATGAAGAATAGGGTGTAAAGTTCACTCATCCTCTATAGAAAAGAGAGCATCCTCTGACCAGACGGGTTTCGTGTCTGGCGGGCAACTGCCCAACGATTGATGTCGGAAAGTTATATGTATGTCGATCGCGCGGTAAACTCTAATTGCGCGATGCAGGATTGTGTGTGACGTCAGTTCTTCGATGCATAGTTTGCATAATATGTGGCTATATAGATTCCGCCACAGTGTTAATCAAACAAGATTTTTTGGAAAAAATGGTGAGATTTAAATTTGAAACGTATAAATATAGATGAGTTGTGTTCTATTTCCCTTTAGTGAATGATTGCTTAAGAATTTAACCTAAACACGGTTTGTATACACTTTTATCAGATACTTTCGGAATAGAACATGTTTTCTTATGGATCAGTTTCATAACTGACTGAGATACACAGTACAAGGCAAACCACTAAAGGTACAAGGTGAAAAATATTATGTTCCTTAGACAGCTACCGGTAAGAAACATAATATTTTCCAGTACAGAAAAGTGCATTTTTACGCAGCGCCATATCAGGAATTACGAGGAGTAAAAATATGCGAACTAATTTGCAAACAAAAATTAGATAAAACACGTATATCGTAGAACACATAAGTGATCTTAGGGCTGTCGCTGAAAACCAGCGCTGGGGCTCTGTCTCGCATAGGGTCGCAGCATTATGCTGAGCGATGGCCGTTTTGCGTCCACGTGACGCATATTTTCCCCCAAATTGTTATTTTCATATTTTGTTCTTTCTTTCCGTCATGTTTACCGCAAATAAACGCATTTTATTTGTTTCTTTCTTTTATAAGCGCACTCGGATAGTCAAAGACACGGTACGTGTTTATATTTATAATAGAGGACAAGTCTAACATTTTGCCAGTTACATTTAAGTCCCATGTAATAGGGGGCAAACCTATTGCCAACAAACGGGCACAAATCCAGACTTCGGGCTGCTACTGAGAAATCCCTGACGGAAAAACCCAATAAAACTTTGCTCGACCTGGGAATCGAACCCAGAACCTCATGCTCAGCGATCACTAGACCAACGAAGCAGCCCAGGACAAAAGTAATTTACACCCAAATTCTGTGATTCGCTTAAATCCACAATTTTCTTGAAAATCAATACGAACTATCGAAAGTGAGTGCCGTCGCGTGCTTCACTGTTTATCCCTAAATAGCTAATATTTATTACACTAGGCCAAGGCAGCGTCGTAAACTAACTAATTAATTACTAGAAAATTATTTTATAGTCTTTACAAGGTTTTACTAAACAGCATAATATTCTTATATTTGTATTTTTTTCCTTCTCTTTATAATGTATTTCCCCCGTTTATATTCCTTCCATCTTTCATCTTAAGAGGGAACAGGGCCTGCGATTCTCCATACAAGTGTCTATTCCCCTTTTTTCTTCCCGAATAATGCCTCTAGAACAATCCTTTTTTTTTTCTTCATAAAATCAAGGTCTGCTGCTATACGTCCCTGTTATTTTCTTTTTTTCAGCAACTTCTTGGTAAAGAAAATATGACCCTCCGAAAATTACAAAAATGCCCCAATTTTACCAATCAGAGGACTACCAGACAAATTCGAAAAGTTTTTTACATAAAATATAATGATAGGAACCTAGACATACTTTTTCTTAAAATGTTCATGTAAAAATAATTGAATCGGCTCAGTTTTCGAGGAGAAAAAAGGAGAATACGAAACGTCAAACTCGTTATTTTTTTTGTGATATAATCGGTCTGAACTGCAGCTGTCCCAATCGCAATGGACGGGGGCAGACTTGAGGTAAGACGACAGCAATAGTTTCTTCAAACACCTATTTTTCAAGTTCCTCGCAGGCCCTGTTCCCTCTTAAGATATTCCTCCAACTTCCCCAAACAGAATCCATTTTGACCATTTTCACAAAATAGAAAAAAAAAATACCCCAAAAGCCTCATAAAATAAATAACTGTTCTGCTCTTGAGTTCTCTTTGCCAGGACTTAAACTTATATAGCATTAAACTTCATATTCCATAAATAAAAATACATTTTACATGATGCATAATCAGAGTTGAACTCGGCGTTCTCTTCATTAAATTAATAAAGCAACTCATAATACAATAAACATAAAAAACTACCAAACAAAGTAACAGTGATTTTATTAAGTGTTTTTTTATTTTTATTCTTGAAATACCTATAGTATAAATAACAGAGGAGTATTCGCTGGAACTGATACCCGCAACAACTACACTAGTTCGCATATCGCCCGGAGTTAACCGGTTAATCTCCTAAACCCATAAAAGTGCAGACTATGAACGGAGCTACCATGTGGTATATATCGACTAGGATAGAAAGTTTTTATATTGTAACTGATACTTTCGTGCAGGCGAGGAGACATCAGACGTTTTAAATTTTAAATACGATTCGTACAGATTCCGTCGCGTAGTACAAAGGTTTTTGGTAATTCTTGCCTGTACATTCCTTGCTATAATTGTAGGTAAATAAGGGAATTTGATAAGCATGAGTATATTATTTTACTGATAGCTTGTGGATTCATTTTATTGAAGCTCTTCAAAATATGATTAAGATTAATTGAACTTAGTTCTGCCAAAACGAACATTGGTGGTGAAATTTTCCGAAGTACGTACCTAATTGTAATGGTTTTGGATAGTTAACAATAGTTATTTTTAAATCTATTCCAAGTAAGTTATAGATGTTCATTGGACATATTTTAATGGATAACATTAATATATCGCATTTGAAATATATGTAGGTTTCTTTGAATGAGAAATTTGCTCGGCTCATTTTGGCAGTAACTAAGTCTAATTTACGTCGAGTTCGATGACAATACAAAATAATTCTCCAATTAATTATTTATTTATTTATTTATTTATTTATTTTATTATTTATGTACACACAGAAAAATAGATACAGATAAGACATAATCATAATTATGAGTACAAAGGTATTATTAATTAACTTTCTTTGTGAAGTCTGGAACAATGTATTTGTATATATTTTTGGGGTATATAGCTGCGTCAAAGTATTTTACTTTTGTGGCCATCTTCGTTTTCCTTTGTAAATTGTAAACTTAAGTTGTTCCAAAAAAACTTTATTATAATACAGCATTTAGCAATTTAGCAGCCAAGTCAAAGGTTTACAGAAAATCATAATAATATATTAAAGGTGTATAGAGTGCCGCTAGCGGCATAATAGTGGAGCTATCTCGGCTTGGCTAAAGTACCGTAAGAATTGTATTGTCATTGTCACTATCACTGTCACTATTAGTTGTTAATTTGTTTGATTGTTGAGGCTAGTTCGCTGTAAAACACCACATTCCCAAAACATTAAATTTTCTTGTGCCTAAACGGACCCTGGCTGCTGCGGCGCCGCTTGCTTCGCTCGCTCGGCTCGTGCGTTGTGCGGTCACAGTTCTAACCTAACCTAACCTACCTTTCAGCCATTTTCATTTGCTAAGCCAAAGGGTTATTGGCTACACTTAAGTTTAGCCGGCTATAGATGAAAGAAATTAACATTACCCTTTCCTCAAAACCAAAATAACAAGTGACAATGACAATGCAATGCTCAACAATCATACAAAATAACAAGTGACAGTGACAGTGACAATACAATGCTTACGCCACTTTAGCCGGGCCGAGGCAGCGCTACTAATATGTCGCAAATAGCGGCACTTTATCCAACAGGGATAAAGTGACGCTAGCGGCATTCACACTTCCTATATTAAAACTATGAAGAATCTGGCTGTCAACACGGCTGGCAAACTGATCAACATTAGTTCACTGTTATTAATATTAACAGCCCATCTAGAGCTTATCCTAACGACGTGAACGTTGGGACTGCCCGGATATAGGCACGAACCTATAGATATACAGACCGCCCGGATATAAGCATACCTATAGATGCAGGCTGTCTGGATTTAGGCGACTATACATACCTAGGTTGTATGTCAAATGGTTTCTTGAAGATATTGGGAGGGTTGTGAACTATTATGATTCATCTCTTATGCCTAAGCTAAGTCATCATCTGCCCAGCCTTTTCCCAGCTATGTTGGGGTCGGCTTCCAGTCTAACCGGATGCAGCTGAATACCAGTATTTTACATGGAGCGACTGCCTATCTGACCTCCACAACCCAGTTACTGGGTAATGCGTTGGAAGGCCTCCCACAAAATGGACCGATGACCTTGTCAAGGCCGCAGGAATCCGCTGGATGCGGAAAGCACAGAACCGGTCGAAGTGGCGGTGCTTGGGGAGGCCTATGTCCAGCAGTGGACGTCTTTCGGCTGAAATGATGATGATGACTTACATACATACTTCTTCTTCTCTGTCTGTTACCTTTTCACCGCTTAACAAGACAAAAGATTTATATCCCGGTAGTATGTTCCCGTGGAATAATTTCCGACCAACACGCGCGTGAATCCGCGGGAAAAAGCTAATAGTTAATAAAGAAAAGGTTACTGCTCATAAAAAAATGGGTCAGTAATTCCCACTCACATCACACTATCGTATTTAACCTAACATTAATTACACTATCTAGTAATTAAACGACAGAACACTACTTAAACAATTCGCTAACAAACCCTAGATCGCGGTAAAGTGTGACCACAATATTCCACACGAGCGTAAAGTTCAAATACATACATATAGATAAATAAACTCACGCCTCCTTGTCATGCGGGTAGCCAGATCCTACAGAACGCCACCTGCTACGATCCTTACATACTCCTTTTTGCTTCGTTTACGTTCATACATCTGGTCATACACGCACGCCATTTGCGAGGTCTACGCTCCTGACCTTTCTGAAGAACATCACCAATAAGGTCACTATAATATTATGTCCTCCTAGGGTTTCCTCTCCCGGCGTTACCACTCCCATCTGCCTTGTAGGTTGCATTTTTGTTAGTCGCCTTTCATTCGTCCTCTCAACATGATCAAACCATCTAAGAATACTCTTTAAAATTTTGGTCACTACTTCTTTTAAACCGCACCATTGCCTTATCATACCATTCCTCAGCCTATCATTCATTGTCACACCACACATGCTTCGCAAAAAAACACATTTCCACAGCTTTTTTTCCAGTTCCCTGTAAACTGCGGCCCCATTATTCCACACGAACGTAAAGTTTCATTTTAGTACTTTCTAGACCCAAATAATGGCGTCTGAATAAAATATGCTCTCGTAACAGCATTTTAGAGGCAAACCTATCACTTTGTAATATTTACGGACGACAAAGGAGGAGATAAATATGAGATTTTCTTAAGTTCTTTTGAAAAAATAGGTAGCCATAAATAAACATAATGTGGATTACGGCCCACTCCCTCTCGCAGAGACGAGACCAAGCGGCGCTGTTTAAAAGTAGACTACGTATAATTTTTTTCTTTTTTTTTTCAAGGATAAATTAAATAAAATGTCAATAAAGAATAATTATCATTACCAACATTTCAGCAACAAAAATTTCTGTGATAAAAACTCAGTCACACTGTAGTATGACTGAGTTTTTATCATTAATTTATATAATTTTTATCATTCAGAATTTTTTGTTGCTGAAATGTTGGTAATGATAATTATTCTTTATTGACTTTTTTATTTTTTTATTTAATTTATTATTACATTCGAAATTGTGACTATTTGTTTATGTGCCGTCTTAATTTGTTGATATGTTATTATTATTTATGAGTGTTTGGTATGAAATTGTGAAATGTAATTACCTTGACTTTATATTTTTATTTTCATTTTGTTAATGAGACATTTGATTATCTACGTAAACAATGTTGTATGCCTTCTGGCGGGACGTAGTATGGACCGACATTTATTTGTAAAACATCTGTATAATTGTTTACCATATGTTTACAAAATTAATAAGTGAATTGAATTATGCTATGCTACGCTATGTTTATTGCTGGGTAACTTGATGTAGGTAAAATCATAGAAATTAATTGTTACGCAAAGAGGCTAACAAATATTCAAATCATAACTGGCATTCTTTGACAGTTGATTGTAATAGCTTTAAAGCCTCGTAAGACTGGCGCGACGCGACACCGGTAATTGTTCTACCGTGAAGTTTTCTTAGAAATTGTTTTGTTAGAGTAGCGTCGCGCCAGTCTGCACAAGGCACACGGCAAATTGACGTAGTGTGTGAATTTATTTCCCTGATTGTACCTGTGTGTGTTTGTGTATGTATATTTAAATATTGATAGGTAAACAATTCTAACCTCACTTCACCTAATCATTGTTTTTTAACGAATGAGTTTATAGCACTATGGTCAGCGACATAGCTTCTGAAGATATTTTATATGAAATCTGGCTAATTGTTAGCTACTTGTTTGTAACAATTTATTCTTCTCTTGAGTTTTTATGCCGCCCATGGGTCTCTGACTTGGCTTCACATGCCGTCAAGAAATAATAAAAAATAATTAAAATAATATTTTTCTTTTTTTTTGCAGTATTGTAGCCCTTTCAGTAACGCATATTTTGATACCATAATCATTTCTCTATCTTAATAATATAGGACGCTAGCTCCCGATCACACTTTTTTTGAAAACGGGTACCTTATTGAAGCGATCGAAAAGGCATTTTCAATGCAAATATTGCGATAAGCCCTCCATTTTCCTAATTCCAACTCTTCTAAGATCCGATCTTCACTCGACTAAATGTTCACATGACACCGACAAAATTACGTAGAATTAAAGGTTCATCTGCTCATTTCAATTCATTTTTCGAACATTCAGAGCGCGATAAAAACATTTTCACCTTGGTTCATTTTTTGTCCACACGTTTTACTTAAGATGCCAGACACTACTTTTGATGTAAGACAATATCAGCTTTGTTTTATCTTATTAGAAAAGAATATTGCTAAATTAACTAATAACCGTAGTTTTCTCTTTCCTTCATATCAAAGAGGAGTCTGAAAAATAAATATTGCAATAACTGACCTACTCACAAACCAATACAATCAAACAAACGAAAATTCTTCAGCTAATACTTAGCGGTGCAAATTACGGTCGTCTAACACCACATAAAATTCCAGCCATATCGTGAACAAAAGTCTTTTTGTTTACTTTTTAAACAACTGTTTTCAGTTGTTTAAAAAGTAAACAAAAAAACTAAATTTTGCAACTCGACGCGAACTTTGTTAATAAGTAAAGTTCCTCAAGTATTCGTAGCTTTGCTGAAGTGAGAGAACTTGAATTAATTCTGAGTTGTTCCAATAACTAGACTGCCGTACTGTCGCATTAATGAGGTACCAACTTGGTCCTGGATGTAGGAACCACATCATCATATTAACTCATGAACTCTGTTCTTGGCGCATGGAATCAAACATTTGTGTGACTTCCAGAATATAGTTATTCCGGGCGGTGTTCCTACTGCATCATTCTCTTGCCCTTATATATGTAAAAAACCTGTTTGATGTGCAAGGTCGATCACAATAGGCCTTAGAAGATTAAAACTCACACAAAGAGCAATGAAGAGGGCAGCCCTCTTCATTGCCCTTTGTGTGAGTTTGGAGTTTCCCTGCATGATCGAATCAGATATGAAGAGATTGCTAGATGAATTCGGCGTTTCCTATCTGACTACTCTAAGAAGAAAGACCGAAACAAACTCAAAGGTCACAGTCTCTTTTATTTTAAAGTCCAGACATAATCTTGGTCAGGCCTTGAGGACCATGTGTCTGAAATGGTATTTTGAGGAAAGAACCACACAGATTTGGGTGGACCTGTCCAGCCAGTGCAAGCATATGTCAGTAATCGTGGAGCTCAACTCAGAACTTAAGGAGCTCAACTCGACGAACAATACCAAAGAAAGAACATTTGGGTTGGCCGCATAAACTACTCAAACTGCCAAACCATCATTAAAACTAACTGAAAAGGAAAAAAAATATGAAAGAGAAAAAAAAAATACCCACGTAGTCCTCACATTCACAATAATTAAAATAATATAATACTTTACAAAGTAATCATGTCATTTTGTATATAATTTTCAACAATGTCAATGTGTATATAAAACCGGTATAATTTAATGATTTTACATAATAATTAAAATGTCAAATTTTATGGTTTCATCACAAGGCTTAGCAGAGCTCGCTCTGCTAAGCCTTGTGAGCCAGCTTGCCAGCTTGCCAGCTCAATCTCACGCTTTTTTATCTTCCAAACAATCTGAAATTTTATAGTACATTACATGACATGACATGTCGCTCTAGTCTGCAGGAGCTTTAACACTTTGTCATAACACCAATTTATCTCGTCTGCGTGACGTATGTCACTGCAGAGATCCAGCAGAATATAAGCGTCATGTATATTTGCCTGACACATGCTGAGCTGGACTCCCATTTGGTGCAACCTTGAGACGCACACCGCAACTTGTTTTTCGTTAATTAATTTGAAGTATGTCATAATGCCACTCCATTTCTTTGAGTATATTTTTTTTTGTATCTTCTCTATTCATGTAAGTTGTTATCATTTAAATGTGCTTTTGCGTGTTTTTTGTATGCACTGAATAAATGTTTTATTATCGATTTTAGGTCCCATTAAAATAGATGGACAAACTTTTAGAAAACATTCCGACCACCAAAATAAGGACAATGGTATATAAAGTATAAGAAAAACGCATTAGATAATTAGAAGAAAAATAAATCAGCCAACAAAAATACACTAAAAATGTTGATTACCCAATGCTATTTATTATTTTAGGTCAAAATAAAATCACTTTAATCATTGTTTTTTTTTTTACTTGGCTATCTTTGGTTAGACGTACTGAACGCTGTGTTAAAATTTGTCCATCTATTTTAATGGGACCTTGTACATAAAAAAAATATAAATATATATTTCTAAATTTGTCTGTAATTTTGAAGGTGTACAATAATGAGTATTCTATCTATCTATCAATAGTGGGTGTCTTTCGACTGAATCGAAGATTACTATGTAACATAACTGGCTTAATGTTGGCGTACTTCTGCTCATCCTTCGTTCATAAGAATCATAAAACAGGGTTAGTGTTAAGTTATTTAATTATACAATATTTAATGTAATAAAGAGGATTACGCATCGCCAGCTAAGTGTCACATAGAGAGGCTTAGCACATCACATGTAACGACATTCATTGACCACAATGATATATTATCTAGCATTCATAGACTAAGCGTAACTTGACATTGCTAAACAATTACTGGTTTTAGTGACATAATAATCATACTTGTATTCTTCGAAGGGTTAGGCACAGAAGTACAGTGGCCCCACATTTCCATCAGTTATATTTAAACCTCAGTAAAATAGGATGCCCCCCCAATCTAAACTAATACCTATTGTAAAAAGAAAAGATTTAATTTTTTATATTTGTATGTTTGTTTCTTACACTTTCACGCTAAAACGGCTGAACGGATCTAGACGAAATTTGGCAAAAGAGTAGACTATAACCTGGATTAGGACATAGAATACTTTTTTTTTCGATATTCCTACAGAATCGAGACTTATGCGGGCGAGACCGCAGCGCGCAACTAGTTCGACTATATTTCAGATTTCGAGTTGCTACTAATGCCCATTTTAACTAACAGTTGAGTAATTTTCGGCGCTGAGACATGCGTTGATATTCTAATAGGCATAAGAAATTTCCACTTCGGACCCACCATACCCTTGGCTACCCCCAAGGGTATGGTGGGACCTAACCATACCACCATATTAGGATTGAGATTTGAAAAAAAAATTGTTTAACAATATCGGTCCAAATTTATTATTATTTAACTTAAACTAAAAACACTTCCAAATATGTTCTTAATTTAGGAATAACCTAATAAAAAATTTCCTGACCTGGACCGAATCCTCTCCGATCAGGTATCATCATCTACAATAGGCACTTTTGACACAGAACCATGGAAAACCATGAAGAAGACCTTAATTCAGCAGATAAAAAAGATTCATCAAATCGTAAACCAACCAGCGTTCAAGAACAGTCAGTGTCAATATTCCTTAACAATAATGACATTGACAGCTCTTGAACTCGGTTTAGATAATTATGCTGATCGCGTTCAGTTTCATGAATGAAATACGCCCTAAGAATCAAACAGTAGTAATTTAATTTTCTTCATTACTCTTAATGAAGATTGTTACTGTTAATGAAGTCTGTACTTCGGCTTTCGAAACATAAATCATTAGAATAAAGAAAACCTAGCGCCTCGGATTTCTCAGTCCTGACTTACAATTTACAAACTTGGTCGGTTCGCAGCAGAACAACTGTCAAACTTTGACAGCCGTACGGGAGTCACACTGTCGGGAAATAAGAATTGAACTTGCCAACTTAGTTGAACGGTAACTTTTCTTTTTTTTTTCTTGGATTTCCATCAGGAGCTAAATATGTCGCACAGGACTTTCTGCTTTTATTTGAATTTTGACTTTGTTTGTTTTTTTTTTTTTTTAATGAGTCACAAACTCATCAAAAATAAAAATAAAATTAGTTTAAATAAGATCTCCTGTGCTTGTCCCAATAAATACTGTTTTTTTTCTTTCTTTCTTATATCTGATGTTTAATGGCGTTCATGTATGTAGGTATATCAAATAAAAACCGGCCAAGTGTGAGTCGGAGTTGCACTACAATGATTAGCAAAAAACGCCGAAAAAAACACGTTTCCCCTTTAATTTTTAATTTTATTTTATTTTTGTTACAGCTGTCAACTGTCTACCTATTACGGTACATGTGGTACAGCCTACTGACGGACAAACGGACGGACGGCGGAGGTTTAGTACCTAATTGGGTTCCGTTACCTAGTTGTAACGCAAATAATGGTGTAAAACATAATTGTTCCTTAAGAAGAAATTTATTTTATGGAAGTTAGCTACTTAAAGAGACTTTCAACCTTCAAAATATGTATGGTTAAGCAGGCATTTCAACTTTAAGCAAAGTTTACAAATAAACCCCAAAGCATGTAGTGATAGGTGACACTACCTATACACGAATGAAATTGCGGGGTTAAGCATGTAATCATTAGGGATACACCATAAACAAAAAAAAAATCGTGTCCTGTTATGGGAAAAATATGGTTTTAGGAATCCACACAGATTCAGAATCAGCACATCAGACCCCACGAACTTTAGACCAATTTCTGTGCTTCCCACCTTTAGTAAAATATTTGAAAAATTGATGCTAGATCAATTGCAAAGACATTTTAATAAACATAAATTATTAAACAGTAAACAATTCGGTTTCACAAGGGGTCGCTCGACTTCCGACGCTGGTGTTGAGCTTCTTGCACATATTTTTGAGGCCTGGGAGAAGTCACATGATGCCCTAGGTATTTTTTGTGACTTATCTAAGGCTTTCTATTGTGTTTCTCATGATACATTGGTCAGGAAATTGCATCACTATGGTGTTAAAAACACTGCCTTGGATCTTATTATTTCTTATTTGGATAATAGGATCCAAAGAGTGGACGTTAACGGCAAGCGATCCCCGGGTTCCCTTGTCACTATGGGAGTTCCTCAGGGTTCAATTCTTGGCCCTTTTTTATTTCTCGTATATATTAATGACCTACCTTGCCTTGTAAAGAACAGTCACGAAATAGTGTTATTTGCAGATGACACATCACTTATATTTAAGCTTAAGCGACAACAGACAGTTACCGACGATGTAAATAACGCTCTTTCTAAAATAGTGCATTGGTTTAGTGTTAATAATTTACTTTTAAACGAGAAAAAGACTAAATGTATTAGATTTCTGACACCTAACGTTCAGCAGGTGAAAACCAATGTATTAGTAAATGGGGCGGAATTGGATCTTGTGGACACCACTGTGTTCTTAGGTATTACCTTGGATTCAAAGCTTCAGTGGGGCCCTCATATAACTAAATTGTCGAAGCGGCTAAGCTCTGCAGCCTACGCGGTCTATAAAATTCGTCATTTGACTGATGTAGAAACAGCTCGATTAGTATATTTTAGTTATTTCCATAGTGTAATGTCATACGGCATTTTGTTGTGGGGAAATGCAGCCGACATTCAGACTATATTTGTGCTGCAGAAGCGAGCCATTCGAGCAATTTATAACCTAAGTTGTAGGCATTCACTGAGGGATAAATTTAAGGAAATAAATATCATGACAGTCGCATCTCAATATATATTTGAGAACCTGATTTATGTAAAAAAGAATATTAATTTATATTCTAAACACAGCGACATTCATAGCATAAATACTAGAAACAAAGATTTACTTATTGTGCCCAGGACTAGGCTCCAAAAAATTAGTAATTCATTTAAGTGCCAAAGTATACGTTTTTACAACAAACTCCCAATCCATGTTAAAGAACTGAGCCTCAATAAATTTAAATCATTTATTAAACACAAACTATGTCAAAAAGGTTTCTACAAAATTAAAGATTACTTAGACGACAAAAAGGCTTGGGACTAGCTCTATACTACATACTAATTTAACTGTTTAGTTCATTTTATTTGACTGTATAAGTCAATTTATTTAATTTAAATTTTGTTTATTATTGACGAAATCTACTCTTTACACAGTTTTTGTTTTTTATTTTTATGAAATATATTGTAATATATGGTCAGCTAGCGACCTCGAAAATTGATCATACTAATCTTGTCTGAGCAACCGGCAGCAAGTGTGCGTTGTGTTGCGTAAAGTAAATTATTACTATTGTATAGAATCATGTTCTTCTAACTATTCAGACAGCTGTGCTGCTGGAGAGTTTGTTGCGCCACTTCTTCTTCCCAGCTAAAGCACTAGGAAGTGGTGAAGGGTGGGCGTTTTTGGGGGACTGTCTTATGTAATTTTGACGTTCGAAAAGTGCTGATTTTCAGCCTAGTTTGAATAAATGACTTTTGAATTTTGAATTTTGAATTCAACTTATTTTAATAATCAACTGACAGATTATTATTCCTGCTATCGAAATCAACAAAAAAAATAATCCCCTTTATTAGAATTATATCGCCAAAAACCCAATTTCTCCTCTCTGTAAAAGGAAAAATACGTATGTGAGAAAACATAGGCGTAACACTTCGGCGCCATTTCATTGGACACAAGAGGGAAATAAAAGAAACGCTGTTTGCCCAGAGGGGATATAAAGGCAGGATCCCAATATTGGCTTTATCACTCATATAGTAACAAAGGAGTGATTGATATCAAGTTGTTAGGAAGGTTGGCTTGGAAGCATATGTTACAAATATTTGGCCAAGAAGGACCAAGGACTTAATTTGGTGTATTTTGCAGTTGCTTAATTTGGAATATATGTAGTTATCAATAGTTTTGTTGGTATATTAGCGTGTGCTAACTTTTTTTTTTTTGGTGGGAAATTATCAAATAACTTCTCCCGCTCTGGGTGGAGCGGAAGGGCGTGTCAGACTCTTACTTACTAAAACCCACCCGTGTTCCTTCCGTTGCCTGTACGTTGCCAGGAGCCACGGTATCCCTTTCGGATTTTCCCGCAGCGTGTGCTAGCTGACATATTATGGCAAATAATTTAATGTTTTTTGTTTCTTAATGTCAATTACTTTGCCGTGCTGCTGGGGAGTTTGTTGCGCCACTTCTTTTTCTCAGCTAAAGCACTAGGACACTGGTGCAGGGCAGGCGTTTTAGACGTCTTATGTAATTTTGTAGTTCTCAGCCTAGTTTGAATTAACGTTTAAAACCCGCTGTGAATGCAAGTAATTTTTCTTTATTGGCAATAAAATGACTAGGTTAAAATATAATAGGTATAGTAACATAGGTTTATTGTGGGTAATTAAGTTTTATATTTCTACGTTATTTCAAGGCAATTATTAGCATTTGAAAAGCAATATATGAAAATCGTCTAACATTTTTTACAAAAGCAATATGAACGTCAGAAATGCTACATCATGACTACAGCACATCTAAATTAATAACAAAAAAATGACACTTACGCGTAGTTTTAAAAGCCACATAAAATTACGACTTGAGCAAAGTCCCTACTCAAAACAAAATCCTACTATCCTACTGTGTATGTGAAAATTTGTATGTTTGGATGAATGATTGAATGAATGTTTGAATGAATGAATGAATGTTTGAATGAATGAATGAATGTTTGAATGAATGAATGAATGAGTGAATGGATAATATATTTATTTGCAAGAATATAGGTAGCTAACATAAGTTCTTAAGATCTATGGGTTTCACTATATTCGGCATTTCAGCCGTGCAAATATTCAAGATGTTTGTTACTCAATCACGCAAAAACGCCTGAACGGATTCGGCATACAGAGAGTTTATAACCTGGATTAGCACTTAGGATACTTTTAATCCCGGTAGTACGTGCCCGTGAGATATTTCCCAACATCCACGCGGACCAACCGCGGGCAAAAGCTAAACAAATAGCGGTATATAATAACACATTACAAACCCTAGAGCCTACTCTAGTGTTACTATTATGTAGTTACGTAAAGCTAATGTAAAAGTTTTGATACAGTATAATAAAGTAACAGTATTATTTCTCAGCAGGGACCTTCAAATAATTACCCACGGCCACTCCATAGATAAACTTCCGCGTACGTGAGTAACTGCCGCGCACTCGAGACTGTTGCATACTGATATACACTGAGCGTTTTTTATGAAAACAGTACTGTTACTTATTTATACCGTGGTTTTGATTTATAATAATATGACGCATTAATGACAGTTTGACGGTAGTTGAAAAATATTTTGTGGAATATGGGTAGTTGAGTTTTAATAGGCGAGTGATTAGCACTGATGACTCACTCATTATACCTTCAGGGAAATAAATGTTTATCTACCAACTTAAATTTTCCGTATATAATCACAGGTGTTATTCTTAGACGTCGTATGAAATGTATATAACACGGCAAATTATCCTTGTGTGTCGATTTTTTAAACAATAAATAATCCCGACTGTACATTGTTACGTTACATTACTGTACTTTGTAGCGTTATGGAAATCTGTTCTTTGAAAATTAATCATGTGTAGAATTCTACATATGATTATTTTTTTTTAGAACGTAGAATATTACTGAAGAATTGTTTCATGAGATGACCTCATGTGGCAATTCTATATAGTAAGTAATTCATAATCTTATTGGTAAATTTCAAATACTACAATTATTCTAAAAAAAACTCGGTATTTTCTTTTCGTTAAAAAGACTTTGATATCGTGGCAAATCCACTCTAACCACAACGTCATAAAAATAAAAATGGCACGTAAAATATTACCCAGGCATCCCTACAAAACATAAGTTATAATTCAACCCTTTAAATCCCGAAGACAAATAGCATACCCCGCTTACTGGTATAGACGGTAGGACTTAACAAACCAGGAATAAAAAGAGCGATTCGAATGACTGTCCCACTATGCTGGCCCATTGTGAGAATGGCACCAGGCCACTGAGAGTCCGTGCCAACATGTGCGATGAACGATTCTATGCCATATTGGCGACAATTCTACTAGACACCACTACCCTATCCTTCAGGCTTGGGTGAGATGAAATATGTTCGAGATCAGCCATACTGTTTTTTAGCAAAAAAAATATTTGGACTAAAAATGTCACGTGATTTTGAAATGTAATTTTAACCTGCCTGCACATTATCATGCTAAACGTCTGTTGTGTTAATCCGTGAAAGTTCACTTTGAACTTTGAACCTCACTCAAAGGAATTTATTAGGCTCACTTATTATTATTTTTTTAAAGATATTCCCCTCAAAGCACCGTTTTGAACCACACTTGAGCGAACGGCACCTAAACTATTCCACTTACGGCACCAATTTTTTTTCTCTTAAATTTGGTAAATCGTCGCGAATCTTAAATATTACTCTCTGTAAATAATTGATGCATGTTGTGTTAGCCTGAGTAATTGTTGCACTTATAAACGTACTATTAAGAAATTAATTTTAAATGTATTGTGTAAACAATTGTTGCCTAATTAAATAAAGAAAGAATGAAAGAAAGAAATAAATATTACTCTCTCACTGGTTTTTTGTTTAAAGACAAGTTGAAGTCCCATAGTTACCAGACTATCCAAGCCAACTATACTAAAAAAGTCTTCGTTCCTACTTATAAATACGAATTCCACTAGCCATTCTAGAACAGTTAGTAAGGCGACTAGAAAACAATTTCAGGGGGTAAAGTTGGCAACAGTCTGTGCTTTTAATGCCCGGTGCATTGATTATGCATTAGGACCAACAACCTCCGAGAGAAAGAACCGAAGGACGAGCCTTTATTGAAAACGTTCTGTATTACAGGCAGTTGTATTGAAAGGTTTTATTACGCCTTAGGCCGATCGCACACGACGCTAATGAAAAGTAGCGTGTTACAAACTCAAATCACCAATGATATAATATTTAATGTCTAGACTTTAAGAGACCTTGACCCTTGACTTTGTTTCGCCATTTCTTCGCAGGGGTAGATATACACGGTGATTTTTAATTCACTGTTAACCTTTCGGGTCGTGAAAGTAATCATGATTATGAGCAACTTTAATTATGAGACCACCTCTGAAATATCGAAAAAAATATAATATAATTATTAACTAGTTTGCGATTACTTGCATCGTGTAGTTACGGACAGCCATTGAAATACTAGCATAATATTTATTTAGATTTGTTACAGTTGTAATGACAATCACGTAATTTGGTTTAACGATTTCGCGGACGGTAAACGCTTATAGACGTCATAACAATAAACTCGTTCAGTGTCCTTGAATGCATTAAATAGGTTTTTATTTTAAAGATATTTTTTTCTATTTTGTGGATGTGCGTTGCTTAGTGGACTGTAGATTTGTTGACTATTTTCTATACTGTTAAGTACCTGGTACTTGTTGAAAGACCTAAACTGTCCTGATCCTCCTACACCTATTACACCGCTATTTGAAAATATTGTAAAAGCCAATTACTTTTATAAGAGTAACCGTGGAGTTTCTTGCCTGCTCTTCTCCATAGGAAACATAGTTTCTAAGTGCCAGTGTAGGTTTATGTAAAATAAAATATTTTGATTTCATTTTGACATTCTGGCTACACATTGGTGATTTGAGTTTTTAACACATCACTTTAGAGTAGCGTAGTGGACGACCGGCCTTAGTTTGGTACAGAAATGGACGATGCAAATTGAGCAGTAAAGGATTTTTACGGCCGTGTGTTTAGACTTTGTTTGTATAAGCCGAATCTGGCATAAAGTTGGCTCGATTAAAGTGATACTCAACCTTTTTCAAGCCAAAGCTACATTATGCGAGTTTGCAACATGGACCGTTTTTTAGGGTTCCGTACAGAAGAGTACCACACGGAACCCTATTACTAAGCCTCCGCTGTCCGTCTGACTGTCAGCGGGCTGTATCTCATGAACCGTAATAAGAACACAGTTGAAATTTCCACAGGTTTTTTTTTTTTTTAAGCTTTGCTTACACTCTAGGAATCTCTCCTGTATTGTGGGTGCGTTTACAAACATTTATACTCACATACACAAACAGCCACAACAGCTTTTGTATTTCTATTGCCGCTATAAAAAAGTTAAGAATTGAAGGACGAAAAAAAATGCGAAATACTTTTTTCTGCGTTTTTTGCTAAATATTGTACAGTGGTACGGAACCCTTGTGCGAGTTGGACTCGCACTTGACCGGTTTTTTGACAAACAACGCATATTTTTGTCTTGCAGGGCTTAATTTATACAGCGGGTTGGCTCGCTTCTGCCCTAGAGTTATTGTTATTACAAATTATTTTGTATTACTAAAGTTTTGATGGCAGACTTGGCATGTCTTCAAATTTAATTACATTGACTTTGACTACATAAAAGTGTGTGCAATTATGTCTGTGCGCGTCATAATTATCTCTTTCCTGCAAGTCAAGAGTAAAAGAGACAGAAGTAAACTAAATCATTATATTTGAGCTTATAGGGTGCTTTCTGAAAGTTTGCAACGCCGGAAATAGTTGTCAACGCCGCAAATAGTTGTCAAATATTTCGCTGTTTTGATAAATTGTTCAATATTACTAAATTAAATTATGAATTATCGCTCTGTAGTGCATTGAAATATTGATTGTGAATAGCAATCATAAATCTAAATTAGTTTTTGATGTAAAAAAAGAATTTGGAAAGTTTCCCAATCCATTTTTCACATCTAAAACTCAGTATTACGATATTAATTAATGCAATTCATAATCAATATTTTTGTTCACTCACATCGTTTCATAATTTTTAAAAAAAGTTACATAACATAACATCACGCCTTGTTTCCCCGAAGGGATGGGCAGAGGTGTACCTGTGTCCTATAGTACACCCACATTTCGCCAGTTATGTTTTTTTTAAGTCCCATGTAATAGGGGGCGAGCCTATTGCCATTAACCGTGATACTACAATTCCAAACTCCGGGCTACTACTGAGAAATTCCTGTTAGAAAAACCCAATAATACTTTGCCCGACCTGGGGATTGGACCCAGGACCTCATGCTCAGCAGAAGCGCTTGCGACGACTAGACCAACGAGGCAAAAAAATAAAACATAATTTTGAAAACAGCGAAAGACATAGATAGACAGATAAATTGTTTATTTAGTGCACACAAGAAACAGCACAACATACAAAAGCACGATTAAATAATGACTAATTAGCAGTGATCGGAGTAGGCAGAGCTATTTTTTGTACTTGCAATACGTTGTCTTAATATGGACACTCCCGGAATCCCGGGATTTGAAATATATATTATTAAATAAGTTAGAAACTACTTTGTAAAAAACTATTCACGTCTTAAAGAATTATGAATACATATCCCTCCTCCCCTCCGACGGGTAGGTATAAGACGGACAGGTTTCATGTTAATGAAATGAAAAACTTTATTTTTTTAATGTATTTTTTTTTTTTAATTTTCTGTAACAATTTTGTATAAACAAGTACTCGTGTTACACCTGAGTGGCAACATCGCGCGTGTGCGTATTGGAAATTAGCAAAGCTTCGCTAATGTTAGTTTGACAACGTCGTGCGCTCACTGCCAATATATAAGACAAGCTTTCTTTTATCCTTGTTAATAAAAAAATCAGTTAATATTTTTTTGAATCCCGGAGATTCAGTAAGAATCCCGGGGAATGTCCATATTAACATCAACGTTTGCGGTCATTGAACCAAAATAGCTCTACCTACTCCGATCACTGCTAATTAGCTATTAGGAAATAGCTGCAAGGTGCCAATATAAAAACAAATAAAAAAGGAAGAAAACAAGACATTGTGATGACACTATTAGCTATGACACACTTTAAAATAATCCATCATGATTCATCTATTTGTGCCTTTGCCAACTTTCAGAATACACCCTGTTAACACAAAAAAGCGAGATTAAAAGTTCTTTCAATACGTACCTGAAGTCTTTGCATTTTGTTTAATCTTCCCAGACCTGGCTAACGCTTATCTAGATCATTCATGACTAGCATTCTATGCCGAACTTTGGCAACGACTGAACGTGCGTACCTTCGGCCATGGAATGTTGCCAGCGATGTAGCCGGTATTGGGAGACAGGAATTATCAGTTAGCCGTTTGGCTATCGGAAATATGGCCACGTAAACAGGATTGTAAGAAACTTTGTATGTAATTCAAATTTAGTTGGCATGGATTTTGTGGAGAAATACATAAAATGGAACTATCTTAATGGAGCAATGACCCAAATTTTGTTTGTAATGTATTTAGTGAGGAATAACATTAAATGGACCTATTAAGATGGCCATAAAAGTGAACCAAAAGAAGTACGAGTAAGATACAAAAGATTCAGTTTTTTAAAACAGGTACTAACTGAGTTGATTATAAATTGTAAATAGGTAATACTTTTCGCAAATAAAGTTTTTTTTTTTTTTCGATTAGTCATGTTTGCACTAACCAACATCCCAACACCTTTCACTACTCTACACTTACATAAAATCACGCGCACATACACACAGACACACACATTCATTTTTGTATTGTTTCAGTTAAGAAAACTGAAACAATACATATGAATTGAAAATTTCTTACTTGCTCGGATCTGAATCTACAACCTCGTGCATAAGAGGCGATGCCTTAACCACTACCTACCTGTCTTATATTTTTTAGAGATTGCTTAAGTATTCTGGTAACAAGGACCCCGCCTTAACATCTAATTTTGTATTTAAATAAAAAGAATGGCTGTATTTTATTCACTGGATGTCCACTCAAAGAAGTTTTAATTTGTTTGCTCAACTTCTGTCCAATCTCGTTGAAAACGTACAGAGACTGTACATTCTACCTAGTGTACATTGTGTACATTTTAACTAGTGTACACTTCAACGCGGACATTGTATGTAAGAACAGGGCTGGATTAGCCAAGTAGCAGGTGTAGCAAATGCTACAGGCCCGCGCTTTGCGGGGCCCCGCGCTTGAACGTACAAAAAAACAAGTCATGGTACCAACATCACCGGTAAGTCCAATGGAATATTCTGTATGAATGGTCTAAAGAAATCTTATCTCTCCGAGGTAGGATGCTAATCTTTTTTTTTAAGGCGAGATGCTTATATTTGATAAAAGTAATTTTGTTCAAGTATAGGTAGGTACTTACTTCAGTGTTAAGGACCACGAGGAAAGAAAGGTTAGGGTTAAGTATAGAGAAAAACTATTTGTATTATTTTATCAACAAAATTTTTGAACCTAAAAACAAACTAAGTTCTACGAAGGGCGTCCAAGGGTCCCTTAGTAAAATTTGCTACAGGGTCCGCGCTGCGTTAATCCGGCACTGTGTTGAAACCACAGATAACTAAGTAATGAGTACCTAGAAGTCTGATACTCGGGATAACCATGCGACATAACTGTCGTAAAAGGAATCTGCTGTTACAGCTAAATACGTTTAATTAAACAATCAAAATCCATTATGTAGTTTAGAAGAGCTAAGCGATCACACAGACTGTCTCGAAAAGCGACTTTATTATAAACTATGTATTGATTTTACGTCGTTATATTTTAATTTGTTAATAGCTTTTAGTTTATTACATTGATTTTTATTTTACTAATTAGTTTCTTAGTTAATTTACTTTAAGAAGTTTATCCAATGTAACTGTATATATCCTTATAGGGTTGAATTGAACATAATTTACTTTAAAAGCACAAATCTACCTACAATAGTTAAATCCGTGTCAGAAAAGATATTTTTTACAATCTCTTCTCTTGATTCTAATACCTATCTTATAAAAAACATGTATCATACATGCATTGACGTTATTTCAGATATATATCTTGTTAACTATTTTGTTCACTTTTATGACATTTTTCACAAGTTTTTTACAAGTTTTATATACAACTTGTTTTAGGTGTAAACGAAAACTTCAACGTTTTTATGCGACCTTAGTCACGTACAACAACTAGTAGGTAACATAATACCAACTTCATTCCGCTGTGTCGTAACATTCTACACATTGTCGCTTCGCGGACGTTTCGACAGATATTTTTTGTATGTCGTATCCTGCTAGTGAAAAGTTAGTCGGCACCTAATACCGGTCTGTCTGCGACATGCCCAACACACAAATACTGACACAGTTGGAAATAAGAGAATAGCTAACGAAGCGATTCTCGCTCCGTCAATTGAAATAATCAACGTTTCCGTAGCTGGCAGAAAGTAAACTAAACATCTGCTAGTGGCTTGAAGTTTTTGGAAAAAAATAAGAAATGAGAAGTGCTAAATTCGCAAACACACATTTAACATCAAACATCACGCCTGTAATCCTCGAAAAGGTAGGCAGAGGTGTACTTATAGTAGACCCACATTTCGCCAGTTATGTTTAAGTCTCATAGGGGGCGAGCCTATTACCATCAACCGGGCACAATTTCGGACTCCAGACTGCTACTGAGAAATTCCAAATGGAAAAATCCAATGACACTTTGCAGGACCTCATGATCAGCGGTAGCACTTGCGACCACTACACCAACGAGGCAGTCAAACACATTCTAAAGCAAAATTCCATGTATGTTTCAGTTTAGTGTAGGAATCACAATATGTTTTACTAGCTTCTTCCGCGACTTCCGTCTGCGTGGAAGTCAACTATACCATAAAACTTGCAATAATTCTATGGCGCTCGTCAATAGTGCAGCTTTTTGTCAGTGGAACAATTTTTGTAATCGGATGTGTACTTCCAGAGATTACCTCTGGAAATACAGATCCACAAACAAATATACCACAAACAAACAAACAATTTTACCTCTTCATTATTCAGCTTTCGCCAGTGGCCTTGCCCGCGTGATCTCTTTATAAATTATAGATTAAGTTACTCATTAATAAATTGATAATATAGCATTATTTTTCTTTATAATATTAGTTGGGATATGTTCAAAATTAAACGATCTAGATTCTGTTTTAAAATTTGCAATTGTTTTTTTGTTAATTCCTATCAAGCGTCGACACTAGACTAGTGTTGCAAGACTCCGGGGAATCTTGTTAAAAATATTTACAACTATATAGTATAGTTAGGTACGTTTGTATAGGTAGTTTTAATATAAGGTATTTAGAAATTACTGCTTTAAATAAAACGGATTACTTCCAATTGAACCAGCAAAAATATTTCACAAAATAATAAAAATTACCGCCGTTTTGCGTGAATGTGACTCATATTTTCCCCAACTTGTTTTTGTTTTGTTTTGTGTTCTTTCTTTGTGTCATGTTTACCGCAAACAAACAAATTTTCTTTCTTTTCTCTTCTATATCAGCACCACATAAAAACATATAAGATCACATTAAAATAGATGGACAAACTTTTAGAAATCATTCAGATCACCAAAATAAGGACAATGGTGAAACAATTATAAGAAAAACGCATTAGATAGTTACAAGAAAAATAAATCAGCTAATGAAAATACACAAAAAATGTTGGTTACCCAATGCCATTTATTATTATAGGTCAAAATAAAATCACTTTAACTTGGATATCTTTACTGAACGCTGTGTAAAAATTTGTCCATTTATTTGAATGTATATGTAGTATTAAACAAATTCAGCTTTGTTAATTTATTAATGTTCCAAAAACGTTCAACATACTCATCATCTGCCTAGCCTTTTCCCAATTAGATTTGGATCGGGTTCCAAACTGACTGGATGCAGCTGCATTTTACATGGAACGACTGCCCATCTGACCTTCATGATACAGTTTTTGGGGCTAGCCAAACACTGAGGGGCTTACCAAGGTGTATCGTATGCTCAAAATCAGACTTTCGGGCTTCCCTTAACGCGAAATACTCGACATACTATGGGTAGGTGTTATGAATTTTATTAAATCACATGACTGCGAAATCTCGCAATTTATTGTCTGACAGAACGGTTCGTGAAATTACTTTATTAATACTATATATATATATATATTATATACCTATGTTTCAGCCGTTTGGGGTTGAAACATTAGGGCCGTGGGGTCCGAGTACTTATCGAGTATTTCGGGAGATCGCCAAGCAGTTAGTCGACTCTTCACGTGACCAGAGGGCTGGCCAATTTTTAGGTCAAAGAATCAGCATTGCCATCCAACGTGGCCACATCAGTCATCAGTTTCACTTCACCAAATGGTTCTTTCCAAGAGCAACTGCACGAGTTACTATAAAAAATACCCAAATCCCTGTAGGTGTGCCTATAATATTTGAATTCCCTCGATTTCTCCAGGACCCCACCATCAGATCCTGACTTGATGCCCGAATATACATATTTGTATATATTCTTTCAATTCATTTTCAATTATTTATTTTAATTTTTGTTTAATTAATTAATTAAAGTTTTAATGAAAATATAAATAAACTAAAATTAAATTATTGAAAATTAACTAAAATTAAATTATTGAAAATTAACTAAAATTTAATTATTGAAAATTAACTAAAATTAAGTGATTGAAAATAATTAAAATATAATTGTACTAAAATTAAATGATTGAAAACAAATTAAAATACAAAAATTCATCAGGCAACATGCAGCCTAATGAGCCTTTCCACTAATGCAGAGTATTTTGAAACTATCGAATAAATTCAAACATCGAATTAAAAAAAGTGTTATTTTTTCAAACAATGTAAATAACAGAGACGGGCCGCCGCTGTGTGCTTTACCAATCTTTGACAAGCTATAGTGACTAAACTACATATTGGATATATTTGACTGAATTTGTGTATGCAGACTGGGAACGTCAAAAGATATAAATCTGTACCCTAATTAAGTAATACACGATCAATCGGAATTTGAATCGTTTTGAAATAAATTGCTAATCTATTGCTACATAAGTTCGAAAAAAGAATCTGCTCAACAACGTAAATAACGCAATGCATGTTGTTGAACTGTCAAAATGAAACAAATTTGTCGTAATCGTTTAGGAAAATGTGTTGCGTAATTAGATAGCTGGCCGCATCTTCTATATATCCCTTGGAAGGAAGATAAGCCAAACGTTTACGTAATGTTTATTTAAAAAAGCTTTTCAACGTAGGTACCAATGTAAACACTAAAGTTGCATGTTTCTGTATTTAATGACTGCGTGAAATAAGGCTTCCATGCTTCCACCGCAAACAACTATAATTAATGCTATGTTAATTAGAGTATAAAGTTACCATTATAATGATCGACGTCCTTAAGCGCGTTAATTACCTTCATTTATTAAAGTTGCTGCTGCTTTGCGCACGGGCAGGGAAATGAATATTGTTTATTAAATCGGTACCCTACATTAATTTGCCGTGATATAGCCATTTCATACAACTATCAAAGAATGTCAGTTGTGATTTGAATATACGGACAATTTATATTGATAGACAATTTGAAAAAAAATAATTTCACTGATTTACAATGTTGAGCCCACTTTAGTTTTTGAAGTGAAAACTTCTTTAGGCGCGTTGAGCGATTTTTGGTAGGGAAAAACGTATGGATTCTCATCTCCGGCGCGCCGTAGTACTTTACTATATGTAGAATATAGATGGCGAAGTTTTCACTTCTGTTAGCAGTCTCATGACTTTTTTTCTTTCATGTGCTTCATTGATGAATAAGTAAAGACTAGGTAATCAATAAATCCATATCTTCTTCTATATCTATATCTATTCTATACATATTATTATGAATTAAAGTCGCTTTTCGTGTCTGTCTGTGTGACCGCGTTGTTCATCTAAATTACACAACGGATTCTGGTGCGATTTTCACCATCATTTAGAGAATTCATTCCGGACGGTTTAGGTATTTATTTATTTATTTAATACTTCAAGCACACAAATGTACAGAGGCGGACTTAATGCCATGGGCATTTTTAGGTATGTGTTTTTTGTTTCTTTATTTAACCTGTACCGTCCCACTGCTGGGCAAAGGTCTCCCCCATACTTCACCATTCATCTTTGTCTGCTGCCCTTTCAGGCCAATCAGTCAAGAAAGAGTCTAGGTCATCGCGCCAGCGTTTCTTAGGCCTGCCTTGGTGACGACGCCCGTGAATAATTTATACCTACATTTTTTTTTTACGGACAATGCAGTTAAACAACATGATCTTGGTACTACTACGCCTGAAACTAGCAACATTCCTAATAACGAATCCTAGCATTCTAGAAACCTTTTTAATTACATTTTCTACGTGAGGTACGAATGTCAGCCTTATTGAAAACAACTCGTAAATTCCAAATTTGATTCACCTCTTGGACAGCAGTAGGGCCAACATGGTATACACTTGCCGTTTTTTCTTTTTTTTTCCGAGTGTATTTTACGAGGTAGCACTTTTTTAACGTTCAAAGTCATTACATTAAAGTAATTCAGAATCATCGATAGATTCAATTATCCTGAAGAATTTGAGATCATCTGCATACATATACTCTGAAGTAATTCAGAGAATTTCAGGCAGTGTGGGATATCGTTAACGAACACATTAAACAGAATTGGACCGACAAGTGAACCCTAGAGAACCCCCGAAGTGATCCCATAGGTTCCAGATTGGAAACCATTAACTGCAACAAAAAAGAAACGATTTTCAAGATAAGACTTTAGCCAGTTATAAACTGTACCGGTGATTCCGTACGCAAATAACTTGGATAAAAGTATATGGTGAGGGACGCGGTCGAAGGCTTTGCTAAAGTCTGTATAAATTACATCGATTTGCATTTCTGTAAAGGTCGCTAGGTTAGTGCAAGTTGACCTAGAACCCACGAAACCATTTTGCGAATTGCTGTTGCAGTTTGAAGTGTGATTGAATGTAGGGACAAATTAGGGATTCATAAATCTTTTCATATTCATAGTCTATAATTATTTATGTTATCTTTCTCATCACTTTTATAAATTGGCACAACCTTTGCTTTTTTTCAGGAGTCTGGGAAAACACCCGAACTGAGAGATCTATTAAAAATGGACATTAATGGGGATTCATGGGGGATTGCATTTCATTAAAGATACGCGCACATAGATATAAATATTGGCGGAATACCATACCATACTAAACAATAGCCCTCGACCTCGTCCGTATGAAATTTCTTGCTCCCATGACCCACCGCGTCGCATCGCATCCCTCGCCCGCGCTGTTCTGTGTGTTAGTTCGCTTTCGCTTGGCGGTTTTCTTCTTTTGTTTTGCTCCCGTCTTAAGAGTCGTTGCTTGATGTCAGCACGGTTATATTTCCGCATGAATTGGGCCAACAAATGAAAAAATATTTTTTTCAAATTCGACTGGAAGTTCCAGAGATTAGCGCGTTCAAACAAACAAACACAAAACAAACTTCAGCCTTATCTAGAACCTATCTTCCTCATCATGTTAAAAAGTATGTCTTTGTTATTCCAATAAACCTTTCTAGAAAGCACATATCAAACAACATACAGTTTCCCTAATTTTTCCAAGTTTTATCAGCGTTTGACTATGGAAATTTATGTATTATGCCTGTTGGATTTTCAACGCTCGGCTTAGCACTGAAAGTCGGATACTCAACGCCTAGTTTTAGTGAAAACGAGCATTAGTAGCAACCCGGAATCGAGATTTATAGCCGGTTGATGGCGATAGGCTCGCCCCCTATTACATGGGACTTAAACATAGCTGGCGAATTGTGGGTGTACTATAGGTACACCTCTGGCTTACTCTTTGGTGAATACAGGCGTGATTTTATGTCATACAATTTTGGCTCAAGCAGCATTGCTGTGTAGCGTTCACTTACGGTTTGCTACGACCAAACTTTGTCTCCAATACCGTCACAGATGGCACCAAACAGTTAGCGGCACGTATTTGGGTACAGATGTTGTAGAAATACAAAGTTAGACTTTCGCAAATTAGACGGTTCTAGGCAAGTAATTGCAAGAATCTTGTAAATACATTTGAAATACGTCGCAAAGAACTTGGTCTTTAGGTACGTGAAAAAGACCAAGTTTGCGTAAACAAAACTATCAATATCAATATTTTTCAAGTTATTCGTTTAGTACTAGTGTATACAAGTTGTTTGGTAGAAAGACGGACAACTTTTTTTTGAGAGATTGTTTTTCTCATTTGCTAACGTAAAATTGTTTTACTTTTCATTTAAAAAAATAATTTTAAAGTTGAAATTGTTTGTACCTTAACACAATTTTAAGACTTAAAAACACAAAAGTCATTTTCTAAAACCAACCATACATTAATGTCATTGCCGATAACATCAAAAATTATTGCGTTCTTTTACAACCACAAACAAGAAAATTTTGACGTCATTTCAAATAAATAAAAAAAAAACAAATTATAATCTTATAAGATATTATTCATAAGAAAATTGTGTCGGTCCTTAAAGATAAAGATAAAGATAAAGATAAAGATAAAGATAATTTTATTTGTCTAAACATGCGTATACATGCAAATTAAGCATGCAGGATGTCACAATATTTGGTACGTACATGTTTCACCCGTAAGGCGTACAAATTTATAAAATTTACAATAAATAAAATATTAACTAAATTACAAAATAAAACTAAATTATTAAAGGCACTTTAATCTAAGTACCTATATTGTAGCGTCATTCAAAAAGTCGTCTATACTATAATAACATTTGTCTGTTAATAAATTTCGCATCTTTTTTTTAAACAAATTTACTGGCAATGCTTTATATGACTGTGGTATTTTATTAAAAATTTTTGGAGCCATACAGAAAACACTTTTTCCCATTAATGCCGTCTTTGATGTATGCGAACACAGTTGATGTTTGTCTCGTCTGTTACGGGGGAAGGTGTCAGCTAGTCTTGGAAATAGAAATTGATTTACCCTAACAAATGCCGCAATTTCAAAAACATACAGAGATGGTAAAGTTAATAATTTGTGTTTTTTAAATAACCTTCTACCAAATACCCTGTATATTGAACTATATTTCGCCTCATGGGCGCCTCATGAGGCGAAATACAGTGTCATGTTAGATCGTGTTCAAAATAAGTTCACTAGACACTTGTATTTCAAGCTGTATGGGGTATATCCATTTTACCCATAGATGTACCCGACACTATTTGTCCTGGGTATGGTAGGGTACAACGTGTTAAAGGTGCGACGGGACTTTGCACTCGCAGTGTATACAGTAATGAAGCTACTGCGTGGAGGGGCGTATAACACGAGAGTGCTGCGGCACCTGGAACTTTGCGTGCCTGACCGGTACGTGTGGAGGCGGCGACACCCACCCCTGCTTGCTGTGCCTGCAGCCAGAACCAACCTACTGACGAGGACTCCTCTCACTAGAGCCATGCGTGTGGTGAACGAGGTTCACGAGAGGGTTGATGTATGTGCAATTTGAGTGAATTCGCAAAAGCTGCATTATATATGTTATTTAGATGTAGGTTAAGATTTAGGATGTAGTACGAGTATGTAATTTTATAGGATGTAGATTAAGGATTAAGCATGTAAGGCCACTCTATCGCATTGGATCGCAGATCTGTAATGGTAGTTGTAGGTAAGATCTCCGTAAATAAATAAATAAAACGAATATTTGCCTGCGACTTCGTATAAGCATCATTTTTATAAATCTAATATCCTTGGACCTTCTTCAGGTACCTATATATATGTAAAATTTCATACCGGTCAATGGTTTAAGTGTAACAAGGTACAGACAGACCGACCGCCGGTAAACAGTATTTATATAGGTAGCGGTTTATTTTGTTTAAGTTTGGAATGTCAAAATTGTATTTTCCTACTACTAAATCCTTAGAAAACAGCAGGTATTGTTGAAGCTATGAGCACATTTATATTCATCTGAAATTATGAAAAACAGCATATCCTACTGGCTGAAGCAGTGTATATTTTTATATTCTCCTGACCCAGGAAGGAATGAAAAACATGAAAGAAATCTAGGACACAACCATTTGAACGTGATCTTAGAAAATGTGGAGCCAGGAATATTTGAAATTGTACGTGATAGGGAATCTATGAAAGTAAAGGAAGCCAGGAAAACCATATAGATATTGGTTCGCTCATCGGCATTGGTTCGTCTTATATTTCTTAGAAAATCGAGCGTCTAACCGTAAATTGAGAAAACCGTAAGAAGGACTTTTCGATCAAAAATTCTTGGTTGTTGACCCCGATGTCTGGCCTTCTGATTCCGAACTATTTGAATCGAGTTCTTTCCATATTATAATCATTATAATCATGACATTGAAGTACCTACAATGTCATAACTCCGATTAAACATCAATTAAATAGGTATTTAGACAATAATAATATATTATAAATTACAGTAATTTGTCGATAAAAAAGATGATTAGAACATGGTTTTCCTAGGAAAGCGGTTCCGTCATAACGACCTGAAATGCGTTCGTTTTCACCAGTTTTTTACATTAAGAGCGTTTATACTGAAAGTGAGCAACGTTGCAAATAGCTGTCAAAAGTTCGCTGTTTTGATTAATTTGGCAATATTACTGTATGGAAATAAGAAATATGGCTAACTAGTGAACTAAAGTATTGATTATGAAATGCAATAATTATCGTAACACTGAATATTTAGTTTTAGATGTAAAAAAAGTATTTGGAAACTTTCTGAGTACCTTTTTTACACCTAAAACGGTTACAACGACAAATTCAGAGTTCTAATTGCAATTCATTATTAACAGCTAAATATTTGACAGCTATTTGCGACGTTGCCCACTTTCAGCACGACGTTGCTCTTAAGGTGTCAAAAAACGCTCAAAAACTGTCAAATACAGTTGTTGGAGTGATTAATAGTGCCCACTATTAATCACTCCAACAACTGTATTTTTCTTCTTTTCACTCCATAAAAATACCCCAATACTTACGTTTACTTCTGTACCTATTATACATTGTAACAGAGAATCAATTATCACGCCATCTTAAGACCTAGGCCAAATATTTTTTTGATATTCGGATAGGACACGACCTAAAGATGTGCCATACAGAATATGAATTAATAAATAAAAATATCCGCGAAATTTCGTGGTCTATACATACTATAAATTAAATTCGTATTCAAAACAAAAATCATTTATTTACCTAAATAAAATATAAAAGGTTGGTAAAATGGACAAAATTGTTCTCTTATTCTGCCTTTAATTTCGGCGTGCAAATATAAAACAAAGTTACATTTTATTTAAATTTATTATTCATCATAATCATGCAGTTAAACAGATAATCCCATTAAATTTTTATTATTGAATTAAAACAGATAATCCGAATAAAATTGTTTTATTGAATTAAGTAAATGTCAATATATCTTCTAAACTACGCAACAGAATTTGATGCTGTTTTCACCATCATTTAGAGAATTTATTCCGAAAGATTTATATGTATAATACATTAATATTAAACTTACATATAATAAATAAATCTCGATGTTTTGTCAAGTCATAAAAATTGCGCAAAGCGGGGCGCTAGTTTCACGATAAACGTAAAGAAAACATGTGAACCATAATTGAAGACCTAAGGAAAGGTCTCGAACAAATTATTTTATTACGTACCATACCGCCGTTACCTTCGTGTTATTTTGGATGTGCACGCAATGTTTTAATTTGGGCCCGGATCAATCATGGGTTTGGTGTGAACAGAAATAAATACAGTGTTATAACGTATTTTCCACGTGTTTATAAAAATTCATGTACATTGTTAAAAGGATCTTTAGGCGCCTGAATGATATCGACAGGGGGGGCATTGTTGATAAACATTTGTGGAATTGTCACAGACAATGTATTGATAAAAACAAAATGGCGGCGTTAGTTCCAATTATAGGCACGCGCCTTTTACCATTCTACTCGATCTTTCATGGTCCTTTGACATGGCTACCGACTTTTTAACCGACTTCCAATAGGAGGAGGTTATCAATTCGGAAGTTTTTTTTTTTTTCGTTTTATAAATATTCGGTCATAAATCCGTCATATATCCTTTTTTTTTTTTTTTTTTTTGATTTGCCCCACACTAGGAATTTCTCCTGTATAGCAGTCAATCGCTTAACCACTGCGCTAACCGTGCCGTCAATAATTTTGTATATATATGCAAAATTCGTTTTTTTGTTTGAAAGGGTATACTTTCAAGATAGTCCCATTGTCATCAAGTCAGGATCTGATGATGGGACGGTGGAGAAATCGAGGGAACTCTTCAATTATTATAGGCACACCTATAGCCGTTTGGGTATTTTTTATAGCAACTCGTACAGTTGCTCTCGGAAAGCACCATTTGGTGAAGTGGAACTGATGATGAGACCACAAATGGCTACCGGAACTGCTCAATAATAATTAGTTCAGGGGTTGCGATTCGATTACTTACTTTAATATGGTTGCCAAGCAATTCATGCTCGTCACAATGCATATGGAGAAGTGGAGCTGATGGTGAAGTACCAGGAGAACTCCTAAACGATTAACGCCCCTGCATCGGGAAATACAATATTTTGTAAAAGGTGATGAGAAGTTGACATTAGGCTATTGTAACTTAGATAAATTACAAACTGACCCACTAAAAAGCGAGAAAAAAACTTTTTTACAAAAACCCACAACCGACTTCCAAAAAAACATTACAGGGTGAAAAAAGTGAAAATACGTAAATTTTGGAAGTCGGTGGCAATAATGGAAATACACAACCAGAGACACCGACTTCCGAAATTTAAGTTATTTTGCACTTTGTAGTGTTTTTTTGGAAGTCGGTTGATTTATTTTTGTAAAAAAGTTTTTTTAAATTTCGTACCTACTTTCCATATAAATTTTGGACCTTACTGACAGATGGCGAAGGGAACCACTATCTATGTATTTGTATGTATGCGTTTATTATTTTATAGTCAACTAGCTACCGCCACCGGCTTCGTCCACGTGATACCTATATAAATTATAGCCTATATTACTCAGTGATAATATAGCATTCTACTGGTGAAAGAATTTTAAAAATCGGTTAATTAGTTTTCGAGTTTATTAATTACTAAGAAAAATACAAATCTTTTCTCTTTATAATATTAGAGTAGATTAATGGAAACTAAAACGATATCATCTTCGTTCCTAATGCAGTAAAAAATAAAAAGTTTTTATCCCCCTTATTTTATTATCTTCGTATAATAATACAATAAAAAATAAAGCCCTATTTTTTATCTATCCATTTTCGAGTTTGCGTCCTTCCAAAATTAGCAACAAAAAAGCATAAAAATAACTTAAACACAACCCTCTTTTCTAAAAACAGAAAGCGACGACACAATCATAATAAATTACGCTCAACAACATTTGGGGGCTTTCGTTCCAAAAACGTTGACAAAAACCCGCGAAAAATCTCGCGAATTTCTGAATAAAATAAATGAACAGTATGAAGTGGGGTAAAACAGGGAAGGCTATATTGCATCTCTTATGCAAAGGTCTTAGACACCGGGAATAAATGTGTTGTCTCCCATTGAAATATTTGAGATTGTGTGTTGTCCCCCATATTGGGGGAGCTGACATTTTTTCAGGTCATTTGTCTGTCTGCGATGGGGGAATCTTAGATTATCTCATGTCGATTTGAAGATAGAGACGTGCGGGTGCCATGTAGTTACGGTAAATCGATGGGGTCGTTTCAGGGGTAAGATTTCCCCCATAAATTATGAGAATCTTTTGTTGAAGCATGTCTCAACTTGTCGTTGACACACTTGGAATAACTATGTATTCTCGTGCATATCTATGCATGAGAATACATAGTTATTTTGCCTCTAAGTAAACTCTATTAAACTTTTTCGAGGGCTCACCTCTAGAGCACGGCGACGGAATGTCCGCCTCCTATGCTAATAGCCACAGGTTCGATTCCATTATTGGGCCAAGTATTTACATAGCCTGATTTTTTTCTGAAGTCTAGTTTTTTGTGAAGTATAATAAAGTAAGATGTTTTCAGCTTGGTTTTTCACTGGTTAATTTGGCAAAATCATTGGTATTGTGGCAACTACTCGTACAATACATTAATAATCCTTTTTTTTTGCTTGGATTTTTTTCTTTCGCTTTTATAGACTCTGGGTCTGATTTTGTTGACATTTCATGCCCTTTTGTGGTCTTCTTACCAAAATATATTGACACAAAAATACAAAAGAACGCGGTGACGAGGGTTGACAAAATTTTGTTGATGCCAATATTTTGTCGTCCTTTGTGATAGTACCCAATTGTTTTATGTATTTATTTGCTAACCTAACAATACAAAACATCATCTAAAAAGGTTTTTGACCCCAAAATTCTAACACCAATTATCCGTCAACATTTGAATTTTGTTACAATAATCCCTATAAACTAATGTAAACTGACACCCTGCAGTCTAAAACCATAATGTAATAGTGCAACGTCAGTACAAAGTTATTACAAATTTGATAGTTGAGCCGACTCCGAGGCGCCCAGAATAATTCGATTCAAATTAAGCAGTTTGATGCCTGCTGGCACTGCTTTACCGACATCGTTTTTGATGTATTTTAGTGGTTCAAGTTATTCTTAACCTAAGTTAATAAGTAGTGCAGTTTTAACCTCAAATAGACCAGCTATCTAATTACGCAACACATTTTCTTAACGATTACGACGAATTTGTTTCAGTTTGACAGTTCAACAACATTCATTGCGTTACTGACATTGGTAAGCAGATTCTTTTTTCAAATTTCGAAGCAATGGTTTAGCAATTTGTTTCAAAACGATTCCAATTCCGATTGATCGTGTATTACGTAATTTGGGTACGGATTGTGTAACAAAACGAAAATACGTTCCATTTTGACAATTCAACAACATTCATTGCATCGTTTACGCTGTCGAACAGACGAGTTTATTAAACATATGAAGCTATGGTTTAGCACTTTCCTTCAAAATCCTTTGGATTGTTGTTGAAAGTGTGTTAGCTCACAAAATCTCTAGACGAGCGCAACGAATCGTAATATATGTGGTTTAAAATTAGGCAAGAAATTTTTGACACTTGAATAAATCAATTTTTTTTTTTTTTTTTTGTAAAAACGTTGCCCCACACTAGGAATTTCTCCTGTGTCGTGGGTGCGTTTACAAACATTTAAACTCACATACACAAACAGCCAGACCCGGAACAACTAATTGTAGGTCATACAAATATTTGTTCCGTGCGGGAATCGAACCCGCGACACGCAGCGCAGCAGTCAATCGCTTAACCACTGCGCCAACCGTGCCGTCATTGAGTCACTGAAGAGATTATTGCCATCATCTGCCTAGCCTTTCCCAAGTATTTTGGGGTTGGCTTCCAGTTTAACCGGATGCAGCTGAATACCAGTACTTTACATGGAGCGACGGCCTGAATACAAACGATGCCTGCTTGGTTAAATACGAGTCTTTTTGCTACTTTGTATTTATTGTGTGTATTTTATGAAAAAAATTCTCTCTTTCCTAAATTACCTACAGAACCCAGTTACTGGGTAACACGATACCCATTGGTATATTATTTTTATCTCACGAAGCGACACGTGCTTTACTTGTGATTACCAAGTGTACAGGATGCAATAGGTATCTTTTGTGACCTATCCAAAGCATTTGATTGCGTTAATCACGAAACACTGCTGTTGAAACTTGAGCATTACGGACTGGGTAAACTTGCGCTTAGCTTAGTAAAATCATATTTGAATGATAGACAGCAGCAAGTTCAAATAAACGGTGTAAATTCATTGGGTTTAAAGTCAAAATGGGTGTACCACAGGGCTCGATATTGGGTCCATTCCTCTTTTTAGTATATATAAATGATTTACCTCATTTATTGAAAAACCGACCACAAATGGTGTTATTTGCTGATGACACATCACTGATTTTTAAGGTAAACAGACATGCAAAGGAACTTGACGACGTAAATAACGCTATGCTAAAGGTCCATAATTGGTTTACTGTAAATAATTTAGTATTAAATGAGAAGAAAATGAAATGCATACGATTCGCGTTACCGAATGTTAGAAGTAGTGAATGTCACGTTGTATTGAATAAGGAGACACTAGAATTCGTCGAAAAAACAGTTTTCCTGGGAATCACGCTTGACTCAAAACTACAGTGGGGTCCTCACTTAACATCACTTGCAGGGCGGCTGAGTTCAGCCGCTTACGCTGTTTGGAAAATCCGCCAACTAACAAACGTGGATACCGCGAGACTGGTCTATTTTAGTTACTTTCATAGCATCATGTCTTACGGTATTTTGCTGTGGGGACGGGCCGCAGATATTGATTCTATCTTTATTCTGCAAAAGAGGGCTATCATAGCCATCTACAACCTCCGCAGACGTGAATCTCTAAGGGAGCTGTTTAAGAAAATTAACATCATGACGGTACACCTTGTCAGTATATATATGAAAACATTATGTATGTTCGAAAAAAATTACATCTTTTTAGTAAAATAAGTGATAGGCATAATTTTAACACAAGAAATAGGAACAAATTAGATCAACCACGTTTCAGGTTGTCTAAAGTACACACTTCTTTTATGGGGTACTGTGTAAAATGTTATAATAAAATACCACTCGATATTCTTCAACTGAATGAGAAGAAATTTAAAACTTGCATTAAACGCACACTATGTAGACAAGCATATTATAAGTTGGATGATTATATCATAGATAAAAATGCTTGGCTTAATGCTGGTCCTGCTCCACAGCCACTTGGGCTCACTAGTTAACATGTTTATTTTTGGAAGAGTTGCTTCCCCTTTTTTATTTTTTCTGACTTTACGAACTTTTAATGTTTACTTAACCAAGGTTTAATTGTTGAATACTCTAAAAGTTAATAATGTTTTTATTTTTCTTTTTGGTAGTAAAATTCTTTTAATTTCACAAATTCATTGCAAACTATAGTTTTGTATAATTTAGAAGCATTTTTTTTTTTCAATTTTTGTAAATGTGAGTACCATGGAGCCGTTTACTATGTTGTTTTGTTGTATGTTGACTTGAAAGAGCATGGCAGTTGAGAGTATGTCATGCTCACTTAAATGTCTCGCTGATGGTGGCGAGTGTGTTGGATCATTCGGTTCCCTACAAAATGGTTGAGCTGGATGGTGCTGATCCACGCGTCATGTTCGTGAACGGGCGCCGTCGGTTGAGACTGGTCATCTCTTATCTGTCATTGCTTATTTTTAATCTTATATTTTTAATCGTTTTTGATTATTATTTTATTTTACATTGTTCTCACATATAGAAGCAACAAAAGAAATGTACCCAGGATTTTGTAATTTCTATATTTAAAAGAGTGTCCTTGGAGTTTCTTGCCCGTTCTTCTCCATAGAGATCTACGTTTTGGAATGGGCAACTAGCTTCAACTTTCTGACTAACTGACCGACTCTTTGACAATTCAAAAGTGCCTGTAAATGGTTTAATTGAAATAAATGCTTTGAGTTTGAGTTTGAGTAAGCGCAGGAGCTCTCGGTACCGACCGAGACAATGGCGAAATCGTGTTATGTGCTGACGCTACTCGTCTTAACGCACACACTCACTACGTATTTGTACCCTTGGTTACCACAAGTAAAGCGCGCGTCGCTTCTTGAGATAAAAATGCAGTAAGACTAGTTGTCAGACTTTCGGGCTTCTGACTACCTGTGGTAGGAATTACTGTACGAAATTAAAAAAACGTAAAGTCGGCGCAGAAACGTATATTAGGGTGGAACACTTTTGTATGAAAAAATTTTTTTTTTCAAATTTCGAGTCGGAATACCAGGTAAAAATTGCTTTATATAATTGTTAATAACATACCTTAATTTGGAAGTTCTAGCTCAACAGCTTGAGCTCCCGCCATAGACTTGAAATTTGATTTTTTTAGTTTTTATAGACGTTTTGTATAGTACACCCTATAATCAAAATATTAAGTAGATAAATAAATATGTTATGCATGTAAATGTTAAAATAAAAGTATATTTTAATTAATAGAATCATTTATTTTAAAAGGTAACACAGGTTTAGAAAGTAATGTCGGTATGAATAACGTCAGTTTTTATAGCAAAAATCCTTTTTCGTCTCAAGCTTTGGCATGAGCTTTCGAGACGCTAATTTAGATTTTATGAATCCCTCTCTTCTTGCCTTGTCGCATACACTTAGAGCTGCTTCTGTCACAACTTTTACTGATCTTTCCACAGCCTGGGTGTGGCAAGGCAGTCTCATAAACTCCAAAACTGCATCTTCTCCATTTTCAATCAGATCTTGTAACTGCTCATCGGAAATATTTATCAGTATTGGGGGTTCGTATATATTTTGTTGCCAGTCAATCAAGTCTATGTAAGAAAGTGCATTTAAGTTTACTTTTGGTACCTCAAACACGCGCGAAACTGAATTTTTATTCACTTGACGAGCCTTTAAAATGCGTCTTGCAGCGAGTTCTCTAATGTGCTTACGTGAATCTGTTATCATACTCAACAACAAGTTTTCTGGATGAGCAAAGTAACTGTTTCGAATTAAAACAGGGTCCACTATCGCTAACAACTCGTCGGATAAATATCTAATGCTGTTAGCGAGCTTCCATAAATGTTTTGAACCATCTTTGCAGGATGAATGTGTTTTGATGGCAAACCAGACAGGAGCGTATGATTTTACGACAAACGTTGCTAAAGTCACAATATTTGGTTGTGGATTTTCCGTAGAAATATACAAACGCAGTATGCGATTAGCTCTTGTCAACCAGCGGGCATGGGATAGCTTACCTGGGCTTCTGTGTAACAAATCAGGAGGACACGATCCATTTATGACAGCAGTAGTAATTTCTTGTAAATATTTCTGGTCTGTACTCAGATCTGTTGATATTTGTGGAGGTAGTTCACCTTCTATCTTCTCAAAGTGAGCCAACGGCAGTGTCTCGCATGTCTCTAATGCTTTACCAACTAGACCTGCAAATGATTTAGGTCCTGCAGTTGGGCCATCCAGATAAGTAAACAAATGCCTCAATGGCAACTCATTAGATAGCCTATTTTCCAAAAGACGAATCACGCCTCCCACTTTTCCTGTATTTGTGTTTGTTCCATCACAGCCAACAGCCATTAAACTCGCTGGTGATATCTTTTCAGTCGTCAAAAAGCTGTGGATAGCTCTTTCAATATTTCTTGCACTGCCCGATGTTGGAACCACATACCCAACATAAACAGAAATGGTTCTTTTATAATCGAAATATGTTCCTCTTGTACAATCATTCTAAACCTCTTCGATCCTTTTAAAACAGTTTTAGCTGTCTTGTCTTTCCTTCCATCGAAATATAATGCTGGAATTTCTGTTACTCTTTCTTCTGTTAAAATTTGTTTGCGTACTTTCTGTCTCATTCTTCTTAGTTTCATCCTGTCCACGACGTTAGCCGACTGCGCCTCAGAGTCGGCATTAGAAACAGAACACAAAACAAATGATACGATAGCCGCCGCAGCTCGGTCAGATACTCCATATCTATCGCATACAGTTGTCAAGCTATGAAGATGAAGACTGGCATCCGTGAGCTTTATAGGCTTTTGATCCACTGTGTCAGCAGTGTCAAGACTTTCTGCGGCCGACGAACAAGTAGGACGGTTAGAACTAACTTCAGATCTACGAGTATTTAGCTGATACGAAGTAGAGGGAATTTCTTCAATTCGTGTATTTGAATTATGCCTAATTTCTTGTTTTAGAGCACGTAACCTTCTATTCTGCAATTTTTTACTCTGGATAAGATCCGTTCTTCCTAAAGCCATTAGTCTGTTAGTGCGTTGGTCTTCTAAAAATTTTTGTTCCTCTTTTGGCACTTTTTTTTCTCTCATACAAGTACAGCTTACAAATTCTTTACATTTACATGCAGCTATGTCAAAAAGCTTTCTACTTTGCACTCTGAACTCTTCTGATTTTTCTACCTTCAGTTTCTTCAAAGACTTTTTCAAGTTATAACATTTTGAGTGATAACATTTTAGTAATTGTAAGACTCGTTTGTGAGTGACAATTGGAATTGAAGATTTTATCCACAACTCTTCAATTTTCGTTCCTTTATTTGGGCAATTTCCAAAAACGTAGGTTCTTTTGTTGTGTTATTCTTTACTTTTAAGTCTTGTCGAACCCATTCATAGAATTTCATCACATTTTCATACGTAGGTAGGATATTCTCTTTCAACTCTGCACTTTCACCAAATATCGGACAATTTAACTTTTGTCTCGTAGAAGTCATGTTAATACCTACACTTAAAAAACGTAAATCGACAAGTACTTGTGAAAATAATTGGCGCGCGACCTTTCACCTTGAGACAATTATCGATACTAGTTGAAACAAAACACTGCAATTAGAAGATCGGCGCGTGCCGCCCCCCGCTTCGTCCCGTACTTTGCTCCTCTGTCACAGCGCCATAGTATATTAGAATAATAAAATATTTGATTTAAACAGCTAGTTAACTATATTTGAATATGTTTTTGAATGATAAAAACCTATTTTAATAAATTCTGTACTATTTTGTAGGTCGCGCAAATAGCGCCTAAATTGTCGATTTTGTAAATGTTCGAAGTCATGGCGGGGGCTTTTACCGTTGTCTGATAATATTTATATTTTTAATGGAGGTAATTGATGGCAATTGGCAACTTAATACAACTATTCCAAATAAAAATTCGAAAAAAAAATTTTTCGTTCCACCCTAACGTATATATTACGAAACTTCTCTGTTGTACAATTATAACACAAAAATTTGCCTCGTAAAACCAGTACAGATTTGCATTACAAGGCAATAAATTCCCAACAACACTTTTTTAACCAATTAACACTAAAAGGCTTTTTGAAAACACCATTTTCTGCACCTAACCAACCTACATAATAGCCTGAAAGAATACCCTGAAAGCCTACACCGACACCGTTCCCACCGTGAAGCTACAAATGGTTTCACAAGGGGTGGGGAGACAATAGTGGCTCCATTATAAAGTTGCTAATGTAAGGTCCTTAGGGCCACCAGAAGGACCAAATGAGACCTGCCAAGTGCGAGCTTAGGACAGGGAAGTGGTTCCGGACACGTCATGGTTGTACAAAAATAACGGTTTCCGAAGTTGTCATTGTCGTTTGGATTTAATAGACCTCATCAGGATGACGATTGACTTGTTGCGAACCCGGACACGACGTGTTGCCACGCCAAGCGCTGAACGCAGTGACGCGTGTGAAACACGTGTCGATTTCTTACAGGGTTTTTTATGACTCTTTAAGAACAGTTAAGCGGATTAGGTTACTAAATATACGTCGTCTATTGTATTTTTTTAAATGTTACTTTTTTTACTTCGTTTTTTATTACTTCGTGTTTGGTTCATATTTAAATGAAGGTATCGTAATTATTATTATTTATTTATTAATGAAGTGAATGAGCGAGTGAGTGTGAGTGTTTTGCGAATATCGTGGAAAGATCTAGGGACAGAATCAATCACACAATCAGACAATCTTCCTAACCTTTTCCCAACTATGTTAAGGTTGGCTCCCACGCCCTGGGCGTCGGGAATCGCAGGCCGATTCCCAGCCACCGTAGGCAAGAACTTGCGGATGGTGAGCAATGAGTAGCTCGCCGTCTGATAAGGACCAGGCCCGTGTCGACGGCGCGTTGTTTTCCATGAGCGCCTCAAAGAGATGTCAGCAACTGAAGGGGTCTAATAGGACCGATGCCTGCCGGAGTTGCGGGAAAGTCTGGAAGGGATACCGTGGCCCCTGACAACGTACAGGCAACTGAAGGAACATGGGTGGGTTTTAGTCAGTAAGAGTCTGACACGCCCTCCCGCTCCGCCTAGAGCGGGAGAAGTTATTTGATAATTTCCCATCCACAAAAAAAAATCGGTTGTATTTAACATGGAGCAACTGCCTATCTGACGTCAACAACCCAGTTACTGGGTAACACTGATCTAGGGACAATATTGAAAAACACACACGGAAACTGATAATCAAACTGTAAGTATAACTCCAACGGAACCCCAAATACAGGGTGAGCGTTAAAGTTTCATGTTAATAATTATGTAATTAGACCCTCTATGCTGAAAGTTTTGTTTCAAGGTGGATACGCAAAGGTTCGCGAAATTAAAATTTTCTTACGTTTTTTGGTATTTGTAGGTCAGTGTCAGGTTGTCCAAACCAACTACCTTGTGATATTTTGCAATTAAATGAATGAAAATTTAAAACTCATATTAAAAGTACACTTTGTAAACAAGCATATTACAAATTAGAGGATTATATCCAAGATAAGGATGCTTGGAAACATGCTGGTCCTGCTCCATAGGATAATTTAGAATCAAGACAAAATCAAACTGGTTGCAAATATAATTGTATATTTTTTTTATTATATGACATTGAGTTTACATTCTGTGACCAATTCCTGGCACACTGACTTATTAATTGTAAAATTTTAGGTAAATCGTCTACTTTTACAATGTTTGTAAATATGTGAGCACCATGAGCACCACTATCACATAATTAGTTTATCTGTTGTTGCTTCATTTTTAATTCTTTTTACCAATTGTGGTATAATAATTTTATTCTAGGTGCATCGTCCTCACATATAATTATATAACTAATGTACTTATACAATATATTGTAAAACATTTTAAAAGAGTAACGGTGGAGTTTCTTTCCCATTCTTCTCCATGCGAAAACTACCTTTTGGAAAGGGCGACTAGAAACAATTAATTTTTTTTTGTAAATTTTTACTTTCAAAAGTGCCTTATAAGGGCCTATTTGAAATAAATGATTTGAATTTGACTTTGACTTTGCCCCTTGACCAAAATATGATTCGTGACCATAACAGATATGTATTTACAGAATTAGAATCATTAATACTTCTCTCTAAGTTAGAATTGGTCTATTGAATGACTTTTTAAATGACATTTGAGACGCTTTATGAAACTTACGAATAATGTACGAAATATTTTATTATAATAGATATTTGCACACAATGTTTAGGTAGGATATGGTTAACACTTTCAGTGCCGGGAGCCCTCCTTGAGGGTTCACCTAGTCGCAAATGGGATGCCGGGAGCCCTCGCCGAGGGCTCATTTTAAATGTAGGTTTTTCATAGCGAATACAGCATTATTAACCGTGAAAATAAAATTTTATGTATATTTTATCAAGGTTTATTAGTATATGCGTTGGTTTTAAAATCCAAGCATTTTAATATAATTTTTTAGTTTTTTGTTCATGGTTACAAATATTCACTAAAAATTTAAAAGGTTGGAAATTACGTATAGCGAAAAAACCCCCTGAAAACATTATTTTACTTCGTTTTACAGTGTTTCATAACATGGTTTTAACTTTAGCGCAAACATAATGCCGGCAACCCTCCCGGAGGGTTCACTTCCAATAGGCATGGCGTATAAGTTCTATGAAAAGTGGGTGGAGTCGAAAGTGTTAAAGAAGTTTTGTTGTGTGTAAAACCTCATGTACCCACATTCAGGCAAATAAATGTATAATAATGTAATTTATTATTATCTATACAAATAATTTAAAAAAGAAACGGGCATAGATTATCTTGCATAACTGACACATATAGTAACGTTTTGTTAATAAACTTTGAAATATCTTTAATATTAATAAACTTTGTGTCATTAGTAGTAACTATTTAAGTAAAATATTTATGTTTAATATTTGTTAAGCTCTTTAAATATTTGATTTAATGATTTGCCTCAAAAGACGAAATAACCTTGTTTTCCTTCTGTTTTTGTTTTCAAGAAGAATTGTTTTTGTTTTGTAGATTTTAAGTATACAACACACCCGTTTGATGTCCCACAACACTAAGCTTGCTATAAGTAAAAATAATAACAACAAAGACAAGTCATTTTATTTTTTTTATTATAAATCATTAATGTAGATACCATCCCGTGTCCTAATCGAAAACGACCGTAGCTTGAGTACGCGAATAACATGATCGTTTTTTTGTGAATTTTGACGTACATACGCGACTAGCTCGAACGCGAGAGAACTTCATATTCATATAAAAGACCGTGATTTTTCCCTAAACTTGTTTATTTTTTTATTTTGTGTTCTTTTTTTGCGTCATGTGGACATGAAAAGAAAGAAAATACATTTATATTTTCTTTCTTTTCTTTCTTTCTCTTGCGTACTTACGCGACGATATATTTAGGTTAAGACACAACTTTAATCTCCTAAGTTTCCCTGAAAATAAATAAATACATACAATTTTCTTCAGATATTCAAGATCGTAGCAAGTATCGCATTGCTCGCAGACAACAAATGGCCGATGGGGCCGAAAGGTTCAGGAGTGGCGACCGTGTACCGGAAGGCCTCAAGGTGGACTGATGACCTTGTGAAGGCCGCAGGAAACCGCTGGATGCGGGAAGCACAGAATCGGTTGAAGTGGCGGTGCTTGGAGGAGCCCTATGTCCAGCAGTGGACGTCTTTCAGCTGAAATGATGATGATGATGATTCAAGATCAACCTAAAACTAATCCCCAACTCAATATCCTACAACTTTCATCAAGTCCAGCTTTTAGTAAATAATTGAAAAACGAAACTAAAGAGAAAATCCCTTACAACGCTAAATACAAACTAGCTTGGTCGTTTTGCTCTAAATTGGTCTTTTGAGCCCCAAAGGCCCGAATGAGTCAACCCTAATCTGCTGAGATGTTATAACTCTGTTAGCGACTGGAGTAATTTGAATTCGGCCGTGTTAGGCTGTGGTCAGACATGACAAGCATTTAGTCAGTTGCGATCTACTTGTCTTTACGTTGTTAGCATTTTTGAGTAGGCTTATTATTGAGGTTTTTAGAAGTACTAGCGACAATAGCAATAAAACACGGTGGTATTGCAAGAATCTGAATAAATGATAACGAATCTATACTATAACAAAATTGTAAAGAGGTAAAAGCTTCATGGAAAGCTTCATGATCCTTGAGTATCTCAGGATGTTGATGGGGCTTCCGCGCTTCTGCAGCGCTTCGCAGATGTTCGCGAAAGCCCGTGCTGACGATTTTCATGCCATTATCAGGAAGAGAACATTATCAGGAAGAGAACATTATCAGGAAGAGAACAGCGTCAATAATGGGTAGGTTGAGCGGAAGCTCCAACAACATCCTAAAAACATTATCAGACAACTTTATAAGGCACTGGGTACGAAGGTACGTGCCAACGTGTGTTGGGCCACGTCAGTTTTAGTTGTTTAGTTTGTAAAAGTTTACTAACATAGTTTTTAAGTCATTGTTACTAACACTATATGGATACTTGTATGTGTAGTCCGAAATAAAGAATATATTATTATTATATATTTAAAAAAAAAAACCTATTACAATTTTGAGAAATTCTGCTGTAGACGTGGGCAAAGTCAGAGGAACGTTAGTGCATAACAACAAAAGAATACGCGCTACGAGTGCTACGATCGCCTGGCTACGCTAGGCACAACGCTACGGCGTAGCTCGTAGCGTGCTACGATCGCGTAGCCTTCACACCTACGACACCGTTTTAAAATGAGCTTTCTGTTTCATATCATTTCATTTATTCATCCACAAAACTATTGACATTGTGTTTGAACATTACATAATATTATTATTGCATGCAGAACCAGTTAAATTGGTTAAAAAAAGTAATCAAATAAAATCAATTGGTTTTCAGTGATATTATATTAGCAACAATATATCATTGCCCTAAATCCCTGCGAACGGTCAAGATCCACCCTATTTTGACCCCAAACTAATAGGTTGGGTACAATTACAACGAAAAGGACAAAATATCCTCTCAAAATGGCGGCAGTATGGCAATACTGAAACCACTTACAACCGGTTAGTTTGTGCGCTAGTTGGTGAACGACAAAGTTTCATTGGATACCGACAAACATAAGCCGTAAGTTAACTTTTAAGTAGTTTTATAGCGTGGTTTTGTTTGGTCTACTAATTACTTGATACTTTCCCGAAACTTCATCTGCGTGAAATTTCGGCTCCCGATTCACCGCGCGAATCCCATCGCTCGCCTACGTTATTGCTTTGTTTTTGCTTAGCGTTCCTTCTGACTTTTTTTCTTTTTGCTCGGCTCCTTAGGGTTGTAGCGTGATGTTACATAGCCTATAACCTACCTGAAGAATTGAGCTATAAAATGCAAAAAAAAAATCTAATCCGACTAATAGTTCCAGAGATTACCACCTAAATACAAACAAACGAGACTAAAAGTGCTCCCCGAGGGGACCATACCTAGGAACCTTCATCTATTAACAAGTTCCGTGTTTTTTTGTATTAAACCAATTTCCAACACATTCCTCCATCAATTTTGTTTTTAGGCCGGCTGTCAGCAATTTTCGTTCGTTAGTAACAGCTAGATAACTTTCAAGCGAAAGAATACACTCGTTGATATTTCTTTGTTTTTAATTTTAATTAAATACTAAGTGGTTTTATTCTTTAAATTATATAGTCGATGGTTATGGAGCACGGTAAAACTCCAATGAGTTTATATTTGCATCATCTAAAATGTATTGAGCTCCTTAAGTTCTGAGTTGAGCTCCACGATTACTGACAACTGCTTGCACTGATAGGACAGTCCCACTCAAATCTGTGTGGTTCTTTTCTCAAAAGACCATTTCAGACACTAATCTACATGGTTCTCATATGGCCTGACCAAGATTATGTCTGGACTTTAAAAGAGACTGTGACCTCTGAGTTTGTTTCGGCCTTTCTTCTCAGAGTAGTCAGATAGGAAACGCCGAATTCATCTAGCAATTTTTTTAATTTTTTTTTTTAAATGTCCTGTAAAAGTGATTCCAATATCCTATTTACAGAATAAAACTTTTCATTTCATTTCATATGTGTAGTGCATACTAAATAAGTAACTGGAATTTCATTTACCTACCTTGAAACTTCCCAACGTTTATCAAAATCATAATGCAAAACTAGCTAAAAATAGGTGATTTCTAAGAATTCCTCCCACTTGTACTGAAGGTGACCTCGCCAAGGTAATCACAGACGATATACTATTCGGTATTGACCTTCTAAGTAGACATAAGGCGTGACTGAACGAAATTATGGACGAAGTTAGGGTGGCGTCTATTTATAAATCTCTCATTATTAATTAATTTTGGGTCTGTTTCATAGTGTCTGGAAAGACACTCAGAAAGGAAGTTTTGATTCTATCTAGATAATTTTATTTTTTAAATATATAACGTGTAAAAGTGATTGAGATATCCTATTTACATAATGAACAATTTCATTTAATTTCATTATCATCCGATCCAAAATGGAAAAATTTTAAAATAAAATTATCTGACAGATAAGTTCCACTAAACTTACGTGAAAGTAGAGAAATATGACAAACTAAATTATAAATTGAAACCCGGTTTCTAAAAACCTATTTTATTTTTAAAATATAAGCTCGTTAGCAAGGGTGGAGGATAGCGATGGGTCGTTGAAGGTTTTTCCGTTAACGAAACATCAACTTTGATTTACGTTCATCAAGTAGTTGATCAACTAGTTAATTTCGTCAACGATTTAACCACTAATGTCAACATACAAAGTAAAGCGTTAATTCATTCAACGGTTTTTGTTCAACGCCGCGACGTTCAAAGAGTTGAACTAGTCTCTGAGCTACATCGACTGACCTGATATAATGCTAATTTTGAAAAAAAATGATTCAATTATGAAACGTTTCATTGATGGTTCTACTTAGTTGAACTTCCTTTCATACTTTTTCTTCAGGCTTAGGACTGACTGAATACAATTTGAAAAAAAAAAAAAAAAATTTCCGATTTAAGTGGCTTTTTTTGCCGTGGTCGTTTCGTATGATATTTTGTCCTTGCACACGTAACAGACAGAAAAAGATGATTCTAGCGGGATAGCCGCTAGAATCATCTTTTTCAAAATGAAGCCACAATTCACTGTCACTCTTAGTACGTCCCGACATTTTAAATGCAAATATAAACAATTATATTTACAAAAACAACACACTTAGGAGGAGTAGTGCTGGGCCAGTGGTAACGGCCCCGATTTACGAATTGTAGGTCGTGGATACGAACCCAGGCAAGCACTTTACTTTGTATAAACAATTTCATCACCACTGCTCTCAAAACGGTGAAGGAAAACATTGTGAGGAAACCGGCATGTCCTAGAACCACATATTCGAAGACATGTTATGATGTCTACCAACCCGCACTGAGCCCGCGTGGTGGATTATGGCCCACTGCCTCTCAAAGAGAGGAGGCTTGCATTTGGAACATTTAGGCTGATTATGCTTACGCTTATGCAGTAAGATTTGATTGTAGAGTTGATTACTTTGATTCCGCGACGTACCTACATAGAAATATTTGTGGAAGCTATTTTAATAAATTCAAATTCAAATTCAAAAGTCATTTATTCAAACTAGGCTGAAAATCAGCACTTTTCGAACGTCAAAATTACATAAGACAGTCCCCCAAAAACGCCCACCCTTCACCACTTCCTAGTGCTTTAGCTGGGAAGAAGAAGTGGCGCAACAAACTCCCCAGCAGCACAGCTGTCTGAATAGTTAGAAGAACATGATTCTATACAATAGTAATAATTTACTTTACGCAACACAACGCACACTTGCTGCCGGTTGCTCAGACAAGATTAGTATGATCAATTTTCGAGGTCGCTAGCTGACCATATATTACAATATATTTCATAAAAATAAACCCCTTTAACTTAATTGCACATAATTGGTTGTAATGTACTGTATTTGATTGTTGTGCTGTTGTGTATCGGTTGTACGTTGTATACCTACTTTGCTCGTTAGTATCTAATAGCGCGAAGTAGGTAGGTATACCCCCTTAAACTAAAACGTTAGAAACATATGATCACAGAATTGTTGTGTTTCGGTAGTTAGAGGTAAGATAGCCAGTTCCTCTGTGGTTGAGGATTCCGGGTGAAGCTCGCTTCCACCTTCGGCCTGATCATCACTTACCATCAGGTGTGGTAAAGACCAAGAGCTGCACTGTAGTGGGGAAAAAAGAATTAAAAAAGGTCGCTATGGTATTAGCCAGTCGATTTTACATATACTAACTTTACAGTATCATAGAGAATCTATGTACGGTTCAAGTTAAAAAGTTTGCTAAGTAACAAGCACTTAAGCCAAAAAAGTTATATCTTAAAAGGCTCGTAAATGGGCTACAAAATGAATGAATGAATGATTGAATGAGTGAATGATTGATGACAGAATGAATGAATGATTATTTATTTGTTAAACACAGGCAAAAATTGTATGTTGCTAACAACTATAGCTCAGCAATACTCTTGCAGCAATGTAATTGCGCAGTACATTGCCGAGAATATTCCAGTATTTCCAGTAACCGCAGTGCCGAGCAATTTAGTTCGTACACGTGGAGCAACAGTGGGACTATAAGTCTGAACAAAGGTGGAGCAGTTCGAAATAAAATAGCGGACAGCGAGGCTGTTCTTGTTGCGGCAGCATTTATCGTGATGTATCGTCATTTAAACAAACCTAAAAGAGAAGAAGAATGTGGATCCGGCCATATTTAAATAGACGGGAAACGGGAACCTCATGCTCACCAGTACTTGCGATCACTAGACCAACGAGGCAGTCAGACGAACATTACCTATTTCATGTCTAAGCGTGGAAGACTGGCATGGCAAGACATATATAAAGACCCCACTGTCGCTTACGTGACAGTAACGGTAAAACCGCCAAGCTCCGGACGACGTCGCTCATAAGCGACGGTTGAACTTGACGCGCGCGTGCCAAAAGTGACGTAGCGCGCTCGTCAATGTCAAACCGCAAGGCTTGACAGTTGTAACTTTACAAAAGTGGCGGAGCTTTAGCGGATTAAAATGAATAAAATGTTAATTGGTAAGATTCTGCGTTCCTAAGTTACTATACTATACCCACACCTAATTTATATAATTGTAATCCAATAAATTAATTACTTTAAACTTACCGTGGTTTGTAGTGGTTTCGCTGTCTGTTTCTGTGTCTGGCACATCTTGTGACAATATAAACGACGTGGCTTCATATGCAATCCAGGTCACTTTCTTTGAAGCCGCACTTCTTTCTTCAATTCGGTTTTCGCATAGATCACTTTTTTATTTTAAATATGCCTCTTTGCATGTTATGTGAAACTTACTGTGCATGTGCGTTGCGATCGTTATATATGCTAGCTCCCTCATCCCATTATTCAGGACGCACATGGATTTCATTAATAATAGATTTTATATAATCTTTACGTTTCACTCAATGACACCCAAAATAAACCACTAAAACGAACAAGCATGACTGCCTCGTTGTCGCGGTACACGTGGTAAATAGCAAACAAGGTGCGCCGGCGCGGAGTTGCGGGGTGAGGCGAGGGAAAAAGAGAGACATATACAGAGCAAGGAAGTCATAATTCATATTGTCCGGCGATGTTGCAATACAGTCAAAACTGATCAATATCAGCAGCAATTTAGCCGGCTACATCCAAAATACTAATGCAATATCTCCGAGCTACTCTGCAAATGTTGCACTGAGTTGCACGAAGCCGGCAATTTGGCGCCTACACAATTTCATCTAGAAATTGCCACAAACCTAACCCGACTTTCAGACGCACTTAAGTTGTCTGCAAGCCAAATACTCGCGGTAGACAGAGGTGATCAAGTCAAAATGTTAGTCGTTCGGAATTACGGGTATTTTTTTAGAATTGTTTATTTTAAATGCTGAAACGAAATCAATTAATTACTAAAATTTAGATTTTTTAATATACATAGACCAAACATCGATTCACCCATCTGTCTGCCATGAAATCAGAAAGTCAATTCCCATTATTATATTAATTACCATTCAAAACCTAAAAAATCAAATGTCAAAAATTTGGTAAACGCTATACCATTTTTAGGACCCGTACCCGAATGGTGTCAATCTATTACTAAGCCTCCGCTGTCCGTCTGTCTGTCAGCGGGCTGTATCTCATGAACCGTAATAGGTAGACAGTTGAAATACAGTAATACACAGATTGTGTATTTCTATTGCCGCTACAACAACAAATAATAAAAATAAAATACTTTTGGCCAGGTTTTTTTTTACAAATTTTGACTAAGATCAGAATGTGATCATTTTTTTACGGGAATTGCCCTCAAGTCAAACCTGCCCTTAACTTTAAATAAGTGCTTGTATATGTTGCAGTAAGATGGTTATACCGCAATATAGTAATAGTAATATAACTATTAGGGCACTCCGACCAAATAGGTTAGGTTAGGAGACCAAATACGCGCAAGCTGAGCGAGCGCTACGTCGAAATTGGTCGCAGCAACAAAATCAGGGTACTGCGACAGTTATGAGCCGCTTTTATATAACTATATTACGGATATAGCTATATCCCTAGGGATATAACTATATCACGGCTGCAACCATCTTACTGCGATATATAGATACTTATTTATCTTTTTATATTGTTACTTAACGATCTACCGTTCGTCAAAATTAATCACTTCTGCTATTATGAGTGAGTACTTATACGCAATTAGGATAGGCGAATACACTTAGATAAACTAGATAACTTTCCTCAGTTAACATTAAGCTTGAAACTTAGATTAAGCAACCTGCGTACAGCCACAGCCAATCAAGATTTACGCCTAAACTTAAGCACAATGTAAGTTACGTCACTTAACAACCGAGCAGGTGGGGCTTGCAGTAACTTATGTAACATTTCACCGCAGTATTAGGAAAAACCGACCACTTAGAATTTTAAATAAGTATGTGTTGTGTAAGTTAAGTTTATTTTTCTAGCAAAGTGAGCGATGAAAGTGCATTTTAGCGGGGTGGGAAGACGTGGCTGGATGCAAACCTTTTTAGAAATATAGGTTAGTAGTATATTGTATGGACAAGATATGCACTAGGAGGTTTCTGAATTAAGAATTTGTGAATTAAAGAATTGAAGAAAGAATTTGTCTGAGTCAAGAACTTGGCAAACTCTACTTGCTTGTATAAGCTGATTCCTATAATATATAGCCCACGAAATGTTCTCCAAAATATAATTATTTTAAATTCAAAATAACTTGCTAGCTAGAGCAGAAGAAAAACCGTATGTTTTTTTTAAATATACAGCCATACCAATTGAATTTAATAAAATACCTAACATACATTTTTCTGTTCAACTAATACTAACGCGAAATTTAACAAAAAGAAAAAAAACAGTTATGAATGACCTTATTTTAATGATAAATACAGTTTAATCAAAATTAACATATTTTCCTACCATTGTAATACTGAATAAATACATGCTTTTGCCGGTAACTGTCAACAATATTATCTGTGGCTTACAAACGGCTACTAAATAATATAACCGCATTATCCTGATTTATTTTATAATTTAGCTTCCTATGGCCAGGCGCGGCCACTGGAGCACACTTCAATGCTTTGCCACCGTGAAATATTATTCAACGAATTATATTATAGGTTTATTTATATAAAATAGGTCCTGTGCTAGCTAGCTGTCATATGGCTATTAATTTATAATTTAAATTATGTTTTATTTATTTATTAAAACTTCTCGCACTCAAAGAGGTACAATGGCGGACTTAATGCCTTAGGCATTCTCTACCAGTCAACCAAGGGTGGTGAAGAGATTAGATGGCAGGTGCTCTATTTGAGAGGAACAAAGAGAAAACTATTATTAAAAATATATGATAATACATACGAACTAAAATAGTACTAATTACACATACATACACATTTACAATAATATAATATATCTTTATTATATATATATATATATATATATATACATATAATATACGAATTCAAGAGAGGGAGGTGCTGAGATGACTCTACTCTATTTATTTTGAAAATAAATCTGCAGTTTCCGCTTAAATGCATACCGACTGGTGGCCGTTCTGATATCAAGAGGAAGCGCATTCCAAAGAAGAATGGACTGAATATGAAAGGAAGAATGAACAAAGTCAGAAGTATGAGAAGGACAGAGTAGGAGAAGATTATTAGAAGAACGCAGATTCTTAGAGTGTGAAGAACATAGATATTGGAAGTGAGACAAAAGATAAGAAGGAGGAGAGGGAGAGTTGAGAAGGGAGAAAAGCGTGGTCAAAGCACGCAAACTTCTTCTCTGGCGAATGGACATCCATTTGAGCTCAGACCTATAGCTCGACACATGATCATATTTTCTGAGGTTGAATATGAACCGGATACAATTGTTGAGCAGTCTGTCGAGCTTATCCAGCAAAACCGCATTCAAGTCAAAGTAGCACACGTCACCATAGTCGATGATAGGGAAAATCAAAGTCTGCACCAGCATAGTTTTCGTCTTGGCGGGCAAAAAGTTCCTCAGACGATACAGAGATCGCAGAGTACCATTGACTCTTTGACTTATACTAGAGACCTGGCGTTGCCAGCTAAGTGTCGAGTCCAGATGCAAACCGAAATCTTTCACAGGGTTATGGGTATGACGGTACCATTAAAAATAAGAGGAGGTAAAGAGCTAAGCGTCACCCTCCCCATCATGCGTGAGCTTCCAATTAAAATGGCCTGACACTTTGAGGGGTTTACTGATACCCCAAATCTATCAGACCAGTCCTTGATGGCATCTAAATCTCGGTTTACATCTGCTATAGCGCCCGATAAACCTTCAACCCGCTCAGCTGTATATAATTGAAGATCATCGGCATAAAGATGATACGAACACCGAAGACAGTGAGTTATAAAATTTATGAAGATGGAGAATAACAATGGAGAAAGAATACCGCCTTGTGGAACCCCAGCATCCAAGTCGCGCCAACTCGATGAGTTCTCATCAACGCAAACCGACTGCTGACGTCCCCGAAGATAAGACGAGAACCATTCCAGAGCCTCGGACGAAACCATAAGATGAGAGAGGATAGAAAGGAGAATATCGTGACTGACGGCGTTAAAGGCATTGGAGAAATCAATTAATACCAAAACTGTAACCTTGGTATCCTCCATCGCTTCTCTAACGTCACCAGTCACTTTAAGGAGAGCGGATGCTGTACTGTGCCCAGGCCTGAATCCAGACTGAAAAGAGCTAACAAGGTTGTTTCGGTGAACAAACCCCGTAAACTGCTTGTGTACGCAGGCTTCAAGCACTTTTGACAGGAATGGGAGAATGGAAATGGGTCGAAAGTGACTGGGTAGGGAGGGATTTGAAATCTTAGGGAGTGGGCGTACATAGGCCATACGCCACGAGGATGGGAATTGTCCGGAATCAAGCGAAAAGTTGATGATGTGGGCAATCGGTGGGAGCAGGATATCAAGGATCCAAACGACCATTTCACGGCTGATGCCGTCATAGCCCACAGCCTTAGATTTTATGGACAGGATGATCCTTTTAATTTCGTCCAAGGTGACAGGGGAGAAGTGAAATGGTTCTATGATGGGACTAGCTAGGCCAGCGATGTAATCGACCGTCTGGGACAACATTTGAGAATCCAAATGGCAAGCGGTTGTGAAGTGACGGTTGATATCATCAAGGCCAATTGTATTAGGAAAATCCACATGACGTGGTCTGCCGATACCAAGAGTACCAAGGAACTTCCAGATATCAGCAGGTGAAGAAGAAGATATGTTCTCGAGAATATGGCGTTTAGCGTTTTTTTTTGTGTTGCGTAATGTAAATTATTTTGCATACTATTATATAGAATATTTTTTTTCTAACTGAACAGACAGCTGTGCTGCTGGGGAGTTTGTTGCGCCACTTCTTCTTCCCAGCACTAGGAAGTGGTGAAGGGTGGGCGTTTTGGGGGACTGTCTTGTGTAATTTTGACGTTCGAAAAGTGCTGATTCTCAGCCTAGTTTGAATAAATGACTTTTGAATTTTAACCCTTCGAGGATTACAGGCGTGATATTACCATGTTATGTTAATTCCACAATGATGAAAAATTTATTATTTGCCTCATTAGATCTTTAAATGTTTATCAAAACCGTAGTACCTACATAATAGCTATCGGCAGATCACTACATCCTAGAACCCACTTCGCCAAACCTAGCGTTTTAATATGATTAATATCTTCATATAAATTCAACAATATCTGGCGCTAAATGTACAAAAAAACCTTAACAAGGTTTAAAATACATCGACAACAAGTAAATAAGCCTAAAACATTTGTTAATTCAACGTCGAAAAGGGAAAATAAAATTGTGCCTAAAGTAAAAAGTTTTCGGAGTTAACATAATCAAAACTGAAGTTACGGTTTTGATACAGGGGTAGACTTACATTACGAGAAATTCTGTTTATAACTGGGAACATAAATAAGGCTTATATTAGTCAGCTGTGTTATTATTGTATTAGGATCAGCGTAATTTCGGAGCGCAATTTCAATAGATTTTCAGTTTGAGTTTTAGTTTTTAGACGACGGGCCGTACCTACTTGACGCTTATAGGAGTGATTGGTCCATATTTGCTCAGGATCGAGTTGGAAAAAGGTCCCTATAGTGGGGCAATGGTGCCGATTCTCTTGAGCACCGAACTAAACTATCACTAAAATTCCTTACTATGAGAATCTTAACGCTATTCTGCAATAAAAAGTCTCTAAATTTATAAAATATGTTGACGCAACTAAATCGAATTTGACAATCGCGACTCCACGTGGTACATACTTGTTTGCCCTACCCCGTGAATTTTTTTAAGAGCCGGAGGCGGTGTGGACAGTGGGGGCAGCCTGGAAGTGTTTTATATGGAATTTTCACGTTTTGCATGGAAAACAAGAAAAATTATTACCTACGTGTTGATTATTAGGGGTATAACCGTTTCATAAAGTGGGTCTAAATTTTCATTTATTTTTGCGATAGGACACACCATTTTTGAGATATAAGCAAAAGAAAAGAAAAAAAACATATAGGTACAGTACTTTTTTGCACCTGAAGTCGAGGTGTTCGTGTGAATTTTAGTTCATGACAACTAATAGTATTCCACATTTAATACACCATTTTTAACCGCGATTAAAAATGGTCAGATTTAGTTAGACAATTGAAATTTTAGGTGAAAAACGTCAAATTCAGAATAGCAAAATTGTCATTTTCACTAAATTAAAATCTCAGTAACATCATAGTGCTGTCAAACTAAAATATAGTTAAGTTGTGTCACTTTAGTCTATTTCAGAATGGGAAATCATCGTTTGACAGGAATAAACTAAATTTTGGTGATTTTTTGTCTAGTTTAGAGGCATTTGTGACAAGAGAATCTGCACCAATATCAATCTGCCTAGCCTTTTCCGAACTATGTTGGGGTCGGCTTCAAGTCTGACCAGATGCAGCTGAGTAACAGTATTTTACTCCACAGGACAGTTACTAAAGCACATCTGACTAGCCTTTTCCCAACTATGTTGGAGTCAGCGACCAGTCTACCTGAATGCAGCTGAATAACAATATTTTACATGGAGCGACTGTTGATCTGACGTCCACAAGGCAGTTACTGGATAACACGATATCCCTTGATAAGACTGGTTGTCAGACTTTTGGGCTTCTGACTACCCGTAACGACTGTCTAAGATCTATGCTTAACTCTCTCGATGTGTAATAGATGGTCACCCATCCACGAACTGACCGCGTCAAGCGAAGCTTAACCTTCGATCGACCCATGCGGCTGTTATCATTTAGCCACGAGCCTACAACGTTCAGGCTTGATTCAATTCAAAGATTCCAATAAATGTCAATTTGAAACTTACTTGAATGAAATGAATGCCAATATCGTACCATTAAATTCAGAATTAGAAGATGCCGGAAGTATTCCCGTTGGATTCATTCAATTCCTTCAAAGGGAAACGGTTAATACTTATGAAATGTCAAAGAAATTCTTGCCTTTATGAAATTGCTAATTCAAAGACAAGTTAAAGGCTATTTTGGTCATAAATCACAAAAAATATTCATACGAGTACTTTTTTATATCCCTAAATTCACGATAGCTTTAAACGATCAGTACATTAAGACCTATGGCTGACACAGTTGAATCAGCAACTTTTATGCCAACGGAAAAACCACTTTATTCTCACTAACATTTGATCCAAAGTTACGTGCTCTTTTTTCAGCATGACTTTCCGAGATATATTTTATTCAGGTTGATGAAAAAGGTTTGAACAGTTTGTGATAGCAAAAAAGGTTATTATCTAGTACAATTGTGTGGATGCATCAGCAGTACTTAATCCTATGGTCATCAATTTTGCTGCTTGTCATTCTACTCATGTTCAGAACTTCATCAGAATAGGTACCTATTCAGTAATAAATCAATAGGAATTAGTCTCGGCCCATTGTCTATTGTATCTACACGTACATTATGGAACACAACCATATTGAAAAACATAATTAAACAAAAAACGAATGAAATGGCGCGATTGATTTGTTTAGTTACAATAAAGGGTCTAACACACTGGGACGCCATGGCGACGTCGCTGGCTACGTAGCCATGGCTACTTCTGGCTACCTACTGTAGCCAAATGAGGTTACCAAATAAGTAGCCAGTAACACGCGGGCGTCCGTCCTGGCGATCAGTTGATTACTGAGTTAGGGAGGCGTAACTTACTTTTGGCGACGTCGTCGTCAGACCGTAGCCAAGTGAGTTAACTGTCATACATTTCAATAGGAATTATTTGGATACGTGCGCCACGGCGACGTCGCCATGGCGTCCCAGTGTGTTAGCGCTCTAAAATATGGAATCGGAATAATGTTTAAAAATGTTCCTTCCTTACATTATTCGAAAAACACCATTTTCCTTAAATTAATTAAAGCAGCATGATACAGCAACTCTATAAAAAGTGTAACAAACACTTTAGTTTGATAAAGCTTTCCATTCAAAAGATACAAGGGTACAAAAACATTAGCCCTACTGGATAGCAAAGGTGACAAGACCAACGGATTATCTAAAAGGGATTATTTCAGAATAACATTGACGAGCAAGGGCCGTCGGATCACGCAGCGACCCGGCACTAATCGGGCCAACCAATCTATACCTCATTTGGGACTTATACGGCTTCCCGAGAAACCGTAAAACATCACTTTTTCGGTATTGCACAACGGGCACAAGAACAGCTTAGCAAGACTTCCGTGTCGACGTAATTATCATGATATAATTATCCATAATGCGACCCTCGTTAATATTTCTTTGATCCAGCGGAATTCACTAAAGGCGGAAAAAGACATTAAGGTAATTGCCGAAAATAACGATTTTCGAGTCATTTGTCAATGTGGTTAAGGAAATGGGTTAAAACGACAGTTTTCAATAACAACTTTCAATAGTTAATCATTTCTGAAAACGTTCCATCTATCTTTTAATAGATTACACCTTACCAGAACAGGTATATTCAAATTAACTATCAATATCTTAAAATATTCAAGCGAAGACCTGCTACTTACAGTACTGATTTAATATTACATGAAACAACTTAAAGTGTTAGTAGACTTACATTTCAAGACCCGCAAGTAGTGGGGTGTGTAACGTGCTAATTCACCGTAAACACGTACCGTCCATAGTTTTCTAATTTAGCTCAAATCGATGTGAGTACCCACTTTAACTGTAGTTTAAATTTGAGTCATAAATATGAAACTTCCATTTGATTATTTAGTACACGTCATAGCTACTATACTCATAAATATTATACTGGATTCATTCATCGCGTAATAAATATGTAAATAAAACAGAGGTATGTTCTCTAAACTTAACCCTGAAAACGTTCAATAATAAAGATAAAAAAGTTATTAGTAAAGAGTACTCACTCAGTTTCGTTGTTCTCGAAGATCACGCTGCCCTGAGCAGACTCGTACTGAGCACCGTTCTTCGCGGTGCCATCTTCTGTCCAGTACGGCACCCTGACCTTGCCGCGGGCGCCCGCTGTCCTCACGACCCTCAAGTCGTAGGTCCCCACTGACTCCGTCAGCTCGAAGTCCCGTTGCGGGAATGAGAACACACCAGAATGATCATCGTCCAAAATAACCACTGTTGCTGTCGACGGAGATGCTAAGCAAGCCCCCCTAGGAGATGTTAAACGCACGTAGAAATGCTCGTCTTCCTCAAAGACGTCGTCATCAATCACTTGAACGCTGAAGGTCTTTTCTGTCTCCCCGTGCCTGAAGGTCAGAGAGCCTGCGGCGGTGACATAATCTGACCCGGCCTCTGCTGTGCCATCCTCGGTGGTGTACTGCACTGTCACTTCTCCGTTCAAGTCACCAGCTCTCACGACTCTCACTTCGAAAGTCCCACAATTTTCCATCACGGTGTAGTGATCAGGATCGAAGCGGACGTTCGGTCCACGCGACTCAAGTGATAAAGATCCTGACTCTCTCCGCTGCAACTCTGCCTTCACTTCGCTCAGATCACTTTGAGCTCGTTCAGATATTTTTTTAGAGAAATCACCTCCGCCTGTCATTTTGCGAGTGGCAGCAACTCTGTAAAATGCCCTGGACTTCGGACCTCGTGACATCAACGTCTCCAGAGCCATTCTTTCTACTGTTTCTAAATCTTCTTCGGGATGTTGTCTTCTTAATTCTCTAAGTACGGTTACATATTCTCTTCTAGACTTTTCTTGTTCTCTTCCTTCATCGTCTTCGGAGATGAAATCATCTCCTCCTGGCTTTAGAGCCATTTCAACTGAACCATCGCCTTCACCTTCTACAATAACTCCTCTTTCGTTTACTCTGTAACCTTTCTTCAGATACTTATACATGAGTAACCGACGGTCGGCGATGTATGCTGTTAAGACCGTCGCGGGGAAGAAGAGAAACGTAACAAGTCCTTCCCAAACCTCGACTTCGTTCGGTGAGATGATAGCTAGTATGAGATAGAGCCACACATACGCGAAGATGGACCACGTTGCTGTCACAAGGAACACTCTTAGATGTTTGATCTTCCTAACTTCGCCATCTGGTATCACAGAAACACAGATGGCTATGATCACAAACAAGTTATAAGCAGCTGAACCCACGATGGTACCGGGTCCTAAATCGCCGGCTTGGAAGTTCTTCCCAGCAATTTCAATTACAGATAATAAGATCTCAGGTGCACTAGAACCTAATGCCATCAAAGTTAAATTAGCGACGGTTTCGTTCCATACTCTAACGACAACGATCTGTTCGCTGCCATTTCGTCGCACGCGCACCTCCTTCTCTCTCGACGTTATAACTTCTATGGCGGCCATAAATCTATCGGAGACGATGGACACTCCGATGAAGAGGTACATGAGGCAGAGGAAGTAGATGACGCCTCGGAAGGCGATCTCATAGGTGGGTACATCCTCGAGGGGCATCCACGCAGGGAGGACGAGCCCATCGGAACACGCGAGGACATGGTGGGGGGTAGTGTTGCGCGGAACGAGGCGCGCAGACGGCTCGGCGCGTGTCACCACGCAGCAAGCCGCGATCGCGGCGAGCGCGGGCCGCATGCCGCGTAAGTGGCGGCGACCGGCGCTGCACGAGCCCGGCGCCCGACTAAGCGTCGCGACCAAACGACGCCCCGCCCCTCACCCCTCTGTTTCCGCGTAACACAGCGCCCGAATCTACAGTAGGTCGACTTCAAACAAACCGGGTCGTGATTTGATGGACCAAGTTTATGTCAACATTCGAGTTGGAATTGCCAAAGTCTATAACTGTCGTTTATCTGTGGCCCGTAATCCGATACTTGGGTCATCAGTCAACCAGTTTCTGATCAAAATTTTCAGTCTTTAGAGTAGTTTTTTGTTTGTAATTCTGTTTTTCTTGGTGTATATCAGTGGGCTCTTAAGCCGCAGAGCTGTTCCTATACGCGCACGTTCCTTCACCTTACTTGATGGAGTTTTATTGGCGTTGCGGGCCGTAAACTTGACGGTGGAAAAAAGCTTATTAGACGAGCCAAAGGGGGTCTTATTAAAACTTAGTTTTGGCCACAGTTATGTTTTAGAAGAGTTTATTGAAGTTCATTAGAAGTAAAGTTGGTGTCCCTGAAAGTCGAAGTTATGTAGAAGGGAATATGATTTGTGGGATGTGTGTGTGTGTGTATGCGGGGATGTGTATGTGTAATGTGTGTGTGTGTGTGTGAACTGAAGATGTGACTTGTCTTCCTTAATTTGTAAAAGGTACTGAATCTGTAACAGGAAGTAGGTATTAATATAAGTAATTCCTGACTACAAAGATAATGATGATGGAGCAGAAGTATTTATTTCTCCCCTCAACTGTATTTTTATTAAAGTATCAATCCATTTATAGGGCTGGCTGCATCCTGCTGTTCACTGTGTTTACTTTACGGAACAGACGACACTCAGGCACTCAAATCAAACACAATCTTCCAGAGTTGGGACTAGGAGATTGTAGTCACTGTAGCTCACTTGAGTATTTCCATGTGACTAACCTGGTGTCAGAGTTTAAAGCCGCCCATGGCCTTCTGACTTGGCTTCACATGCCAGCAGTTTCCCCACGATGTTTTCCTTCACCGTTTTTTAAGCAAGTAATAATTATAGGTACAATACGCACATGAATCCGCAAAGTCAGAGGTGCGTGCCTTGAACTTGAGATTAGGTACAATCTACGGAAAAAACCGGTTCCCGGTTTTATATATATATATACAGAATGGCCCGTTCACAGTGGTCCAAAAAAGTTTTTTTTTTTTTATTCAAGGAAATTATTGCCACACTACTTTTATAAATTTTCAGCGACTGAAATCTCGAAAGAATTTTGTCGAACAAAATTAAAATTAAATTAAGTTTTCTCCTAAATTCTAAATAATCGCTGAACATACATGGGGTATTGCGAAAACCCTTGGTGGCTTCTTAAAAATAATTTTGGAACACTGTAAACGGGCCACCCTGTTTCTTTCGAGCTACCTGTTTCTTTCTAAACGTAGGCAAATGTATTAATCGTATTTTGCTGAGTGTATCCCGAGCACACTATTCGTGTTAAGTTCAATATTACGAATATTAGGGTTGTCAAAAATACTTAAAAATAAAATAATAACACCAGCCTATTTCCCACTGCCGGGCAAGGTCCTCTTCTCATACAGAGAACGCACAAGACACATAATCGATTTAAGAAATATTAAAAAAAAAACTCTCATTTATTTTTCTTTCTCTATATTTAAAGTCCAGTTCAGTTCCGTTTAACGATGTCGTCCTTCACCGATGTCGATAAAAATACAAATAAAATAATAAGGGTAAATTCTTACATTATAGTTGCCAGGTGCCAAAAGAAATGGTCTTGTAATTAGAATTAATTCATTACAACAGTTCAATGAGAGTTATTTCAACACGCAAGTCTTCGGTCGGCGTCAACAACCTCGCGTTTTGGTCGAATTTGTTCAAGGTTAAGAAGAAATAAGAATTACGTTATTCTGGAACATAAATAAAGAAAAAATAACTTACACCACTATAAGTTATTGAAACCGTGTGCACGAACGCGCGAGTAAACATAAAATTCGAACGATGTTAAAATGGAAAATACTCTTTTCACATATAATTATAATTATTTGCTTAGTTTTAAGGCTTTACTCATATCTACGGGTGATACAAATTGATACCGTTGTAAAAAAAATAAAAAATTATACAGGGTGGCAGGGAGATCGAGGCGAAAACCGTTACCATGGAGTCAGTGCGTGATTCTGAAACACCTGAGTTGAAATTTTTCGTCGGTTATTAAAAAAAAACATTTTGACCGCGTAGGTTTTGTACTTTTGTATGAAACAGCAGATTCACAGTTTTAGGGGTATAAGGAACTGGATGTAAAGTTCATTCATCCACCATAGAAAGGGCAGGATCCTCCGACCAGATGGGTGTCATGTCTGGCGGGCAACTGCCCAATAGCTAAAGTTTTTTTTTTTTTTAGTCTTTGGCATCTCGTAGGTGACCCCTAAGGTCGTGGCTGTTTAACCGGACTTTCCTGGGGCTGCTTTTAGCTTCTACACTAAGAGCCTCCAGCCAGGAGCATAAAAACTATTCTAAATGCGAACGCTCGCTAAGGGCACCCCCTGTGGGGTACGAACCTTGGCTTAGGACGTCGCTGAGGGGAAGACAGCAAGATGGGACAGGCTGGATCAAGGATAGATCATTATTATTATAGGGGGAATTAAAGCTACACACTCAGTTGTGGCACGGGCTGGCGCTTCATCGGGCAAGAATAGTTGAAGTCGGGAACTTGTATATAAACTCTAAATGCGCGATGCAGGATTTGTGTGACGTAACAGGATTTTTGTGTGACGTCAGGTCTTTGATCCGTAGTTTGCATGTGGCGATGTAGATGCCGCCACAGAATCATGTACTGAATCCATGGTAAAAGTTTTCGCGTCGTTAGCCCTGCATAGAATAGAATCTGGCAAACGAGAGTAGAGACTGAAAAAGCGCGGTTATTTGTTTATGTTGAAAAACAGTAATATTTGTACACTACTGCTTGACAGCATGTGACAGAGGCTCTAGTGTGAGTTTCTTTCAACCATCTCGACTTTACGCATCGATCGCGTTCGGTGTTCCGATTGGCAGCCGGCCGGCCTTCACCAGTAAAAGGCCAATCGGAGCGCCGAACGCGGTCGATGCGTAAAGTCGAGATGGTTAAAAGAAACTCACACTAGGGCCTCTGGTTCATAAGCGGGAATAAACCTACGGAATGTATCAATACTGCGGTAGTAGCAGCTACTAACTTACATACCTAGGCGACCTCATAGCAAAACAAACCTACCACTAAGTTTATGATAATAATATTACTATAAATTCAAGTACTACTTAATAATATTAAAATGAAAATCTGAATCTAAAACTTCCATCTGAAAAGATTCATTAGAGTCACTGTTTTGTCATTTTTGAGTTAGTAAATGCTCAAGATCACAACAAACAAATCACCAACAACACGCCATCTTGTTTTGGCAAATTGAGTTTGACATTAGTATAGCATTGCCATATAAAAAGTTCGCAAATAATTCGAGTGTCTACTTTCTTTTGTCAGACTCTAGTTGTGTTTTCGATACAAAAATCGTTCGAAATTAGGTTACGTTCAAGCCGCGCGTTCATGATATAAGGAATATTTGTCTTTATTGTAAGCACTGCCATATAAGCACATTATAAATATTTTTCGTAAACTTGTCTTGGAAACATTTCTGCAGCTGTCTAACAAACAATCCTCAAGAAAAGGAAATATAAAATTTCAAAAATAACAATCCTCGTTATAATTCCTTATTATGTGGTAGACAGGGGTACACTAATGCCCGTTTTCACCTTCACTAAGAGACCCTTAAAAGAATCCCTAAATAAAAGTTCTCTGTTGGATTTTCAACGCTTAGGCTCAACGCTGAGAGTTAAAAATCCAACAGTGCACTTTATTTAGGGATTCATTTAAATGTCACTTAGTTGTCAGTGAAACCGTGCATAATATTCGTTAATAGACATAATAAAAGTATGACTTTTAGTTCGTATGCGAAAATCAACTGCATATAATAGGTACCTATTTATACCCCCGGAATTAAAATTGCAAGGTACCTGAAAAAAATGGGTGATGGTATCCGACAATCAAGCTGAGTAACCAACTATTGAAGAGTAGGGTCCGTCGGGTGAATGCGTTCGTGACACCTGATTTCTAGTAGTAATATGGATCAAATTCGCAAAACACATATTCATTATTAAAACTGACAGGTGTTAAAAACGCATTCGCTCGCCGGCCAGACTATACGAGTAGTACGAAATATTTCAAGAGGATACGTTCTGAAAGTTGGCAACGTTGCAAATTGCTGTCAAATATTTCGCTGTTTTGATTAATTTATCAATATAACTAAATGAAATTATGAAATATTGCTGTATAGTGCACTAAAATATTGATTATGAATTGTAACAGTAATAGATGGTTGGCCCGGCCAGCAAGCCGAAGCTGCGACGATAAGCTCGCGTGGGACCGCCGGAGCCGTGACAGATACCATGCTTGCTGCATATTGCATGCTCGCTTGCACGCCGCATGCTTGCTGCATGCATGGTGTATACTTGTTTGCATGTTTGTGTGAACTTTCTGCGATATGATGGTTCTGCTTTTTAATTGCCTAAAGATGATTCTGACTTACAAAATTATGAGTTTTGAATGTATGATAAATGAGTGTATGCCAAACGATTTTCTGCGAAATGAAGTTTATGCTATAAACTGTTATGCAAAATAATATTATGACATAAAAAGTTCTGTTATAAAGGGTAGACCCCTTACTAGTACCGACGTCATTACAAGCTTAAGCCCAACTGTTCTCGCGTGCTTTGGACGGGCTCGCGTGCCCCATACAATGTATTTAATCGCTGTATATCGAACACACCAACTTTATCGCACTCCTCTGTAATAAGAGGTACTAAGAATTTTCATGGCGGCTAGCTAGTATCGTTTATTAACATCTTAGGAGGGTTTTTTTCAGGTTTGTGTATGACGGAACCTAAATATTAATCATAATAAATAAATTTATTTCACTCTCAAAGTACAGACGCCAGCAGGTCAACCTACCCGAAACTGACCAATTTTCCGAATCCACTTTGAACCTTATGCTGTGGTGATAAAGTTGAAAATCTATTAAAGAAATTTGACAGATTGTAGTAGGTTGATGTGCTGGCGTCTGTACAACAAAAACTTAATCTGTGAAGCACAATTTTTAAGGTTTTTGATGGTTGTACCCAAACTAAGTCAAGCTTGTATTTTGGGAGTGATTGGTTCTTCAGATGCAGGACTTACATGGGCACAACCTTGTAGCCTAGGAATTGACTTCTAACACTTAAAAGTAAATAAATTAAGCGAAAATTTAAATATCAAAACATACATTGAGAAATAAATTATAAATTAAATTACAGTAATTACACTATTTAAAATTAAAAAAAAAACAAAAAAAAAATAAATAAATAAATAAACATAAACATTCACATCGGCTAAAATTACATGTTTTACTTTTTTATAGTTAAAAGTACTTAATTTATGTTTAATCCCTCGTTTAGTTAAGCTGTAAATGTTGATGGATTTTTTGACTGCATTATACAGTCTCGAGCTTACTGCGTCGAATTGCGTACTAGCGGATGCTGTTCTGCAAGATATACCGGGGCAAACAATTGCACCTAATTAACCAACTACAAACTTGTCGGTCTCGTTTCTACGCCAAGATCGAAGCTTAGCTACCTTATATCGATGGAAATTGGAAATAAAGCATCTTCTGTTTACCGCTAAACAAAGGCCTAGTAAAATTAGGGATAACACTCCCCATACGTGTAAGGAAGAGCTCGTGGCTAAGTAATAACAGCCGCACGGGTCGATCCATCAGGTTAATTTATTTATTTATTTATTTATTTATTTATTTATTTATTTATTTATTTATTAGGGACAAAAAAACAGTTACATGTTAAGGCGATACAATAATATTCTTAAGATAAATAGTTAAACATATAACCCACACTATTGTCCACGGATTAATCAAATAAGTGAAAAACGGAAGCTGGTTTTAAGAATATTGTTGTAAATTATTCGAATTAGGTGCTAGTTTAAAATTTTGATGCTAATGAAGTGATAGCGAGAGTTTTAAATTTTTTATTAGAGAAAAAGAAAATGTCTATGTCCATGAAGTGTGCGTTATAAGTTTCCACAAGGCGTCGAAGAGGTACTCGTGCCCCGGCATTGGTCTTACATGAATTCACGTGGAATAGGTGGGGCACGCGAGTCCCACGCCAGATTACATTTCTGGGTACCGTGTAACATATTTTATTTGTAATTTCAGTGCAGTCAAATCTATTGTGGCACAAACCATGCAGCATCATTGCATCCAAAAGTAATCGTCTAGATTGTAGACTTAGAATGTTGTACTTACGTAATAAATGTGTGTAGGGAATCTTCGAGTGAAAGCATTTGTAGTTCATGCCACGCAAGAATTTTTTCTGTATCATTTCTAATTTGTTATTGTATTTGAGGTAATATGGATTCCAAATAGGTACGGCGTATTCAAGTTGAGAGCGTATTAAAGACCTATACAACATCAAAAAAGTAGAGGGTCGCACAAAGTCCTTTGAGGATCTCATGACGAAGCCATACATTTGAAAAGCCTTATTTATTATACTATCAATATGCAGGTTGAAATGCAAACACGAATCCATGATAACACCTAGGTCGCGAACGGAATCTACTACATTTAATTGTTGATTATTAATGGAGTAAATAAAATTAATTTTATTCTTATTCTTTGTGAATGATACACTATGACATTTAGGGAGACTAAGGAAGAGCTTGTTCTCTTTGCAATAGTTATTAAGTCTGGTAAGATCGTCTTGGAGGAGTCGGCAATCTTGGATATTTTTGCATGTTTTATATATTTTTATATCATCTGCATACATTAAGAAACGAGCATTAACGAAACATGTTTTAATGTCATTTATGTAGATAATAAAAAGAAAAGGTCCTAAAATGGATCCCTGTGGAACTCCAGAATTTACAGTAACGACTTCAGATTCGTAGCCATTAATAACGACTCTTTGAGTCCTGTTAAAAATATATGAGACAAACCAACGCAGCAAGTTCCCACGAATTCCGTTAAAGGCCAGCTTTTCCAAAAGAAGCATGTGATCCACCTTGTCAAAAGCCTTCCGAAAATCAGTGTACACGGCGTCAACTTGGACGCGGTGATCCATGTTTTCAAATAGGAAGTTGGTAAATATCATAAGGTTAGTAGTTGTAGAACGCCGTTTAACAAAACCATGTTGTTCGGGTATAATCAGTCGATGAAATTGAGGATATAAAGCACCGTGCACAAGCTTCTCAAAAAGTTTCGACAAGGTGGAGAGGATTGAAATGGGGCGGTAATTTTCGACGTTTTCTTTGTCTCCATTTTTATAAATAGGCGTAATAAACGCTCGTTTCCATGCAGCCGGGAAAACCCCCTCACCTAAACATTTATTAAAAATTAAATACAGAACACCATGAATGCTATCGGCAGTTTTGATGAAAAAGGCGGGTGGCAATCCGTCTGGGCCAGCCCCTTTAGAAGGATCAAGAGATTTGAGTGTCCTAAGTATAACACCTTTAGAGAGATAGATTTCACATATACAAGATGAGTTGTCACCGCAATTGTTCGAAGGTTGCCATTTCTCAGGGTCAAAAGTAGATGGTTCGTAAACAGAAGCGAAGAAGGTCGAAAACAAGTTACATATATCCGTAGGGTTATCGGAAGAGGAGTTTTTGAGGTGCATGTTGGCTGGGAAGCTAGCCTTGCTCTTCCTATTAGATACGTAACTCCAGAAATACTTTACATTTTTCGGGATACTATCTTCAACCGAACTAATGTAATTCCCGAAACAGGTGTCACACTCTCTTCGAAATAATTTGCGATAGTTAGAGAAGTGTTCATAGTCAGATAGGTTATGATATTTTTTCCAATTAATCCATGCGCGTTCTTTGTTTTTAAAAATACGGATTAAGGATGGTGAGAACCAGACAGGAAATTGTGAATTTTTAACTAAAGTCAATGGAACGTTAAGCTACGCTTGACAGGGTTGGTCCGTGGATGGGTGAACATCTTTACATACCGAGACTCCTCTGTGCTTCGGAAAGCAAGTTAAGCCGTTGGTCCCAGCTGTCATTTGTAGATCTTTGACAGTCGTTACTGGTCGTCAGAAGTCCGAAAGTGTGACAACCAGTCTTACCAAGGGGTATCGTATTACCCAGTTATTGGGCTGTGGAGGTCAGATAGGCAGTCACTCCATGTAAAATACTGGTATTCAGCTGCATTCGGTTAGACTAGAAGCCGACCCCAACTTAATTGGGAAAAGGCTAGGCAGATAGTGTGTGAACCAAGCATTCAATATGCTACTACAAACTTGTTGGTGTCGTTTCCACGCCAGTATCGAGGCTAAGCTACCTTATATCGATGGAAATTGGAAATAAAGCGTCTTCTGTTTACCGATAAACAAAGGCCTAATTAAAATTAGGGATGACACTCCCCATACATGTAACCGAAGGATAAAAAAAAAACATTGAATTCACATAAGCGTGCCTCCCAGAAGGTGGACCGATGACCTTGTAAAGACCGTAGGAATCCGCTGGATGCGGGAAGCACAGAACCGGTCGAAGTGGCGGAGCTTGGGGGAGGCCTTTGTCCAGCAGTGGACGTCTTTTGGCTAAAATGATGATGACGATATTGTTGGATAATAATATAATCATATTCCAAATGACTTAAAAACTTTAGATCTTATATTGTTTAAAAAATACTACATAAATGGTTATACTCTAATAATTTTTACAGCTTAAAATAATTTATTGACGGAAAACATTTGTAATACAACCGATAATTATGTGCATGCAAAACATATATGCTCTATAATGTGTTTCTACAACAAATTTATATACCATGTTTTATGAAAATAAATAAAAGAAAGAAAGAAATAAATTTATTTGACTCAGGTAAGGCACACAACATTCACACAAAAACAAAACAGAAAATAATAAAAATAACAGAATGTATGCCTCACGGCTGTGCCAAATATTAATTATATTTCTATTTATATTTCAAAACTTAAAAAGATTATGATGTTTCCAAGTGAATTTGCATTTAAGTCATAGATTTCATTGGTAACAACAGCAGAAATAACTTTATTTATCATAGTTTTTCGAGAAATAGGTACTTACTATCAAATACAAACACTGAGATAACTCACGCACGCACGCATTACCATTTCTTATTTTAGATACCAAAACTTTGGGGTTACCAATTATAAACCAGGACCCAATCAAAGAATATTAATTATTATTGTACGCCATTTTCCACCACGCAGATCTATAGCACATCAATACATCAATTTCCTACAGGACCACTTAATTGGCTGCCTGTTCCCGACAGCTTATGAATCATTATGTCTGCCAAATCAACCCAGCTTGCTTCGGTGAGCAATAATGATATTCTGTTAATTTTCACAACGGCAGCTCATTAAGGGGCAATTCTAAGTAATTAAATGCTCAATGATGCGTGTAACGTTGGGGTTGGTAGGTGTGGTCTTTGATTGGATAAGTTTTGGGGGCTTTTTGCAGGGGCATAACGTTTTAAAAGAAATAAAAAAGACTCTGTGCTTGTTTCGGTATTTCTTCTCAGAGTAGTCGGATCGGGAACACCAATTTCATTTGTTTTAATAAAAAAATACGTATAAAGGTGTTATTTTAAACCAATGTACAAATAATATCATTTATCAAATTTTAACATAAGTTCGAAATGCCTCAGTGTTTTCTGGCCCAAAAACACACTAAGTGAGCGTCCTGAGTGACGGCGAATCGCGTATGGCGGATTGCGGGGCGGATTTACACAATGGACAAGTTCAAATGTGTCGAACATTTGTTTAATAAGCCGTTCATTCCGCCTGCGCGGTGCGCAAAACTCAGAACCCCCACTAAGGGCTACATTACACTGGAACACCCTGGTAGTGCAACCCACATAGAGCTTAATGATGGTCAAATTCAAACTCAAATAATTTATTTCGATTATGCATATAAAAGGCACTTTTGAATGTCAATAGTTCATATGGAGAAGAATGGGCAAGAAACACCGTAGTTACTCTTTTAAAATGTTTTACAATATTTTGTGTACCCATTAATATTACTGACATAGTTATGTGTGAAGACGATGTACTTGGAATAAAATTAATATACTTCAATAGTTGTGGGTATCTCACCCGGCGTTTGATTGGTTGCGGATCCAACCATACTTTTTTTGGCAGCGCGACACTGGTTGCGCCACCATGGTGTCCCAGTACCAATTAATTTTATTTCTTTAGATTTAGCAGCAGATATAGCAGTGGTAGCCCAGTGGTAACGGCCGCGACTTACGAATTGTAGGCCGTATGTTCAAACCCAGAAAGGCGCTTTACTTTATGAAAATTATTTTCATCACTCTCAAAACGGTGAAGGAAAACATCGTGAGGAAACCGACATGTCCTAGAATCAAAAATTCGAAGACATGAGACATCTACCAACCCGCACTGGGCCCGCGTGGTGAATTACGGCCCACTCCCTCTCACAGAGAGGTGGTCCTTGTCACTGAAGAGGGAACATTATAGGCTTATTATGCTCTTTAGATTTAGATAGGTACTATCGAAAAATTTCATATCTAAGCAGTTTGAAAACAAAATCCCTTAGACACGATCACCACATCTGTTACCGCCCCGGTACTATAGCCGCCGAGCGCTGCAAGCAGAAATAGTCCTTACGGTGTATAGATATGAACTTCTTCGATGGTACCTACCTATAGTCTTACGACATTTGACTGAAATGTACAAGATACTTTAATAAATTTTCAGTACAAATCTACACAAACACATGTCATGTAGGTATAAATAGTCGGGGAGTCCGGCATATAGATGCAAAACTCGTTAGCAAAAGTTTTTTAACGAGCACACAAAGTTTTAATGGCCTAAAATCGCAGAGCAAAAGGAAATACGAGCAAAAACTCGATATCCATACTATATATATATTTGGTCCAGACCATACTTTAATTATTGAATTAATTTCTTTCGACTAACAAAGTCAAAGTCAAAGTCAAATAATTTATTTCAATTAGGCACAAAAAGGCACTTTTGAACGTCAACATTTAAATAATAATTGATTCTAGTCGCCCCTTCCAAAAGGTAGTTTTCGTATGGAGAAGAATGGGCAGGAAACTCCACCGTTACTCTTTTAAAATGTTTTCACAATATCTTGTATACATCGATTATATAATTATATGTGAAGACGATGCACCTAGAATAAGATTACTATACCACGATAGGTAAAAATAATGAAAAATCAAGGAATGACAGATAAATTAATCATGTGATAGATGCATGGTGCTCACATATTTACAAACATTGTAAAATTATACGATATTCCTAGCATTTTTACAAGTAATATAACTCAGTGTGTGAGTTCAAGTAATCACAGAATGTAAAACCAATATTTAAAAAAAAATTATATATATATTATACAATTAAATTAGCAACCAGTTAGATTTTGTCTAGATTCTAAATTGTCCTATGGAGCAGGACCAGCATGTTTCCAAGCATTTTTATCTTGGATATATAATATATATATAACAATTTAAAAACCAATTTACCTACCTATAGGTAGTATACTAATACCGAACGTTTGGTCTCTCAGTGAATGGCCAAAAGGAAACTGTCGTTTCATTAAGACAATTGGCACACTTATTAAAATGTAAAGTACTTCCTAATAGTCCAGCTACTTTTTGAAGGAATCTGTCCGAGGAAGTCTATACCACGTATCTGCCACATCTATATCTGCCACCAAGCAGAGTTACAGTGTTCCCGCTTAAAGGGTAAAGGTGCAGGGTAATTACAGGTCAGGACATTTCAGATTTGTCTCTAGGATGACCACGCAACTGCCTCTGATATTTCAGTGACCGGACGACTAGAATCATTTCAATTTTTTTGTAAATTTTTGACGTTCAAAAGTGCCTTATAATTTGCCTATTTGAAATAAATGATTTGACTTTTTGACTTTGACTTTGACCACTTACGATCGTGCGGGTCGTGTTCTTTAATACCATTCAATGAGTAAGAAATACCAACTGAAAACAGAAGCTCATAATTGCTACATTTTATAAAAACATGCGCAAAAATAATCAATAATTAAACACTTTCACAAAATACCCAATACTTCTAATCGAACGCACTAACCAAAGCAATCCATATTTTCATTAATTCCTCTTCCTTCACAAAAAAATCATTAGACACGGTTTAATAAAGCGGTATTCAGTGATTAATGTCCACTGTCTCCTCGCTTCTAAAACAAGAGATTCACAACTACGCGGAGCACTAATGGATAGCAAACATTTCTTTCATTCCACTCGGAAAAACAACCTCGATTATGAAGAGAAGGAAGGCGGCACAAAGAAGATGGGTACAGAAGATCCGCTCCATACAATGAGCGAAAACGCACGCACACACAAACATGCTTCACGTACAGCGAGTGCAAGTGCACTTGCGACTATTGAGCCTCAAGCGATGCAACTTGCAACGCGACTTGCGTCAAGCGATTTTTTTTTTAAAGGCGTCTCGTTGTTGACCTCTGAGGTCGTGACTACTTATTCGGGCTATTCTGTGGCTGCCTTTAGCTTCTTACTCAAAGCCTCCAGCCAGGGCATAAAATTATAAACTAAACGAGTGCTCGCTTAGGACATCCCTTGTGGGGTGTGAACCTCGGATTAGAGCGTCGCTGAGGGGAGGTCAGCAAGATGAGACAGGCCGGATCACACAGGGCAATACTAAAGATTGCAACATTTCGGCCAATTTTATTTTCCACCACTCAATTATATAAAAGTTGCAACGTTCTTATCGTTCGACAGTTGTTTATTTATCATGCAATCTTGTTACAACATCACTCTACTGCCTTTGTTAAACTTAAAAAACGTCGTAAAGATTTAATATGTTCCCTTCCACAGACCCGCTACTCTTTTACGAAAAAAATTTTCTTCTATCTTGGCCCTTTCTTGTATAACAAAATTAATGCAAATATCTCAATTTATCCTTTATCTGTTCAAGAATGTAAATCAGCAGTCCGCTCCTACCTACTAGACAAAACGTATGAGGAAACCGAATCCTTGTTTACTACACTATCATAAGTACGTCTACTCGCAACATATATATTCTCAAAACATGCACACACACGAACACACACTTACGTCTCACACACATACAGACACTCGCAAACACACATTCCCCACCACACCCCCACTCACATACCACACATATAAAATATATACTTATACTTTCAAGCATTTTCATGAATTATTATCTTTTTATTTTCTTTTGTTTTGCGTTACTATACTTAATAATTAAAATATTGAATTGTACAAAAACACTAAGCAACTGATTTTCCACTCCTAGAGGGATACGGCACTGATTCTCTTTACTACAGGCTATTGTATAGCCTATCTAAGAGGACAGTACCCCCACCATTGTTGTTGCATACAAGTGTTCATTTGTAAAGTGTAACTTTTTTTACTGTATTCACTGCAAAACCTATTGTGCAATAAAGTATTTTTCATTCATTTTTCATAGGTGGGTAATAATTATTATTAGAGGAGTTTAAAGCTCGTGGTGACTCGTGTCATGCACTAAACAACTCTATTCATTTGTTTTCCCGACAGTCGCAGTCGCAAGGTGAGTTTCACTTGAGCGTGTATCTCGTAGCCACGGGGTATGTGTGCTTGTGCCTGTTTTCGTTCGTTGTAAGGACCCGACCTTCTGCATCTATATTTTGTAGTGGCGGTATAATGATTCACTTAAAATATTTTCACTGAAATCACGGCTATAGGGCTGCCAAATACAGGTTTTTCGTGGTCATATTTAATTCATTATGATTTTAACACCTTTGTTCGTAAATATTAAAATAGTCGGTAAATATTAATACAGCGTGTGCAGTTGAACGATTTACCTGTTTCTGATAGCCTATTCAATTGACCTACTATGCTGTTATTATTTGTCATTTATTTGGTAAAAATTAACATGAAAAAGTACTAATTACTAGTAGGTTCATAGCAACGAATGGCAATCATCACAGACAGACAGCCTATTGCCATCAACCGGGCACAAATCCAGACTCCGGGCTGCTATTGAAAAATTAAGACGTTTAATAAAGTGTTATACACAAAGATCACAAGAGATAGTTTTGTACTTACTTCAAAACTATCTTATGTACTGTCAGGGAAATGAATTGTTTATGAAATTGACACACTACGTCAATTTGTTGTGCTATAGCTGTTTCATTGAAAGAATGACATTTGTGATTTGAATATACGGACAATTTAAGTTGACAGTCAATTTGATAAACAATTTATTTCCGACGTAACTTTATACACGTCACGCACAGAAAACCAACCCCACCTTGACAGCGAGCCACGGAGTAGAAATAAAACAAACACTTTTAAAGATATTTAGTTACAAAGCAGGCTTCACTTAAGATTTTAGCTTTTAACGTGTCAAATGCAAAGGTTCTGCTGCCATCCGTTTTACAAGTTATTCTTAATCTACAGTATTCGACAGTTATGTACCACTTTTCAACCTTATTGCCTAAGTAATAAGGTTGAAAAGTGGTCAGGCGCCAGTGCCCAGCTGAAACACGCTATCATTGTGTGTAAGCGCATTAGGTCTCATTACCGTTCGCGACACGGGTGAAGTCCAAAGTGTGTGTATGCATTTGTGTTATGTGCTGACGCTTCTCGTCTCCATCCACAGCGTGTTCGTTACCACAAGTATAGCGCGAGTCGTTTCGAATACTGGCACTCGTTTTGTTGACAAAAAAACGCCCGCTTCCTGTTGTTCCAACGGATAAATTGGAAACGAAGTTTTGATTTCGAACATCGTTCACTTTGCTCTGGCAAAACGCGGTTCGAGCTGCTAAATAATCCTATTATTCGAACAAAAGCACAAGTGTGTTAAGGGAAGCATGGGATTGCTGCCTCGGGGCGGTTTTTCGGGACATTACACCACAATGGATGGCTAAAAACAAATAACATCACGCTTGTACTTTCTGAGGTTACGCCCAGGCTTCTTAAATTATGTTTAAGTCCCATAGGGGGCGAGCTTATTGCCAGCAATCGGGTACAAATCCAGACTCAGGGCTGCTACTGAGAAACTGACGGCAAAACCCATTTACATTGCTCGACCTGGGAATTTAACCCAAGCTAGTGCGTTTGACTGATAAACAGCTAAGCAAACAAATGTACTAGAACAATAAAATAATCAAACGAATAATTTTCTGAATTAAATGCTACTAACTTTACAAGGCAGCTTAAAATCGTTAATTCTAAAAGTTGGGAACATCGCAAATAGCTTAAAATATTTACGTGTTTTGATTAATTTGACAATATTATTAAGTACTGTATAGAAATATGAAATATCGCTAACTAGTAAGCTAAAATATTAATAATGAATTGCAATTATAACACTGAATTTGATGTTGGAACCGTTTTAGGTGTAAAAATGGCATTTGGAAAATTTCCAAATACTTTTTTTACATATTCAGTGTTCAGATATTAACTATTTGCATTTCATAATCGAAATTTTAGTTTACTAGTTAGCGATATTTCATATTTCCATACATCAATATTTAAGCGTGGCGGTGGCGCGGCGGTGGCGCGGCAGTGGCGCGGCGGTGGCGCGGCAGTGGCGCGGCGGTGGCGCGGCAGTGGGCTGGCAACGTTGCATATACAACGCTTAGAGGCGCGGTGGCGGCGCGGTGGCGGCGCGGCGACGGCGCCGTGTTGCTGAGCACTTAGTCCGTGGTCGACACAATTTTCGCGGAAATATTTATTTAAAATTGGAATGTTGCCGTGTATTGTTTAATTAGGCCTTACTGCCGCAATCACATATGGAACAAACGTTACAATGGACTATTAAATAACGATTAGAATGTGTATAGTCGACCTCGTATTTGGTTTACCAGTTTTGACAACAATACCTGCTTGGAGGCTTCTATTTAGGTATTAAGTTCTGTTTACGTTTTTATTTTTTATTTTCTGCTTGAGTATAGTTTTCATTGTTTTTGTGGGTATTTCGGCGTGTGTTAGCTAAAATACGGCAAAAAATTCGTAATGTTAATTACTTTGCATACGCTTGTATAGAATCATGTTTTAATCTTAACTAAATAAACAGCTGTGGTGCTGGGGAGTTTGTTTCTTTTTCCCAGTTAAAGCACTAGGAAGTGGGGAAGGGTGGGCATTTTGGAAGACTGTCATATATAATTTTGAATTTCGAAAAGTGCTGATCCGCCTCAGCCTAGTTTAAATAAATGATTTTGTTTTGCACAACCGCGAGCGTTTGTAAACGGACGGCGCCGTTTGTAAAATGACGAATCATACAATCTGCCTGCGACATAATATAATAAAGATATGCTATTCTTCAATACTTCTTTAGATTGATATATCCATTGCCCGACGTCAGAATAGAGATATCCTCAAACGCTACGATTTCAGTCCACTTCAATCTTTACCCAATTTCAAATGGTCCACAAAGCCGCCATCTTTAATTTTGGAACGGACGTATATGGCCAGCCTTAGTACGTACAATTTACACACGATCCATTGTTACCGGTTTTATATAGGACATGTTACAGATATAACACAGTTGCTGACGGTAATAATAGAAAACGTTTTCAAACTGAAATAAATTACGACGTTTTCAAACTGAAATAAATTAGGATTAACTTTAAGAGGGAACAGGGCCTGCGAGGAATTTAATAAATTTAAAAAAATTGGTATTTGAAGAAACTATTGCCGTCGTCTTACCTCAAATCTGCCCCCATAGAGTGCGACAGGGACAGCTGCAGCTCAGACCGATATAATCACAAAAAAAATTGACGAGATAGACGTTTCGTATTCCCCTTTTTTCTTCTCGAAAACTAAACCGATTCAATAATTTTTTACATTAAAATTTTAAGGAAGAACATGTCTAAGTTCCTATTATTTTCATTCATGTTAAAAACTTTTGAAATTTGTGTGATAGTCCTCTAACCGCGGCGGTAAAAATGGGGCATTTTTGTAATTTTTTTTAGGTATTTTCTGAAAAAAAGGAAATAACAGGGACGTGTCTACAACAGACCTTGATTTTATGAAAAAAATAAAAAATATTGCTCTAGAGGCATTATTCAGGAAGAAAAAATGGGAATACATTTGTATGGAAAATCGCAGGCCCTGTTCCCTCTTAAGGTTATAGAGGATGAGCAGCATTATCTTGGTTTATCACAAGTCGTGCATCAGTGTCCACCAAAAACCTTGTAGTATTTCACAAAGTGGCATCGATAATAAGCAGACTGAGAGGAAGCAGCAACAGCATTCTGAAGGTATTTGCGGAGAGGCTAAAAGGGCATACAATACATAAGTTTATCAAGCTACATGTCAGACATGAGGCTTAATAAATTTTCTTGTGATTGTGATGGTTTTATTTTTGTAATGTTTTTATTATGGTGTGTGCTTACTTGTTTTTATAGAGATTTAAGTAATTTGTAATACTAACACTACGCTATATGCCTCTGATTTTTTATGTGATCTAAAGATGATTCTTTCCTCTCGCTTTCTCTGAAAAGCGACGGAAGTTTGTAACAGGAAGCCGGGAAAGCGCGCGCTATTTGATTTGACCAATGAGAGCGCGTGGTACAAGACTTGGCCCTCATATGGTACCAACCCATTTTCCGAGAGGTTGTAAACAGGATGATGATGGTGATGGTGATGATGGTGAAGATGATGATGGTGATGATGGTGATGGTGGTTATGATGGTGATTACGTGGTAGGTTGAGGTGGTGACGGTGATGATGGTGATGATGGTGATAATGGTGATGCGATGATGATGAAGAAGATGATGGTGATGATGGTGATGGTGATGATGGTTATGATGGTGATTACGTGGTAGGTTGAGGTGGTGACGGTGATGATGGTGAAGATGGTGATGATGGTGATGGTGATGATGATGGCGATGATGGCGATGGCGATAGCGATAGCGATGGTAATGGTGAATATTGTTTATATCATGTATACGTCAGCCAAGATGTTACAAATCACATGCAACTACTATAAGGGTCGCTCTTTTTTTCTCATTTATGTGTAATTCAATTCCTATTATACATTCAAAATGAATACCATATTTTACAGCAGTACACATATTTACGTGTTACGTTTTAACAAGGAAGAGCTCCGGGTTAGGTAAAGAACTTAAATCGACTAGCAATTTGAATTGACTAGCAACTTAAATTGACTAGCAACTTAAATTGACTAGCAACTTAAATTGACTAGCAACTTAAATTGACTAGCAACTTAAATTGACTAGCAACTTAAATTGACTAGCAGCTTAAATTGACTAGCGATTTAAATTGGCCAGCAAATTAAATTGACTAGACCAACTTAAATTAGCTAGCAACTTAAATTGACTAGCAACTTAAATTAACTAGCGACTTAAATTGGCCAGCAAATTAAATTGACTAACAACTTAAATTGACTACCAACTTAAATTGGCTAGCAACTTAAATTGACTAGCAAATTAAATTAACTAGCGACTTAAATTGTTCGTATTTTGAAAAACTACTGTCATTCTTTTATGACATGGCTATAACACGGCAAACTGGCGTAGGTTTTCGGAGGGGCTATTGCCGTATTTTAAAGAACATTCGCATTCTAACTTCAGTCTCAATCTGTCAAAAAGAGTTCTAATTATGTCAAAAAGAGTTACATTTCTGTCAAGTTCTTGACATAGATTGTCACTGAGATGAGCTGAGATTATTGCGGGAATTAGCCTTCAGTTGCCTTATTCATTAATTTATCTGACTGTACCATAGTATTTGCCAGAATCCGCATGCATAAAAAAATTAAATAACCCGACTGCAAAAACACATAACTCATTAGAGAAAAACAAGCATTTATTATGTATAGAATTTTGGAATCGCAGACGGGGGACAAACAAAAGTTAGGTACACCATATTTTAGGTTATTGGTTTGTCGCCTGCAAGACCAAAATTATATATATATATACATAGATACATTACATACTATAGAAAAACATTACCCTCCTTCTGAGGCAGTCGGGTAATAAACTCCACCTACATGTCACACAATGTACGATACAATCTGAACATCATAAAGTTCTAGCTCAGACATTCTTGATAGAGAATTATTGAGTCGGTCAGCTGCTTACCATTAGGTATCATCCCACGCGAATCACAGTTAACTTGGTAAACGGTTCAAATCGTTGCTCATTATTTATGGTTTCTGAGTATTTTAATCATGGTTATCACAAGACATTGTGGCATAATTTTATGCAGTTTGATCAAGCAATCAAAGATTTAAATCGTTAGATTTGCCTTCACCTGTCGCGCGAAGTGTCAATAGTGAGAGGAGTGAGCTTACGCATCAGTACATATCCTTACATATTAAAAAAAGTCCCCCGCGCTGTCTGTCTGTCTAACCGCGATATACTCAAAAACTACTGAACGGATTTTTATACGGGTTTCACCAATGGACGGAGTGATTCATGAGGAAGGTTCAGATGTAGAGTTCATTAGAGTTTTGTGTAAATTGGCGGAAATATGACGATGATTGTTGAAGATGCCGGAAAAATCATGCCGACTGGGCTTTACGGGCGTGCGCCGCGTAAACCAATAGAATTATATGAAAACAATTTATTACGGAGTTATTCCACTGAAAAGGATTTATTAACGTAATATTACGTTTCCGTGGGATAATTTCTGACCTCCACGCGGTTGAAGCCGCAGGCAAAAAGCTAGTTCCGTATAATTATGGCATTTCCATGGCAGTCAAGTCAAATAGCTGCGTGAAATTATGTGTGTCAGAAGTGTCAAACGCGACCATATTTTGACGTGCGAATGTAACGATTTAAATCTTTGCAATCAATAATACTTGCACATTAGGTCAAACTGCTATTTAATTACGCAACACATTTTAGTAAACGATTACGACAAATTTGTTTCATTTTGACAGTTTAACAACAATCATTGCGTTATTTACTTTGTTGAGCAGATTTTTTTTTTCGAACTTATGAAGCTATGGATTAGCAATTTGTTAAAAACGAATCAAATTCCGATTGATCTTGTATTACATAATTAGGGTACTGTTTATGGAAAATGAAGGTTATAAATTGTTGTTAGCAGATGTCCTGAGAGTTATTAGAACAAACTTCAATACTAAAACAGAAACAAACTATATAAACTTGACCGCCTTCTAAATAACTGCATTCGATTCGTATTCAATCTTCGAAAGTATGATCATATATCTGCGCATCGATTGCTTTTAAAATGGTTACCCATACGTCAGCGTAGAGAGTTGAGGGCTCTGTCTATGTTGTATTCTATACTCGACAAACCCACTTCTCCTTCTTACCTGACTTCCCATGTTCAATACCTATGCTCTGCCCATGGTAAAAATCTTCGTTCTACCAACAATCGTCTTCTACGATGTCCTTCTCACCGCTCTGGTTTTATTCACTCTTCTTTCTTTGTCCAGGCGGTATTTCTTTGGAATGCGCTTCCTCTGAACATCAGGATGGCAACCAGTCGGTTATCTTTCAAACTGAAGGCACGTGAATATATTCGTGAAAAGTTGGCAGAATCTTTGCAGCGCTGATTTGCTGGATTTGTTTTCTTCTCTACCTATCGTTATTTCTCCTGACAAAGTTTATTCGGTTTATAATATATGTATGTATCTATGTATGTATGTAGTAGTAAGTATTCATTTTCAAGTTATCTATTACTCATGTTGCACCTGCCATGTTTTGTCTCTGCTCCACCCTAAGGTTGACTGGTAGAAAATGCCTCAGGCATTAAGTCCGCCTTTGTACAGTATTTTTTTTACTTGTGCATAAAGTTTTAATAAATAAATAAATAAATAAAACTATCAAAAATCATTAGTACATCTACTTGTTCCACCATACTTTTCAACCATCTTAAAATACTCTAAGAATATTCCAAGATATAGTCAAACCTCCAGAGACCTAAATCTCTTAGCATAAGCTAGGAGTTATTTATGCTAAGTATCGGCAAACCAATTTGCTTGGAGCTCGAACCCAAAATGATATATCGTGACAAGATGACCTTCCTGAAATTATAGACCCCGTTTTCAAGGTCCCACTGTGAATCGCATCTTGAAGCGGAGCGGAGCGATATTATAAGATTATTTTTTAAATTCTATTAAGATAAAGTAATAAATTACTTAAGTGCCTAGTTACATTACATTATGATGTATTATGTTATACTTTTTTTAGTTAGAATTTCGACCCCAACTGGATTAAGGGCCCTTAAAATGGCTAAAGTACTTCTCATCAATATAAAAATTAAAGCTAATTAAACCACCTATAAAACAAAACAATTAATAAATCGGTTCATTCGTTTCGGAGTTCAGAAACCATAAACAGACACATAGACAAAAACAAAGACTTTCATCACTTCAAACTTGAAACACCGTATTTTCGCTGAAACACACTCCTTAATAGGTGTTACTACTACGCTATACCTACACAATTTTATACATCAGATATCCTCAGTGTCACTGTTCCGCGTCCTAAAATTCGTCACGTACCTATTTCAATTTTCTCTCAATAAAACTATAAATCTTTTCGTCCATTTGTCGGATTCAGTCATTTGTCAGTGTTGAACACAATTGAATGTTCAAAGACTTTGAATTGAGAAGCGCTCATCAATTGAACTGAAGGGAATCGTATTGAAAAGGAGAATCGTCTCTATAATAAGGACGCCTGTCGAAAAGCACAATTGGGTGTCACTTTTTATTCGCCATTGAAAAACAAAATTGGAATTGTCGACAAAATATGGCGGAAACATGACTCTGCCTTACCGTACTACGCCTGAAAAATGCTACTTTATAACCGACTTCATAAAAGGACAAAGTTTTACATTCGTCTGTATGTTTTTTTTTGTCTGTTGATCGATATTTTCGTCAATTGTAGACAAAAATCGGTCTTTTTTGACTTTGCTTGAGAATTTTTTGAGTTAGCTTCAATAATACGTATTTTTGCCACTTAGTCCATGTGGATGATGTTATAATAACTTTCTGTCACTGTTATTTTACACAGGTAGTGGTATTCGAATTTGTGTGGGGTAGGTTGGTACCTAAAGAGTACACAAAAGTTTTTATTTTTCACTTTTAAGTTAACCATAACTAAAAAGTGAAAAGTAAAAACATTTACAAAAAAAAAAAACGATTTCGAACCATAGATACACTACACTAGATTCACTTTTATTTGATTTGATTTTACAAAGTGAAAAATAACTTTAATGAAATTAAAATACCTTTGTACTCATAATTATGATTATGTCTTATCTGTATCTATTTTTCTGTGTGTACATAAATAATAAAATTAATTAATTAATTTCTGAAGTCGGTGGCAAAAAACGAAAATACAAAACCAAAGACACCGGAAATTAAAATTATTTTTCACTTTGAATGGGACAAACTTAAAAAGGTGAGTAGGACAGGCTGGATGCGGAAGGCGAAAAACAGGGTGTTATGGCGCAGTTTGGGAGAGGCCTATTACCAGCAGTGGATTGCAGTAGGCTGAGTTGCTTAAGACGCTACAGGGCCTTCCAGGAATTTCAAAAATAAATATTTGAGGAAACTATTACCGTCGTCTTACCCCAAGTCTGCCCCCGTAGAGTGCGATAAGGATAGCTACAGCTCAGACCAACAATATCACAAAAAAAAATTGACGAAATTCCCTTTATTCTCCTCGAAAACTGAACCGATTCAAATATTTTTTACATTAAAATTTTATGATGTCTGTCTCTTTTATGTTAAAAACTTTTTCGAATTTGTCTGGTACTCCTCTAACCACGACGGTAAAAATGGGGCATTTTTATAATTTTTGGAGGGATTTTCTATACCGACAAGTTGCTGAAAAAAAGGAAATAACAAGGATGTGTCTCCAGCAAACCTTGATTTTATGAAAAAAAAATATTACTCTAGAAGTATTATTCAGGAAGAAAAAAGGGGAATACATTGTATGGTGAATCGCAGGCCCTGTGCCCTCTTAATGCACAAAGTAGTAATCGGTAGTACTAGTACCTAAGTATTTAAAGACAAAACTACTTAATATCAAAGATTCACGCCTCAGCATGCAATGCGACCGGAGCTTTGGGGCGAGGCGATGTGAGGCGCCATAGACCAAATGGAGTTAGTTTTGCCAAAATAAGCCAACCCACAATCTCTCATTAATTCAGTTAATTACGTCAAAATAATCCAATATTCCAAATGTAGTATATTACTATCCAGCAAAATCAGTTCAATATACATCCAAAACATATGCTTAGAATAGATTTCAAATTAATCATCGTTAACTATTCAAAGCATCACAATTACTTATCAAAATGGGAGAAATTTCGATGTGAGTTGGTTCGTTTTGGTAAAATTAACCTTAAATAATAATATCATAGAAATCTCACTACAGAAATACTAGTAACTCAGATACCTAAGTACTCTTTGAACTAACTGACAAAATACTCACTCTAAAAAATATTTGCTTCAAGGAAAAATAATTCCCTGATTGACTGACTAATAAGACAAATAACGCACTGCCTAAACAACTGAAGACAGGACCATTTTCGGAGAATAAGTCTAACTATTGGGATATTAAAAAAATCAATGCATTACGTAAAGATTTTTTTTTAACACTGCAACTCCTGAAAGCCAGAATGAACAGTGATATCCACCAAACAAACACCGAGACAACGTGACACGACGAGTTCCGGAGAAACGATTCAACTGTCTTGGATTCCGCAACGAAAATCAATAAAGAACAGCGGAGAAGTAACCCTGTGACCACGAGCTACATGCTCAAGCGACACGCGTCTTGCGACAATGACTACTGTCAAAACATATCAAAGAAGTCGTTTAGAACGTGCCATGAGTCACCACGACGCGACTTGCGTAGCAACGGACGGAAACCGGTGACACGAGCGCGTGTCGCTTGACGCAAGTTACATCGCTCGAAGCCATGAACTTAAGAACTTAAGAAAAAAAATCGCTTCCCTCCAAGTTAAGCAGAAGCAGAACAGAGCTAGGCAATTAGGCACAAAGGCACGATTACTACTGGAATAAGTCCAGTTGTAACCACGGATTACAATTAACATTAATGGGTCCTAAAAAGTAAGCTCATGCATTTGATTCCAATAATAGGTCCTCCACTACCCAGTTCCTGGGTAACACGATACCCCCTTGGTAAGACTCCGAGGCACCAAGGGATCTCGATCTGTAATAAATGGTCACCCATCTATGAACCGACCGCGGCAAGCGTAGCTCAAGCTGCGATCAACCCGTGCTGCTGTTACCAACTCAGTTACTATATTGGGGTAACTAATATATGATATACTTACAAAATCTCTAATTAAAAGAATTAAATAAATTAAATTTTTGATCCAGTTGTTACATCTTGTAAATCAAGATATAACAACTGAATCTATAATTTTATTTGATATAATGATCACTTAATATAATAAACGATTGATATGAGCTCCTTAGTTCTGAGTTGAGCTCCTCCACGATTACTGACAAATGCTTGCACTGACTGGACAGGTCCACTCAAATCTGTGTGGTTCTTTCCTCAAAAGACCATTTCAGACACTAATCTACATGGTCCTCATATGGCCTGACCAAGATTATATCTGGACTTAAAAAGAGACTGTGACCTCTGAGTTTGTTTTGGTCTTTCTTCTCAGAGTAGTCAAATGGGAAACGCCGAACTCATCTAGCAATTTTTTTTTTTTTTTTTTTAATATGACGTGTAAAAGTGATTGCAATATCCTATTTACATAATAAACAATTTGATTTCATTTCATATAATTTTAAAATAACAAATTTTTATAAGCATAACATACATTGAATATATAATAATTTGATATACCACTCAAAAGACATAAAACCTATTTAGTCTAATATAATAAAAATGCCTAGTTAAAAACACAAAGCAAAATTGCAACAACAGAGAGGGTCACTGTTCTAACCTAACCTAAATGATTCACCAACAATAGAGGGGATCTGGCGCTCGGCGGGTGCTCCCGCCTTAGACTTCTTACCTAACCTATCCGAGTTGGATTGCTGTGAATCGGGATGTTAACCATAATGATGGCGACAGACCTAATGATTTTCAATCAAATAAACGTTATATCCAATAACGTTATACGAAATAAATTTTAGAGTAAGTATATAAATGTTATATGTAAATAAATTATATCAAATTATATCAATCTTGTGAACGTTATTGAAATGAAAATATACCAAATAACTTTATATGATATGAGACGCACCCATAATATTAAATCAGGTCTAATATTGAAGTTGCAGCCATTACAAAATAATTGTGAAAACATCAAAACCAAAACCAAGTTCGTAAAATATATGCAAGTAAAACACCGTTCTATCACGTCAGTCCCCAAAGCAATCAGAATCCAGGCTGTAGCAAGCCGGTGGAATTAAACCGTCGTTTGACGTCGACGTCATGTTTACAGCCTCCGAGCAAGATGGGAGCCGTCACATAGATCAGATACATAAATATACAGGGTATAATCCGGGTGTGTACAGGGTCTTGACCCTTCAAGAAGCAATCCTCTACGCATTCTGTATATCAGAATCAAAATATGTGCAAAAATAAATTGCTGGGAAACAACTTTTATTTTTGATGGATATACGGTATTTGTTTTTTTTTTTTTTTAATATACGTTAATGCACGCAAAATATTGTGCTTAAGACGCTGACAACAGCTAAACCGCGGTCACTGTCGGACTGCATAGAAAAGAAAGAGATGAGCGCGATGACACAACGCCTGTAATTTATTACAAAATATGAAGCAATTATCGACTTATTCAAAAATGAGTTGAGTAATCGGTAATGAAAAACAACCAAGTTCTGCATTCAAATAAGACGTTCTTGTTATTAATTATAATACCAACGTACGCTGCTATTTAATACAGATATTTTGGATTAGAACTCAAGGAAAAGGGTTAGTTTAACGTTAATTTGTATCGAGTTTTTTTTTTCACATATATTTTTTTCGCTACCACAAACTATATAGATTTGGCAATTTTTTTGTTTAAGTCAAACCTACGTTTACCGTGTGCCTGTTGTCAGCGCCTTAAGGGTGCAAACACCGGTACGGGGTTCGTGAGAGTATTTAAAGTTAACTTTTAACATTTAAACTTATCTTCGTAAAAGTCTGACCTTCAATATCTCCGTAACCAGAAGGTTTTAACTTTTAACATTTAAACTTATCTTCGTAAAAGTCTGACCTTCAATATCTCCGTAACCAGAAGGTTTCAACTTTTAACATTTAAACTTATCTTCGTAAAAGTCTGACCTTCAATATCTCCGTAACCAGAAGGTTTCAACTTTTAACATTTAAACTTATCTTCGTAAAAGTCTGACCTTCAATATCTCCGTAACCAGAAGGTTTCAACTTTTAACATTTAAACTTATCTTCGTAAAAGTCTGACCTTCAATATCTCCGTAACCAGAAGGTTCCCAGGTATGGTCAAGTACAAAAAACGATCATAATAACGGAAAAAATAAGTGACTCTTCGTTAAGGGTATTTTACACCCGTTATGTTGCGTGACTCAAATATCGTCACCCTCCCCGCTAACTGTCCTAACTGGCAATTTATATTTTTCCAGGGCAACAGTTATTCAGTCGGGCGCTACAATCATGTTAATGAATTAATAACTTTTTTTATATTGCTCTTGGCTTACTCTTTGAGTTAGTAGTTGCCCTAAAGCCTTAAAGCAATAAAACTTTTTTCGAAAAGTTGTGAATACGTAGGTAATGTAAGTGCAGATACGTCAGTTTGTGAGATACAACAGTTAGCGGGGAGGGTGACGATATGTTCAGTTAAACCATTCCCAAGCCTTAGGTCAAGTAATAAATAAATAAATAAAATAAAAATAAAAATGTTTATTTCATCAACTTATACGTTTTACATAATATGTGTGTGGAAGCACCTTTTAAGCAACAATATGCTTGTGTTAGGTGGTTCCGCTCTTCCAGTTTGCAATAACTAAGTATAAATGCTGTGAGATAAACAAAGGTAATCTAAAATAATCTAAAATAAGCATGCAGTGGACGATGGGCGAAATAACAACGCACGCGGTGTAATAAGTGTGAGGTGTGTCTGCGTGTGTATGTGTGATTGTGTATATGTGCGTGAGTGTGTGTGAGGATGTCAGGGGTGTGTGTGAGTCATTTGTGCTTTGTCTGTTTTGGGGTCAGCATCAAGTGGTAATTTAGTTTTCGTGGTCAGTTACCTTGTTACTTACCCACATTATGAATAGGGTTGGTACGGAAATGGAGTAAATACGGCACGACTAGTTTTAGAAAAAGATCGGCTTCTGGGTTTCTGAAATTCTGACGTCCAAGAGACGGATCAAATGTAATAAATAAAACAGCGTTATTAAATAAAAGTATATTATGTATGGCTCCACGCATATATAACCATTTACCAAATTCACTTCTGGAGATAAGTGATATAAATATATTTAAGAACAATATAAAAACACTGTTACTAAAAAAAGCATAATTATTACTCTGTCACTGAATATTTACAGGACAGACTTATAAATGTTACTCCAAACGATAGTTTAAATAATGTCTTTTATTGTTAAATTGTAGTTTCATAGATACCTATGTATTTGTAATTTTGCATGCCTTATGGTAGGATATGGCTAATGGACACTATTGTTTGTATAAGACCTTTTATTTTGTACCCATATTCGTAAATTAATAAATGATTATGATTATGATTATGGATCGCAAAAAGACCACCGCTTTCTAGTGTTTTAGATAGGTAACAAACTAGATATTAGCAGACATTAAAATTGTATTTTATAAGTATTAAATGGTTTAATTTTAATTACATAAAAAAAAAACATTTCAAAACCGGTTAACTTCAAAGTATCGACCAAGCATTCACTTAAAAATCAACAAAACAATTGCATATCTTGATAAGAACACTCCTTAAAAACTCCGCAGGCTGCCCGCAAACCAATTATTTTTTATCTAAACTCGAACTTATAAAATCGATTTCTACAACGCAGTCCAACTTCAGCGCAGATGAGGATCCTTACCATATCCGGTATCCGGGAATTTAAAACGGGACCGCGTATTGACCTATATTCCGGGATATGCCGTTTATCTAGAGCAAACGGTTTAGCTGCCTTTCTTTATTCTAACAATCTTGTGGGTGAATAAAGGCAGGGGAAAATGGAGTATTTTACACGCGGTTTGGTTTGAACTAAGTGAATTCTTTAGTTATAAACAATCAATCTGCCTAGCCTTTTCCCAACTTTGTTTGGGTCAGCTTCCAGTCTAACCGGATGCAGCTGAATACCAGAATTTTACATGGAGCGACTGCCTATCTGACCTACACAACCCAGTAACTGGGTAATACGATACCCCTTGGTAAGACTGGTTGTCGACTTTAGTTATAAGCAAAATATAATCTTATTAGTAATATAATTACAAAAATTTATTTTAAAGTGTCTTTTGAATCATATGATCTCAGTAGTAATAATTGAAGTGTTTTTGATTATAATTTATTTTAAAGTATTTTTTGCATGCTGTGATATAAGTAAGCAAAATATGTGGAACTATTTATGTTTAAGACCTTTTATTTACCACATTATGGGCTAAGGGGCTTGTGGCTAAATACGTAATAACAGCTGCACGGGTCAATCGATCATGTTAAGCTACCCTTGGCGCGGTTCGTCCGTGGATGGGTAATCTACTACTTAGTTAATTACTTTAATTTCGGAAGTAAGTCTTAGGTTTTGTATTTACGTTTTTGCCACCATCTTAAAAGAAAGAAACGAGATAAATATCACTTTTATTTTCCCGTAATCGGGTCACAGTTCTATAAACAGATTTTTTATTTATTTGTAAAAAGCTTTCTTATAAATAACTTTTCTTTTATCTCAAAAACTTTGTATAAACTACCCATACAATCCGTCTATGACATCTTTTTCCTGCTCCAAAACTATTTAACAGTACATTGACCCTTCTATTATTTTGTCCACCACATTCCACCTTCTACAGAAAAACAAAATGTCAACACCACAAACTCTGTTATTGTGAAATAGTGTCCCCTGTAATAGTGTCCAGGGAAGGGTCGCCATGCTGTCAACACCACAGGCAGGGGCGGAGCTACCGACGTATCACCCATATTGATGATACAGGGCCCTACAGGGGCTCTACAGGGGCCCCCGAACGAAAATTCGTTAAATCTTATCCACAACCTCAAATTCTAACTGATAAAAGGCCCGGAATTAATTAATACCTATTAAAATATGAATAATAATGTAAATTGTTTAAGTCTTACAAAGGCTTCAAGCTACAGGCGCGGTCTAATTGTTAAGCTTTTGCATTCATTTAGTAAAACCACACAGAAAATCTAACATAACCGAGTGAGTGCTTCGATTTTCGAGCTCGCACTTGCATTTTCTTAGTAAAATCACAATAACAGCATAAGCTATTCATGTCAGGATTCGGCAGTTCTTAGCTCGCTTCGCTCGCTCTTGCATACTCATAGTTAGCTCACAATGACAGCTTAAACTTCTGAGTCGGAACGCTATTTTAATAATTTTGTAAAAAAAAACAATAGGTACCACCCCCCTTTACATGGTGGTACCTAATGATGAAATAAACCTTTTTTTTTAAAGTGAATTGGGTAATAAGGGCCCCCAAAAGTTTTTTATACTGGGCCCCTTTAGAACTGGCTACGTCACTGACCACAGGGTTGCTACAATGCTAATCGTTATTGTTATTATTCTGCACAGTTTTGTTCAAATGACTGCGGCTGGCGTTTGCACAAACAGGGTTGATAGTTAGTCAGGGTAACAGGAGTTTTTAGTTTTATAATAGAGTTGTTATGCCGTGAATGTTTTTTATTGTACGCTTTTATTGTTTGTGGACATCCACGTCCATTAAACGAATGAGAATACGAAGGAGCTTAAAAGGAGGGTAGTGTTTTTTGTTGTCGTATAAGTCTCATTCGCAAAAGAAAAGAAAAAACTTTGAATTGAATATTTTATGTATCACATAAAATATTCAATTCAAAGTTTTTTCTGGTACGTATTTTAATAGATTTTAGCGGACCGTCGCAAAAAAGTAATGTTATATAAAATTAGCTCATTTTTAACCCCCGACGCAAAAAGAGGGGTGTTATAAGTTTGACTGCTGAGTGTATGTCTGTGTGTCTGTCTGTGGCACTACAGCTCTTAAACGGATGAACCGATTTGAAAGCGGTTTTTTTTATTTGAAAGCAGGTTTTTGGGGAATGTTTTATCAGCCGTTTGAAGATTATCAGTTCTTTTCTAGTTGATGAATGGATGTGAGCGTCTTCCACAGGTCGGATCGATTTGAAATTTGGTATTCTGTTACTTCAAAGATATTAGAAGAACACAGTAACCTTGAACTGATGCTGCAGTATCACCTGGAATTTGCAGGATACCCAACGTAATAATAAATACTTTACGAAAATTTAAAGCAGTGCGTGACAGAAGTTGTTATGCGTGTGGTTTTATAGGTCCGGGCGCGGCACTTACGATCATCATAAAACGGATCCCCCGCCCGTGACCGCCAATACTTAGGATCTAGTTTGTAGCACTTTCGGGAAAGTACATCAGCTGCTAGCATATGTCTTGTTCACGTGTGTGTGGTGTGAGGGCAAAATTCATAGACCGCACTTTGCTAAGTAAAGTAGGCATTTCAAACGAATATCAACATTATTTGTATAAAAATAGGGGTGTCGTAGAAACACCTAATTCAGTGTTATCATTGCATTTCATAATTGATGATTTCGTGCACCATGCGATTATATTTATTTTGTCAAAGGCGCCCTCGATGTCAATGAAGGCGGCCAGTGCTGAGCCGTCCACAAAGGCACTGCGCATTAAATTTAAAAAACCACGCTGTGCTGCGCTGATTCTGTTGATTTGCCTGTGGAGAGGTGTGTCTCAGATGTGCCTATCAGTCCCTCGAGGGTTTTCAGTAGAAAGGATGTGAGACTTATCATTCATAATTGAATTTAGTGATGTTGATAAATTAATTAAAACAGCAAAATATTTGACAGCTATTTGCGACGTTGTCACGTTTCAGAATGCACCCTCTTAAGACTGATTATGGTATCTAAATAAATCAGCCTTTGCGTAAGACCTATTACCGCTTGCTGTCATAAAGTCATGAACGAATAAAAGGAATGAAAGAACAGGAAGATGAAGTAACTCACTCACCGTCACGTAAATTATATCGCTAGGAAATCATGAACAATTAGCTGAAGGAAGAATACCGGAACGACGGCCCAGCGGCGACCGGAAACGGATACGAGATAGCAACATGGCGGCCGTTAACGTTGTTTTGTTGCTCTTCGGAAAATATGAAAGAAACAATTGACTGAAATTAATGAATGAATTAATGTAATGGAAAGAATGTGTGGTGAATATTTTCTGTATTCACTGTTAACATAACATCACGACTGTAATCTTCGAAGGGTTCGGCAGAGGTGTACTTACCTATAGTACACTTACATTTCGCCAGTTATGTTTAACTCCCATTTAATAGAGGGCAAGCCTATTGCCGTCGTTTATAAAAACTTTGCCCCACACTAGGAGTTTCTCCTGTATCGTGGGTGCGTTTACAAACATTTCAAGTCACATACACAAACAGCCAGACCCGGAACAACTACTTGTAGGCCATACAAATATTTGTTCCGTGTGGGAATCGAACCCGCGACAGCAGTAGTGCAGCAGTCAATCGCTTAACCACTGCGCCAACCGTGCCGTCAACGTAACGATACCTCATATGTTAAAATCCATCAAGCCCTTTAGGCTACAGAGCGTGCCAAAGAAATAGACATAGGTACATACACACTCCCGAAAAACATTAGGTATCCTCCATCTGGGGCAGTCGAGTAAAAACTCATTGGTAATTTCCCACCAAAAAAGACCAGTTGGCCAATTCAATTAATTAATTTTTCTGGGCATTCATTTTCTTTTCTGGGGCAACTCAACCGACAAGGACATACCGTTTAAAGCCCAAAAAAGGTGCATCAGGATTATGTTTAATTTATAGTCAACCGAAAGTTGTAAGCACTACTTTAAAAAATATAAAATATTAACTCTGCCTTGCCTTAACATTTTAGACATTGTCATGTTCGTAAAATCAAATCGACATTTATTTCCACGTCAATCAGAAGTAGTCGATCGCAACCATAGTAGCCGCGATGACAGTATTCTCTGTCTACATAGATCGAAAACAGCATTAATGCACAAGAGTGTTTTATATATGGCCCCTCAAATTTTCAATAAACTGTCAAATAGTTCGAAGGAGCTTAATGTCCGTTAATTAAAAAACAAATTAAAGATACTGCTAGAAGGGAAAACATACTACAGTATTCTAGAATTTCTTAATGACAACATCTAATACCGTGTAGTAACCAATATTATCAATACAACTTTGACATAATCTACATAAAGCAACATATTATTGCTATGATGTTAATTTTAATTGACATTTAATGATTGTTACGTAACTATAACTATATATTTAATTTATTTGTTTGCGTAATCGACATTTATTATTTTGTTCTTTTTTAAAAAAGAGGGTGGGTCGATTTTTTTTATGACCAGTGTATGTTTGCGCACACACTTGTGCACTTTAATAAATATCCTGTGTAGCTGACTAATCTCCGTAAATATTGGCTGCCGTGACCGAAATTCCATCAGAACATTATTATTTTTAAAATGACAGTATTTTAGGTACCTAGTTAAGTTATCATTTTCTGATCAAGAAAATGATAACTTACCAAAATAAAATTAATGAAATCCATGACACGAAATGAAGACCAGTGGAAACCTCACAAGACTTCAGTCGTGTGTTCCGAACATTTCTCTGATGATGATTTATATTTTTCAAAAAAGGAATTACGATGGCTAAAGGTAACTACGATATGTCATAGACCAAATTTTTTTTCGTTGTATTTTTTGTTGTGACTAAATTAAATAAAACACTAATATACAAAATGATTATTTTATTTAACCTATTTTGTTTAACCTTCGTCTTATTAAATAATGGAGGAAATGTAAGCTTAATTTGGAGCTGACATCCCTACACGCACCACCGATAGTTTGACTACAATAAGTACACGAGCGGTACTCACACATATCACGGAATTGGAGACGGTTTTTGCGCGTCGTTTGTTGGCATTTCTCTATCTAGACAAGTATATAACGCACAAAGGTAACAACTTCTGTCACGGACCGCCTTAAATGCCGTCATTTTCTAAATGAATAAATTCAAATTTAAATTAGCTGCTGAAGATTTTAAAAACTATTTTTGCATTGTATAAATTCAATGTATTAGCATTGTATAATTGCATGGCACATGTGTGGGCACCATGTACCGACTATAAAGCTACCATTTAGATACTGAGTATGTCTTTCATTGACTTGAATGTGCCCTGGCGGCTGAGATTATGTCATGCTCACTCTAATGTCTCGCTGGCGGTGGCGCGTGTGTTGGATCATTTAGCTCCCTTCAAAATGGTTGAGCTGAATGGTGCTAATCCATGCGTCATGTTCGTGAACGGGCGCCGTCAGTAGGGACTGGTCATCTCTTAGCTGCCACGGCGATTTTAATTTAATTTATATTTTTATTTCTAACGGACGCTTTTAATGTTTTGCATCGTTCTCACATGTATAACTTCAACTTGAATGATGTAACCAATATTATGTAACCATTTTATTTTATTTAAAAGAGTGTCCGTGGAGTTTCTTGCCCGTTCTTCTCCATAGGTACCTACTACGCTTTGGAATGGGCGACTAGCTTCATATTTCTGACTGACCGACCCCTTGACTATTCAAAAGTGCCTGTAATTGGTTTGTTTGAAATAAATGCTTTGAGTTTGAGTTTGAGTTTGAATTATTTATTTCATGTGTACATTTAGTTGTTACAATTAAGTAAATTCCAACATGAAATCCGGTTAGGGCACTGCAACATTATAGTAATAATAATTTTAACATAATAATAATAATTTTATATATAAATATTCATATATTGTCAAAGTCAAATAATTTATTTCAATTACGCACATAAAAAATAAATATAATATATGAATAGGTGTTTTTATTAGTTGAGTGTATTTAATTATTATTATTGTTTTGTTTTTATCAATTAAGTAGTTTACTTAGTAGATTAGTAGATTTAACTTATTTGTTTTTATATATATATATTATTTTTAGATATTTTATTTATTTATATATCTTTTGCAAACTATGATCGATGCGAACCTTGATGATAATTTTTTCTCTTGTTCTTCCTCTTCTAGCAGTTTCCTTAGCGCGGCGAGTGGTTCTTCCTCTCCTCTCACCCTTGGCGATCAGATATCGTCTTTGCTTTCCCACCTCCCCAACAATCTCAACATAGCTCACATCAATGCCCAGAGTGTTCCATGCCATTACTCTGATCTTCTGGCTTCCATTAACAGTGCACATTTAGATGCTTTGCTAATTTCAGAGTCCTTCCTCAAACCCTCTCTTTTATCACTACACTATGCCCTTCCTGGCTTTGTTCTTATTCGTAATGATAGAACTGGGAAGGGAGGTGGTGGTGTTGCCATTTACTTGCGTGCTGATATTCCCTACAGGATTATCAGCACTTCACCATCTTCCTACTCGGGGTCTGCGGAGCATCTATTTCTAGAAATTTCCTTGCATCACGTTAAATTGCTTCTTGGAGTGATGTACAGCCCTAACCTTACTATCGATTACTTTGACTCTTTTGATTCGCTTTTAAATGATTTATGTCCCTCTTATGACCACGTAGTCCTGATGGGCGATTTCAATACTTGCCTGCTTAAAAATGACTGTCGTACTCACAAACTTCAAACTATCTTATCTTCATTTGGCCTTAGTATTCTGCCTCTTTCTGCTACTCATCATTTTCCTAACTGCACCCCTTCTCTTTTAGACCTGATGATTGTCTCTAACTCTAATAATGTATCTATCCACGGACAGCTTACTGCCTGTTTTTCTTACCACGACTTCATCTTTATGTCGTACAGGATTCGCCCTCCCAAGCGTAAGCCTCTATATATTCTCCTTAGGAACTACAAAGGCATAGACCCGGAGGCATTGCTTCGTGATGCTGGTAGCATTGACTGGACGGACGTCTTGGAGAGCTCTTGTATTAACGATATGGTTCACATTTTCAACAGCACAATACTCAGCTTATACGATCGTCATGCCCCTATTCGACGAGTCAAAGTCAAGTATGCTCCGGCTCCCTGGCTTACTCCTGCCATTAAGGATATGATGGCAAGTAGGGACAGAGCCAAAAGGAGGTTAAAACGCTGTCCTTCCGAGCGTAACCTGAATGCGTTTAAGGTGCTGCGTAATCGCTGTAGTCGTATGTGCAGAGATGCAAAGAGACGCTACTTCCATAATTCTCTCGACAACCGTAACTCCTCAGAAGTCTGGAAGTTTCTAAAAACAGTCGGCATTGGTAAGTCTCCGGTTGTTTCCAGTAATGACACTGACGTGTGTGCTCTTAACAAGCATTTCTCACATCCCCCTGTTACGTTGGATCCGCACGTCAAATCTGCTTCTTTAAATAAACTTTCCTGTTTGCCTGTGCCTCAATGTCCTTCTTTCGAGCTAAGTCCTGTCTGTGAAAGTGAGGTCAAAAAATCTATCTGTGCTATCTCCTCATCTGCTGTTGGTAATGACAATCTTTGCTCAAGAATGATTTTTCCTATCCTCCCCACATTACTTCCTATCTTGACTCACATTTTTAACTTCTCTATGTTTTCTAGTACTGTTCCCGAGGCTTGGAAACAAGCCCATATTATCCCTTTACCCAAAATTCCTAACCCGGTCTCTCCGTCCGATTTCCGACCCATTTCTATCCTCCCATATCTCTCTAAAATTCTTGAGCACATTGTTCATCAGCAACTTTCTGTCTTTCTATCTTCAAATGACCTTCTTAGTCCTTTTCAATCTGGTTTTCGACCTGGTCATAGCACAGTAACGGCCCTTTTGAAGGTTACTGATGAAATCCGCTGGGCTATGGACCACAAATCTCTCACCTTGCTTGTACTGCTGGACTTTAGCAGTGCCTTTAACTCTGTCGATTTCGACATCCTTCTAGGAATTCTTAAATCTTTCCATTTCTCTTCTTCTACTGTTGGTTGGTTCGACTCCTATCTTAAAGGCCGCTCCCAGCGGGTTCATCTTGAAGAGTCTTCTTCTGACTGGTGTTCTCTTACCACGGGTGTGCCTCAGGGTGGCGTTCTCTCTCCTCTTCTCTTTTCTATTTTCATTAACTCTGTCACCAGAATCATCTCTTCCCACTTCCATCTCTATGCCGACGATCTGCAGCTTTACACTCACTTTTTAAGGCAAGATGCGGAAGCAGCGGTGTCAGCTATGAACAGTGACCTGGATTTGATTAGCGAGTGGTCGCGGTCCTTTGGACTGCAAATCAACCCTAAGAAATCCCAGGCCATTATTATCGGCGGAAGATATATGCGGAATAGGCTTGACGTTGCGTCGCTGTCTCCACTCTGTCTGAATGGAGTTCAGATTGAATACGCAAATACCGTAAAAACCTGGGGGTGACCATGGACTCTTACCTGTCGTGGACTGCCCATGTTGGTCAGGTCAGTCGTAAAGTGCACTACACGTTCCATTCGCTGAAATGCCTCCAGAGCTTCTTGCCCTTGTGTACCAAAATCTCCCTTGCTCAAACACTCATACAGCCCATCATAGACTACGCTGATGCCTGTTATTTGGATGCCACCGAGGAGCTTTTAAATAAACTTGAACGGTTGCAAAACATCTGCATTCGTTTTGTTTTTAATCTTAAAAAGTATGACCACGTTTCTAACTTTCGCAAAATATTCAAGTGGCTCCCAATTCGACTTCGCAGGAACTCTCGGATATTATGTCTGCTATTTAACATCCTTCACAACCCTAAAACGCCATCCTATCTGCGGGAACGCTTTTCCTACGCCCGTCCTTCTGATGCTCCTTGCAGGTCGCATCTTAGAAATCTCCTTAAATCCCCTCCCCACTCAACCGACTTCTACTCCTACTCCTTTAGTGTGCATGCGGTACGGTTGTGGAATTCACTACCGCCTAACATTAGGGACTGCCAAACTGTTGCAGTTTTTAAAAGAAGAGTGAAAGAACACTATCTTTCCATTTCGTCTTAGTTGCATATTTTGTATTTATTATTATATTATTTACCTACTAAATTATATTTATTAGTATATATATTTAAGAGATATTTATTTTGAAAGTATGTATGTAAGTATATTCTCATATTGATGGTCATATTTTATATTAGTGAATGGTTAAATGTTTTTATTTTATGTATTTTATTTTCTCTTCTACTCTTACACACGTTGTCTACATCTCTTTTTATCCACTCTCCTATCGCAGGTATGCTGGAAGAGATTTCTTTAGAAATAAGCATCACCTTTGTACGTATTTTTCTGTTCCTTTTTCTTGTCTCTTTATATGTGTGTACATAAACTGTTAAATAAATAAATAAATAAATAAAAGGCACTTTTGAATGTCAAAATTTACAAAAAAAATATTAATTGTTTCTAGTCGCCCTTCCAAAAGGTAGTTTTCGTATGCAGAAGAATTGGCAAGAAACTCCACCGTTACTCTTTTAAAATGTTTTCACAATATCTTGTATACATTAATTATATAATTATATGTGAAGACGATGCACCTAGAATAAGATTACTACTATATGAAGCAATGACAGATGACTGAATTGTTTATTGTTGTTGTATATACACTTTCCGTGTTGACAGTGGCGCCTCTAGCAGCGGTTGCCGAGGCGTCTGCGTGCTCCGTTGTAAATCCGATCCAACTTGGCAAAAGGCCGTTCTATAATTTAAAAAGTTATTTGTTTCATCAGCGTTTTAAGTTAGCAAATTAAATGCGAAATGTCGAAGGAAGCGTAACACACACCTTCACACCACACACACACATGAACAGGACATATGCTGGCAGCTGATGGACTTTCCCGAAAGTGCTACAAACTAGATCCTATGTATCATTGAGTGGCGGTCACGGGCGGGCGGATCCGTTTTATGATGATCGCAGGCGCCGCGCCCAAACCTATACGTTTTATTACTGGGGATAAGGTTTAAGTGATCGCGGGTTGGCAGTAAATATCTTTCAGTTTTTTTTTAAAGTCTTTTAATAAAGCATTCATTCATGGATGAATAATATATCCACTTCGTCATAGTTGCATATTTTGTATTTATTATTGTATTATATACCTACTAAATTATAATTATTAGTATATAAGTATATTCTCATATTGAAGGTCATATTTTATATTAGTGAATGGTTAATGTTTTTATTTTATGTATTTTATTTTCTCTTCTACTCTTACACACGTTGTCTACATCTCTTTTGATCCACTCTCCTATCGCAGGTATGCTGGAAGAGATTTCTTTAGAAATAAGCATCACCTTTGTACGTATTTTTCTGTTCCTTTTTCTTGTCTCTTTATATGTGTGTACATAAACTGTTAAATAAATAAATAAATAAATTTTTCCGGATCGTAATTTCTGACGAATCATTGTTATTTTGTTAAAAGGCTATAGAACAGTTCCTACAGTGGAGTTTTATAGCCGGTCCGCACACGCAGACTCAAGCCTGTACACACATTGCGACACAATGGAAGCTCTGCAAAGCCGCACCTTTTCTAAAACTGTATCTGTCTCGAGTGGCAATTGAAATAAGTAACTAACCCGAAAAGTTGTACCTGTAAAAAAAAATTGAGTTGTAATATTGCTTATTCATGAACTGCACTCATTATAAGAACGACTTTTAGCATAGTACCACCCCTCCCTAAATAAAACAAAAATATAAGTCCCATACATTTATGTTTACATAACTCGATAACATGTAGGTATTGCGTGGGAATGTTAATTTTTGTGATGAGTTCAAGATTGATTATACCTTGTTATGTTAACAAAAGTTTACCACTCCCTCAATTCTTTATGAAACGAGCATTCTTATCGTCGCTGACAACATCGCTTACCATCAGTGGAAATAGTGACCAAACGCGAGACTATCATTTTTATTTTTCAACTCGCTGATAATCACACCCCGCAAGCGATCTTCGAACCGTATCCTTCCCGCTGTTTTTATTAACTATTCACAGCACAGCGGTCGAGCATTCGATACCAGCCCATCGCGGCACCCATTACGTTAATAAAATGAAAGCTAGATTTTATTTACACCAATAGTGGAGGTTCGTTAGTGGTTGCTATGTCGGCCATTTTGTTGGCAGTCACTAGTATTCAATCATATCGTACGGTCTCATCAACCGTACATTTACTTTGCGAACGCAGCAACCTTATAACGTAATATTATAAGGTTGCTAGTAAGATTATTAGTTCGAGCCTCACATGTTTTAAGCAATGCACATTGAGTCAGACAAAAACTGGGAAACTAACCACTGGTCAAATGCAAACTCAAACTCAAAGCATTTATTTCAATTTAACCATTTACAGGCTCTTTTGAATTGTCAAGGGGTCAGTCAGTCAGAAATATGAAGCTAGTCACCCATTCCAAAGCGTAGGTTCCTATGGAGAAGAACGGGAAAGAAACTCCACGGACACTCTTTTAAATCATAATATTGTTACAAAATATTGGTTACATGGATGATGTAACCAATATTTTGTTGAAATTATGTGAGACCAATGTAGAAAGACGTGCACGTAAAAAGCGTCCGTTATAAAAAGATAAAAACAATTCAAAAATTAAAATAAGCCGTGGCAGATAAGAGATGACTAGTCCCTATTGACGGCGCCCGTTCACGAACATGACGCACCGTTTAGCTGGATCAGCACCGTTTAGCTCAACCATTTTGAAGGGAACTTAACGATCCAACACACACGCCACGGCCAGCGAGACATTTCAAGAGAAAGAACCGCTACAAATGTATTAACCTTCTACATTTTAATATAACTTTAAACTCAACGTTTGGTTCTTTATGTGTACTCCATAACTAAACAAACATTAACAAAGAGATAATGTACGGTGCCTACAACCATTGGCTTCCGTGATTTCTGCCTAACTCCATCAGCAAAAGACAAAATATGTGTATACAAATATGATATAGAGCATTAACCTGTTTTTTTATTAAATATGTACATTCTCCGTACCTCATAATATTGAAGGTCGAAACATCTACATCGTACGCACACAGACTACTCAATCACGAAATTATATCTGTCTCAATGTTCTAAATCGGGTCAATGCAACCGTTCTTATTACTGAAGGTTTTACGGCCGCATCAAATGTTTACGGTAAGCCCTCAGTAGATAGGAATTGTTCTAATTTGAAGGGTTCTCGTCTGTAACGCTGCCGTGATAACAAAACGACTTATGTTTCCGTTTTGGACCCCTGTTGAAGTGTTTTTGAAGACTGTTAAGCTAAAGGAAACTGTCCGTTAGGTTTTTGTAAAGAGTGATTATGGAATGTTCAAGGATTTCTTTTTCCCAACTGGGTCATGTTTATATTTAAATCTAAATACTAGTGACCCGCCACTGCTTCGCACGATTGCAATGAACCGATGTGGCGATATGTCAACACATCGAGATTCATGTGTTATATCTAAGGTAAATATTACTGTGTTTCACACATAAATCTTTCGGAATTAATTCTCTAAATGATGATTAAAAATGCATCAAAATTCAGTGCGCACTTTAGAAGAATTAACCGGTTACACAGAAAACGGAAAGCGCCTTCGTACTACACTATGTATAGAATAGATAGATAGGTATTCTTTAGTGCGTAATGCATAGGAATTAGGGTAGGACCGGAAGGGAGTACCTTTGAGTCATTAGTTCTCAAATTAGACAAAAAATGTGCTAGAAAATCATAATCGGGTAATTAACCGTTTTCGGGAACACATGAGTAACAAAACCTAAGATTTTCCACAGTAACCATTTTATATTCAAACACCCTTTTTTAATCGCTTTAATATAAATCATTCTTGCTTACCTAAACCGTATTTAATTAGCCACGAACGGTTGAATAATTACAAAAAGGAACAAGTAATGAAAGTCATTTATCAGGTACATATGAAAATAAAATTATGCATGCAAAAATAAAAATATATTCATACGTCCTGGGGAATTAGACTTCCGTAAAGCGACCTTAATCGTAGTAAAAAAGAAATTTACAGTCGGCATTAAAGAAAATGTAACTCCTACCTATAAAAAAATTTTTCGCCTAAAAATAATCTTGTATTTATATTAATTATGTTTCATTTTAAACTTGAAAAGCATTCTAACACGCACAGTGTCGAAACTAGGCAAAACCAACAAGAGTACTTTACTAATTATAGCGCTTCAAGGTTATTTTGGCGTGTGGCCAAAATAGTAACTAACGCCACCATCTTGTTTTTTGAATACAGTTCAAGTAACATTTCACAAAACAATTGCACAAATGTTTACCAACAGCGTCCACCCTCTTTTTTGTTTCTTGTATGTTGTCGGGGGCCACGGTATCCCTTTCGGACTTTCCCGCAACCCCGGCAGGCATCGGTCCTAGCGGACCCCGCCAGTTCTGCTGACATCTCTTTGAGGCGCGCGTGGAACACAACGCGCCGTCGACCCGGGCCTAAACCTTATCGGACGGTGAGCTACCCATTGCTCACCGTCCGTTTGCCTCTCCCTCACGCGTTCCGCCTCCTCCTTGAGCATTACTGCTTCGCAGAAGGAGGTGACGGCTTCCCATGCCCTCTCGCTCCGTACCATGACCTGGACCAGGGCCGGACGCGAGAGATCACCGCCACCGATCGCCTCCACGAGGACACGGCGATGCTCTGCCCAAACCGGGCAGACCTCCACCGTATGATCCACAGTGTCCTCATAGTGCGGCGAGGTGGGGGGCTCGTTGACGAATGAGCGGCCTGCACTGCTCCCCCCGTCTCGCTGTGCACATACCTAAGGCGCACAACAGCGGTCTCGGTCAAACTATAACTCCAACTGACAGAGAAGACGCTCTACAAAGCCAAACTTTTTCTAAATAGCATATTCGATACTCGATGAAGTATAATATTAGGAGTTGACATCACACTCACAGCATTAAGAAAACGTCCGTTTAACATGTTCCTATTCACCGAATCTTTTATCCATATTTAATTTTATAAATGTGAAGGTAACTCTCTCTGTCTATCAACTATTAACTTTTTTTTTTTTAATAAAACGTTGCCCCTCACTAGGAATTTCTCCTGTATCGTGGGTGCATTTACAAACATTTTACAGCCAGACCTGGAATAAATAACTACTTGTAGGTCATGCAAGTATCGAACCCGTGACACGCAGTGCAGCAGTCAATCGCTTAACCACTGCGCCAACCGTGCCGTCCGTTTTCACGCCTTAACGCCTGAATTTCGATGAACTTGGCACACAGGTAAACCATAATCTGCGTTAGAACATAGGTTAAATTCAAATTCAAAATTCAAGTCATTTATTCAAACTAGGCTGAGAATCAGCACTTTTCGAACGTCAAAATTACATAAGACAGTCCCCCAAAACGCCCACCCTTCACCACTTCCTAGTGCTTTAGCTGGGAAGAAGTGGCGCAACAAACTCCCCAGCAGCACAGCTGTCTGTTCGGTTAAAATAATCGGTTATATCGTGGTAGTACATCCCCGTGGGATAATTTCCCACCCCCACGCGGGTGAAGCCACGGGCAAAAGCTAGTTTTCCATTATGAGCTAGTTTTCCTTCGTGAGCGGCACGCGCCGCTGCACCGCGGCCGGGCGGCGCCGCGCGCGTGCCGCTCGATGGCTCACGGACAGCACAGTACGTCATCACGCTCATAGACGCAATAGTGAAATGCAACTGCTGTACTTTTTAAATAGCAAGCGCGCGCGCAGGCGACGCGACGGTGAGGGTGGGAGCGAGACAGAACACTGATCGAATCAATATTTACACACTGGAATTTTTCTTATTTCATTCATATCTAGTTACTGACTTGATGTCCGTACGTATTTTTCGGGTGACCACTGAAAATCAGCGCTGTGCTGTGGGTCCCTCATAGCACAGAATTATGCTGAGTGGAAGCCTTCTTGTCACAGTCATGACGTGCAGCTGCCAAATATTTCTGTTGTTTATTTTTTTGTTAATTGTATGCACGTGTCTCTGTGACAAATAAACCTTTTTTTCTTTTCTTTCTTTCTTCTATTATCGAATGGGCCGTAATCGTTGAAGTTTCCTACAGTTTCCTGTATTGTTGTTTCTCGACCTCGAGGACGAATCGAGGTTCAATATAAATTATTCAGTCTAGTCTTCAACATCGTGTTGGCTGCATGGAGCTCGTTATTTCAAGTTTCAAGTCCCGTCGAGTTCTCCACTCTAGTGTCTATTCGATACTACGCCGATATTTTTTTGTAGTTGCTATTAATGCCATCATGATTCAGGTTAAAAAAGGATGGTGCTATCGGTTAAATATAGTTAATATTGTTGCTTCTTGAACTGGAATTATGATGCCTTAAAACGTTATCGGCACCAGCCGGGTAATTGCGTAACATACTTATAATGGCAATGCTTTTCATTTTGATAATTTAACAACATTAAGAGGGAACAGGGCCTGCGATTCTCCATACAAATGTATTCCCCTTTTTTCTCCCAGAATTTTTTTTTTTCATAAAATCGAGGTTTGCTGTAGACACGTCCCTGTTATTTCCTTTTTTCAGCAACTTCGGTAAGAAAAATATGACCCTCAAAAAATGACAAAAATGCTCCGTTTTTACCGCCGTGATTAGAGGAATACCAAACAAATTTTAAAAGTTTTTAACATAAAAGAAAATGATAGGAACCTCCTAGGAGGCTACTGGCCTAGACATACTCGGTCTTAAAATTTAAATGTAAAAAATAATTGAATCGGTTCCGTTTTAGAGGAGAAAAAAGGGGAATACGAAACGTCGATTTCGTCAATTTTTTTGGTGATATTATTGGTCTGAGCGGTAGCTATCCCTATCGCACTCTACAGGGGCAGACTTGAGGTAAGACGACGGCAATAGTTTCTTCAAATACCTATTTTTCATATTCCTGGAAGGCCCTGTTCCCTCTTAATTGCATCGTTCACAGAGAAAGCTTTCAAAAGCGTATAGAGCTCGTAATCGTAGCACTGCTACGGCGTAGCTCCTTGCAACGGTGTAGCTCCGTGCTACGAGAGACTACGCTTTCAACTTACGAGTAGGAGTATCTGAACGACAGGCTTTTTATCCGACTGCGCGACAGCAAAGACAGAGTTATGTTTTTTTTTCATTTGATTTCCTTGCATACTACAAACGCAACGTATTTATGTCTGTTATCTGTTATAATTTGAGAACCACTATCCGATTTCCTTAAAATATAACTATTTTTAATTATATTCTCTGGGTTGGTAAAACAACTAAAAGAGCCAGCAGTGACGATAATAGTCAATTAAGTCGTAAAAAAGTTCAAGCTACTAAACCCGAACAAAAGAAAAATAATGAGCCTAATATATAGTCAATCGACAGACGACTATTCGCAAAGAATCCAGCACTCTAATGAGTTCCCGAGATCTAGGACACGATTTAAATTCCGTACGAGGCACTAAGTTTGTCGAAACTAGCGCTTGAACTGAAAACAGTGTCTTAAACGATTGTTTGACACCCTCGGGAAAGAACACGTGATATAAGTAAACGTAACGGAAAATCGCGCGATTTTTTTATTTGAAATATTTATTGATCCGCCGATGTCTGTGTCCTTAGTGTGTAATTGCTTAGTTTATAAATTTTATACCCTGACTGGAGGCCTTAATTTATTAAGGCATCCAAAGGATAGATCGGTTAAGCAGCTGACAACCTCGTAGGGTGATCTGCGAGAAGGCACTACAAAAAAAAAAAACCTATTCTCATTTCGCCCATAACATTGATTTAATTTGGAGACTTTGTTCACATATATTGGTTATAGTAATTGTGCTTGTTGCGTCAATCTATAAGATAGTTGTGTTTTCGATTTTGAAAATCGTTTGAATTTCTAAGGTGTTTTTTTTTGGATCGGAAATTATCAAATAACTTCTCCCGCTCTGGGTGGAGCGGGAGGGCGTGTCAGACTCTTACTGACTAAAACCCACCCGTGTTCCTTCCGTTGCCTGTACGTTGCCAGGGGCCACGGTATCCCTTTCGGACTTTACCGCAACCCCGGCGGGCATCGGTCCTATCGGACCCCTTCACTTGCTGACATCTCTTTGAGGCGCGCATGGAACACAACGCGCCGTCGACCTGGGCCTGGTCCTTATCGGACGGCGAGCTACTATATTACTAGGCCCTAAGGTGTCGTGACATAGTTTTAGAAGAAGTTTTAAAGTACCTAAACTATTTTATAAATACTTTACTTGTAAGAAAAGTCGCGAAAGAGAGAGTCTTGTGAGGAGAACTTAGCTTGTACATCCTGCGATAAAAGTCTATTAACACTTCAGTTTTTTAAATCTCAATAGGGTACATGACACAAAAATTTTTTTTGCCCGTCTTGTAGATTATAAAAAACTTACGTACACGTATTTTTTTCTTTTTTTACGTTATCAAAAGATTACGGCGATACATTGAGTTAAAATGTGCAATGACGTCACTAGTATGTAGATTTTATACTTACTTGTGACGTATCACCCCCACTCCCCAACTTTAATGCGTTGTATCTAAGTAATTTTTTATTAATATGATAAAGCAAAAAATACGGGTCTAATATTTTTTTATCATCTAACTGACGGACTAAATAGAAATCCTTTTTTTGACCCAGGCATCATTCCTATTATTGAGTTAAATATTTAATTACAATCGAAACAGAAGTAATATTTAAATAACTAATTCTCAGCTAGTTTGAAAAATTCTGAAATGCAATGTATCGAATAGTTTTCAAATCATGTTTTTAAGTAGCAGTGTTAAGGGCAGCGCATATAAGGATAATCCGTACCGCAACACAACGCATTGCAAAAATCCTTCGTTCGTTTAGTACTTTTTCTATGAAAATGTACTATAGGTACGCCTCTGCCCAACCCTTCGAAGAATAGGCGTGATTCTATGTAATAAGTATGCAGTCATGCTTAGGGCATTTTTCCTAATTCTCTAGGTATATGAGAAGAGGTATTTGTCCTCCAAAGGATTACTAACAAGCATTCCTCCTAATAAAGTTTGGAAAGCATTCGCGTGTATAAGCAATAAGGAATAAAAGTACAGGAGGATTGTACCTACAGTTTAGAGTAACTAACTGGAACCTAAAGTGTTTTATTTTATTACTAGAAACACGCGAGTAACACGAGTAGCTTAATAAGTTAGAGTACATGGCCTAATAATTTGTCAAGAGTTATGAAAATATTATAATACCAGTGTGTTATTGTTCCACTGCAGAGCAAAGGCTTCTCATACAGAGAAGCCAGGAAATGAAATAAAATAAAATCGTTTATTCTGTAAAATTAGAGGATTATATCCATAATAAAAATGCTTGGAAACATGCTAGTCCTGCTCCATAGGACAATTTTGAATCTAGACAAAATTTAACTGGTTGTTAATTTAATTGTATAATAATATTTTTTATAATATTGATTTACACTCTGTGATTACTTGAACTCACACACTGACTTATTAGTACCTATTACTTGTTCAAATGCTAGGAATATCGTATAATTTTACAATGTTTGTAAATATATGAGCACCATGCATCTATCACATAATTAATTATCTGTCATTCCTTAATCTTTCATTATTTTTACCTATCGTGGTATAATCTTATTCTAGGCGCATCGTCTTCACATATAATTATATAATTAATGTATACAACATACTGTGAAAACATTTTAAATGAGTAACGGTGGAGTTTCTTGGCCATTCTTCTCCATACGAAAACTACCTTTTGAAAGGGGCGACTAGAATATTTTTTTTTTGTGCACATTTTGACGTTCAAAAGTGCCTTTTTTGTGCCTAATTGAAATAAATTATTTGACTTTAACTTTGAATAGAATATTGCAATCTCTTTTAAACGTCATACGAAAAAATAAAAATTAGCTAGATGAGTTCGACGTTTCCTCTCTGACTACTCTGAGAAGAAAGACCGAGACAAACTCTGAGGTCTCCACTCCAGGATCACCACGCTTGATCTTTTGAAATCGCCAGCCCGTCTTCATGGTTGGTGATTTCAGACTTACATTAACTACTAGTTGCCGCCAGTAGCTTCGCCCGCGTAATATCTTTATAAATTATAGCCTATGTTAGTCAGTGATAATATTGTCAGTGTGATATAGCATTCTACTGGTGGAAGAATTTTTCTAATCGGTCCTGTAGTTTTGAGTTTATTCATTCATCATCTCCCTAGCTTTTTCCCAACTATGTTGGGGTCAGCTTCCAGTCTAACCGGATGCAGGTGAATACCAGTATTTTACATGGAGCGACTGCCTATCTGACCTACACAACCCAGTAACTGGGTAATACGATACCCCTTGGTAAGACTGGTTGTCGATTTTAGTTACCTATAAGCAAAGTTCGAAATAGAATCTTATTATTAATATAATTATATAATTTAATTTTAAAGTATCTTTTGAAGGAGGGATTTTGGTATGTAAAGATGGTCACTCATCCACGGATCAACCGCGGCAAGCGTAGCTTTACCTGAACGATCGACCCGTGCGGCTGTTATTACTTAGCCACAAGCCCCTTGAGTTTATTCATTAAAAACACAAATATTTTTATAAGTAATACCTAATTAAATGAAACAAATAATTAAACTTATTATTATTGCTGAGCATGAGGTCCCGGGGATCGAACTCGGGACCTCATGCTTAGCAGTAGCACTTGCGACCACTAGACCAACGAGGCAGTTTTGAGATGAGAGGGGTAAAGTTGCTTCAAAATGCTTTTCTTAGTAATGAGGGGTTTAAGAATAAAATATGCATACTAAGCTCATTATCTACCTAGCCCTTTCCCAACTATGTTGGGGTCGGCTTCCAGTCTGACCGGATGCAGCTGAATACCAGTATTTTATATGGAGCGACTGCGACTGCTGTACTAGGAAACACGATAATAACCATTGATAAGACTGGTTGTCAGACTTTAAGAAAAGAAAAGAAAGAAAATACGTTTATTTGCGGTAAACATGACGCAAAAAAAAGAACATAAAATTTAAAAAAAGCTGCGACCCTATGCAAGACAGAGCCCCAGCGCTGGGTTTCAGCGACAGCCGGCGTTGACGTTATGACGTCGACCGGTGCAGCATACCATGAAATATAATTAAGATATAAAAATAAAATAAATATACAATAATTAATTCTACATAAATAAAAAAAGTATAATATTTTAAAATGGCAATATTCCGTTAAGTAGGGACTTACGTAGTATCTCTATGTAGTCTGAGGTAATCGACTCGCGCTCGACTTTCAGGCTTACTATACTATAAACCGCAATTGTATAATAACACACCTTAGCCAGAAAGGTGGAGGGCTTAGGGAGGTTCTATAAAGGTTTTAATGCTCATAAATATACAATAAACAGCCAGAAATTTACAAAAACAATTATGTCCCCAACATTCTACTATTTAGGTATATATAACTTGCGACCCGCCCCTGTTTCGCACGGTTTTTTTGACTTGACGAACCATAGTGATTTCTTTAAAAATAATAATAATGTAAATTTAATACACTGATTGACTGTTCGCTCCTTCTTTTTAAGCCTAAACTACGACGAAACTGAAGAATCCCTAAAGAAGTGATCAATTAAACACATACATGTATCACACGATAGATAAATTTACGAAACAATCACCGCACTAACAAAATACTCACCACACCAACATACTGAACATTTTTCCTAATTTTTTTAACTTAAAAGTCTTTTCCATAATTGGTATTTTAAAGTTTTTTTTTTTTTGTTATTTAAAATTTTTACATTCTCTTAATTTCTCATTCTCATTTTGTAGCTTGCTGTAATGATTACGATTTATATAAAATATATATTTTTAACACGTTCTATTATAAATCAACCCTTACGACGGGGATTAGAACTGTTTCTCCTAAACACAGGTTATTGTAACCTATCTGGGAGAACAGTACGGCACCCACTTACTAGATTTAAGAAACTTTAGGCTTGTGTTCTATATATTACCTTGCCATGTAATCTAGTCCTAGTTTAACAATAAATCTTATTATTATTAATAATAATATTGTATTATACACACAAACCTTCCGTAATACATTCTCTAAATGATGGTGAAAACCACATTAAAATTCGGACCGTACTTTGGAAGACCAACGCGGTCACACAGCAGACACGAAAAGTGACTTTATACAGAATGGATTTTTGAAACGGGGCAATAAGGGCAGGTCCCGTTGTAGCTACAGGTTTGCGGTCAATCTTGGATAGATAAAAAGTAGGTTGTCGCCTCATTTCCTACGAAATGTACGGGAAAGTTTTTTTGCGATTTATTACTTTTCTAGTACTGAAACTTCAGTTGGTCCCTTAAAGTCAAAGTCAAAGTCAAATCATTTATTTCAAATAGGCCCTTATAAGGCACTTTTGAACGTCAAAATTTACAAAAAAATTGAATTGATTCTAGTCGCCCCTCGCATGGAGAAGAATGGGCAAGAAACTCCACCGTTACTCTTTTAAAATGTTTTACAATATTTTGTATAAATACATTAGTTATATGTGAGGACGATGCACCTAATTGGGACTCGAGGTGGCCCTGCACAAGTCCGAGGCTATGTGTTTTCATGGTCCTCGGAACGCGCCACCGTCGGGTTCCCAAATAACGGTAGGAGGAGTTCACATCGGCGTCGAGTCGACGATGAAGTACCTAGGACTCGTCCTCGACAGCCGGTGGAACTTCGTGGAGCACTTCCGACGTTTGGCTCCCAGACTGGAGCGGGCCGGGGCTGCTTTGAAGCGGCTCCTGCCCAATCTAGGGGGTCCAAACGCCTCCTGCCGGAGGCTATACGCGGGGTCGTGCGGTCCATGGCCCTTTACGGGGCACCGGTTTGGGCGCGTTCATTGAGGCGGCGGCCAGCCCGCCGGTTGAACGCGTCCCAGAGGGTCATGGCCACCCGGCTGGTCCGGGGATACCGCACGGTCTCCGGTGAGGCGGCGAGCCTCCTTGCCGGATTACCGCCATGGGATCTGGAGGCAAAAGTCCTCGCGCACATTTGGGAGTGGCGCGAGGAGGCGAAACGCCGGGGCGTAACTCCGCTGCCGCGAGAAATCGCGGCGCAGCGGACAGAGCTCCGGCGAGATCTCATGGCGTCATGGAGAGTGCGATTGTCGCAACCCAGTGCTGGGCACGCCACTATTGCGGCGATAAGTCCCCTCTTTGAGGAGTGGCTAGAGAGGCGCCACGGCGTCCTCACCTTCCGCCTGACGCAGGTCCTCACCGGACATGGTTGTTTCGGGAGGTTCCTGTTTCGTATCAGGCGGGAGGAAACGCCCGGGTGTCATCACTGCGTGGATCGCCCGGAGGACACGGTTGAGCATACGGTGGAGGTCTGTCCGGCTTGGGCAGAGCATCGCCGTGTCCTCGTGGAGGCGATCGGCGGCGGGGATCTCTCGCGTCCGGCCCTAGTCCAGGCCATGGTACGGAGCGAGAGGGCATGGGAGGCCGTCACCTCCTTCTGCGAAGCAGTAATGCTCGCGAAGGAGGAGGCAGAACGCGTGAGGGAGAGGCAAATTTCGCGCCCTCACGCCCCTAGCCGCCGCAGGAGACGCCCTGGGCGTCGGGAATCGCAGGCCGATTCCCGGCCACCGTAGGCGCGGGCTTGCGGACGGTGAGCAATGGGTAGCTCGCCGTCCGATAAGGACCAGGCCCGGGTCGACGGCGCGTTGTGTTCCACGCGCGCCTCAAAGAGATGTCAGCAGAAGTGAAGGGGTCCGTTAGGACCGATGCCTGCCGGGGTTGCGGGAAAGTCCGAAAGGGATACCGTGGCCCCTGGCAACGTACAGGCAACGGAAGGAACACGGGTGGGTTTTAGTCAGTAAGAGTCTGACACGCCCTCCCGCTCCACCCAGAGCGGGAGAAGTTATTTGATAATTTCCCACCCAAAAAAAAAAAAAAAAAAAAAAAAAAAAAAAAAAAAAAAAAAAAAAAAAAAAAAAAAAGGACGATGCACCTAGAATAAAATTATTATACCACAATAGGTAAAAATAATTAAGAATTAAAAATGAAGCAACAACAGACAAACTAATTATGTGATAGATACATGGTGCTCACATATTTACAAACATTGTAAAAGTAGACGGTTTTCCTAAAATTTTACAATTAATACGAGTAAGTCAGTGTACGAGGAATTGATCACAGAATGTAAAATTGGGAATCAAACGAGCTTACCTGTTAAGCGAAGTCTTGATTCTAATTTTATGAACGGCGATCTGAAATATAATTGTTAACAAAGTAGTATTCCTACTCACACCATCTAACATCGCGTATTTTTAGAGATAAAATATTGTAAATATTTTTTTAGATAGAATTATCCCCGTCGTTGGCAACACATCACTGTCACTTATTTTAGAGATCCTTAAGGTAAGGAACAAGCTCTGTTTTCTGTACAGAGTAGTTCCGCATACTTACATTCACTAGGTTTTCCTGAAAGGATAAGTGAATTAGGTACATTAATTATTGCAGCTTTGGGGCTGTTAGCTAGTGGCGGGTGGGTAATTATATTTCAGATCGCCGTTCATAAAATTAGAATCAAGACTTCGCTTAACAGGTAAGCTCGTTTGATTCCCAATTTTACTTCACGGCGATCTGAAATATAATTGTTAACAAAGTAGATGTTTAGAGTTGTCTGCAATAATTCAGTTAGTTAATAAATTGTCTGATTATGAGTGTTCTGGTTTATTGAATAGGTATTACTTTTATTTTCCTTCATTATCATTGGTTATTAAGGAATGATAAGCTATTGTTAATCAGCATAAAAGCATAATCAACTACGAGGAACCCCACATTGTGCCTGTCTCGATTGGTGCCAGTTCTAAGTTGAGCTGTTGTATGTCCTGTGAAAGGAAGAATTAAATCACTCTCACTTTTATTATACTTAGTTATAAACTTTAGGGTAACTTTAAAATAGTATTTGTTTTATTAGTCCACAGAGTCGACATTAGAGCCAACTTCTTTGTAGGTTTTCCTTAAGTTTGTTCTGTATTTGTGTTCAGGTCAGGAAGACATTTGTTGGATTGCATACTTTTGAAGGTTTCCATGGCAGAGAAAAGGTATCAGTCGTAGATATCTCCGTAAATGTAAACGTTCACTTATTTCAGATGCAGCGTGGAACTGAATGCGTCAGTTTACGAGGAGCTCGTAAGCTCTATAATTATATTTTGTATTTATGGCCGATTCTTATAATTTGTAGGCCGCGTCACGTAGTGTTCCCAGGCGGTCACCCAAGTACTGATCACGCCGATGTTGCTAAACTTCGGTGATCGGACGAAAACCGGTGTTTTCAACGTAGTATGGACGTTGGCACATCGGTTAGGGTTAAGGCCCTTGTATCTTTACCGATTATGGAGCAAAAAACCCCATAGCTTCACATAGGAGGCCCTCCCATACGGAGGTACCTATCACAGAATCTATTTGTTAGAATTTATTTATCTATTTATTTATTTGTTTGTTTGGTATATAAAATGCTACCATTGGTAGGCAAAAGGATTCATTTTTGTTTATAGTAACCAGGCATTGGTCACTAAGATAGCATCTATCAGAATCGGTAGGAATCCTTATGTATTTTACACCTCTACACCAATACGATTATGCCACCTTCAGGAATGCAATGTCAATCCCCCCCGCATGGTCTATGCATGGGTAATTATCTAACTAATTATCATCTTCTTTTAGATTCAACGACCTGGTAGGGAGTTTTTGCAGCTTTAGCTTACACGTTTGCTACGAGTTTCAAGCACAGGATGAGCTTTGAATTTGATCGATTTTAAGTTTTGCAAGCACCATGGCCTCGCACAGGTCTTTTCTTCTTACTGTTTGTTACCATTTTGCCTGTTGTATTTCCGAAATAAGGTATTTTTCTTTCATAATTTACATAAAGTGAAGGTGTCTGTTTCAGATTTATAATTGTCATGCGTAGTGCAAATCGAAAAAAGTGGGTTCATTTTAGAAGCATAAAAATATGAAATTTTTTTCTCTGACCTCATAATATATCCAAAATGAATGAGTTATATACCTAGTTTATGTGAGGGAGTTTTATAATTAGCTATAGTGTGCACTTCTTACACATACACGTTCACTTCTTACACATCTAGAGCTGCTTAAATAAAATTATTTTTATTTTTATTAATTTTATCAATTTTATTTTATTTTAATCAATTTAATGTAATTTAATAACTTAATTTTCATTTTATTTTATTTTTTATTTTTTACTATTTCTCAGTTCCTGTAGAAATTTGCTTCATCACTTGCATTGTAATTGCTAGCACCTAAGGGAAGAGCGAGACAGCTCCGAAACAAGTACTTTTGTAACTTACTGGGGCTGCCTCAATTTATGTATGACACAATGTTTTGAGATGAAATAAATATTTTTGTTTTTTTTTTTTTTTTTTTTTTTTTTTTTTTTTTGTGCTTGGTGAGCAGTGGTTGTAGTGTACAATAATTTGTAGATCTGATCTTGTTCATGTTCTAATCACAATCCATCAATACTTTATCCTCACATCACAATGCGCCCCCTCCCCCTTTGTTTTTTCGACAATTTCATTTTAGTGATGTAATTATCACTGAAATCTTATATTAAGTATTTGGGCTAGTAGTTGGAATGGTTGAATGTTTAATTAGATGTTTGGTTTTATAGCCTTTGAGTAAGGTCACACATCTCTGCCCAACCCTTTGGGAGATACAGGCCTGATGTTATGCAATGCGACTAGGATCGCTAATGCTTTAACTTTTGTTTTGACATAGGTATTTCAAGGCACATGTTTTGTGTAAAATTGGCTTAACAATAGAGCCTGGCAATTCACATAGGTTTGTCAGGTGTAAGGTCTCCATCCCAAACATTTAGATACATTTAGTATCATTAGGTATTATTTGACAGATCAGGTTAGGTTGATAGAAAATATTGTTTCAGTAAGTAAGTAAGTGATGATGGGAAAAATCTTGCAGGTAGCCATAAGTGATAAAGGTACCTGTAGGATGAAATCTTACATCTATCTGTTTTGGTATGTTGAACAATAATAATGATTGGATAGTGTACAAATTGTCAGTATAGAGTACTAGAGTTAGTACTGGGAATTTTATTTGTGATTTTCTGCCGATAAAATGGTTGGATTCTCACTGCCCTAGAAGGAGTTAAGTAATAGTTTTAGATTCAGAGAGAAACTAAATTTTCTATTTTGTTTGATTCCGAAATATATAAAAAATGTTATTTGTGAATTTTAGTTCATCTCAGTATTTACTTGTAATGGGGTTAAGAAGTATTGAGTTTGATAGGTATCAAGTATGTAGTTTATTGTATCTTTGTACCCACAACTAATGGCAAGATCAGTGGCACGTAAATATTTTGTCAGCATTTGGTTGGTGCATTCCGGTATCAGTCTTGAGTAAGTGTCTTGTGGTTTTAATATTTATTTTTATTTTTTGACCATCATTATTCTGTTAAGTACCTGGTACTTGTTGAAAGACCTACGCTGTCCTCCCATGCCTAATAACACTGTTATTTGAAAATATTGTAAAAGCCCATTATTTTTAGAAGAGTAACTGTGGAGTTTCTTGCCGGCTCTTCTCCATAGGAAACAGCCAATTGGGACCGTGCACCTAGCTTCTGACGTTTCATAAGTGCCCATGTAGGTTTATATGAAATAAAGATATTTTTAAATTTGAGTTTGGATTGATTAATCGTTATTGTTTGTAGCTATAAAGTTTATCAGATAGGGTAAATTGAGATTCATGTCAGTTAGGGATGATATTGCTTTTGATCTGGTTTTATTTTGGTGGAAGTGAGCATTGATATTGTCGGGTATTTTGTTTCTTCAGCCAAGTCAGTCAACAGTTTGTGTATGGCTTATGTTCTTTATAAGCGTAGGATCAGTCATTGTTTTCCCTATGATAGAGGTAGCCAGTCCAATTTGTTTCTGGAGTATCTCAATCCCTTGTTCCCTCAGTTTAGAGGAATCTGGGGGTAAAGCTTATGGCTTATAGGTAAATATGAGCATGGAATAATACTTTGTAGGGGTTTGGTCCGTGGATCATTTGTCATCAGCCATTTTATCACAGGATCATATTGACATAGTATCTTGTACTGGTATTTGAATGTATGAGTGTAAAATTACACAATTTTGTTTTATTGTTTTAGTTTGCCAAATAGATATCATTTATCAATTTGTAACAGGATAATTAAGTCACCTAGTGTTTAGGTAAGTCACTGAGTATCTTGTACACAATGATTTCTTTTAGTTAGGTATATTTGTTTGTTAAGAATAGCAACTCAGCTGTATAGCTATGAATATAAATATAATAGCATTTTAATGGGCTGGTGTTTATATCAGTAACGGGCATGTGCTTCCATAATATTATCATCCTTGATGTGAAGCTAGATCACGCATGGTATTGGTTTAGTATGCTATGAGCATCTCGTGCCAAGCATGTGCACACCATGTCAAGTATGTACCAGCTAACAACATAGAATCAATATTGTTAAAGAGTATCCCGTACTCACTGATAACAATCCAGTTAGCAGGGTAGAATCCCTCACTATATGGTATAATGCTTTTGCAAGTTTATATAATACACAGATAATGTGCAGGGTTGAGTAAGGCTGTCTCGCAGCCTTCATGCTCGTGAATTGAAGCATATAGAACCACCTTTTTACAATTTCTTAGCCTAGATCATAGAAATGGGACTTACCTCTTACGACGAGTACGTACCAGCGTTAGCTATGTAGAGTAACATCGCTAAGTGCATCACGTGCCAAATTGGTAGTTTCTCATCCAGCTAGTAACGTGGAATTAACGTTGCTGAGGACATCTCGTGTCGACTGGAGGGGTAATGATGTCAAGCGCATACCAGCTAGCTATGTACAGTAACATTACTAAGGGCATCACGTGCCTCTCTGGCAGCTTCTCATCCAGCTAGTAACGTGGAGGTAACGTTGCTAAGGACATCTCGTGTCGACTGGAGAGATAATGCTTTAACAAGTTTGCAGCACACATGCAATAAGCAGTTTTAATATCCACCATAGTGCTTATATTATGTATAAAACACTGTCAGTATCACGTACGAGGTGGTCAGTTAGAGCCAGGCACTCTCGCACATTAAAGTTGTGGGAGGCCTCAGAATCTAAGTACATCCAATGTTGGTCAGGACTGAGGGTGCTTCTGATGTATTTGTTGATGTTATTGATGAGCGCCGCGGCAGTCTCAGGTTTCCACTAAAGATAGACTTAATAAGTCTCGGGTTTCCCGTAACGATGCACTTAAAACACTTTCTATCACATAGCATAGTTAACGTTTTGTTATATTAGTAAAGAGTATCATAAACTTATTTTAAATTAATATTTTTTGACGAGAGAGAATTTTCCTTGCGATGTCAGAATGCGCGCGAAAAGAAAAGTGACAGTGATGTGTTGCCAACGACGGGGATAATTCTATCTAAAAAAATATTTACAATATTTTATCTCTAAAAATACGCGATTGTTAGATGGTGTGAGTAGGAATACTACTTTGTTAACAATTATATTTCAGATCGCCGTGAAGTAAAATCAAGTTCATTTATAATAAAAAATATATACAATTAAATTTGCAACCAGTTTGATTTTGTATCGATTCTAAATTATCTTATGGAGCAGGACCAGCATGTTTCCAAGCATTCTAATCTTGGATATAATCCTCTAATTTGTAATAATTATGCTTGTTTACAAAGTGTACTTTTAATATGAGTTTTAAATTTTCTTTCATTTGTTTGCAATATATCACAAGGTATTTTGTTGTAACATTTAACACAGAGTTTGTTGATCCTTATAAGAAAAAGGATCGATTGGCATCAAAAAAAGTTTCTGTGAAAACTGCCAATTTGCTTGCTGATAGATTTTTTTTTTCAAAATCTGCGAATGGCGATCAAAATGTCTCATAAGATTAAGGACAGTTTTTAAGACCATTTTCTTTTAGCGACATCGATCCTGTATAATTAGAATCACCTTTTTTATTATTGTATAATATGCACAGATGTATAACCAACCCTATCAACATCACGATAATTAACTAAAAACAAAACCAAAAGAATATCAACATAATAAAACGTTCAACAAAATTTGTATCCATTAATTGTGTTGGAATCGAGTTTGTGGTTCCACATGTGCGTGTAATATGTGGAACACCAACAACCACATGCCAAATTTAACGCCCTTTTTAAACACGATCCTTTGTTTTGTAAAGCCAACGGGGATTAAAAACGAATAAATCTTTTAGAGCTTTATTTTATGTGTTTTCATCTGTATTGTGTGATGTTTGCTCTGAATTTCAGGTGTCATTTAGGATTTGTTACAAATTATTATGAAGTGTTATTTGGTTTTTCCATCTGGAATTTCACAGTATTAGCCCGGAGCCTAGATTTGAGCCAGGTTGATGTCAATTGGCTCGCCCCCTATTACATGGGACTTAAACATAACTGGCGAAATGTGGGTGTACTATAGGTACGCCTCTGCCTAATCCTTCGCGGATTACAAGCGTGATGTTATGTTATGTTATGATGAATGAATTTATGTAGCGATGGCCAAATGGTTTAAAAGCTCTAATACGCGAGAGCCCGTGAGTTTAGATCCCTTTGCAATAACTGTTGTATATAAATCAAAGTTATTAAGAATTTCTCCTACATCATGGTTGCGAACTATCATAATACAACTATCTGCAGGCCATGGAAATGTTTTTCCATGCAAGAATTGAACCCACAAAACGTTGCGTAGCAGCCAATCGCTCAGCCGATGAGCCAACCGTGCCGTCTAACTTGTTTTAAATTGACGTAACGTGTTTTGCTCTTCACCAATTATTGTGGACTAGCAGCGACCCGCCCATGCTTCGAGCCGTTTTTACGACATGAAAAAACACACTTCTTTATTATGTATAATATAAATGTATTATACACGTAAACCTTCCGATATAAATTCTTTATATAATGGAGAAAACGGCATCAAAATCCGTTGCGCAGTTTAGGAGAAAAACGCGGTCACACATATAGACGCGAAAAGTGACTTTAATTTATGATATGCATACAGACCATTCATTATAACTTTTCCCTTGCCATCATGTTGGCACCATTACTTATCAAGCTTAGTTTCAATACTAATAGAGTTCAAAATGGCGACTGACGAACAGGACTACCAATCGCGTCACGGGACAAGTTATAATGAACGCACTGTAGATGCTCATTCTTTTTAGGGCCCTCAAAGCAAACAATACTGGCAGTAGGCTGCCAAAGAGTATACCTATAATCCCTTCAGCTTCATCTATAGTATGGTATGTGTCGCGCAGTAACATCGTAATGCTTACAATTGCAGCTCCTAGCGTGATTTCAAGTGAATATGGAGACAGCGATCGATTTTCGTGTAGGGCTGTCGATTCTGCTAACTTCAACTCTTGGTTTGTATGTTAGTTTCCGCGACTTTTCCCGTGTAAAACCTGGTCACACCATTTATAAGGGGATATTATTTTCTAACGAATTTTTTGATGCCCAATGAGCTCTTCCCTTTATTTTATTTTTTCTTATATACAGAGTTATTGGTTATATTTCGGCAATCCATTAAGGGGATCTAGGAGAGGTCATTTACAACCAAATGACACCTTTTGACTCCTATGCAAATGTCAACCAGTTTCGAGTCATTTGACATTTTATATTCCCTACATCCGCTTAACGGATTGCGGATATCTAACCAATAACACTGTATACTTGTAGATAATATAATAATTATATAGTTTAGTGTTATATTGTATATTATATTTAACATTTTTCAAGTATAAATACTGTAGAAGGTTGGAAGATAGTCAATGATACTGCTGCGTTGTAAGGTAAAAATAACTGTATTTAACGGACCAAAGGCTATAATATAAAGGAGCGAGGGAGCACACGCGATGACCGCTAATCGAGTACTAATTGCTCAATTGATATTCATTAATAAAGTTATGTAAAAATGCTTAGTCGTCGGTAGTGTATGGTTTCACCGTACAAATACCAAATACAAAATGTACATGAAAGGGATATCATTACGCTAAGTGGTTTAAAATGTGCTTTGTCAGACACAAAACTGTCAGGTCCTTCGAGTCCTGTTGAAAACCAGCGTCGGGCACTAGTTATCTGGCATTTTTGCTGAACTGGGCCTAATTGGCACACACTTTCCTGTGAATTTTTTACTTTTCTCTTTTTATTTGTCTCCATTTTTTTTTTCTTTTTTATTTGTAGTATATTATGCTGTGTTGTGTGCATTTTAGTCTGTGCTAAATAAATGTATTTGTATCACATCTATTCAAAAAGAGCTAGTTTTTTCCTCGTAAACTGGGACCAAAATAGCTTTTTAATCCCTAGGGACCAAAAGTGATTTGAATTCGGAATGTGGATATTGTTTGTAAAAGTTCCAATCACCAAAGAGATCAATCACGAACATTGTGTGAACAAGTAACAGGCTGAATAATAAAGTAAACTGCGCGCGAGCCAAATAAAAAAAAAAGGTTTGTGAAAAAATAAAAAGCGCGCGAAATACATCCCGCCTGCGTTCGTAATTGTTTACTCAAATTCGGATTTTACGTTTTATATAAAATGAGCGTCTTCCTCAAGTAGTGAGAATAAAATAAATAGACGTAGGTACTATTCTTATATTTTATAAGTTGCACTTACCTACTTATTTTCTCATAGGGGGTGATAAAAAGTAGAATGTCCACCTCGGGAGTAACACTATTTTAAGCTCGAGTGACGTACTTTGAATCCCTCGCTGTACTCAGAATTCTACTCTAGAATCCTTCGCTCCGCTCTGGATTCAAAGAAACACTCTCGCTTTTAAATTAGTTGTTTGCTCCCTAGACAAACAATCTACTATTTCTTTCTATCTTTTCTTTCTTCCTTAGGTTGCCCTAACAGGAGTCACAGGCTACACGTTGACTTTAATTAGCTAAGTAAAGTAAGCTTTTCATATGAATTTAAACCTTATATTTATGATTTTAATGTTGATACCTATTTGTATATGCGAATGTGAGCAAGCGTTTCATATGAATATGAACATTAATGTTTTACGAATAAACTTCTGTGAATTTTGCCCTTAGACTTCCCGGCTAATTTTAACTTCTTAAACCAACCTACATGGTTAAAATGCTTCTTTATAATGTACTTTACTCTATTTGAAATAAGATTAGACATTTAAATAAACCTTTTTTACAGTCCGTTCAACCGATTTTTACTTCTATTGCGTTGGTGGCATGACAGATGGCAGCTGCAGTAAACAGTTGGTATTGTAACCACTTTTTTGCTATTAATGCCATCCTTGTGCCTACGGTATAGAAGTCAGAATCGGTTGAACGGACTGTAAAAAAGGTTTAATTAAATGTCTAATGTTATTTCAAATGGAGTTTAGTTAGCCATATTTCTTATTGCCAAATTAATCAAAACAGCGAAATATTTGACAGCTAGTTGCGACACTGCCATTGCGACGTTCCTTTCTGTATAATCGCTCTTAATATAAAAGAATTATATATATACCTTCCGGAATACATTATCTAAATGATGTTGAAAACCTCATCAAAAAGCGTATTTTAGAAGAACATCGCGGACCTACAGACAAACGCGAAAACCGACTTTGTTTTATAATATTTAGAGATAACTGCTTTCATTTTTTAACTGAAATAAGAAAAAAAGGAAAGAAAATTTATTTATTCTGCACAGACAAAAGGCACATTTAAAAAAAAAGTCATAATATACACACATACAAAAGTAGCCATAAGCTTCGTTAGTCTAGTGGTCGCAAACGCCACTGCTGAACATGAGGTTATGAGTTCGATTCCCGGGTCGGACAAGGTGTTATTGGTTTTTTCCATCTGCAATTTCTCAGTAGCAGCCCGGATTCTGGATTTGTTTCCAGCTGATGGCAATAGGCTCGCCCCCTATTACATGGGACTTAAACATAACTGGCGAAAAATTGGTGTATTATTAGGTTCACTTCTGCATAACCCTTTGAAGAATACAGGCGTGATGTTATGTTATAATTTGTTGAAAAAATCATTGGTACTGGTGTTGAAACAGGGTTCCCTCTATCTGGCAGAATTTTGATGCTCCGAAATTTATTTGGCATAACACACTTGGCATAATCTTCTTTAAACAAATAATATATATGGCATAAAAATCATTTAATATTTGTTTGGCCGAATGTTTATATGTCCGAATTTACAAAGGCATACTTTTAAGATGGCAGAATTTTATTTGGCATAATTTACTTTTGGCAAAGCTTAATTTCGCATATTTTCGTTTCACATAACGTTTATTTAGAGCGACGATTATTTAGAATAATTTCACTTGGCATATTAAGAAGATGGCAGAATTTCATTTGGAATAATTTTATTAGGCATAATTATTGTCATTTCTATAAAATGTAATCGGGTCCCCCCTTTATAGCAGAACTTTTTATGTCATAATATTATTTTGCATAACAGCGCATAGCATAAACTTCATTTCGCAGAAAATCGTTTGGCATACACTCATTTATAATACATTAAAAACGCATAATTTTGTAAGTCAGAATCATCTTTAGGCATAAATTTCATATCCATAATAATTAAAAAGTAGAACCATCATATTGCAGAAAGTTCACTGTCAGAATCGTCTTTTGGCATAAACTTCATATCCATAATAATTAAAAAGTAGAACCATCATATTGCAGAAAGTTCACTGTCAGAATAGTCTTTTGGCATACATACATTTCATATCGATAATCATTAAAAGGTAGAACTATCATATCTCAGAAAGTTTACAGTTAGAATCATCTTTTGGCATACTTTTCATATCCATAATAATTGAATGACTCATCTATCACATTACGGAAAATTCATAGTTCATGCATGGTGTAAGCTTGTTTGCATGCAAACATGCAAACAAGCTTACACCATGCATGCAGCATGCAAGCAAGCATGCAGCATGCAAGCAAACATGCAGCATGCAAGCAAGCATGCAGCATGCAAGCAGGCATGCAACATGCAGCAGGCATGGTTTCTGTCACGGCTCCGGCGCTGCGGGGCTCCGGCGATCCCACGCAAGCTTCTCGTCGCAGATGGTTGTAACGCTCACCACAGCAGCTTCGGCTTGCTGGCCGGCAAAGCCGGCCAGCCTCAGCCGCGGCGGCGAGCGTTAAAACCACCTGCTCCTCAGCTTGCGGGCCGCCTCGCCCCTCCGCGCCTACGCGGGCTTAAATTACACTCTAGGGGTAGGGCAGACAAGACTACGTGCAGTCGGTTTTGCAGCGATTCGGTTCTGTCACTTCACTAACTTTTGTAGTACAACTTATTGACTTTTAAGACAATATTTTAATTTTAATTTAAGGTTAAGAATATGATTACATTTTATAGAAATGACAATAATTATGCCTAATAAAATTATTCCAAATGAAATTCTGCCATCTTCTTAATATGCCAAGTGAAATTATTCCAAATAATCGTCGCTCTAAATAAACGTTATGTGAAACGAAAATATGCGAAATTAAGCTTTGCCAAAAGTAAATTATGCCAAATAAAATTCTGCCATCTTAAAAGTATGCCTTTGTAAATTCGGACATATAAACATTCGGCCAAACAATAATTATATTAAATGATTTTTATGCCATATATATATTCGTTTAAAGAAGATTATGCCAAGTGTGTTATGCCAAATAAATTTCGGAGCATCAAAATTCTGCCAGATAGAGGGAACCCAATGTAATCATATTCTTAACCTTAAATTAAAATTAAAATATTGTCTTAAAAAGTCAATAAGTTGTACTACAAAAGTTAGTGAAGTGACAGAACCGAATCGCTGCAAAACCGACTGCACGTAGTCTTGTCTGCCCTACCCCTAGAGTGTAATTTAAGCCCGCGTAGGCGCGGAGGGGCGAGGCGGCCCGCGAGCTGAGGAGCAGGTGGTTTTAACGCTCGCCGCCGCGGCTGAGGCTGGCCGGCTTTGCCGGCCAGCAAGCCGAAGCTGCTGTGGTGAGCGTTACAACCATCTGCGACGAGAAGCTTGCGTGGGATCGCCGGAGCCTCGCAGCGCCGGAGCCGTGACAGAAACCATGCCTGCTGCATGTTGCATGCTTGCTTGCATGCTGCATGCTTGCTTGCATGCTGCATGTTTGCTTGCATGCTGCATGCTTGCTTGCATGCTGCATGCATGGTGTGTGCTTTTTTGCATGTTTGCATTCTACATGCTTGATGCATATATGCATGGTGTGTGCTTTTTTGCATATTTGCATGCTACATGCTTGATGCATGCATGGTGTAAGCTTGTTTGCATGCAAACAAGCTTACACCGTGCATGAACTATGAATTTTCCGTAATGTGATAGATGAGTCTTTCAATTATTATGGATATGAAAAGTATGCCAAAAGATGATTCTAACTGTAAACTTTCTGAGATATGATAGTTCTACCTTTTAATGACTGATTATAGATATGAAATGTATGTATGCCAAAAGACTATTCTGACAGTGAACTTTCTGCAATATGATGGTTCTACTTTTTAATTATTATGGATATGAAGTTTATGCCAAAAGACGATTCTGACAGTGAACTTTCTGCAATATGATGGTTCTACTTTTTAATTATTATGGATATGAAGTTTATGCCAAAAGACGATTCTGACAGTGAACTTTCTGCAATATGATGGTTCTACTTTTTAATTATTATGGATATGAAATTTATGCCTAAAGATGATTCTGACTTACAAAATTATGCGTTTTTAATGTATTATAAATGAGTGTATGCCAAACGATTTTCTGCGAAATGAAGTTTATGCTATGCGCTGTTATGCAAAATAATATTATGACATAAAAAGTTCTGCTATAAAGGGGGGACCCGTTGAAACATCCACCTTGTGTAAACGGCTTCTTTTGCATCCGGATTAGCGTAATCATTGTTTGAAAAAGGGTATATAATTCGATATAGAAAAGGGTATTGTATATAAATTAGATATCTTAGATCTTCAGGGGCAGCCCTGTAGCATTCAAAGCTTAGATCGCAGCACTAAGTGGTAGTGATAGAGCATTTAACGAGACTCAAACTTGTGCAGCGCAGCACTCGATATATAACTATCTACGAGTATATAATTGTGTTGGTACCCTACCCTTCCATAAATTGAATACATAAATGATTCCAATTACCGAGTATTGTAATCATTTGTTTACTTTTATCAGAGTAATTCGATTGATTAGAGATTTTCACTTTTATCAGTAAATTTATAGATCCCTCCATTACAAAGGCCTTAACATAACTGGGGTAATTTGGGTGTACTTTTTAATGGTACCGGAATAAAATGTATCATATTAGGACAAAGGATACTTTTAAAAGTAGCCTATATCCTCAGGATGGCATCTATATACTTGCCAAATTTAATCGAAATTCGTTCAGTGGTTTAGGCGTGAAAAGGTACATACAGACAGACAGAGTTACTTTCGAACCCTAACTAATACATACATATTATGTATGTATCTATGCATGTATGTATTAGTAAATATTCATTTTTAAGTTATCTATTACTCATGTTGCACCTGCCATGTTTTGTCTCTGCTCCACCCTAAGGTTGACTGGTAGAAAATGCCTCAGGCATTAAGTCCGCCTTTGTACAGTATTTTTTTTTACTTGTGCATAACGTTTTAATAAATAATAAATAAAAAATATTATAAATGCGAAAGTGACATGTTTGTTTGTTTCGCTTTCACGCTAAAACGGCTGAACGGATTTGGATGAAATTTGGCACATGGGTAGACCATGACCTAGCTAGGACATAGGATACTTTTTATTCTGATATTCTCACAGGATCAAAACTTATACTGGTGAAACCGCGGGGCGCAGCTAGTTTATAATATTAATATGAAAATGAAACCTTTAACAATTCATTACTATAAATTAACATTCTCCATAACAATCAAACATTTCTTAGCTGATACCCTGCCATCTACAAAATCAATCAAGCTATTCTGAATAGAATAAAGAATGGTATGGTAGGTATTCTGAATGGAATATGAATTAGGTAGTTATCTAAACTAATATTATAAAAAGGTAAAATTTATTGTTTGTAACAGTGTTTTTCAACCATTTACATGACACGACCCCCTCAAAAAAAAAAGAACCCCTTAGTATGACAAAAAAATCAAGACGCCCTCCGTTTAAACTCCTGTTTAAAATCTGTATTTTATTATAATACAAATATCAAATACGTACAACATTTTAATTATTTTTTATAATGACGTATCGGCTAATTACATAATTAACAGACATATGACATCGCCAAACTCCTCCAGGGAAAACCGATACGATGGATTTGTGGGGACGGCGTAGCCCACTCGCCTCCTATTAGTATATTTAAAAAAAAATATCGTATAAATGGGGGATTTATGGGGTCATAGCTACGATGATTTTTCTAGTAGAGTAATTACATTTTTAAATTCAGCTATAGATGAAACAAGTTTGGGCACCAAAAACTTTTTGTTAAACTTTTTGTTCCTTTTCGTTAGGCCTCGCGACCCCCTTATAGAGGCTACGCGACCCCCCAGGGGATCGCGACCCACACGTTGAAAAACACTGGTTTATAATTATGTTTGTAAAAGGTATTTTCTGGAAGTTCTGATGAGCACCCTAATCGCGTAACACGCTTTCAATAACAATCCGATAGTTTTGGAGGATATTGCTAATCCATTGCTTCATAGGTTTGAAAAATTCGCCTGCTCAACAAAGAGTGAACGCAATGAACGTGGGTGAACCGTCACAATGAAACCCATTGCGATCAATTATTGTCATTTAATGTGTGTTACCCAATTACCCTACCGATTACGATAATTATTTTACTGAATCAAAGACTATTGCAGCGTGCCATGGGATATTTATGTTTAATGTTAAAACAAGAAACTTCACACGCATGAATTTGCGGGCAGAAGCTATACAGTAATTATAGATGAGTAAACCATTTTTTTTTTGCATGGACTTCTGTTGTACTGAATGAGTTACAGTTTTAGCAACAATTCATATTTTTTCTCATAACATAATCATAGGATAAGCATACATACCCCATTCATATCTACAAATCACGGAGAAAGGTGGTAAGTCCCAACGATTTTAATCAGAAAACAATGGAATAAGCAACAATTTAATCCCATATTTTGCCCAACATAACACCCTCCCTTCATTATCTGCTTTCTCCATATAGCGTTGTCGTGAGGATACACAAATACGTCACTGCTACCCGTCGCTTCGCTGCAATAAATTTGTGACTACCCACAAATGTAGTGCGACGTGAACTTAAAGTTAGTACATATGGGCGAGAGTAAATATTTAACAAGACTTTAGTTTCGACGAGATGGCTTGAGTCTGGTTGTTTATCTCTCTGCGTGGATATTGAAATTGTAATAAGTAAATTGTAGGTTATTTACAAGTAAAGTCAGAATAATTCATTGTTTAGCAAATTGATTACCAACAAGTCGGCAACGTCGCAAATAGCTGTCAAATATTTACCAGTTTTGATTCATTTGGCAATATTACTGTATGGAAATATGAAATATCGATATATTATACACATCATAACATAACATCACGCCTTGTTTCGCCGAAGGGTTGGGCAGAGGTGTACCTGTAGTACACCCACATTTTGTCAGTTATGTTTTTAAGTCCCATGTAATAGGGGGCGAGCCTATTGCCATCAACCCGGCACAGTTCCAGACTCCGGGCTACTACTGAGAAATTCCTGTTGGAAAAACTCAATAATACTTTGCCCGACTTGGGAATCGAACCCAAGACCGCATAAACAGCAGTAGCGCTTGCAACCACTAGACCAATGAGGCAGATACATTATCAACATATATTGTCACACATTATCGATATATAATATTAATAATGAATTGCCAACACTGAATTTGATGTTGCAACCGTTTTAGGTGTAAAAAAAGCATTTGGAACGTTTCCAAATACTTTATTAACATCTAACTAAATCAACTAAATATTCGGTGTTACAATATTAATTATTACATTTCACAATCAATATATATTGTTTTAGTTCACTAGTTTAGCCACATTTCATATTTCCATACAGTAATATTGCCAAATTAATCAAAACAGGTAAATGTTTGACAGCTATTTGCGACGCTGCCAACTTTTAGGACGAGCCTTAACGACAGATATTAATGGATGAATCATGAAATCAGATATGATTGCCGAGCTGTTCATAGTTTGTTATATTTATTTAAGGAAAAACAAACAGTATCACAGTAAGCAACAGTCATATATCTTAAATATTAAATTTAAAAACTAGCTAGTAGCACAGATACAATACCTATACGACAGTCATTATCCTAGAACTCATATCTGGATTTTTTAATTTTAAACAGAAAAAAGGAAAGGAATAGTAAATTTGTGTGCGTACATTATTAAACATTATAAACAACAGTATAATAACGTAATACTAAATATAAATAACATTATAAATTACTTTGCTGATCCTTTAGCTGCTTGGATTTGCTTCTTAAATGCATGTTTACTAAGAAAAAGAATGTTGATTGAATTAAACTCATTGTTATATGTCTCAACCAAACGATGAAGTGGTGAGCGCGAGCCAGCGTTGGATTTACAGAGGCTAGTAGCAAATAAACGTCGAGTGCGTACATAGTTACATATAAGGTCCCATTAAAATAGATGGACAAACTTTTAGAAATCAGTCAGACCACAATCCGGTTCCAGGCCTGGGCACAGTACCGTTTCAGCTCTCCTTAAAGTGACTGACGATATAAGGCGGGGAATGGAAGACACTAAAGTTACAGTCTTAGTGTTAATTGACTTCTCCAATGCTTTTAATACCGTCAGTCACGAAGTCCTTTTATCCATCCTTTCCTATCTTATGGTCTCTCGGGAGGTATTGGAATTTCCTCTTATCTTCAGGGGCGTCAGCAGTCTGTTCATGCTGGAGACTCTTCGTCTGGTTGGTGTGAACTTGCAGCTGGCGTCCCTCAGGGCGGTATATTATCTCCTCTTTTGTTCTCAATTTTTATTAATCTCATTACCACTGAACTTCGAACTGCGTATCATCTTTATGCTGACGATTTGCAGCTTTACTGCCAGGCAAGTGTGGAGAACATATCCGATGCGATTGAGGAGCTAAACCGGGATTTAGCTGTGGTTAAAAGCTGGTCTGATCGTTTTGGGTTGGCGGTTAATCCTATCAAGTGTCAGGCTGTCATTGTAAGGAGCACCCACAGTATGAGGAAGCTGAATGGCTTAACTGTGCCACCTGTAATGTTTGACAACTCAGTCATCCCGTTTAGCTCCGATGTTAAGGATCTTGGTCTGCATGTTGACACATGTCTTGACTGGCGTAAGCAGGTCACGACTGTAAGTAAAAAAGTCACCGGAACGCTGCGGTCGCTCTATCGGTTGAAAAATCTTCTCCCATCACACATAAAGGCAATGCTTGTACAGTCCCTAATCTTTCCCATAATAGACTATGGTGATGTGTGTTACTATGACCTGAATGCAGATCTCCTCAATAAACTTGACCGCCTTCTAAATAACTGCATTCGATTCGTATTCAATCTTCGAAAGTATGATCATATATCTGCGCATCGATTGCTTTTAAAATGGTTACCCATACGTCAGCGTAGAGAGTTGAGGGCTCTGTCTATGTTGTATTCTATACTCGACAAACCCACTTCTCCTTCTTACCTGACTTCCCATGTTCAATACCTATGCTCTGCCCACAGTAAAAATCTTCGTTCTACCAACAATCGTCTTCTACGATGTCCTTCTCACCGCTCTGGTTTTATTCACTCTTCTTTCTTTGTCCAGGCGGTATTTCTTTGGAATGCGCTTCCTCTGAACATCAGGATGGTAACCAGTCGGTTATCTTTCAAACTGAAGGCACGTGAATATATTCGTGAAAAGTTGGCAGAATCTTTGCAGCGCTGATTTGCTGGATTTGTTTTCTTCTCTACCTATCGTTATTTCTCCTGACAAAGTTTATTCGGTTTATAATATATGTATGTATCTATGTATGTATGTAGTAGTAAGTATTCATTTTCAAGTTATCTATTACTCATGTTGCACCTGCCATGTTTTGTCTCTGCTCCACCCTAAGGTTGACTGGTAGAAAATGCCTCAGGCATTAAGTCCGCCTTTGTACAGTATTTTTTTTACTTGTGCATAAAGTTTTAATAAATAAATAAATAAATAAGGACAATGGTAGAACAATAATAAGAAAAACGCATTAGATACTTACAAGATAAATAAATCAGCTAACGAAAATACACTAAAAATGTTGGTTACCCAATGCCAATTATTATTTTAGGTCAAAATAAAATCACTTTAATCCGTGTTTTTTTTTTGCTTGGAGATCTTTGGTTAGACGTACTGAACGCTGTGTTAAAATTTATCCATCTATTTTAATGGGACCTTGATATTTATTTTAAAATATTTAAATTTGTGAATTGTTATTTGATTCTATGTATTTTGTTTTCTCTTCTACTTTTGTACTCTACACACGTTGTCTACATCTCTTTATATATGTACTTTCCTATCGCAGGTATGCTGGAAGAGATTTCCTTAGAAATAAGCCTTTGTACGTATTTTTCTGTTCCTTGTTGTCCCGCTGTCCTGTTCTTCTTGTCTGTTTATATTACGAGTATGTGTGTGCATAAATGGTTAAATAAATAAATAAATAAGCGTGACTTAGAACTACTTTTGAGCCATTTGATTGGTTGTAAATTGTTTTAAGTAATGCTCAAATCTTAGGTGAGATTCTGTAATAAGGGCCTGTAACTTCTATCAGCCGTTATCTCAGGACCTATTCACCCTCCTTTTTAGCCATATCATCTTTCACACAATCCATCCATTGATTCTTGGTTCCTTCCCTAGTAACACAACAATACCTACGTAGTATTTCTAAAGCTGAGTTAAAAGATGAGCCCATTCATTAAAGGTTTTCAGAAACAAGGTAACCATTTACCTATGTAGAATCTTACCTAAGGCCGCCTCTTACTATTTAATATCCCAGTGACTAAGAGAATCACTTGCCATAACTTATACCAAAATACGCCAAAATAACAAAATGGCGTCGCGCCGGGCTGTTTGTCATGGCCGTCATTATCCGGTAATGCGGCCAAACATTTTCTTAATGGGCAACGTAGACTAATAAAGAAATAACTAAGTATTTTGGTATTTTGAGGGTTTGCTATCAATCTGTTCTCTGTCGTCAAATCAAGATTTTAACTTTACTATCGTGATGGTCTGGTGGTTAAAGGGTTTCTTAAGGATCAGGTCGCCTGTTTGAATTGGGCAAGTAGGTACCAAAGATGATTATTTATAATTTACTGTTTTTTTTTTTGCCAGACGGCTCTGCTCTTGACCTCGATCACGCCTGATAGTAAAGACAACATCGTGAGAAGCCCAGGTTTTCTACTGGTCTGAAATCACTAATACTCCGAGGATGCGCTCGTGCCTCTTCTTATGAAAAAGGGCCTTAGCCCTGCACTGGGACAATTAAGTCACTGAACCTGACTTGATTTCCGGGTGACCACTGAAAATCAGCGCTGTGCTGTGAGTCTCCCATAGCACAGCATTATGCTGAGTGGAAGCCTCCTTGTCACAGTCATGACGTGCAGCTGCCGACTATTTCTGTTATGTTTATATTTATTGATCTATTTTGTTTTCTGCTTACCTACTCTTGTCTTTCTGTATGCACGTATTTCTGTGACAATTAAAACTATTTTTCTTTCTTTTTTCTTAGATACAGGCCAGTGTTATTTTTGTATGTAGATCTAAGATGGAGGTCTGGCTGTCTGTTGTCTTTTAACGCCGTAACGGCTGAATGGATTTCGATGAAATTTGGCAGACAGGTAGACCACGACCTGGGTTAGAGCACAGGATATTTTTAACCCTGTAGTATGTTCCTGTAGGTAAATTGTCAACCTCCACGCGGGCTAAACCACAGGCAAAAGCTACTAGTCTTTAAAATGTGTAAATAAAAATAAATATTAAAGTTTCCGATATAAAAATGCCGTACAGTATCCATGTAAACAGTCTTTAAGTTGTATTTAAGCATGTCGAGCAGAACGTATTGGGTTTAAGCATATTAATAGTGTTGGAGTGACAGCTTGATCGAAGAGCTCCTTATATTCGGGCTCAAGAGAAAGTAACGGCTACAGAGGCGTAGCTAGGTAACCAAAGACCCTGGTGCAAAAAAATACTGGGGCCCTATAAACTGTTTAGATTTTAAAATATATATATATATATTTTTTTTTTTAACGTTGCCCCACACTAGGAATTTCTCCTGAAATATATATAAATACTTTAAAGGTGTAAAGCTACTTTATTATCTGCTCTTTATTGTGCACTGCAGAGCATAGCAAAGCTACTTACTACATGTACATATGGATGTGCACGACGGCCTTGTGTGAGCTTTAATGATAGTTTAGCTAGGTTCTACAAGTTTAGGAACGTATACTTGGATCAATAATATTGATAGTAAGCAATAAAACGAAGTAAATCAAAAGGTTTATGTACGTATTATACAGTTTATAATCTTTTCCTAGCCTTAGTTTTCGCAAAAGTATCAATGACTTCAATTAAATCTAGGCTTGATGCAGCTTTGTTTTCGATTGCTAGGTATTAGCGATAAATGTTAGAGTCGAGCTTGGCCTATAGTATTCCTTAAATATTTTATTGGGTATTATTTTTAATTTGCGATCTTTCAGCTTCTGCAGAAGTGACAGAAGTTGTATGGAACAGTAGCATTGCTGTCAATACTTCTCTTAGGTCGTATTCTAGCACTCCATATTTTCTCATGATTTCTTTAGAGAATTGGTGATAGTCCATGCCTTAGTTAATCGGGCCCGGCAAACATTTTATATCGATTGTCGTTCGACACGATTGATAGATGGCGGTAGCAAACCTATACCATAACGTAATAAAGAATAGCCTTTCTCAATTAAAAATATTATTTTTCTTGTGTATACTGGAACTTGAATGCTTCTAGTTATTTTTTCGAGTAACAGTTTAAATAAAAAAGGAAAATTGAAAATAATATAGTTTTCTAAAAAACATTTTTTTTGCGATAAAGTTTTAATTTATTTAACGGATTATTTTTATAGACCGTTTCCTTATTGCCTTAACCCGCTAAATGTGACGGCGAATCTTTCATGTTGGCTAAACACTCTGCACAAAGAAGAGAAAGATGTTTGTTCAAAGATGATGTCTGTTCGAAATTTGTGGAAAATCCCCTTGTATTCTTTAAAATTAGTTGCTATGATTAAAGTTATGTTGCTAACTATTTTATTTACATTCCGAAGATGAGAGAATTTAGCTAATTCAATACGAGGTTTGCTGGTCAGGGACCGAGGGCCCCCTGTTCTTGGGGGCCCCGGGGCACTGCCCCGTCTAGCCCTTTGGTTGCTACGCCACTGAACGGCTAGCAATATTGTTGAGCTGTTTAGAACTGGCTTAGAGTCAGTTTACATTGTTGAGGAGGGAAGGCAAGCGAAGCGGTTTTTTTAATTTTATCTCCATTGTGTAACGTACAAATTACCCGATATGAGATCAAAAACAGTCAATTCTCGCAATTACTGATGCACGTTGAGGGGATCCTCGGGAAGTGGTCAGTACCGTCTAATTGGGAATCAAACGAGCTTACCTGTCAAGCGAAGTCTTGATTCTAATTTTATGAACGGCGATCTGAACTATAATTACCAACCCGCCACTAGCTAACAGCCCCAAAGCTGCAATAATTAGTCTACCTAATTCACTTATCCCTTCAGGAAAACCTAGTGAATTTAAGTATGCGGAACAACTCTGTACAGAAAACAGAGCTTGTTCCTTATCTTAAGGATCTCTTAAATAAGTGACAGTTCATGTGTTGCCAACGACGGAGATAATTCTATTTAAAAAAATATTTACAATATTTTATCTCTAAAAATACGCGATGTTAGACGGTGTGAGTAGGAATACTACTTTGTTACTTTGTTAATCATTATATTTCAGATCGCCGTGAAGTAAAATACTGGTTGTGTATTAGTAGATATGTAGGTACAATAGTATCGGTTAAGAATAATCTTGGATGCTCAAGCCTTCTCGTGACATCGCGTGTGTTCTCGATACTAACCGACGAAATGTGGGTGTAGTAGACACCTCTGCCTTCAATGCTAGCCATTTGGAGAATACTGGCGGAATTTCATGACATATGAATTGTCTATACCTATGTAGGTATCGTCCCTCATGCCGCAGTGTCTCAAGACGAAAGTCTTTGATCAGTGCGTGTTGCCAGTGATGACCTACGTCACTGAAACGTGGTAGCCCACAATGAGCCTTATTAGAAGGCTAAAAGTCACACAAAGGGCAATAGAGAGGGCTGTGTTTGGAGTTTCCCTACGTGACCAAATGAAAACATCCGCAGGAGAACCAAGGTAACCGACATAGCCCAAAGAATTGCCAAACATAAGTGGCAATGGGCAGGGCACATTGCTCGCAGAACAGATGGCCGATGAGGCCGAAAGGTACTGGAGTGGCGACCGCGTACCAGAAGACGTAGCGTTGGAAGGCCTCCCACAAGGTGGACCGATGACCTCGTGTCGCTGGATGCGGGAAGCACAGAACCGGTCGCAGTGGCGGTGCTTGGTGGAGGCCTATGTCCAGCAGTGCGTCTTTCGGCTGAAATGGTGATGATTAGGTTATAGTATAGTCAACCTCGTAATTTCTTTTTTCTCTAAGGGTGTTCCTATGTTGAACATCACTTCCAGGTCATAAAACGACATGGTCTTTTTTCTAAGACGTGACAGGTAGGTACTTACCAACGGTTATTAGGTTTGTGTCATTCACCTAAGTGAAATTTTAATTTACTTGGATTTTTTTTTGTTCTTTTTTGTATCTTTTTTTTTTTTGTTGTCAACAGTGTTATAACAGGTATGAGGTCGACTATACATGGTTTTTATAATTCTGTAAACTTTTCACACTAACCTCGAAACTGTGTGAACGTTTTATCCTAACCGCTTTACGCTGCCATTTGACCGCCAGTCTTCGGAACGACCTCAAAACCTTTGGATGCCCGTTTCGATGCTTGTTACTTCACTAATGAGGCTGACTAACGCTGACACTGTGGAACTGACATTCAAGTGAGTTGCAATTAGTATTCAAAACGTAACAGGCATAGACTATGACGAGAGTGACGTGACGAGCTGTTATGAAAGGGCAGAAAATCGTTTTTAAATGGCAAACTTTTAACTGAAACCAGATCTAAAAAATTAAAATTTTCTTCATTATATTTTCTTTTGTAAAATAGTCCGCTTGGCACTGCTGATAAAAATTATATACCAGCTTATAACTGACGTAAGATAAAGGCACAGTATAAATAAGTAACAGTAGTATGTCTCGGCAGTGACCTTAAAATAATTACCTATACTACATAAAAGATAACTTGATCTCTGCGACATAGTACATCTCTGTATTCTAGGATTGTCAGGATATAAAAAATTATCGATAGAAATTATCGACGTTTCTTACTATTATCGAATAATACTATGCAATGCTAATGTAACATATAATTGGGTTTAATTTAATTACAAACGTTACTAAATTATACGAATATTTAAATATAAAATATATTTATTCTCTTAAAGGAGTACACCCCAAATCCATATATGAATCAGTTTCTGAATCGCTAGAACAATCTTGTAAATTTATTATAAACTCTTGTTCGAAAATATTATCAAATCGGACGTCCCGCTCCCAATATTCTTCCATTAGTTTTCTGCATTTGGTTACCACCTTCTTCCAGTCTTCTGCACATACATTGTCGACCGCACTTTTTAATAACTGCAACATTTTATTTGCCGTGAAAGGCAGTGTTGTGTTGTGTCTGGCAGCGTAACCTTAAAAGAAAACATATTTCGTCGCCACTCGTTCTGAGGAGAATGGAGGTTCATATCAACCAAGATGGCGGCGTGTCTTTTTTTTGAGTTTATGGCCTGGTAACACGGCCTTTGAGCCAAACGCAGCGTATCTTTTCCCGAAACCCAAGGATGGGACGTTGACGGATGGAATGTTACATGAGTAGGCTATAAATTGGATTTTATTTACTCACTATTATTTTAGATCAAGTATGTACAAATGTCAATAATGTTATGATATTAAAATATACAATAAAATTAAAAGATTTATAAATTTTTAATTAAGTTTTATTTAAAATATCGATAGTTTATAGTCTGTGGTCACGACGATTCATCGCCCATCACTAATTACGTAGGCATGCCCATAAAGTATGACATTGACAGTTACTGTCTGTACTATTATGAAATTCAGGACTTCATAGGCGTGATTTTACTGACAGCTGTCGCAGAGATCAAGCTATATTTTATGAAGTATAAGGCCGCTCGGTAGATAATCCTTCCGAGTCCGCGCGTAACTGCCGCGCTGTTGATAATATTGCTACTGATTTACACTGAGATTTCGAAGCGCGTCGTTGCGGAGATATTATATTCGAGTTCAGTTTTCTATGGAGATATAATACTGTTACATATTTATACTGTGATAATGGTATCATCTAAAAGATCCAAAATAAGTAGTAAAATAAGTGGTAGGATCTTAAAGAGAAGATATGGATCTGGTTGATCATTAGCACAATTTTCAGTCGACTTTAGTTTAGTTTTTTATTTTTTCTTGTCAAAGTCAAATCATTAATTTAATTAGGCACACGAAAGGCACTTTTGACCGTCAAAATTTACAAAAAAAAAAATTAACCGTGACTTGCTCAATAAATCTAACAACAAATCATTTATCAAAATCGGTTCAGCCGTTTAGTAGTTACGAGGGAACATAGGGACGGACATATATACATACAAGTCAAACAAATCGCTTCGCCGCAGTCGGGTAAAAATTTAAACAAACGTAAAGAATTTTATTTTCACTTACCAGAAAGCCTTATCAAATTAATTTCCCACAAAATAGAAAGCCTCACGTTCAACAGACAGACGTATGTAATATTATTCATGTATGCGGCTCGTAGTACCTACCTGTCGCCCGCGTGCCTCGTAGGTACGTAAATACATGTTAAATCATGTCGTGTTGGCGATAATTCGCTTTCCAAATACACGAGCAATTGTTTTTCTCGCTTTGAGTGAATTTTGAACATTGTGTTACTAAGGAAAGCAGTCTGCTTTTAAAGCAAATATTGAATGCAAGTGCTATTAAGGTTGAATTATACATATTTGCTTAAATAGAACTTGTGAACTTGTGTTATGCTTGTGAACGGGTGCTGCTTGTGGTGACTGGTCGTCTTGCTGACCATGGTTTATGTTGTTGTTATTAGTAAGCAGCTGCTAACTTCTTCTTCCCAGCTAAAGCACTAGGAAGTGGTGAAGGGTCGGCGTTTTGAGGGACTGTCTTATGTAATTTTGACGTTCGAAAAGTGCCGATTCTCAGCCTAGTTTGAATAAATGACTTTTGAATTTTGACTACCTACCTACCCTACCTACCTACCCTACCTACCTACATACCCTACCTACCTACCCTACCTTCACCCACCTATCCTAAGAACCTTGTCCTGAGAATAACGAACACAACAAAAAAATAATTAACGAAATCGGTCCAGCCGTTCACGCGTGATGCCGTGACCAAGGGAAATAGGGATTCATTTTTAAATATATAATATTTACTCGTAGATTAACTGTTTATTTATTTTTACTTCGATAGTCCTAGTTTATCATTAATTGTGATTTCCGAGTTACAGCTTTAATAGATATATGTAAACTGGCACGCCCTTTATGCCTGGAGGCTTTCATTCGGGTATTAAGTTATTTTTACTTTTTCATATAGAAAGTAATTTAATTTAATGTTTTGTGTTGCGTAATGTAAATTATTTTGCATAAATACTATTGTATAGAATAAAGTTTTTCTAACTATTCAGACAGCTGTGCAGCTGGGGAGTTTGTTGCGCCACTTCTTCTTCCCAGCTAAAGCACTAGGAAGTGGTGAAGGGCGGGTGTTTTTTGGGGACTGTCTTATGTAATTTTGACGTTCGAAAAGTGCTGATTTAGCCTAGTTTGACCGCGTTCGGCACTCCAATTGGAAGCCGGGCGGCCTTAACCAGTGAAGAGCCAATCGGAGCGCCGAACGCGGACGATGCGTAAAGTCGAGATGGTTAAAAGAAACTCACACTAGGGCCTCAGAAGTAGATGGTGAACATCTTCAACCGTTCCGCAAGTTTTACAATTGCGAGAATTCATTTTCTTCATCAAATAACCAAACTTGCGGAATGGGTAGTGAACTAGTGACATAGGTATATTTGTAGTAGGAAAAGTCGAGGGAAATTCATTGTATATAAAACTGACTGAATGTCGTGATGGCCCAGTGGTTAAGGCCCCGCCTCTCATGCACGAGGTTGTGGGTTCAAATCCGGGCAAGTACTAATATGACTTTTTTAATTCATATGTACTTTCTGAGTTTATCTTGGACATTACTAACATCGGTGAAGAAAAACATCGTGAGGAAACCTGGACTTATACTTAGTCTGAAATCACCAACTCGTCTTGAGCAAGCGTGGTGATTAGTGCTTGTGCCTTCTCTGTATGAGAAGAGGCCTTTGCCTTGCAGTGGGACAGTAACAGGCTGGTATTATATAAAACTGACTACCAACTTAAATTGTCCGTTTATTCAAATCACAACTGTCATTTTGACAGTTGTATGAAATGTAATGTGTCAAAATTATTCCCTGACTGAATAAAGAGCTCTGTTCGGCTCAGTTACCAAAGAAGAAAAAAAAACGGAGCTCTATTAGCACTAGACGATAATATCTTCAAGTCACCTTTCAATACCAAAAGAATCTCGCCAGTAACTAGGTACAAAAATCAAAAACTACACACTATCAAAATTGGCCCAGAGCAAATGTAAACGAATTTCATAGTCTGTACAGCGAGCCCCGCGGAGTCTGACTCAATAAGAACTGGCCTAAGTAAACAGTACAAATGTATTATATTTTTATATTAAAGTCGGGCCCTAGTCGGAATGTTCCCAATATGGAACTGAAAGAAAATACCAAACGTGTACGGGAAAGCGAATATTTTGTAATCTTTATTGTTACCTTCTCTTATACCAGACCAGTGAACAGAGCGTAATAATAATAATGTTTTTAGGTAGGTTTGGTAGGTATTTTTCTTGCTCTACTTTGATTATCTACTTGAACTTACCAGACGATAATTTTTTTAGTTTTTTTTTTTTTGACTACAACATTGTCAGGCTCTTGGCCTGCATCTCACGTGATGGTAAGTGATGATCAGGCTGAAGGCCGAAACAATGCTGTTAACATTGTTGTTATGGCGACAGAATTAGATAAGATGCTGGTAGCTAGCCAGGCGGATTTAGAACAAGTCCTACCACTGACCAAACCGAGCAAAAAATGTTGCCCCCGCCGGGAATCGAACGCGGGACCTCTGGGTCTGAGACAGATGGTCTAACCAGTAGACTGGTTGAGGCGGTTGTACGCTTGCCTATCAGGAACATATTCAGTCGTAACTTTAAGAATATTAAGCCCAAAATTCGGAACGAGTGTGGCAAAATAGAGCAGGCCCGTTGTACGCCATCACTTTGGTTGGGCACCTTTAACTTACACAGTTTACACTAGATAACACAGACAACATCCACACTAATATTTTAATGCGAAAGTAATTCCGTCTGTCTGTCTGCCTGTTACATTATCACGACTAAGCCCACTGAACCGATCGTTATGGCGCTACATACATTCGTGCTCGGCTCGTGCGACAGATAGGCAGAACCTGGAGAAAGACATAATAGGCTACTTTTCGTCCTGTATTTAAAAAAATACACTCGGACGATCAGTAGGAAAGTATTTGTCAAACTCTCTTACAACAATTTCTAATGCTAAACATTCAATGGAATCTCTCGACACACAATATTTATCTAAACCAAAATGACCAATATTCTGAAACAGAACATTGTTCATAAGCTTCAGATTTTACAACTAAAATACCTCTACGAGTTAGCTCCGCAAACAACGGTGCGCAAGCTGGCTGCGTTCCAAAACCATGTTGCGACATGTCTTTGCTTAACTGCCAATATCCTCGTACCACCATCAACACTCCTATTTGAAGGATTTAAGCTCTATATTCGTGTAAGTTATCAGCATGGGTAAGTTTGCAGTGGTAATGTACGAACGTGCTGTGTTTCGCAGTCGATGAGCCGTTGTATGGAAGAAATGTTCACAGATTTACGTTTATTACATAGAAAGGCATTTTAATTTGATATTTTGTGGTGGTTTTTGTGTATTGATTAAGTTTTACCTGGATAAAGGCTCAAAACCTGGTAAATACGATCACAATCAATTGACTACAAGCCGTGTTCCCGATAGGATACCGTATCGGCTCATCCCCTATTTTTTTTTTGATGCAGTGGCGTCCCAGTACTAACCGCCGCGACTTACGAGTTGTTAGTTCGTACCCTGACAGGCGCTTTCCTTTGTGTAAATTTTCATCACCACTGCTCTCAAAACGGTGAAGGAAAACATCGTGAGGAAACCGGCATGTCCTAGAACCAAAAATTCGAAGACATGTGACATCTACCAACCCGCACTAGGCCCGCGTGGTGGATTACGGCCCACTCCCTCTCACAGAGAGGCCTTATCACTGCACTGGGAACATTATAGGCTGATTATACGATTGATCCCTTAAAAAAATTAATCCCCTACATTTTTCAAAAATCCTTCCTTATTTAGCTCACTTTCGCTATAAAAGGCAAAAAACTTTCGTGCAAAATTTCATGATTCAAGACCCAACGGTTTAGGCCCTCGCTGTATGTTAGTGAATTAAAAATGTTTATTAGTAGAAGGCGTGCGTGAAGTGGAACTGCGATTTCTTAAGTTTTAACGAACCCAGACAGACAGGAATTCAATCAATCTGCCTAACCTTTTCCAACCTTTTTAACTATGTTGGGGTCGGCTTCCAGTTTAACCGGATGCAGCTGAATGCCAGTATGCCATGGAGCGACTGCCTATCTAACCTCCACAATTACTGGGTTGTGGAGGTTAGATAGGCAGTCGCTGGGTAATACGACACCCCTTGGTAAGACTGGTTGTCAGACTTTCGGGCTGCAATGCCAGTATTGTACATGGAGCGACTGCCTATCTAACCTCCACAACCCATTAACAGGGTAATACGACACCCCTTGGTAAGACTGGTTGTCAGACTTTCGGGCTTCTGACGACCCGTAACGACTGTCAAAGATTCACGAATGACAGCCGGGACCAACGGCTTAACGTGCTTCCCGAGGCACGGAGTAGTCACTTGGTATGTAAAGATGGTCACCCATCCATGGACCAACCCCTATAAGCGTAGCTTAACCTGATGGATCGACCCGTGCGGCTGTTTTTCTTAGCCACGAGCTTTTCTAGACAGACAGGAATTGATAGTCAAGAATGAAGTATACCAAATACAGCTACGTAGAATGTGCACAGAGGTTTGTCACGTTTCTGCGCAGTTCATTTGTTTGCCAGCCACGCATCCGCGCCTAGCGTGGCCGTGGATCGTAGCGGACGCCGGCTCGCCTTAATTTTCATTCAAAACAAAGCCCAGTATACGTGCGTTGCTTAGCCGTGGTCTACTGTAGAGCGGATCCTTATGATGAACACGTGAGTCGAGCTAAATGCTTACAACATATTTATAAGCTCCCGTGTTTTTTAATCAAATCAAATCAAATCAAAAATATTTATTTGCTAGAATATGGTACATAATGGTGTTACAATAATTTTGTTTCTGCATATCCTGCCAAAACGATGGCGTGCAAATTTATACATACTTATAATGTCAATTATTTTAACTCACAAACTACAGATTCTATTGACTTATCTTCTAAATAGTCCTTAATCGTATAATAACTTTTCAGTAGAAGCAGTTTGAAAATATACTTTTTAAACATTGTCAGCGGTAGGTCTTGCACACTATTTGGTAAATGGTTGTATATTATAATGGCCATGCAGTATGTATTTTTCTTAAATAATGTTAGTTTTATTGGTGGTAGCTGAAGTCTATCTTTATGGCGTGATGAGGGGATTTTATAAGGGGATAGGGAGAAGCTACATGTACAGACGTCAGCACATCAACCTACTACAAGCTGTCAAATTTCTTTAATAGATATTCAACTTTATCACCAAAAAATAAGGTTCAAAGTTGGTTGGGAAAATTTGACAGTTTCGGGTAGGTTGACCTGCTGGCGTCTGTACTGTAACCTCCAAGAAACTTCCTTTGCTTTATCCAATTTTCTACTTCTGTACCCAGAAGTAAGAAATTGTTTCAAACTCCGATTGATCGTGTATTACGGAACTAATTACGTAATACGCGATCAATCGGAATTTCAATCGTTTTGAAACAAATGCTGATCCTTCTAAGTTCGAAAAAAAAATCTGCTCAACAATGAAAATAACGCAATGATATTGTTAAACTGTCAAACTGAAAAAAAATTGTCGTAATCGCTTACGAAAATGTGTTGCGTAATTAGATAGCTGGTTATTTTGCTAACATCATTATTCTCTTGCCCTCATCCCTATTTATTTCCATACTTCTCTATAAGTCGGCATTCCCCGATTAATAATCATGAAACATCCTTGATCCAGCCTGTCCCATCTTGCTGTCCTCCCCCCAGCGGCGCCCTAAGCCGAGGTTCGTACCCCACAGGGGGTGCCCTTAGCGAGCGCTCGCCTAGTTTTAATTGGAATAGTTTTTGCCACTGGCTGGCTTAAGGCAGCCGCAGGAAAGCATAAAGTAAGTTAAGTAGTCATGACCTGAGAGGTCAACTATACGTATTTTCCTCATTCCTCCGCACCAAATTGTTACTCCTCTTACCCTTTATTGCCCACACAGTGAAAACAATTAAGGCGGATACAAACTTTGCGAGGCATGCGCAGCGCATGGCGCTCATCGCATGCTTCGCAATGTGTGGACGTTCATATTCGTGGTGAGGCCATAAACGAATAAAAAAAGTCGGACGGATTCTCACTTACAAGAAACTGTGTCGCTGAAAAGACGCCAGCAGGTCAAACTACCCGAAACTGTAAAATTTTCCCAATCAACTTTGAACCTTATACTTCAGTGATAAATTTGAAAATCTATTAAAGAAATTTGACAGATTGTAGTAGGTTGATGTGCTGGCATCTGTACGTATGGGTAAATATTTATGTGTGAGTGTTGACGCTGGCGTGACTATTGGCTGACTAAACAGAATCTGTCCGACTTTTTTTGTTCGTCCATGGGTGAGGCAAAATAAATTTACTCGTATATCGAGGCGTTCGTTAAGTGGCGTGCGCGGCGCATGCCTCGCAATGTCTGTATCCGCCTTTACTTATTCTTATTTTTGGCCAGATAAACTCCATTGCCAACTTAATACCTGGCCTTTTTCAAATTGCCTGTTTCATAACCTTTTACCACGTGAAATATGTTACTTTTTCCTCCATTTTGTTTAAAAATAACCCAAACTTATCAGCACGGAGGTGTTGTGCTCGAACCAGCCCATTCCAGGGCGCCGCGCGCCGCTCTGATTAGTACTGCTGATTACCTTATCTGGCCTTGTAAACAGGAGCGGGCTTCTAAAAAAGCGGATTTCTATGAGCGATTTCGGTAAAACATGCTTGGTGGGATTTCCCATCGGCAAAAATGTCAAATTTCCATACGAACTTTCATCCCCTATTTTAAAGCCCATTAAGGGATGATTTTTTTTAAAATGCTCCCTTTTGCTCCCTTGCCCTATTTAAGGATCTCTTGTACAAAATTTCATGATTTTAGACCGAGCGGTTTAGGCAGTGCGTTGTCTGTTAGTGAAGGAATTTAAGATATTATTTTATGCACATTTCAGACACTAGGAATTTCTCCTGTATTGTGGGTGCGTTCACAAACATTTAAACTCACATACACAAACAGCCGGACCCGGAACAACTACTTGTAGGTCATACAAATATTTGTTCCGTGCGGGAATCGAACCCGAGACACGCAGCCCAGCAGAACCGTGTCGTCAATTTTTTCATAATTTTCTCTTAAATATTAATACTTAAGTATATTGTATAAGTATTAATAAGTTAAACTAAATTTCTTTTTCTTTTGTTTTATTTATTTATTTATCTTTAATTCAGGTATAACCCATAAATTTCTTAGTATTCCTTAACCTATGTTAGTATAATAGACTAAAACACACAATAACTAATAATACTTAATTACGCCACCTCACGGAGACACCTGGCAGCAGTACACTGCGCACAGGTGCCCCATAAGGCGGCCTTCAATCTTACTAGCAACAATACTCAGAAGACTGCATTCGCTGCCCCGCATCCGATGCAGTAGTGAAGCGGATCTTTTACGAATGATCGCAAAGAAGTCGTCCGTACGCGCTGCTGCGAACATCCCTGACGCGCTACAGAAACGAGACAGCGACAGCAGTATCCTAAAAGCATTGTTGTATTGCACACACAGGGCATTATACGTTTTCTGTGCGTATCTGGTCCACAGACTGCAGGTATAAAAAGTCTGTCAATAAGCCATAACTGACTTATTTGACTTTGTCTATCTACCTAATGCGTACAGATACGACAGAGGCAGCGTGCAAACAGTGTTCAGTGTCCCGCTTACTTCCTGTCCCCACTCTCTGGCCACCAGAGGCTGCAACGTGAACAGAATACAAAAGGGGATCTCATGATGAAGACATCTTGGCGTTTTATCTACCAAAATATTTGCCGGTTTAATGGTCCCATAGGAAATAAACTTTTAGGCATTCTTACACGTTTATAATTGTCCGTTTGTTGTACCCTTCTAGGCTACCGACTCCGACCCGGGAATCGAACCCAGGAGAGAGGAGGGGGGAGGAGAACGAAGGGAGGGGGCATTGACTTTAGATTAATATCTGACTGTAACAACTTTATACGTTTAACGTTTTTATTTACGTATGTCGATTACCGACTTAAACGGAATATTGCCATTTTTAAATATTATACTTTTTTTTATTTATGTAGAATTAATTATTGTATTTTATTTTATTTTTTATATCTTAATTATATTTCATGGTATGCTGCACCGGTCGACGTCATAACGCCAACGCCGGCTGTCGCTGAAAACCAGCGCTGGGGCTCTGTCTTGCATAGGGTCGCAGCATCATGCTGAGCGATGGCCGTTTTGCGTGAATGTGACGCATATTTTCCCAGAAACTTGTTTCCATTTTTTAATTTTGTTTTCTTTTTTTTTTGCGTCATGTTTACCGCAAATAAACGTATTTTCTTTCTTCTTTCTTTCTTATACCATGTTTAAGGCAAATAAAGACTTATCTTATCTTATCTTGGTCCTGCGCCAGAGAGATTGGCCGCTATGGCCGAAATACGGTCTAAAGGACTGTGTGTGTATACAACCGAAAAGAAAAACTCTACTACAGAAATAAAAGAAGTGAAACGTATGAAACGCATATCATGGCGGATAGGGACATTACTATATATAGAGATATGTATTACTCTTAGTTTGGTTTCCCGTCGGGTAGAAATGTAAGTATTTATTTTCTCTCACAACACACGTTATTTCGGAAGAATAAATTCTGTAAAACCCGCTGGATAATACTAGGTATGCGCATGCATTATGCACGAGCACCGTCCAGGAGATTTATCAAATTCTAGTGATGGTGTGCCATGACGTTTTTAGAGCTAAAAATATCATTTTTCATACCATGCAATGGGTTTCAGGGTGGAGATTCGGCGCTATTCGCACCCGGCCTGGCTTCGCACGGGTACCCGTGAGTGCTACACTGCTACCACTAATTACTTATCTACGGCACAGCTACCTTCCTACCACCTACCTAATTAATGATGTTTATACCATTCCCCCTCTAAAAAGCTTATTTTATTCACTGAAAACAGTGAATAAAAAGCACTTTTAATCACTATTTTCGTGTTTAAATTTAGAACACACCCATTCGACCTCCATCTCAATGCTATACAACCTCCTTGCGAAAAAATACTCGACATACAAACTCCTTGTGCAAATAACTCCTCGTGATTTGATTGGTCGACATTTTCGACAAGGAGTTTAGCATAAGAATAAAAATGTGTGTTTTGTGTACTTTGCTATCATTAGTAAATTGGCGCTATTTTGAATACTGTAAGTTGTACGAACACAAATTGTTCCAATTTTATTGTGCATTTTAATTATTTTAACCTTCCTTTTTTCTTCATTAAATGTCTATTTTCGCTTAAATATTAGTTTTTCTCGTAATCATTGTATGAAGGTCTCAAATCTTGTCCAAATCAACTCTTGAATAAAACGGATTTATATCGAGGGCCATGAATCACTCGCGTCGCTCAGGATTCTAACACTTGAATAAGCATGATTCACTCCCTAAGGTCGTGATTCATCTATGACCCTCGCTTTAAATCCGTCCTTTATTCACTAATTGCATAATATACTATTTAATACTTATTCGAGGCGGAGAAAAATCAAACAAACAAAAAAATTAAAAAAAAAACCGTTCCAGCCGAGTTATAACTTATAAATGATGTAACTAAACCGACGTTTTTTATAGCTTTTGTAAGTATGAACTTTTCACAGACTCATCACATTAATAAATTCAATATACTTTTCTTTGGTACGTACGCCTGTGATCATTAAGTCGTACCTAAAAAAAAACCGGCCAAGAGCGAGCCGGACCACGCACTATGTAGTTGAAAAACATGTTTTTGCAACCGCAAATGTAAGTTGGTCGATCATTACTCATTAACTCGTAAAGCCTGCTTAGCTGTGATAGTTTTCCTTTTAATTTCGTTATATTATAATACTGCCGTGATTTTTTTCACTTATCAAAAACCAACCATTTAGCTGGCAGACGAGACACACTTGATTCTAACAAAAATATGTATAATACAGACAACACAACTCATGCCACAAACCAGCAGACCACAATAGCAGCCAGACTTTTATTGAAGTATCTACCTATTAAGATGGAAATTATTATTATAATGAACCTTTTGGGGACTGGTTATAATAATATACTATAAGTAAAAGTAGGTTTTAATGAACCGTCAAGAATTCAGCTAGAGGAAGTCTAGGTAAACACCCTGTAAAGTTTTTTTTGAAATAAAAATACAAAAAAAAACATTCTCTCATACATTATTGTCAACAATCAGAGGCAATGAATGTAGAATGTTATTTTTTAAATTATTTTTCCAATAACTACTCAACCCCTGGTTGAATTCTTGAGGGTTCATTAATACCCATCCTGTATAAACCAGATTTTCGCCCATCAAAGCAGTTGAACGCGTTCTATCAGTACCATATTTATTTTTATATTATATTTATTAATTTAGTAACCGGGAGCCTGTTTGGAGCTTCATTCGTATAGGTTCCTAAATAGTTCTGTGCCCAGAAAAAACTACAACTGTACTTCACCCAAAGCAACCTGCGAATAGGTAGGATGGAGGGCATTTTGGTTGTGAACCGTGAAATGTTTTTCAAATTTTCATCGGCGAGGCCTATATTCGTTAGAGATTTTTAACACTGCGGTGTAAAATATTGCAGTTTTAGGTCAGCACCATCTCTTGACCGATAGTGAAACTAATATAATTTTTATCTCTGAAAAGTGTGGTGTATACATCGTTTTATTTTTCCTATACTATAATCTTCACATAAACTTCTATCACATAGAATAATTTCAGATTTTTCTCTATTCAAACTTCGGAGATAAGGACGGTTTAAAAAAAAAAAGATTACTTCAAAAGTCGAAAAGTACGCGGCCTAAAAAAAAAAGAAAAATGTTTGAGAACGTGCAAATAGCGCTCTTTCATATGATACCCCACATGCTCTAGGACTGAACGGGGGTTTTAAAAATTCGAAGTGGGAAACTTCGAATTTTTAGTTCAGTCCCTGTTGTAAAAAAGTGATATATTTTTATTTCTTTCTTATTTACAAAATAGTTGGGCAAACGTCATCTTAAACTATTCTAAATTTCAAGTTGATAGCATTAGTAGTTCTTGAGATATCCAGCTGTGACAGACAAACGGACAGACAGACTGAGTCGCACCATAAGGGTTCCTTTTTGCCATTTTGGTACGGAACCCTAAAAAGAAATAAAATATGTTTAATTGTGGTAAACATGACGCAAAGAAAGAACACATACACGAAAAGAACAAGTTGGGGGGAAATATATTAATATATAATATTTAATGTGACAGGCGTATCTAGAACATGATTACCAAAAAATTATGATATTTCAATAAAAGCAACAATATGGATAAAAGCTTTTATTGCTCAATAATAAAGCATGCCGTACTCGAGATCATAGTCACGAACTTTAGTGTTTTTCTTCTCTGACTCTGGCTCTACCATCTCTGAATTTGGCTCTAGCTCAACCACCTTAGGCTTTAAATTCAAACCTGTTCGCCTGTGCGCGTTGAAAAAAGTCCCCAATTCCGGATGCGCTCGTAAAAAACTCCTCAATTTCTGCTTATTAACGGTCCCATTCACAACTATGTCTCTGAATGTGCCGTTGTTCATATAATCTTCGTTTACACCTTTAATTTTATCCAACTTAGCTTGTAATTTCTCGTCTATCTTCACCAATTCATACTCATGAACGTTCACAACAGACTTACGATCCTTCCTGTATTGCTTTTTCATTATTTCTATGAACCTTTTCAACTCTCTCGTCTTCTTCTTTCGTTGAGCTGTTCCATTTCTATAAGATTTCATCAATATACTTCTGATTTCTTTTACTATCCTTCGAATACTTTTCTCTATTTTTTTCTTTCTTCTATCACGTTCTTTTTTCCGTTTTTTTTTTTTGGAATCGCGCTTATTTTTGTTTGATTTTTTTTTTTTGTTTTTACCATTCTTTTCGTTGGAGTCGGTTTCGAAACTGCTGCCTTCGAAGGACAAGTCTAGGCCTTGATACATGTCGTAGCTGGTCGCTAGGAGAGCGCAGCAAACGTATGCGGTCCTACCACAGAAGTAGTCACCTCGATATATTCGATACTCTGCGTCACACTGTGCCGGTAGCATGCAGGAGCCCCAAGGCATGTCGTGCTGGTTGGGATCTCCGCAAGGAACACCCCATGGCCCTTAAAGCATCAATAAGTTAAATCTCACAAATAAAAAAAAGCTTTGATCTGAATACTTGGTCTTTTCTTGGTCTTTTAAGACCAAAATGGCTGTCATTGATTTTTAATAGTACGAAGTAGGTATCTACATTATTTGATAAAGTAGACACAATCCTGTTGAGTTTCTGTAACAGTACTGAATGGATTAGTTCCTTCATAGCCCTATCAATAGCTAGAGCAGCCAGAAGCCTTAGTTATTTTTTAAAGCCTCATCCTCATCTGCCCAGCCTTTTCCCAACTATGTTGGGGTCTGCTACCAGTCTAACCGGATGCAGCTGAATACCAGTATTTTACATGGAGCGACTGCCTATCTGACCTCCACAACCCAGTTACTGGGTAACCTTGGTAGACTGCTTGTCAGACCCATTTCATAAAGTCCATTTTTTTAAGTCTCATAAAAGTATAAAAGTAGATTATACTTACTAGCTGCCGCCATATTGACCACGTCACCCCTTGGTTGTGTCGAGTTGAGCGCCTCAAATTTCTTCTGCATCCAGTGTTCATCCCATTGGTCCATCCAGAACTTATCTTCCGAGTTGGAACTGGACGAATCATCGTCGGACTTTTCTTGCCGTCTTTTAATTCCAGTTCTTCTATGCCTTAACTCATTTAATACTGGGTCCATATGGAAGTATTCTCTTCCTATCTTGTCTTGGCTTCCAGTGAATTTTGAGGAAGGCATATCACGTCCAATGTTCAAGTTTTGCTCGTGAGTTCTCACACTTTTCAGAACATTGGCTTTATTCTGAGCTGATTCCTTATCTTTCTCATCCTCTTGTTTTTTATTATGGAAGTACCTCATTGTATCTCGACGGTTCGGGGTGATGTCACCCTTGTCACCTTGAAACTCATCCAGTAGAAGTAGAACATTTTGTTTTAGATTCGAATAAATAGATGCATGAATAGCATTAAAATACAAAACAAATACCGTTATGTAAAAATAATGCATTTTATTTCGACATTTTTAACATGGCACATCAGCAGTTTTCTTTCAAAAACAGTAGGTAAGTACCGACCGTGAAATTTTTATCGAGATGTATTGCAATAAATATAGAAACTATTAAATATTTATAGCAGATTTTTTTTTACATATAAAGTTTTGATAAATTCTGGTTGAACTATAAAAAAACAGCTAAGTGTGAGTCGGACTCGCACACTAGTGGTTCCGTCCACCAATACTATTAAATGTAAGCGTAAGTAGGTACGCAGTCACACCACAGTCCGACCAAGTGTGAAGCTTAAAGTAGGTAGGCATTACCGAGAAAAAAAATATTAAATTTTTCTTATTTTTGGACTTTTAATTTATTTATATAATTATTGGCCATGATTAAATGAAAATTTTGACTGGCCAGCTATAATGTTTCTTAAGGCAGACGGTGTAGGCGTAGTAATAGGGTTGCCAGTAGACATAATACTTTATGAACCCGATCAAAAAGTGGGGAAAATGTTGGTGCCAAAAAGTGCCGCCTTGTTGCTATGTAGATAGAACGTAAGGTACCATGGCGGGCGAAAGAAATTAATTATATTAGGCACTAGCTTTTGCCGGCGGCGTCGCCCGCGTGGAGGTCGGGAATTATCCCACGGGAACTACCGGGAATATCCTACCCAGGTCATGGTCTACCCATCTGCCAAATTTCATCCAAATCCGTTCAGCCATTTTAGCGTGAAAACGTAACAAACAAACAAACTGAATTTCGCATTCATAATATTAATTAGGATAAGATAATTTAATTCAAATAACTATTTTATTTTAGTAGCCAACAAAAACTATGTAGTTCATTTTACATTATAGTTTACCGTCACAAAAACAACACGTGTTATAAATTCATATTTCTGAACCGTACAGATTCGTACCTGGGCGACCGAGCTCTGCTCTGGTGAAAATAAAGAATGCTCATTTAATAGTACAGGATAATTCATATTAATTCCATGCTGCCACGATAGTAGGTACTTACTCATTCCATACTGCCATTATAGTAGGTACTTACTAATTCCATGCTGCCATGTTATTATTCTAAGGTAGCCATCTTGTTCTAAACTTTGGGCGACCGAGCTCTGCTCGGGTGGAAATACGGAGAAAACGAATTTTCCCAGATATGAGACAGATAGATCGAGTTTTCGCCCCCGTAAGCCCCTATTGCAACTTTCATCGAAATCGTTGGAACCGTTTTCGAGACCGTGTTGACAAATCTTATATATAAAATTCTCGTGTCACAATGTTCGTTCCCGTACTCCTCCGAAACGGCTTGACCGATTCTCATGAAATTTTGTGAGCATATTGAGTAGGTCGGAGAATCGGCCAACATCTATTTTTTTTTTTTTTTTTTTTTCTAGAAATTACTTAAAAATTATTTATATGGCAAAACAACGTTTGCCGGGTCAGCTAGTAATTATATAGATACACAAATATTGCTCGTTTAATACTATAGGATATGATAAGAGGTAGATCATTATATTGACTTGGAAAGTCAAAGTCAAAGTCAAAGCAAATAGAGCACATAATTGTAGTCATAAGTTTTTTTTTAATAGATCTACCATGAAAGTAATTTATTTAACTTTATTTATTAACATACCTAAGATCTATTTAAATACATTATGTAAACTATATACAAAGATGATTCGGTCGTTGGTCGTCATAGAGCACGGTCGTTCCGGGAGCGAGCTACCCCAAATTTTTTACGATTCCTTTGGGGCGGAGTGAGCTGCACATGTGCGCGTTTGCCGGCAAAATCGAACATTTATTCTATGTTTTTGATACTGCTTTGACTTTAAAAGCCGCCAAATAAATACATTAAAATCGTGCTAAAGTGAAGTGGCAGTGTGTTGTTTGTTGGATGTGGCTGTGATTCGTGTGTCGACAAATAAATACATTAAATATAGTGCAAAAGTGAGGTGTGAAATCCAGAGCAAACGTGTCTCTAATCGTCTGCCGAAGGTTCAAGGGCCGCAGAACTTCGGAGCCAGGATAACCCGGTGAGATCATTCCATACCTGTCAGGGAAAAAACTCACTATTTCACAAACAAACTACCTACCTACTACATATAATCACTGTCAATGAATCAAATCCCCATATTTCAAACTCATGGTTAACGTTCGCTCCAGTGATAAATTCGGATACCAAAGCGTTTTTAATTTTGAACTGTTTCTAGTAAGGGTAGCGAACAAGAGCACCGAACTAAAACGCCCGGCGCTATTTCGATTACGCGGCTAAAATTCAGTGGCAAAGTTCGGTGTTTTATTGGATAGATTAAGGTTCAAAATCGTGAGCGCTAATCTGCAGTTGCGTAGTGACTGGTGAAATTGGAAGGCTTGTTGCTACGCGCAGACTCAACTTGTATTTGTAAGCTACATGTATAAGATTATAATTGTGAGTAGAAAAAGTAAAATGGTAAGATAAAATAACATACCTACTGCATGATTCTAACAAAAATAACACTTTTTGATTTCGTAACCTCTTGCATGCTGATAATTATAACATCAAACGACCCTAAACAATTTGGCAATTTCGTTAAGCCTTACAAAACAGTCACGCCTGTGGCAACCCTTTTTTTTGTGCTTTTAGTCAAACAATTAAACCGCGTTTTTGTGACGAAAGGCACACGAGCAGTTAAGTTTAAGTCCATTCAACAAAAACAAAAACTTCATAACGAGATACATTTCTACAGAAAAATAAAAAAGAGAGGAACCAATAAATCTCAGTCATCGACCCTGTCAACATTTTGTATCTTTGTCTCGAAACTAAATCTGCACGCCCAGCTATCGGCACAGTGGGGTTCTGTCTTTGTTTCACTCGCAAACAATATTTTACAATGGTAATAATAGCGGCCATGCAAAAAGACGGCAATTGTCTGTTTAGCGCAATCGCCAACCAGATAAATAACATAATGGGACTAACCTTCAATCACATGTCAGTTCGCCGAGACCTCGCTACATATGTTTCGGATAACCGCGGTGACGCCAGAATTTGCCTAGCACTAAGGAATAACATTCAAGACCTTATTCCTAACAGCAAGCTTTCTCAGGAACAAATGATAACAAAATACATAACCGCGCAGTTTAACGAGACTTTTTGGGGAGGAGAAGACATCCTAATCGCCGCGGCTGAATTTTATCTCGTAAATGTGCATGTGCACATAAATCACGCGAACACACTGATGTATTCACCTGCCGGCAAACCAGTACCCGGACATATACATATCCTTTATAAAGATCATCACTATGATAGCTGGGTCATGAGCGCCGAGGAACAGTACAACAATAATCTGCAAAGACTAACGCAAGAAACAACCAACAAAATTACATCACAAGATACTGGAAAAGTAGGTGACATATTCAACAAAAGAGACGAACAAGAGCAGTCCACAAAACCCCGCTCCCTGAACAGCCCCCAATTAGATAGCTCATCAACACCGTGTAAACAATTAACATCAACATTAGGTACACCGTTATCGGCTGAAGTCGCGGATCACACCGGATACACAATACTTAGAAATCAGCCTTCTGCCTTAATTAAGTACACTTGCTCAGATCTGCGTATTGCTACTTGGAACGTCCGCGGGGCCTCGAAACCGGCCAAAAAAGATAAAATAGATGCCGAACTTTCAAATAGGGGCATTCACGTAGGCTGCCTTCAAGAAACAGGGATGAATTTAGGAACGTACAACTCCGCCCACTACGAATGGCACCTATCTGGAACCGTAGGTAAAGCTCACCGTGGACTAGCAATTGTAATCAGAAAGGATGCCCAAATTGAAATAGTAAACATGAAGAATGATACCGACGTGATGTCAATCACTCTGAAAGTTGGTAGGGGAAGTGACAAACCTGCTCAGCTTTATATAATTAACGCTCACATCAACAGCTGTACCTCTAAAGCAACCAGATCCTTCACAGGGGTATTAAACATGATTAGACAAAAACCAAAGAAATGTACTTTAGTAATCCTAGGCGACTTTAACGCCCATATTGGCAGACAAGATACAATAAGTTTCCAACGCAAAGGACTGATTCACCAAAATCTTCATCATAATTATTCCAATTACAATGGGGAAATGTTAATGGATATAGCCAACAGGGAAAAACTGCAAATAGAAACAACAAAAGCGAGATCATCATGCAGAATAACATGGTCAAATGGCACGCAGAAATCACAATTGGACCACATTATTACGCAACAGGCAACAGAAAAACTCTTTCATTATATTAAAGGCGAATGGGCAGGCAGGGCCATATCCGATCATAAAATAATTTGGGGGCAGCTAAGAACAAATCGCATCATAAAAAAACTTGACGGCACTAAGCACAAGACACGAAGGAATGAGACAACAATAGAGACAAAGGATTTCAATTACAAACGATGTTACTATGCCGCTCTCAATATCAAATCCACAAAAACAAAATACCAAGCTTGCATAATTAAAAAACTGGAAAACATAGGAATATACTCAACAGATGAAAGCATAGAAATACCATGGTGTACCATAACTGCAGTATTAAAAGCGGCTGCCCAGGAAACCTTGATTTTTCAGCCGAGTCACTCTAGGGATCATCGTATAGCTCTTGCTAACCTCCAAAAGGCTAAATTCTTACAAGGAAGACAACTAGATAACCCAAATAGACAGAATCGCGTAAAAGAATGTCAGGCAGTACTTCAAAAGATTAAAAACCAAAACGAAAATAAAGAATGCAGGGCCTTCTTTACTGGACTGGGGAAAAAACATCCTTCAAAACGCATGCAGGTACTTTATCTATTTTACAGGAAAAACAAGCAAGCAACGAAACGCCGGAAAAGAAACGCTTACATACCAATGTCCAAATGGGAGCAAATCCTAAAAAACTCCGAGGGCCTGCCGATACCAACAGTTAAAGTAACACAGCCAGTAACAGTAGCGCAAAATCAAGGACCCACGGTGGATGACATAAAGGAAATAATTAACAACATGCGGAACGGGACAGCGCCCGGAACTGACCAAGTTGTAATTGAACTCTACAAAGCGATGCCCCAAATATTACAGGAAGCCGTCACCAAGCATATGAATAAAGCCTGGACACGGAATGAAGCACCCGACACGTGGCTAGAAACAGTGCAAGTACCAATTCCGAAGAAAAATAACCCTAAAGATCCAAATGACTATCGACGAATATCGGTTTGCAATACAGGCTACAGAATCTACGCCTCCTACGTTTTAAAAAAATTAGACGAAACAATAAAAGAATTGGGCAATTACCAAGCGGCCTTCTTAAACAACAGATCTACAGACGATCACATATTTACGTTAAAAAGGGTTCTGGACGAAGAATGGCGCGCAGGTAAAAGAATTTATGTACTCGCTCTGGACATAGAAAAAGCCTTTGACAACGTCGACCTCCAAGCACTGCGAGACATTTTATTACAAAGAACTAACAAGTCACTAACCAATAGGATAGTCAAGGTTTGCATGAATGAACGCACACAGATCAAATGGTGTGGTCAACAAAGTAGTAGGATTATTAAAGGAAAGGGAGTCAAACAAGGTTGCCCGTTATCCCCTCGCCTTTTTACACTGGTCATGGATGAGGTCCTTAGAACCCTCGAAGAGGAAACTCAACTAATCAAACTAGACCAAGATCGTGAAATCTCACTCCCCCTGGTACTATCATTCGCGGACGACCTCATCTTCATTACTGATGATCTAAAAGGCTTAGAAGGAATCGTATACCACGTAAAACCCCTACTAGCTAGTGTCGGCCTAAAAATAAACGAAACTAAAACAAAAATACTGATTCGAGACCCAATAGCTAAACATAAAGCGACCTACGTGTCAATTAACGGATTAAAACTTCATACTGTCGATGAAATTAAATACCTAGGCACATACATAACATCTGCATTAAGCAGGAAAAGCACAATTAGAAAACGGTGTGAACAGGCCACTAGAAACGCAAAGTCACTATTACCATTCATAATTAACTCAAAGATGGACTGGAAACTAGCCAGACTCATGTACAGAATGGTGATCGTACCTGGTATGATATACGGTTTAAAAGTATCGGCAATCACCAAAGCTAACAGGTCAAGACTGAGAAGATATGAGAGAGTCATCATGAGAGATTTGATTAACCACGCCAGAAATAAACCAAGACAAAAGAAGATGCATGAAATATTAGACGGAAAAACAGTAACCAAACGAATCAAGAACCACAGAATGTGCTATCTCGCACACGTTCACAGGCGCGGCAAACCACACCTGTTACACGCAGCAATGCAGTACAAGGCCAAATCCAAGAAGGTAGGCCGTCCTATTTACACATGGAACGACAACCTTAAACAGGACTCGACCTACTTCGACAAGGAATTGAACTTTTGGATGGACACGGCTACAGACCGTTACAAGATCATGAAGGCTGCCAGCGAGATCTACAAGAAACCAGAAACGGATAGCAGCGAGGCTTCTGACGAAGACACAGAAACGGCTAAGTGTAACACAGCACAGCAGCGATATAGAAAAGAGCCAAGAAAGCAACGTAACCTCGTCTCAAGATCCACCGGTGAAGATCGACTGGAACCAACAACGGCGACGTCTCAAAAAGATGCCCATCCATAGATAAATAACACCCGTCTCTCCACTATTCCAATGCCTACTCTAGGATGCATATCCGGTACGGCTCGTAAATCCTTCCTTATCCTGAGGGCACGTCTTCCCTACCATTACCGCGCCCCCCGGTCTACTCCTTGATATGCAATTGCCTTTGTAGCCCCATGAAACATGAGGCTACATGGGCTAGTGCAAATCTTGGGGTTCATTCGATTTATCGAGTCTGGTTAAACCACGCTGGGATCGGTGCAATTCATTCATTCATTCATTCATTCATTATGTAAACTATATACAAATATATAGTAGTTTGAAGTCCAACAACAAAAAATCAATCTGCCTAGCCCAACTATGTTGGAGTCGGCTTCTAGTCTAACCGGATGCAGCTGAATACCATTATTATACATGGAGCAACTGCCTATCTGGCCTCCACAACCCAGTTACTGGGTAACACGATACGCCTTGGTAATACCAACAACAATAAGGTACTTAATATCGGGACATTTATTTAAAATAAATTAACCCATAAAATATTTAATGGTTTGAATATTAAAATCAAAATATTTTATTTCATATAAACCTACTTATGAAACATCAGAAGCTAGGTGCACGGTTCCAATTGGTCGCGTCCTATGGGGAAGAGCCGGCAAGAAACTCCACGGTTACTCTTTTAAAAGTATTGATCATAATAAAACCCCGTTAAAAAACACAGTTTAATAAAATTAACTTTTTCGAAGAAAAACCTCAGATGAACGGCATGTAAATTATGTCGAAATAAAATGCATTATTTTTACTTATTGTTTTTGTCTTTTAACGCTATTCATGGATTTATCTATTTGAATCTTAAAGAAAATGTTACGTCAGTATCGCGTACATCTCGAGCCGACACTGAGAATACCGGCGGCATCCCAATACTACAAGGATTATTAGACTACTTCCAAGATAAAAAACACGACGATGTGAAATACAAGAAATCAGCTCAGAAAAAAACCAACGTTCTGAAAAATTTTGCACACGAGAAAAACTTGGACACCGGCCGTAATATCCCCTACACAAAAATGACTGAAAGTGGGAGCAATGACAAAAATATAGGAAGACATTATTACCACAGAGATCCCGTTTTTAATTCGTTAAAGAATAGAAGATTTAAAGGGCATTCGAAGACATTAAGGAGTTCTGAAATGGAGAGTCAAGGCTGGGTGGACGAATTGGGTGAAAAGAGGCTGCGTCTGAAGTTCGAGGCGATAAACTCGTCACTACCCAGAGGTGACGTAGTCAACATGAAGGCGGCTAGTAAGCATACTATTGTTTATAAGGGTTCTTGCAAAAATGATTGCATTTTTTAGGTGCTCAGGCCATACTCTTTTGATAGGGCTTTTTATTTTATTAGGCTCTTTTGATATAGGAAATGATAAAATACAACAGACGACGTATATTTAGTAACCTAATCCGCTTAAATTGACTTGTTGCTAACCGTGACACGACGTGTGGCCACGTCAAAAGCCGAACGCAGTGTGAGCCACACTATGCGAGACGTCGCGACGCCCCCGCAAGGGGGCGTGGCGGCCGGGTCGGGGCGTCGCCCCTCGCCCGCGAAGGCAATACTTCGGTGTGTCGGCCTAAATCGGCCTACGGCCTGTGATACAGCAAGCTGTATCTGTGTGAATGGTTGCAATGAATATTTCTGTAGGCGCGCCACGAAGCTATTTCCTACAGCGTCACTTTCTTCACGACATCTCGGTGGTCTGTCCCCGCCAGGTGAGACCCCCAGTTGCCTGGGGGAGACCCAACGAAGACGACCAGCGACAGAGATGCCGACTCGACGCCCTACAGGTAGATATGTAGTTTACCCTCGCCCCGCTCACAGATCTAGACGTTTACGGATTGAGGGATAAACAGGCATGTGTGTGGGAGCGGTTTGTGTTGTAGTGTTACGCCGCTCGGTGTCTACGTGCGTCGCGGCCCGCGTCGCGCCTGCACGTGTTGTGTATGGGTGCATGTATAGTTGTGGTTGTCTGTATTTACAGTCGCAATTTGTCGGGGGCAAAGAGTTTCAAGTCATCCATGTAGAGGAGGTGAGATATGACCTGACCACTTCTTCTCAGCCGATAGCCCAGTCCTGAATTCTCCAGCAGTGTGCTTAGAGGATTCAGGGCTAAGCAAAACCAAAGTGGACTCAAACTATCGCCCTGGAATATTCCACGTTTAATCCATATAGGTTCATTATTCCCCTGGATCTGTCGACATCCTGGATAGCGAAGGACCGTCCATTGCCCCATACACGACATCAGGAAGGAGCGCAGAGTTGCATCTATTTTGTACAACTCTAGCACCCTCATGAGCCATGTATGTGGCACCGAGTCGTAGGCCTTCTTATAGTCCATCCAGCATGTCGACAAATCCTTACGGGATTGACGAACCTGTTGGCTTATGGCCATATCGATGAGGAGTAGCTCCTTAGTACCACGGGACCCGTTCCTACATCCATTTTGAGAGACAGACATAATTGAATTACTGTCAAATGTGTGTTAATTTTCGCTCTCAAAATAGATGTAAGAAGTTTATAGACCGTTGACAAACATGTGATCGGTCTATAATTCTTGGGTTCCGCGGGACTACCTGACTTATGGAGCAGGTGGGTAACGCCTGTTGTTAGAAACTGCGGTAGCGACCCAGACTCTAGGGATGACTGGAATTGAGATGCCAGGCGAGTGTGTGAAGTAATCAGCCATTTTAACCAAAAGTTGTGCAGTCCGTTCGGTCCCGGAGATTTCCAATTCGGTAACGGACGGACTGCTCTGGCCACGTCTGATGGCGTGATCAGTATAGCGTCCATTTCTGGAATAGTTTCACACACTCGCTTGACATCCTGCATCCAGCCTCAGCGTGACAGACGGGCACCGACCAGATGTTGCGCCAGAATGCATTCATGGCGGCATTGTCCGGGCGGCACACGTCCGTCACATTTTGTTCTGGTCGCTCCCAAGCTCTATATACCCACCTCTCATCGCCCTGGAACATGCGATTCTGCGTGTATCGATCGACTCGCCGCTTATACCGCCGAATATGGCTGATTCCAGACCCCGAGAATGCCCGCCTTACAAAGCGCATCACTCGTGGTCGTGTATTGCCCTCCCTGAAGCAGTATAGTTTGCCGATGAGTACTCTGGCCCCATCGATACGTCGCTCGATCCTGCATTGCCAGGCTGGTACGGCTGGTTTTGGTCGAGTAGCTCCGTCACTGTTTGGAAACTTGACGTTAGCTAAACGACATGCCGCAGCAGCCGCGCAATACAGGATCGAGTATCAACGTATCAACGAGATCCTCGCTGCTCTCGAAAAAAAATGCTAAGCTGCGAGTCCAAGGCACACACCAGCGCCCTATTTTTTTTGTGCATAATCGGGGTCTAAGATCGGTCGGAGTGTACCTGTACTCACGAAACGCATCCTCCAGTGCACTCCTCAATCGGACGTTGCACTGGCTACTTACTGTGGCAATCCTATCATCCTCCTCTTCGACACTATGATTGGACCGCGGCGGGATTACATCAATAGGTGACGCTTGTACCGCGGTTTGTGCCGGAGTTGAGACGATATGGTTGCTCAGTACCTCTGAGCGCAGCCTATCAAGCGCGGCATCGTCCAACCTATGATTGCGTTGGATGACCCGCACCTGATCCGACAATCGTTATACCATTACAATCATCGCAATGTAACTTGTAAACACCTGATTTTATCAAATAACTTCTCCCGCCCTGGGCGGGGCGGGAGGGCGTGTCAGACTCTTACTGACTAAAATCCAGCCGTGTTACTTCAGTTGCCTGTATGTTGCCAGGCGCCACGGTATCCCTTTCGGACATTCCCGCGAACCCGGCAGACATCGGCCCTCAAACAAACAAAACCGACGCCCTCGTTGCTAGACCGGCCTTTGCTGGGCCTTCCCTAGGGAATTAGGGATCTCACCCAGCAGGGGCCAGGTCGCACGGGCGCCGAGAAGCACTTCGAGCGCTCCCACAGATACACCCCAGAAACACACCCCAACACGCTGAGGGGAAGTAAACCTCTCAGCAAACAGGTGTGCATGAAAGCACTCCCACCCCTTCTAGAAGGGGTAGGGGAACCCAATGACCGGCTCACGAAATCGTGGGCCGGTCATGATCACGGCCGAGAGAAAAATCCCTCGGGCAAGGGGCCAAAAAAGCCCCAAAAACCGATTCCCCGCGCCCTCTTCAGGGCCGCAGAGACGACTTAGACTGGCTCGTGACGTGGCAACACGTCGTGTCCTGGTTTGCAACAAGTCAATCGTCATCCTGAAGATGTCTCGTTGAGGTGAAACGTGTCGATTTCTTATAGGATTCTTTATGACTCTTTAAGAACAGTTAAGCGGATTAGGTTACTTCATATACGTCATCTATTGTATTTTTTTAAAGTCTTGCCGAGTCAATTAACTTTAGAAAATGATTCCTTATATTAAAAACTCAACAGGGATTACGTTTATGCAACATGAAAATTAAAAAGCAATAACAACAATTTAAGTCTACACTTCTTTTGACCTCAGCAATCAGTCATTTATAGATACTTACCTATATCAAACTAAACTTTATTGATAAACCCCGGTTCATTATTCTTTAAGGGCCATGGGGAATTAAATGCGGAGATCCTAACCAACACGACCTGCCATGGGGCACCTGCATGCTACCCGAAGAATGTGACGCAGAGTATCGAATATATCGCGGTGACTCCTTCTGTGGTAGAAACAAGTTCGTCTGCTGTGCTCTCGAACGTACCGCCTACGACATGTACCAAGGGATGGACCTGTCCTTTGAACGCGACAACAGCTTGTCCACAGACACCGAAGATGAGCATAATCATGATTCAAGAGACCAAGAACGCAAAAAACGACAACGGGAAAAAAAAAGAAAAAAAAGAAACAAGGCACAGTTAAAGAAAAAGATCAGAAATAGTATCACAAATATAATAGTAGAGATCACCAAGTTATTACAGAAAGCCTATAGGAACGGGACAGCTCAACGAAACAAGAAGTCGATGGAGTTGAAAGAGTTTATTAAAAAAATGAAGAAGCAATACAAAATGGATCGTAACTCTCTTGTGGGTGCTCATGAGCTTAATATGGTAAATTATGATATACAATTGGCAGCGAGTTTGGATAAAGTACCAGGTCTGAATCAAGCTTTTATGAGCAACGACACGTTCAGAGACATAGTTGTGAACGGAACTGTCAACAGGGAGAACTTATTGAGGCTTCAACGAACGCATCCGGTGTTGTCGCTGTTCTTCAACCACCGCCGTATGGGCGGTGGAGATTTAGAGCCAGAACCGGAGAAGATAATACTAGAGACAGAAGGAGAAGTACCAGAGCCAGAGACGGAGGAAGAAGTACCAGACCCAGTGAATATAAAACTAGAGACGGAAGAAGAAGTACCAGACCCAGTGAATATAAAACTAGAGACGGAAGAAGAAGTACCAGAGCCAGTGAATATAAAACTAGAGACAGAGGGAGAAGTACCAGAGCCAGAAAAGAAAAACCCTAAACTTCTTGAGTATGACCTCGAGTATGGCATGCTTTATTATTGAGCATTAAAAGTTTGCATCCAAAGTGTCACTATAATTTTATCGCAACACGTTTTTGTTCAAACGAGTGTTTTCAATTAACTAACAGTAAAGTTACGTTTACTTTACTAATAGCGATTCCTATAGTTTACGGACCAAAGCGACATACCTTTGCATAGTAAACCCGATGGAAGTAGCTATTACAGGTAAAATTAGCTTACGAATCTATTTTATAAGTCCAGTTTGGCAATAAAAATGATACCAATGGTAAGCAAAACGATTCGTTTTTATCCGACTATGGCAAGGCAAAAAGGAGGGCTATGATTTTGACCCGTATGTATGTATGTATTACCTCATAACTTCTAAGCTACTGATCATAATTTGACAAATGAGGTATCGATAACAAATGAGAATGTTGATCGTCCGCTGGTTATAGGCTATGTGACGTCACATTAAATTCAATAGTGCGCCCTCTAGACGAGATAGGTAAAATAACGAACTAATATTTTTTTATTTTATATACGTCATGTTTGGTATTAAATGAAAGAGCTTGTCGAGCACATTACAAAATATATGTATAATATCATATTGTATAAGTAAATAAATATGTTTAAATTGTTAATAACAAGTTACGAACGGCGCGGCATTATACAACAAAACCTAAAAAAAATAAAGCGGCTCCGCGAATACTTTATCACGAAATCATAACCACAAAATAATTTAAATAAAAAGTAAGTTTAAAAACCCGAATATTGAAAAATCGCGCTCTAAAAAGTATAAAACGAGAAAATATTTCAGATAGAAATCAAGACAGGTTTTCTTAATCATCCGTCAAAATGTGAGATTTGAGACAAAATGGGTGCGCCCGTAGTAGCACTATGACATAATGAGTCCCAACTTAAACTTCAAAAAGTTATGTCACAAGTCAAGAAATTATCAGTAACAAATGACTCTAGATTTATGTCACATGGTTGACCCATGCTAGCATAAGACAAATTTATAAGACGTGACAAAATTTATCACATCTTATCAAAAACGTCTTGAGTACGCCTGTGCTCGCCTCACTGCACGCGTAGCCTGAACATCGTTGAAACGGGTTTTGTCGACGGAAGAATAGACAAATTGTGATTGTTTATCTGTCATTTTGTCTATTCTATCGTCGACAAAACCCCTTTCAACGGTGGTCATACTACGCGTGTTGTGGGGACAAACGATGACATCATTTCTGATAGTTCGTTCATCGTTACTAGTTTGGTGTTTATATAAATATACATCAAACAATAAAATCACATAAGTAGTGCTTTTTTTTAGAAAATTTCATCGATATATCGTTTTTATTTAAAATATCGATACTCTTTAGCACTTCCTGCATCCCTAACATTAAACAGGAACACAGTAATACAAACAGGAACACAGTAATTAAACAAACAGTACCCTAATTAAGTAATTATTATTATTCATTTTATTTCGGAATTAAAAATATTCCATACATTGTTAGTAAATCATACTTATAACTATGTTAGTATATTATTATTGAATGTCAACATTATTAATTATACATTATCATACTTACACTATTTTACATTAAAAAGGACCCCTCCAGATCCGTGAACGATATTCCAGTGTCTCACAACCGGACAATCAACCCTTTCCAATATGGTATTCAGAAGGCTGTTGGTGCTGCCCCGCACGCGGCGCATCAGGGAGGCCACTCTTTTCCTTACTATAGCCCTAAAGCAGTCAGTGCTAGCCTTAGCAAACATACCTGATGCACTGCAAAAGCGAGGCAACCCCAACAGCATCCTAAAACCATTATTGTACAAGACCCGCAGGGCATTGAAAGATCTACGCGTATAGCGGACCGGTAATACACGATCAATCGGAATTTAAATCGTTTTGAAACAAATTGCTAATCCATTGTTTCATAAATTTGAACAAAATTCTGCTCAACAACGTAAATAACTCAATTAATGTTGTCGAACTGACAAAATGAAACAAATTTGTCTTAATTGTTTACGAAAATCTTTTGCGTAATTAGATAGCAGGAATACAGTACTTTCCCGGATAAGTTTATTTACAAAGAGCACTACTTGAAATGCAGTAAAACACGGCTTTAACATAACATCACGCCGATTTTCACAGAAGGTATCAGCAGAGGTGTACCTATAGTAGGTACCTACACCCACGTTTCGCCTAATTCCGTTCGTTCCTATTGCCATCAACCGAACACAGATTCAGACTCCGCGCTGCTACCGAGAATTCCGAAACCTTAAAACAGATATCTACATAGCTATTCACTGCCATTCGACAGGCTTCCGAGTCGAAAATAACACATTTTCTGTAACCTTATTTACCTAATCCCGAAAGCAAATAGCTGTCGGAAGAATAGCGGTCGTCTATTTGGTTTAAACTGTCAAAATTTTCGGGTTTCGCATTTGTGAACAGCGTCCCTTAAGTCGACTTCCACTCTCTCTCCCTCTCCCTAACTTCTTCGAAAACATTGATTGATATTCGATTCGGCACGGAAGCGTATCGAATGGTTGTGAATAGATATGCCGATCTAACTAAGTGGTTTATTCGCCCAAGTGTAGTAAGTCGGTACCTACATTGTTCCGAAACAGATACCGACTCATCTATGTCCAGAGTACAGTTCGCAAAACAATGCGCAAGTTCAAGCGATATTATCAGATCTTCGAAGCGATGTGTGACATTGAATCGCTGGAGGCTTGCCAAGCTCGGAGCAAGTTACAAGTTGTACAGACGCCAGCGCATCAACCTACTAAGATCTGACAAATTTCTTTAATAGATTTTCATCTTTATAACAGAAGCATAAGGTTCAAAGTCGATTGGGAAAATTTGACAGTTTCGGGTAGGTTGACCTGCTGGCGTCTGTACCTACTTTGATTTTACGTTATCAAATGAAGGTTTACTTTTTAGGGTCCGTAGCCAAATGGCAAAAACGGAACCTATTTCGAGTTCGAGTTGTTATGTAGAGAAAAACTACATATTTTTTCGTTAAAATCAATACTGTATAATTATGTGCATTCGTAAATATTCATCTCGACTACGGAGCCCTTCACTGCGCGTGAGCTGACACGCACTTGGTCGGTTTTATTTATTTCTGTTGTACAGACGCCAGCACATCAACCTACTACAGTCTGTCAAATTTCTTTAATAGATTTTCAACTTTATCACCAAAGTTGACTGGGAAAATTTGACAGTTTCGGGTAGGTTGACCTGCTGGCGTCTGTACCTACTTGAAGGAGAAAATCGCCAAAGTGCGGGTCGAACCTACGCAACGACGGTTCCGTACTTTAGAAAAAAGATACTGGGCGAAAAAATACCCGAAATCAATAATCAGCAAGCCGACATCTACGCATGCTGTACATCATACTAGGAGAAAAATTGAGCTAAAAAAAATGGCTGGGAAACGACTTTTATTCCTTCTGTGAAAAATTGCTTCTTCATCCTAGTAACATAGAGCAAAAATAATAATTCGGAAACAAACGAAATTTTGGTGTGAAAAGCCGCTGTTTACGACCATGTAAAAGTATGTTTCCGATCCCCGCTGCACTCACTACTGGTCCTCATACATTTTCTATAGGTTTATAAGAGATTACATTCCGAGCACGGCAACAATGTCACGGCAATAAATGTATGATTCCGAACCCCGCTGCAACACAGCTGCGGCAGCACTGTCGCGTGCAGTAGGGATCGGAATCATAAATACACCGTGAAATTTGAATGGTTCTTTTCCCGCGGCAGAACAACTTGCCATAAGGAGTACTTTCGAAGCATAGAGTAAAAGTAAAAAAATAAAGATGTTTTTGTTTTAATTTAATTAAAAAAATATCAACTCGAAAACGTGAGAATCAATAGTAAGGTAACTTGTAGGTACTACTCGAATCGCACGCGCCGCCGACAAAGGGAACAGCGATGCATAAATGTTCAAAGCAAAATAAACTCTCGCACTTAGTGATACGGCATAAACTAGTTTGCACGCAACGACACAAAATTTGTTTGCAAAATTGTTTCTAATATTTTATTTGTTTATATATAACGATTTTATTACAAAGACAAAACCATTTCGCTGCGGGAAAACAACCATTAAGATTTCACGGTGTATAAGCATGCACAGTACAGAACGGTATGACTCAAATATGAGGGGTATTTGAAACTTTAGTTCAACGTCATCTGCAAAGCCTTTTTTTAGTTTTTCGCTATAGATTTTTTATCTCATGAAGGCAGCACACTATTTGCATAACACACTTTCACAATCCGTTTGAAGGATCCTGCAAAATTCATTGCTTCATAGGTTTGTAAAAATCGTCTGCTCAACAAAGTAAATAACGCAATGAACGTGCGTGAACTGTCAAATTGAAACCCATTGCGATCAATGTCAACGTTATTTTATGTGTGTTATGCTATTACCCCGCAGGTTGGTCTTAGATGAATTTGTGGCGTGGCGTGGAAGGGGCGCCGATATATTTACGCTCTGGCGTTCAAAAGGTTAAGCACCCAATGTGGTAGGTACACCTACCACATTGGGTGCTTAAAGATGGCTCAGCAAAGAAATCTGCGACAAATCTCCGTAAACAGACATTTCCATGGAGTGACAGCCTTATCCAAATACATAGGATTAATAGGAATAAAATATCTTTAAAAAAAAACACAATATTACTTAAGTACTTAAAATAATTTAATTTATGACTTCAACTACAGCTTTTGGATTTTCTAACCATATTCTATGTTCTTGATTATTTTTGGCGGGAAAATTCCTCTTGGCACCACAAGTATGACATGACCACTGTACTATTTTAGAGCCATCTTTTCTATGGACTTTCATAGTGGCTGTCTCTTGATGAATGAGCATGCATCGACACTTCTTGCACATCTGCCTTTTTACATCAGGATTTCTGTAAAATTAAAGGCACTTAATAACTAGATTTTTAATAAAGAAAACTGGCCAGGTACGAGTTGCACTCGCACACAAAGGGTTCCCTACAGTATTAAGATCGAGCAAAAAAATATCTAAGAAAAACGTTTCTTATTTGAGGACCTCCTATAATACCTAATTTATCTTAATTTTTATTATTTGTTATCGCTCTAACGTTTATGAGCAAGTATTATTCAATCTCACATCATTTGATTTCAAGTATAAACCCGTGGTTACAGTTATAATATGTACTTCAGTCTAGACAGACTATATACACCAGAAGCAGACTGTTGTTAGCATTAGCAGTTTACATACCTGCCTACCTGCTGCTCATAATCTGGATATAACCTCGAAAAACCACACCAGGACAAGGCCACAAGCAAAAACATATTACTTTTATAAGATGCCTTATTGGTCTAGTGATCACAAGCACAACTGCTGAGCTATGGGTTTGATTCCCAGGTTGGGTAGTGTTATTTGGTTTTCAGCCTGGAGTCCAGATTTGTGCCTGGTTGATGGCAACAGGCTCGCCCCCTACTACATGGGGCTTAAATATATCTGGCGAAATGTGGGTGTAATAGATACACCTGTGCTTACACCCACATTTATTACATTTAGGATACACTTACATCTTCAAAACATTTTTCTTAGCAACATTTACAATTAAATTTCCATAGTAAGAAGATAAGGTTGGATTTTTGCCTGCTATGTGTTTACTTATCTGAAAACAAAATTAAACAGGTAATTCAAATTCTTTATAACAGACGGTAGGTACCTGTTTAATATTAGTAGGTACGTAGGTACTTAATATCATTTTTAAATAAGATTGGTACAACTCACTTGGTAGAGGTAATTCATTCGTTGAAACGAATCATTTCCTTGAACCTTTTTCATTTTGCTTAACCCAACATTAGTTTTGATTTCTGGGTTTTGTGGTGGAAGAGAATCAACAATCATTACAACAACAATTCAACATTGACATCACAGATTGACATACATACTCTGAACTTACTAGTTACTACTCTGTGGATTGACATTAACAATCAACTGACAAACAGGTCAAAACAGGTGATCAAAATCAAATCCATTTCGATTTTCAAAAGAAAGGCGCTGCTGAAGAACCACTGAAGAACCATTGCTGGAACCAATGAGATGATACAGATACAGATGACATTTTAAATTACGTTATGAATACCTATGACAAGAAAATCTTTTTTTTTTCTGTTTTATTATCGAATGACATCTAAAGTAATCCAAAATAAGAATTCGGGATATTATTTATATTAACATAATAATTATAAAAGCCGGCTCATGAAGTCATAGGGCAGTGTCTGCCAATGCCAGTTGCCACTATAATGTAGTTTTATGACATTTTTCTGAACGAATAAAAACGTTCCAGCCGGTCTATTCTGTAATAATCTCACGGTGAAAACTTAGGTGAAGTGAGCAGTCATTCCACGTGCTGCTTAGGGACTGACAGCTCACTCCGAGCTCACTTCACCTAAGTTCTCACGGTGAGATGGTTACAGAATAGCACTGCAGGTCTTAGAAACAAATGGCATATTCGTACGCGAATTTTTTTATGCAACTTATCTTATCTTCTTTTCTGTCAAAAACTGGAACGTTTGTTGTTTTCTTCTCGTGAAATTTGTGAAATCCACAGAGTAGGTATAGGTACTTTAAAACTTGTGAAATCCCATTACAAAGCCACAAAAAAGAGAAATTCTAAATTTTCATCTGATGAATAAAGTTATTTCCAACTTACTTTCTTTAATATATTGAATTCAATAAGAGACCACTTTTCGTGTTTCGTAATTTTTTGTTTGCCCTTATTTGACCCCTTTGAAATTATAGCTTTAAAAGATGTTGTTATTGAAAAACCTAATTTTACCGCGAATGACGAATAACGGAAGCTATTTGAGATGTTTTGCAACAAAATCAGACGTTGGCGAAACGGATATTCAGTTTACAAATGGGTAAGTTTGAGGTTATGTTTTGAAAGGTTATTCTCCAAAATAATTCTAAAAATTCGCCACTTGTTGGTGTGCAAACAACCAAACCTTTCTATGTTGTGGTACACACAGTTGACAGTTGTGGTCGTGTTGTAAATCCTATTCGAACAGCTTCAAAGCCATAGAAAGTTGTACACCACTGCTGATTTGCTGAAATTTGCCACTATCATAATATTCGAAACGCGTTATTTTCTCTCCAGGACCACACTGAACCTCTCTTCAGGTCGCTATGCAAGGTTTGCAGATGGAGCCTGTGTGGCCACACTGGGTAACACCGCCATCCTAGCAACAGTGGTCTCAAAGGCTAAGCAAAGCACTTCATCATTCCTACCACTTGTGGTGGACTATAGACAGAAAGCGGCAGCTGCTGGACGAATACCAACTAATTTTCTAAGAAGGGAATTGGGTGAGTTAATTTTATTATAGATTTTAACTAAGCTCATGCGTTTTCTGTAGAGGAAGAGGCAAGAGCCCTTTGCCCTGCACTGCACTGTGGGCTTTAATCTGAGCGTCCCTTTAATTTTGGATAGGTTTTCATGAAAATCATAGCAATTAGTTATTGCAGTCACAAGTTTTTTTTAATATACTACTGAGATTTCCAAATGTACTTATCTAATTAATTCTCGAAGACTTTTACTACAATTTATTGTATTGATTTTTCTAGGCCCAACTGAACGTGAGATCCTAACCTCACGCCTGATTGACCGCTCTCTTAGGCCTCTATTTCCAAACAACTTCTTCTATGACACCCAGATAGTCTGCAATATGCTTGCGGTAGACTCAGTAAATCCTCCGGAGACAGTTGCCATTAACGCAGCTAGCGCAGCTTTAGCGTTGTCTGATGTGCCTTGGAACGGACCTGTTGGTGCTGTAAGGTACTATATTTCATCATCAGTATTTTTCTGTAATATCTCAATATATAGATTCGGTAGTATTTGTTGAACAACAAAGCCGACCTTGGCTTTGTTGTTCAACAAATACTACCGAATTGAATGTGCCCATCTGACCATGTGTGTGGCACCGCTTATAAATAAATATCTGTTGAATATAAATCATTTTCTACAGAGTAGGTCAAATCGACAATGAAGTGATAATCAACCCAACCCGCAAGGACCTTCAGGAGTCGATCCTGAACCTGGTGGTTGCCGCAACTAATCGCAACCTCGTCGTCATGATAGAGGGGAGCGCAAACGACATTCTTCAGCAGGACTTGCTCAAAGCCATCAAATTAGGTATGAAAGTAAGTCTAGATTTGTAACTTTGTTTTTCTTTTTAAACTACTGAACTGAAATAACATTTCGACATGCTGAAGGGTTAGCCCAGGTTCGCACGGACGATTTTCAACTCTCGGTATTTAGCCGAGCATTGAGAATCCAACAGAGCGCATCCAGCGCGTATCCCAGCGCGTCAAGAAAACACGCTGTTGGATATTCAACTCTCGGCGCTAAGCAGAGAATCGAAAATTCAATACGCGAAAAAAAAAATCGCCGCGTTTAAAATGCGCCCTTGCGAACCTGGGCTTAGGCAGAAGACGAATCGGATGTCAAACTCAAACCATTATTTCAATCGAACCAATTACATGCACCATTTAACTTTAAAGGAGTTGGTTAGACAGAAAGATGAAGGTAGTGGCCATTCCCAAACAGTAGTAGGTATCTATGGTTAATAACAGGCAAAAATACTCCATGGACACTCTTTTCAATCAAAATACTGGTTAGATCATTCAAGTTTAAATAATACATATGAGAAATTCTTTGTTTCGTTCATTTACACTTGGTTGCTAGTCCAAATTCCATGGGCATCTGACTTCGGGTGAACAACCAGAATTGTGCCATAAGTCTACTACCTACCCGGGAACAGATCTAGTCTACTCCAGACTGTTAATCCTGATCTGCATGGGCGCTTTTTCAAAGTGCTCGAATTAAACACTAGTGCCGATTCTCTTGTCACAAATGCCTCTAAATTAGACTAAAAATTTTCAAATGTTTCCTGTCAAACGACGATTTCCCATTCTGGAATAGACTAAAGTGACACAAATTAACTATACTTTAGTTTAACAGCACTAAGTTGGCACCGAGTTATTAGTGAAAATGGCAATTTTGCTATTCTGAATTTGATGTTTTTCACCTAAAATTTTGATTGTAAAATCCAAACCTGACTATTTTTAATCGCGCTGCAGTACTGGCCATTTCAAATCAAAATATTTTTTTTTCCTTTACATACTATAAAACATAAACAATTTACAGCTAACACATATATAATATAAATTATGTACAAGTATACAGAGTATAAAAAAAAAAATATGAAGAACTCACTGGGCATCAAAAAATTCGTCCGCATCGCCGTCAGTGGGAAAAGTGCCCAAAAGGCTGGCAGTTGGCCAGCCCTCTGGTCACGTGTAGATTCGACCAACCGCTTGGCGATGTCCATGGAATGATAATCGCGCTTAAAAAGGTGTGGGATAAAATTAGTTGTCAGGAACTAAAATTCACACCAAAACCTCGACTTCAGATGCAAAAACAGTACTGTATCTTTTTATCTTTTGCTTATATCTCGAAAATGGTGTGTAATATTATAGGTATCGCAAACATAATGAAAATTTCGACCCCCCAAAACTCAACACATTTTTCATATTTTCCATACAAAAAGTGAAAAATTCTATATAAAACACGTCGAGGCTGCCCCCCCAGCGCGCCTCAGCTCTAAAAAAACAATCACGGGGTAGGGCAATCACGTGGAGTCGCGATTGTCAAATTCGATTTTTGTTGTGTCAAAATTATTTTTAAAATTAGTTTCTTTTTGCAGAATAGCTTTAAGATTCTCGTAGCCAAAAGTAAGGAATTTTAGTGATAGTTTAGTTAGTTTAGTTCGGCGTACAAGAGAATCGGCGCCAAGGTGAAACAGAACATTAAGCCCAGGTTCGCACAGGCGCCTTTTACGCGGGGATTTTAATCATTTTCCACGCTCTGCTTAGCGCCGAGAGTTGAAAATCCAACAGTGTGTTTTCTTGATGCGCTAGGATGCGCTCTGTTGGGTTCTGAATACTCGGCTCAATACCGAGAGTTGAAAATCCAGTCCGCATAATAAGGCGTACCTAGGCTTATTTCCACAGAGCAGCTTTAACGCCGCTTTTAGTTATAGCGCTCTCTGTTGGATTTTCAACGGTGACTTTAAAATACAACAGTGATTTGAAAAAGCTCCCGTGCGTTATATTCCTAATGGAATAACCCAATAACACTGCTAATTCAGAGTCTGGACAAATGATTGATTTCTTTTGTTTCTATTTTAGGCACAAAAGAGGCCCAACATATAGTGCGAGGCATAGAGAAGCTTCAAAAAGCAGTCGGTAAAACGAAGCGACTGTACGACAAGCAGGCACCGTTGCACTTCAAGATCGTTGACGCCATCAACACACTGTCTTCTATGAAGATCAGGGAAATACTCGGGTAAACAATCTTGATATATGGTCTGTTCCAAAAGTCAATCAATCTGCCCGGCCTTTTCTCAACTATATTGGGGTCGGCTTCCAGTCTAACCGGTTGCAGCTGAACATCAGTATTTTACATGGAGCAACTGCCTATCTGAAATAAGACCTCCATAAGACCACAACCCAGTTACTGGGTAACACGATACCCCTTATTAAGACTGATTGTCATACTTTCGGACTTCAGACGACCCTTAACGACTGTCAAAGATCCACAAATGACAGCCGGGACTAAAGGCGTAACGTGCTGTTTGAGCCACAGAGGGGTCTGTATGTAAAGATGGTTGAACCCCACCTGTTCCACTGTTTCAAAAGTATCTGATGAAATTGTAAACAAATGAATGCTAATTTATAGAGCAGTAAGAATTTAACCTGAACAGGGTTTGTTTACACTTCATCAGAGACTTTTCGAACAGACATTGGTAGGCTTATCACAAAGATATAAATCGTTAGATTCGCTCTCACCGTACTTAGGTCGGGCGAACAAGTGTCCATACTGAGAATGGTAAGCTACAACAAATCCAGCATGGAACGATAGATACGATTTTTCGTATGAGTGGACGAGATGATACTATTGAAATGTCATTGTCAATTAAAGAAACGTAACCATCTTTTGTTACGGCTAGGTGAATCTAATTAAGTATTTAAATGCTTATCACGAATATTCTGGCGTATTACAACGCAACCATATCGTTAATTTAACAAAATTTTAGATGGAAAATATTTATTTAGTGTAAATTGAATTTTCCAATACTGAAATTAAACTGTAATAGGACAGTTGTATTTTCGATTCAAAATTCTGATAACTATAATATTTATAAAAATTTGAATAGTAGACAAAACTACTCTATTTCCAGAGACTTTTCTCACGACAAGATGTCCCGTGACAACGCGATATCGGAGCTCCGTCAGACCGTTATGAACCAACTACGAGAAACCGAAGCCGATCTCACACAGTTACAAGACGCCTTCAACGCTAACCTTAAGGAAATATTCAGAGAAATGATCTTGGAAAATGACATACGATGCGATGGGCGGCATCTGGATGAGCTAAGGCCGATTAACTGTCAGGTAAGGTTTTAATTAAATGAAATGGAGTTGGGCAGGACACCTTTCAAGGTGCAGTGATGATAGGTAGAGTAAGGCCAGTGACCGAGTGGCGTCTAAAGGATCTGGAAGACGAAGTGTCGGTCCTCAGGCGGTGAGATGGGTGATTGACATTGTTGTCATCTCGGGTAGAACCTGGATGAGGCTGGCACAAGAGCGTGGAGATTGCCACAAGAAAAATAAAAGAGGGGCCTATGTCCAGCAGTGGGTGGAGTCGGGCCATGGATGATGACGATAGGTAATAGGTAATACGGGCTGGTTTCCGCAACTCCCACGTCAAAGCGCGTATTTTGCATATGGGTGGGAAAAATCTGTTATTCGATCCACCCCAGCTCCTCAAAGAAGGCCAGCAACGCCTTGGTGTTACTGGCAATCTCGCGTAGGGTACCTGGGTTACCGAAGTACTTTGCCCTGTAAGTGGCGACCACCGGGCAGTTTAACAGCACGTGAGCTGCTGCCTCGTCGTCCTCCATGCAGGCTCTGCAGAGCGGACTGTCTGTGACTCCTATGGCAAAGAGGTGTTTATTAACTGACCCATGGCCAGTTATAGCTGCTGTAACCGTACGCAGCTGCTGTTTAGTTAATCGGAGAACCTGTTTAGTGAGGCGGCCATCGATTGAAGGCAGTGCCTCCTTAGCCTGCCTGCACTCACCTTGGTCCGACCACAGTTTGTGATGCTGATCCCTAGTTCGTTTACTTACCTTAGAGTGCGTAGGTAACCGAAGGGGAGTGGTACAATGGATGATGACGATAATGAAGGTTTTAATCTTTCTCTCTATAATCAACTAGCAGCGCCCCGCAGTTTCACCCGCCACCCAAAAGTTCATACAAAAATCCCATGGAAAAAACGATGTTCAGTCTTTCTTGATTTTGAAACTTCAAAACATTTTTTTTCCCTAAAAAAAGCCTAATTCGGATTATAACGAACGTTTTAAAACAAAAAAATACCAAATCGAACATTTCTTTTTTATTATATAGATAGTTTTCTTTGTAGTACCCATAAACTTCCGCCTCCGCTGTCCGTCCGTCCGTCCACCCGTCTGTCTGTCTGTCAGCGAGCTGTATCTCACGAACCGTAATAGGTAGACAGTTGAAATTTTCACAGATAGTGTATCTCCATTGCCGCTATAACAATAAATAAAGTTAAAGATTTTTAAGTTAAAAGGGGATCCCCCATACAAGAAACGTGTTTTTTTTACTAAAATAAAAAACGTAGTGTTAAATATTGTACGGTGGTACGGAACCCTTCATGTGCGAGTACGACTCGCACTTGGCCAATTTGTTTCTTGTTGATTTACGTTATCATTAGTTAAATATCCATTAACTTTATTATGTGTGTCTTATCAGGTGTCTCTATATGAACCCCTGCACGGGAGTGCAGTGTTCCAACGAGGACAGACACAAGTTCTCTGTACAGTTGCGTTTGACTCACCGGACAGCGCCCTCAAAATGGACACACTCACTATGCTGACTAGGTAAGTGATATGGCCGCGATATAAAGTCCATGGTAACAATTTGGCCTTTATTTCGTAGCAGTAAGGTCGGTTTTACGGCTTCACTGTATTATAACACTTCTTACACCAGCAAGTTTCAGACACTGACGACAATACCTTTAAGTATCGAAGCTCACGACTCACGACCGTCAATTGTCAGACACTCAAGATAATTGGTTAGGCCCTTAATTGTCAGACACACATGATATAGTTTGACCGAGACCGCAGCTCTGCGCCTTAAGTATGTGCGCAGTAGTGCAGGCCGCTCATTGGTCAACGCTCACGCCGTCCCGCCGGTCATTGGTCAACGCTGCCCCCTGCTTCGCCACGCATTCCTAAAGCGCGGCACAACGGTCTCGGTCAAACTATATTAGGCTAGACCCTTAATTAAGTTACACACACGGTGACATTGAGCCAAGTTTCGTGCGTGTCGACCCATGTAAAAAAAACAGCAGCTTAATACATTTAAGTTCACATATCTCAAAATGTAATCTGCGTTCGCAATTCATTTGCCAAACATGTAAACATACACGAGTTATAGGAAAAGCAACTGTAACGCCTACTTATAAGGTTCAGTTTACAACTTCATATTTTTTATGACTTTTCCAACAGTACTAGTTAATCTAAAATCAACTTTATTTACACTTATATAAAGCTTATGTTTGACTAAGTGGAAAAGTCGTGTTCGTTTACATGTTTGGCAAATACATTACGACCGCAGATTAGGAAACAGCTGTTTTTTTAGGTTATTTCTGTGTTTCCCATAGTTTTTTATTTTTTATAATGATGAGCAAGGACCCGGTTTCAGGTTATCAGTTATTTCAATTATACCTGGTATGATTCAAGCCCTGAACTCAACAAATTTACTATAGTTCGTTACCGTTAAGAAAATATCTCGTTTATTGTCCGCCGGTCTAGCCCCGCCCCTCGACCAATCGGGTAGCAACAAATTAGAAAGCTGACCATTGACGGCAGATCCTCGTACGAAACCCTTGTGTCTTTTGCGACCCGATTGGTCGAGGGGTGGGGCTAGACCGGCGGACAACGATAACTCACTATTTTTTTAACGCGAATGGACTACAGTGCTACTTTAGATCCTTTAATACATTTGATATTGGGATTTTCCAACAGAAATTTCTCAGAAGGAGCCCGGAGTCTAGATTTGTACCCGGTTGATGGCAATAGGCTGTCATTCGTGGATCTTTGACAGTCGGGACGGGTCGTCAGAAGCCCGAAACAACCAGTCTTACCAACGCGTATCGTATTACCCAATTACTGGGTTGTGGAGGTCAGATAGGCAGTTGCTCCATGTATAATATGGTATTCAGCTGCATCCGGTTAGACACGAAGCCGACCCCAACATAGTTGGCTAAGTAAATTGTAAGGCTAGGTAGATTAATTGATTTTTTTATGGCAATAGGCTTGAAAATTTGGGTGTACTATAGCTACACCTCTGCCCAACCCATCGGGGAAACAAGGCGTGATGTTATGTATGTATTTCAAACTCTATTATATCATAAAACCTCTTTCTCATAACAGTGGCATAAAAGAAAAAAACTTCTTCCTCCACTACGAGTTCCCTTCGTACGCGACTGGCGAGGTAGGCAGGAGCGGAGGCCCGGGGCGGCGCGAGGCGGGACACGGAGCCCTAGCCGAGAGGGGGCTCCTGCCCATCGTGCCGCATCAGCCCTACACTGTGAGGCTGACTGCTGAGGTGCTTGAGTCTAATGGTAAGTCCTCTTCCCTAATGAATGAAGTTATGCATACAACATAATAATTTTAGTTAGTTAACTTTTTTAGTACATAGTTTTTTTTTTTTAATTCCCTACTTGGCCTAATAAATGGAAACGTTTGCCTTACTTGGGAAAAGACTGGACCCTACGACACAGGGAATCCTAATGTGGGATCCAGAGATTTTTTTAAAATCTAGCATCTAAGTGAGGCTCCTATCTATAATGTCACTAGTTTTTTTGATATTGTACCGTGTTTTTTCTGAACTAAATAAAGTTTTATTTTTATTATATAATACTTGCTGCGCTCTTTCACCCGCATAAGTCTCGATCCCGTGATAATATCGGGATAAAAAGTATCCTATGTCCTAACCCAGGTCATGGTCTACCCATGTGCCAAATTTCATCTAAAACGAACAAACTCACTTTCGCATTTATAATAATTAGTAAGGATTTATCCACCCCAAAAATGTATATAAATTACAATGTACCATCGAAAAAGGTTCAGATCTATACACCGTAAGGACTATTTCTGCTTGCAGCGCTCGGCCGCTATAGAACCGGGGCGGTAACAGATGTGCTCATCGTGTTCACGGGATTTTGTTTTCAAACTGCTTAGATATAAAGTTATAGTGTTAGAGTGAAAAAGCGGTATAACAATCGGAAATTAATTCCGTATATCCATCCAGGCTTAGAACGTTGGCTATTCGTATTTTTAGGGTAAATTAACGGAATAACTCAATGAATAGAAAATTGATATATGTATTTGTGACAACCACTGGACATTGACTATAACAATATAGAAAACTAATATTCATTATCTGCCTAGCCTTTTCCCATGTTGGGATCGGCTTCCAGTCTAACCGGATGCAGCTGAATACCAGTATTTTACGTGGAGCGACTACCTATCTGACCTCCACAACCAAGTTACTGGGTAATATAATACCCCTTGGTAAGACTGGTTGTCAGACTTTCGGGCTTCTGACGACCCGTAACGACAGTCAAAGATCCACGAATGACAGCTGGGACCAACGACTTAACGTGCTTTCCGAGGCACGGAGGATCTTGGTATGTAAAGATGGTCACCCATCTACGGGCCAAACGCGGCAAGCGTAGGTTAACCTGATCGATCGACCCGTGCAGCTGTTATTACTTAGCCACAAGCCCCGCTAATACAGAAAATTAATAAAATAAATACAAATAGTCAAATACATTGCCTTTCAAGGAATTCAGGCATTTCATTATACATATTTAATTATTTATATTATAAAAGCGAAAGTACCTTTATCATCTTTTCACGCCTTAAGAGTCCTATTACATTTTTTTACGGAAATTCATGATTTTTGACGCGATCATTTTCAGCAGAAATAAGAGATTTTAATTATTTGATTATAATAACCATAGTGCCATTTTCTTTCTTGTAAGTGGGAGTTACACATTTTTTTCGTGTAATTTGCTGAACGATGGCCGTTTTTGTGTGGATGTGACGCATATTTTCCCTAAACTTGTTTTATTTTATTTTGTGTTCTTTTTTTTTGCGTCATGTTTACCGCAAATAAACGTATTTTCTTCTTCTTCATTGACGCGGAATATATAGTACTTTAATTTTATTTATTGTAATTTTATCTTACTATATTGAGAAACAAATTCAATTTATTAATTGTAGATAGAGGTTTTATATCAAATTAGTTTTTTTGAAAAAAAATTTGGAATATAATGGACGCTGAATCATGACATTTATTGCTTTTTTTTACGACTTTTTCTGGGAAAATACAAGGAATTTAAAGAAATTCTAGAACTCCAATAAAAAAGTAAAACATTCAACTTATATTTTAGTAATTTTAGCTTTTATTGGAATTAAATGCAACAATGTGAATTTGAGCGTCAAAGTTCCATCGCCGACAGAACGGATTTCAATGAAATTTAGGCACGCAAGTAGACCTGGGTTAGGACATAGGATACTCCCGGTAGTACATTCCCGTGGAACAATTTCCGAAGTCCACCCGAGCGAAGTCGCGGTCGTAATCTAGTGTCGACCCGCAGGCTCCAGCTCCATGGCGTCGGTGTGCGGCGGCTCGCTGGCGCTGCTGGACGCGGGCGTGGCGCTGGCGGCGCCCGCGGCCGGCGTGGCCGTCGGGCTGGTCAGCCGGCCCGACGAGCAGGGCCACATCGCGGACTACAGGATACTCACTGATTTGTTAGTGAGTCTTCATTTTTACTTCTTTAGTAGTAATAATAGTTCTCCAGACCGAATTTCGGCCACGACGACCAATCTCAGCGGAAACTAGCCATCGGCGCGGGAAATATTATAGTGCACAAGTGTGTACGCAGACACAGGTGCACTCTCTCTTCCCTCACTCTCATAGTCCGTTGGGACGGCAATCCGACACGACCGGAGAGAGATCAGGCGCAGGACCACCGGATTCACGTCCGCTCTATTGTAGTCGTTTGTGGTTGAATGTGGATGGAGTAAAACTAAAAGGTGTGTGTAAGGAAACGTGTTGCTTTCTGGAGTTTTTGGTTATCACCGTGGAAGACTGTTTTATTAATGTGATCGGGCATAATAGGAACGTTGACTGGGAAAAAAAACTATTTAGTCCGTCAATCAGTTTTGCTTTTTCATATTAATAAAAAAATATTTAGATAAAACGGATTAAAGTTGGGGAGGGGCTCGCTACGTCACAATTTAGTATAAAATCTACCGGGAAGTGACGTCGTGCCACATTTTAACTCAATGTATTGCCGTAATCTTTTAATTACGTAATAAAAGAAAAAAATATGTGTCCAATATTTTTTTTTAATATATCGGAGGGACAAAAAAAAATGTTATTCTTGTGTTCTCATAAACAGTTTTGTTATGGCAGTATGCCCAGTACTGGGACATACGAGCTAAAGACATAGAAAAGGTTTTGTAAATCGATTGGCAACAGCACGTCTTCTTTGAAATGAATACCATTGATTGATAATAAATAGCAATATTCCCTCGCAAAAGTTTTAGAACTATCATACGCAACAGTAAAAATCTACTGTTCCATACAAAAATTCAATACTAACCCGTTTAAAATGTATGAAACTGCGGATCATTTTCCTTCTTCCAGACTTGGTCCAATAGAAAAAGTCGTTCATTCGCTCCTTAGGGCCACGACAGATTAGCTACTCTTAGCATCGGCGATCGGCGATTTAGCCGCTTTTTAGAAGCTAAATACTTCGATACAGTCGCAAAATCGACGATTGCCGATGCTAAAGGTAACTAGTAACTAGCCTTCTTGTCACAGTCATGACGTGCAGCTGCCGAATATTTATGTTGTTTATATGTTTATATTGTAATTTTTTTGTATGCACGTGTTTCTGTGACAAATAAACCTATTTTTATTTCTTCTTTCTTTTCTTTCTAGTCTGCTGTGGCCCTTAAATATTGTACATATTTTTTGTTAGACGTTATATTTTTTGAAGGAAAATAGTTTGTTCGGCACAAATAAAATGCACATTACTAAAGCCCAGTAGGTATTCAAAAGAAAATAAAAAGTTACAAAATTATCCAAATGGTCTAATTTGCTTATCATTCTCCCCCAAGGTATTCTAAGATTATATTATAGGTCAATAAAAGAATAAAAATGGAAAGGTACAGACGCCAGCGGGTCAACCTACCCGAAACTGTAAAATTTTCCCAATCAACTTTGAACCTTATGCTTTAGTGATAAAGTTGAAAATCTATTAAAGAAATTTGACAGATATTAGTAGGTTGATGTGCTGGCGTCTGTACAAAATTGTCTAATTTACTGCATTCTCTTCCAGGGTATAGAAGATTACATGGGTGACATGGACTTCAAAATTGCCGGTACTAAGAAAGGCATCACGGCACTGCAGGCTGACATCAAGCTGTCTGGTCTACCGCTCAAGATAGTCATGGAGTCGATACAGAAAGCCTGTGACGCTAAGAGCAAGATTATCGATATTATGAACCAGTGTATCGATAAGCCCAGGTTTGTTATGTTAAAACTAATGTTAGTGCAGACAATTTTTCCTTCTAAGTGTGGACGTGCCACAACCACACTACATAGCAGCGACAAAATGTGGGCAAGCAGAACTGAATGGTGCTGATCCATGCATCATGTTCGTGAACGGGTGCGCTCAGTTGGGACTGGTCATGTCTTAGCTGCCATGGTTTATTTTAACTTTTGAATAGTTCTTTGTGTTTAACTATTTATTACGGACGCTTTTAACGTGCACGTCTTTCTACATTGTACTCACATGTATAATTTCAACATGAATGATGTAACCAATCATTTGTAACAAATTTTTGATTTAAAAGAGTGTCCGTGGAGTTTCTTGCGCGTTCTTCTCCATAGGTACCTACTACGCTTTGGAATGGGCGACTAGCTTCATATTTCTGACTGACCGACTCCTTGACAATTCAAAAGTGCCTGTAAATGGTTTAATTGAAATAAATGGTTTGAGTTTGCAGTGGTTATGTATGAATAGTGTCGCTGCAGATTTTTACACAACTACCCAAAAAGGAGTGTAATATTTTCAGGGTTCATGTATTTTTAATTATGGATTTATAGGGTATCGTTAGAATCTTTACATCATCCCGAGTGACATAGGATATTTGGGAATTTTGTTGAAAAGAAATCAATATGGCGGCGGTATGGCTCCATTTACAAATGTGAAAAAAAAACTTCAATTATTACAATATGGGTATCCAATTGAAGACCTTGATGCGCACATTCCAAAACTATATAATTGATTGTATTTGCGTTGTGGGACTACAAAATCAAATCAAATAATCGACGCACCGTTGTGTTTGCGATGTGGCCGGCCGCTAGTGCGCGGCCTCGCTGTTGGTTGCGATATAGCAGCGATGTGGTCGTTGTCGCCCTCACGGTTGATTATGACGGCCAAATGTGGTTCGTGTGAATAGACTATTCATTTTCATACAAATTAGCGCCCTACTAGGTGGTGTCGTTTTGGTGTGGTTGTGCCTTATTCGGTTAGACCGGAAGCTGACCCCGACACAGTTGGGAAAAGGCTAGGCAGATGATTTTAGTCGATCCTTCGTATCTCTCGCGCAACTGAAAATAGCGATTCGACGAGTGACAGCGGTATATTAGGTCCCATTAAAATAGATAGACAAACTTTTTCAACCCATTAAAAAGAAATCATTCAGACCACTAAAATAAGGACAATGGTAAAAACATAATAAGAAAAACGTATTAGATACTTATAAGAAAAATAAATCAGCTAACGAAAATACACTAAAAATGTTGGTTACCTAACGCCATGTATTATTTAAGGTCAAAATAAAATCACTTTAATCAGTGTTTTTTTTAAACAATCTTTGGTTAGACGTACTGAACGCTTAACACTGCGTTCAGTACGTCTAACCGAAGATTGTTTTAGACCTTGTATAAGTAGGGGCACACATGATCGGGTCGACACACTCGATTCGGCAGTATTTGTTGAACCACAAAGCCGACCCAAAGTATACTACATATATTCGACTTTCATTTGACTCGTGCCGATCAGCAAACTCCGTTTGGCATCTACCCTCGCTAAATTAGCAGGTTGCAATTGATTTTTATTGATCACGTTGTGTACGTGCTACGCTGCGAAGTGGAGCGGCCTTTTACCCGAACATAATTATATCTACATAATGTATTCGATTTTGCCGACCGGCTCTACCAATTAATTCCAACCCGAACAAGTGTGTACCAAGCAAGCCGTATACTAGATAGCACACCCACATCTTGAATAGAGGGCGAGCTCATTGCCATCGACGGGTACAAATCAGGTTCTAGGCTGCTGCTAAAAAAATCCTAATGGAAAAACCAAAAACACTGCGACTGTGGTCACTCACCAGTCGCACCTGAGGCCGTAGTGTGAGTTTCTTTTAACCATCTCGACTTTACGCATCGAGCGCGTTCGGTGCTCCGATTGGCAGCCGGCCGGCCTTCACCGGTGAACGGCCAATCGGAGCGCCAAACGCGGTCGATGCGTAATGAAATGTTAATGAAACGTAATGATGCACTAGGGCCTCAGATGACAAAACCAACGACGCATTTATATAAACTTATAATCCAAATAACACATGTTGTTGGCGCAGGATCGGGTCGAGTGGCAAAGTATTTTTGCCCTGAAGTGGAACAACACAGTCTGATTTATTGACCGAGCGAGCGATGCGTCTCTGCTTAAAGTCTGGCAAAATTTGCTTTCGTGTGTCAGTTTGTTGGTACTCCTCTACAGGTCGTATTATACAACCGATCTGGACAAATCTTGGTATACAGGTTTTATGACTTTATAGTTTTTTTTTGTCGTCGGGGATTTTTGATCGGAGGGGTAATACCATCATAAAAGGGCTACTGTATATTTCCGCCTATGAGATCTAATTTCGATGGTTCTTTTTTTTTTATTTGAAAGATAGTCAATTTAAGTTGGTCTCTTAAAATTTGGTGAAGATCAGATGAGGTTCTTTGGCGTGATGAGCAGAATAACTCCTCAAAATGCAGTAAATTTCTCACTTTTAGATTTCTGCCAGTGGAATCTTTAACTACTAGGTAGGGACTGATGGAGCACTTGGGACCACCTTCTCATCACAAAACTAGAGAATTCTGAAAATAATTTTCAGTGTTCTCTAAAACGAGGCTTTAAAATCAATATTAATGTTAGTTTTACAATAAGGTCACTAGATGGCGCTACAGTTTTACCATATAACTTTAGTGGTATATTAATTGTTGCAAAAAAGTTTGTGCTCCCGAGGTCTACTATTCGCAAAACTACTAGTTTATTTTTGTGATAGTATAAAATATTACCGGCATTTTCATTTTCCAGACAAGGCGACAAGGACAACAGGCCAGTTATCGAGGAGTTGGAGGTGGAAGCGCACAAGAGGTCCAAACTGCTAGGTCAGGGAGGCGCTAACCTGAAGAGGTTGCATGTTGAAACTGGTGTACAGGTAACTATTTATAATACGAGGCTTTTGGCTACTTTTGTATTTTGTGTTTTTTATTTAAATGTGCGTTTTTTTTGTGTAAAATAAACATATTCTTTCTTTCTTTCTTTCTTTATTTTGCCGACTAGTTTGAAAGGCGGTAATCTCTTTTGGTGGAAAATTTGCTATCGGTATGGTAACAGATTATTTTCATTTATGAGAACCTCCTCTTTTTTTAGAAGTCGGTTGAAAACATTTTCCCTTTACTACAGGTATCAAAACCAGCATTATCTCATTAAAAGCTCCTCTAAATCTAAGGAGTGTCATTTTCGATATGACACAAATGACTAATCTGTCTAAAATAAAGCTGACATTTTTTTTTGTTTTTTTGAACGCGCTATTGTAAATCTTTGGCACTACCAGTCGGATTTGAAAAAATCTTTTTGGATCTGATAGCCCAATTCTTGAGAAAGGTTATAGGATATTTAACATCACTCTAGGACTCTTAGGAGAAAACAGAACTCTTAGAAGTGGGTGATGCGATACTAAGGGGGTCGACGGATTTTTATAAAAATGTGGCTGTTATTTTAGTATATTGTGTATCTTACAACTTCCACGCGAACGAATTCGCGGGCAGAAGCTAGTCCATATCTAATAGCCATCACGTCTGTGAAGTTTCGCCAACTAATTATAAAATACTTGTGCGGCATCTACAACGCCACATACGAACTATGTATCACACTGACGTCACGCAATTCCTGCATCGCGCAAGCAGAGTTTACCTCGCGAATAGCATATATACAACGTCCCGACGTCAATCGTCGGGCAGTTGCCCACCAGACCAGACAACACCCGTCTTGTCAACTTTACACCCTGTTCCTCATATCTTTATAAAGGAAGAACTTATCCTTAGAAAAGGGAGGATCCTCCGACCAGACGAGTATTGTGTCTGGTGGGCTACCGCCCGACGGTTGTTGTCGGGTTTTCTGTATACAGGATGTAAAACATCGACATGAAAACTATTAACATGAATAAAACTTAACACATGATTCTAAAAACCCCACAGTATAATAAAATAACAGTATTATGTCTCGGCAGTGACCTTGAAATAATTACCTACGGCCGCTCGGTAGATGAACGTTCCGCGTTCGTGCGTAACTGCCGCGCACTCGATACTGTTGCATACTGATATACACTGAGATTTCGAAGCGCGTCGTTTCGGCCGTTTTTGCTGCAATACACTGTCGAAATGTATAGAACTGTTTGTTTTTTTACCGACGTAATTGCGTGTCGATATTCCTTACACCATGTATTATGTTAATCGCGCGGATAAATTTGATATCGCGATACGTCAGCTCGTTAGTTAGTCAGCAATTTATAATATAATAAATAACATTATTTTTTATTCCACAGGTGACGCCCATAGACGATATAAAGTACAGCGTATTCGCGCCCTCGCAAGCTGCTATGGACGAAGCCCGCGCTCGCATCGACGGCTGGCTGACCACTGAGAAGAAGCATGACCTTGAGTTCGGCGCCATTTACAAGGCCAGAATCGTGGAGATCAAAGAAATGGGAGTGTTAGTTACACTATTCTCGGGAATGCCGCCCGCGTTACTGCATAATACGCAGCTGGATCATAGAAAGGTAATATAATTTTTTTTCTTAAAAAAAACAGGTCTTCGAGTTTTGATCGTGTTCATGGTTACACAAAACTGTTCCAGCAACATGTTTCTGTGTCGCTGGGGACATGTTTTTGCCAACTTTGTATGCAGTTCAATTACGTTTACAAGGCGTTGATCAGTTCGATATTTTACTGCCGGCATCACAGCGGGCCCTATCAAAATTCCACCGCTGCGGTATTTATTTTTAAATATTGCAGCATAATGCTAAGATTTTCCCATTATTTTCGTTTGTTTCCAATGTTCCTTTTTAAAAAAAAAAACAGCACAACTGTCATTTTTGACAGCGCAAACGGTGATATTAGTAAAAAAAGCATGGTCGGCATTATCGCAAGATGGCGCATGTCATCACGTCATCTATGACGATTCACGACAGCGTTATCGCTCTCACGCTAATTCGGTACGGGTGTTAAAACGCTCAAATCGATTACAGCGTAACTCGGAATGCAGCCTATAACTTATCCCTTGCCTTCATGTGGGCACCATTGCTTGTCACGCCATTTTGAACTCTAATAGTATTGAAACTATGCTTGACAAGCAATGATGCCTTTGTGATGTTATTGTGAACGGTCTGTATAGATTAATAAAAAATAGCAATACAAAGATTAGATTTTATTGAAAGGCTTACACTTATTTATTTTCACAGATAATGCATCCCTCAGTTCTCGGGCTAGAAGTGGGATCAGAAATCCAAGTGAAGTACTTCGGACGAGACCCGGTGTCTGGTCAGGTGCGACTATCAAGAAAAGTGCTTACCTCCCCACCGCCCGGCATCGTAAAGAACCTTGACAAGAGCTAAGAAACACTGTGATATGTAGGTTATTATTAAAAAATATTACTTCGTTGTGTATGTTCGTATCGCAGAAAGCCAATTCCCGTCTTTAAAAACGTTTAAAATCTAGTCTCGATTTCATCTCAGCGACAATGAATGTAGATAAACTATACTCCATTGGTTTAGGTAATTAACTAAAGGTAAACAAATCGTAAAAAGGTTTCAAACGTTTTTCGATTCTTACGATAGTGCTCTTTTATTATTATTTAAAGAGCCCAAAAAGACAGGTTCTCTAAACCTCTACGAATTATAACTTTGCTAAATTGAAGAGTACAACTGTGACGCAGCATTACAACTGAAGTGACAGGTATTAAGTTTAGTCGGTTAACCAGAAGCCTTTGACAGCTCTCTCGCCACGTGGTTTTTTTGTTGTTTACCTTGAGTTAACTACATAAACCAACGGATCACAGAGGATTGAGACGGATAAAAATACTCTTTAAAACTACGGGAATTGCCCCTCAGAGCACGGAATCGCCGGCAGCGAATCTAGACGGCTTTACGAATAATATTCGTGTCCGAATTTGGCGCAAATGAGCGCAAGCTAGCTGTCAGAAGACTCGCAGGGCATTGTTACCATTGTCAGTTTCTATGAGTATATTGTTTATGGTGACGTTTTATGAAACGCTTGGTTTGTATGGTAAGTGTTAACAATGCCGCCCCAGCAGCGGCCGCCGAAGCGTCTCCGTGCTCTATGGGCTGTATGTTATTCTACCCACCCACACTATCTCTTTTGCTTAGATGTCGCCGAAAATTGTCGATTCATCGTCGATTAAAATTTTCATCAATCGATATGTATTTAATACACAACAGACATCGAATCAATCTCGATGAAATCGATCGGTTTGGTGTAATATCATTTTTATTTTATCGATTGACTTTGGACAGGGAGTGTTTTATGATTCAAAATTGTGCGTTAACGGGTAAAACGAATGCAAGTATGTTCGATATTAAAATTAAGACTCAATTATTAAGGTGGATCCACAAAGGAAGCACGCGGACTTCAAATTTTCTTAAGTGCAGTTTGAAGGTCACAAATTTCTTATGGAACAAATCTAACTAAGAGAGATGTATTAATGATTCTAATTCTATAAATACATACTTATTATGGTCGTGAATCATATGTTGGTCAAGATACAACCTGCAAATAGCAAAAAACTTAAGAAAAATTTTATTTCGTGGGCTACTCTGCGGATCCATCTTAATGCATCTCCTGAAGCGGGATTCTTGTTGACGGTTAAGTTTTGTTATTAGATTATTATTACATTAAAATTAATGTTCCAAGCCTGACTTTTGTAACCTGTATAATTAAACAACTATTATTGTATTTTTCAAACAAGAGACCTGTATAGAATTTAAAAATGAGAACAGCATGTATCTCTTTTCAATTACTTTGATAATAATATATAACTTACAGTATTAAAAAAACTGATATTCTAGAAATGTCTCAAGGCCACAATTCAATTTATGTTGTTTTATGTATTTTGTCTATAGTATGTTTAGTATAAAAACTATGTTGACTGCCAAAAATTGTAAATAAGTAGCAATAAATTTAAATCTGTAGATTTTGTAGTTTTTATTTAATTCATAGACTATCGAACAAGATCACTGAGAAGGACGTCAAAAAAATAAAACTCAAACAATTTCTTTAATTGTATATTGAAAGAAATAATCTGTACATTCTACGAAAATATTTTTATCACAAAAGGACGTTTCTTCGAAGGCACAACTCGACCCGAGCCGACGGGGACCATCGCAATATACAACGTATTTATCTATATTATTACACATAGCGACACTTGCCCGCCAGCCCACATTTACACACTACAACAAAGTGTCAAAAAATAAAGGAATAACAGTACTTCTTCCACAATAAACGATTAAATACGTAAAAAATATCGATACAAAAACGTAAACAATTAACATGTCAAGTTTCATATTTTTAATACTTGCAGTCTTTGATTTCGTTGTGACTACCAGCATTAAATTAACATTAATTAAATAATTATATTTATTAATTACACATTTTTTCAAACTATTTACAAATATTCGATGAAAATATAAATATTGTAATTCGATTAGGAATGCTCTGCGCAGAGCGAGAATAATTAGAGATACCTAACACCGTGCACATAGATGAAGAGGTGGCAACAGGCCAATGTTATGGGGATTAGGGTTGCAGTCCACTGCCGCGGGCATACACAGGCAAGACGATAGAGTTTGTCAACCGAGGCGGACAGCTGTATAAAATCCTTATTATAACTGGTGTGTAAAAAAATAATATTTATAGATTAGTAAACAGTTTCTTTCCGCTACGCCTCTGACAAAAAACTATCGAACTTATTTAAACACAAACAAAACGCTAACGTCCCTAAATATTTGGCGAAAAATATCTATCTCAAAGTCTAAACACATCGCCTATAACTATATTTACGTACAAGTGTTAGTATCAAACATGGTTTACATTTCCTTATACTTAAAATATTAATTACAACTAAATAATATCGCGAGAATGGACTGCAATTCAAGTTAACAAAAATCGTCGAAAAACTCGTTGATTTACAACAAAACATTTTTCATACGATGCTTAAATCCTGTTAGTGGAAAAATAAATCAAAATAAAATTCAAACACGGTAATATTTGAGATCAGTCTGACTACACCCGATTGCCACCTAATTTTAAAGGCGTGTGCATACATAAGCCACATTTCATAGTAAAAAAAAACTTAATTATAAGGTCTTCGTATATTATGCAAAATACCAAGTCCTTTAATGGCAATAATTTAGACTTGGCGCGTATTAGGTACGCTTTTGTAACTTGCGTAGCGTTTCAATCATTATTATGATAATTCTTTCATTTTTCGGCACATTTGAATATACTTGACTTTATTAACCAACAAGACCTCTCTTCACTCGAGCTATAAATTATATAATTTTTTACAATACTGAAAGTTAAAGTCAAATTAACCTCACAAACAATAAACTTTAAACAAATATAAACGCTGAATAATCTGTAAAGTTAATCTACCTTCAATAATTTAAATCACAATCTAAATAGCTGCTTTAGTAATAATTCAAAATATCGAGAAGACTTGGTCATCACATAACAAATTTGTTGCCAGGTTAAATATATTCAAATATACCGAAAACTCCCAAAAACTTGGAACACCTACTTTGGCAAACTTAGATTTAGAGAGGCAACATTTAATGTTAGTTTTATCTAATTCAATGGCAAGATATCATCGAATGTTTAGTATCGAATTAGGACGAATTCTGCGCCGCTTCGACTCGATAAAAAAATCTACGTCAAAATCTGTCGCAAAAAATGTCAATAGCCTCATTGTGCCACAAAAAATCTCTTTTATATACCAAAAAGTCGTCGTTTCTTGTCATTATCGAAATGCACGTTAACAAAGAACATGAGTATTTTCAATTTTCGAGGTTAGTTTATTAAAAATAATTGGTAGTTCTTTTCTATAAAAAAAAACTTGAATTTGGATGACGATCGAAGAAACCACTTCATCAAATCTGAGTAAATATATATAATCATTTCATAAATAACTGGGATTAGATTCAGAGCTACGATTCGATCCCTTAAAAATCTGATTAATATATTATTATTTCGGGACGTAATTGACTGTCATTGTAATCATTTATCAAGGCACTCTACAGGCGCTTAAGGCACAAATTTTCGATTCTTTATAAATATATTTTAAAGTCAACCCTCTTACTTATTCCTTCAATTATTTTAGTCAAAATGAAGATCAGCTTTTTCTATCTTCTATTTATAAAAACCTGCAGAAATTGTTCCCTCAACTTTTACGATCCCTTTAACATACAAAACTGATCTTCAATAAGTAAGAGGGATATACAATCGGATTCACTGGCTAAGGCCGAATATCTTCAGTGCGTTAAACGCGGTGGCGAGGGCCACATCCTCTGGCTTCTGGCCCAGGAAGCCGGCGATCAGCTCGACGATAGCAGGCAGGGCGCATGGCTCGTTGCGCTGAAATGTGCAGTAGCGGTTCACGAAGTTCATGGATCTGAAAAGACATGAAAATAAATTATATTATTACTAGCTTTTTCCCGCAGCTACACCCTTTTTTTTTTGGTGGTAAATTATCAAATAACTTCTCCCACTCTGGGTGGAGCGGGTGGTATCCCTTTCGGACTTTCCCGCAACTCCGGCAGCCGCAGCTTCACCCGCGGTGGGAATGGTGCGCGAAATGCAATTTTTTCACCCAACTTTACAAAACTTCTTATATCTCGGAAACTAAATGCCGAGAACTGGACCCTTTTTGATTGGACGCCCACATATAATATTTTACCAATGTTCATTCCGAATTAAGATTTATTATTTTTAATTTTAAAAATAATAAATCTTTATTATCTATCAAATATCAAATCATACCAAATATAGCACGTTGCACGATATGGTTGTTGTTATTTAAATTCTGTTATCAATAGCAGAAGCTATAGCTGTAATCTTATCATTATCTGTATTATCAGACATGGCCCAATAAACCAGCGTCTGTAGCGTCGTGCTGTAACGTTATCATTTGGTAGTTTTAACTAGATAACTTTTATGTCTGTTTTTATCGCAGTTTTATTGTATTTTTTACATTTATTATTACAGATACCCTAAAGCATAATCAGCCTGTAACGTTCGCAATGCTGGGGACACAGGCCTCTTCAACAGGGGCCATTGAGGGTTGGTGGATATCACATGTTTTAGAATTTTTGGTTCTAGGACATGCCAGTTTCCTTACAATGTTTTCCTTCAACGTTTCGGGAGTGTTGATAAGTATTTATAAATAATTTCATTATTTTCTTTTAGAAATCAAAACAGTCAACCGAAATCTTAATCGTGCGTCGATTTTAATTGCATTTACGGATTAGTCAAGTCAATTTCATGGTGCAATATAAAACTAAAAATATCGATAGAACTGGGTGACGATAATGCTAACCGTACCTAATAACGATCCTTTAATAAATAAAAAATGTCCAGCAATGGGCGTGTTTCGACCGTTTAAATAATCTCACTTACATTTATATGGATATGCTTGAGAAACATAACCAATAGTTACAGTCGGGTAAAAAGATAATTTAATATTAAGTAGGCTTTGTGCCCTGCAGCAACACAACACTCGCTCAATTATAATAAACTAGCTGCGCCCCGCAGTTTCACCCGCATAAGTCTCGATCTCGTGGGAATATCGAGATAAAAGATATCCTATGTACTTCTCCAGGTCATGGTCTACCCCTGTGCCAAATTTCATCCAAATCCGTTTAGCCGTTTTAGCGTGAAAACGTAACAAACAAACAAACACGTTCGCATTTATAATATAAGTTAGGATTAGGATTGTTATAATATTATGTTAATCTTACCTCTCAGTCAAAGAATCCTTAACATGCAACGGCAATTTAGAAGCCCGCATATTCGGGTACATGAAAGGCGAGTCAGTTTCAACCAGCAGCTTATCCAGAGGCAGCAATCTTTCAGATAACAACCTCCTAATTCCACCATCAGACTTATCCTTACAGATATAACCTGTGATACCCAAGTAGAACCCCTTTTCTATATACTTAAGGCCCTGTTCCACTGAGCCGGTAAAGGAGTGAATTACGACGGCGGGCAGACGACTACCAAATTCGTCTAGAATTTTTATTAAGTCATCTTGCGCCTCTTTTTCATGCACGAATAGGGGCTTCCTTAGTTCGCATGCCATTTCAACCTGCAACAAAAAGAAAGTTTGTGAGAATTATTATTTATAAGAAGCAGTTTCCGTGTCTGAATGACTGATTGATTGTCTTTATGGCTGGCAAATAACGCACACGCACGCAAACGACTGAAGACAGAAAAATAAAATATTGGAACATAATAATAGATATTAAAAAATGCCTCCGTTTCCTTTATGACAGTGGTCGGCAAACTCATTAGTCAATAGAGCCAAATATCAATACTATAACGACTAAGATTTCTTATGAGAGCCAATCCTTTCTGTGTCAAAACTCTCTCAATATACTTGTGAACCTCCTCCCTAAACCTCCCATTCTCTTTCACTCCACAACGCTTCCAGAAATCAATGAATGAATGAATGAAGAATGAATCGATGAAGGCATCTTACTTATTAACAATTTAACCTTGGGAAAACTTTAAAAAAATGAAATGAAAAAGGAAATGTTAAATTTTCGATGTCCTGTTAAATTTTTGGTGAAAATACTTTACAAATAAATCTTTGAAATATAGTTTTAAAAATTTGAATAAAATTTGATATGTTGCTTAATGACCGAAACCCCAACCCCCGCGCGTATCTACGCTTGCTCTCATCGACATTAGTACTGAGTCGCACTCTATAGGACAAAGAGCCGCTTGCGGCTCGCGACCCACGGTTGCCGACCACTGAAATAAATATTTATCAAAACTCATCCTTTAAAAATCAACAAAGGACATTAAAGGTTGTATGTACGCATTCGAGGCACCAGCGAGTTTCAAGAAAAATCGAAACTTTCTAGTAATTAATAAGGCCGCAGGCAGGGGGTTCTGTAGGGGTCAACCCCCTGCCCCCTCCGTATTGTGAGAATGCAGAATCTGATGATCAAACGTCGATTTCCTTTTAATTGCACTTATGTAAAATTATAAGATATCCTTAGTGTCACTGGGTCCAGATCTCGACCCTCCCTCTATTAAGAAATTAATGGATACCACGAAAACTATGTGTGATAATGATAAATGTGATAATGCTTAAATATATGTCCCTGTTCTTGCTTATAACTTTATAAGGTCAAAGTTATTGTTGTGTTAGTCATAGTTCTGTTTTCCATAACACTAGAGTGATCTGACATACTTAATTCAATAGTGACGTTGAGGCAAAGCAGATGAATCAGCTTCTTATCAAACCACAGTGCTTCCGACAGTCATGTTTTAATACTATTTCTATAAGCAGACAAGCTGTATTAAAAGCATATTAAGGACTTTCTTAATTTTATCACACGAAGGGTACAATATTAGCACCACGTATAAGTACCACGGTACAATATTTAACTTTTTTTTTTGTAATTTCGCGTTTCGTGTATGCGCCTGCTTTAATTTTTTACTTTTTTTTTTTTTTTTTTAAAACGTTGCCCCACACTAGGAATTTACTCTATTTACTTTATTTTATTACTAGCTGTTGCTTGCAACTTAGTCTGCGATCCAGGATGAAAAGTAGCCTATGACCTTCTCCAGGTCAAAGTTATCTAAACCAATATTATTATTAGTTTGTATGACGAAATCTCAGAAAGTTCTGAACCGATAGCGATAGATTTTTTAATCTTACACTGTTTTATGTTACTTTCGCCCGCGTGAAGGTCGGAAACTATCCCACGGGAACGTACTACGGGATAAAGTTAACCCAGGTTATAAACTATCTGTGTGCCAAATTTCATTCAAATCCGTCAACCGTTATTGCGTGATTGAGTAACAAACATCCAAACACACAAACATACAAACTTTCACATTTACAATATTAGTAGGATAGGGTTAGAGGCACAGATACAGGACAGAAACTAGTAATAAAAATAAATAAACAATCAATATCATATTAAGATAGGATTCTTTTTATGTTACATTTCCTTAATTATATTAAAACTATACGATTTTGTGAAGTACAAGACGTCTATAATATCACCACATATTATAAAACTAAGTCACCCCGCCGCGTCTGTCTGTTTGAACGCGATAAACTCAAAAACTACTGAACGTATTTTCATACGGTTTTCACCAATAGACGGAGTGATTCATGAGGAAAGTTTAGGTGTATAATTCATTAAGGTTTTGTGTAAATTGTCTGAAATATGACAATAATTGTTGAAGATGTCGGAAAAAATCAAGCCGACTTTGAGCTTTACGGGCGAGTTATATGAAAACAATGTATTACGGAATTAATACATTGTTTTTACCTGAATTAATAAGCCTGGTAGTACGTTCTCGTGGGACATACACGTGGGCGAAGCCACGGCCAATAATTAGCAATAAATAAATACAAATCCTATAAATAAATATGACCAAACAAATGTCTTCCTCTAAACATTTTTTAAAAGTTGAAGTCATCAATTTCTCACGTTGATCGCCAACTAAATTCATATGGGCGTGATTCGAAAGCATCTGGAGCGATCTAAATATAGCCCGACATTAGTTACCTCGTCCTTTGATCACGCGAGATTGGACGGCGAGTCCGTCGTTCGTTGTAACAAATTAACATACATAACATCACACCTGTAATCCTCGAACGGTTAGGCAGAAGTATACCTATAGTACACCCACAATTCGCAAGTTATGTTTAAGTCTCATGTAATAGGGGGCGAGCCTATTGCCATCAACCGGGGAGAAATCCAGACGGGAGCTACTGATAAATCCCTGACGGAAAACTCTCACTCACTCATCCACGTCAACGTCAGTGTGATGCCCGACCTGGGAATCGATCCCAAGACCTCATGCTCAGCAGTAGCGCTTGCTACCACTAGACTAACGAGGCAGTCACCGTCGGGAGTCAACTAAATATAGTTAGAAATTAGTTACCTAGTCCTTTGATCATGCGAGATTGGACGCTGTTTCCGTCTCTTGTAACAGATTAACATTGGAGTTATTAGGAAGAATTTTATTCTGAATGTTTTAATTTGTTTTAGGGGTTTTGATGTGCAGGAAGAGGAAGTCCAAGAGAGATAAGGCTAGAAAAGGGATGACTATACTTAGATGATGACTAATAGAGAAGTGGAAGAACATATTCTGCGTCGACCCCAAATACATTGGGATAAAAGAGAGGGAATCATGAGGAGGGTTTATAGTAGGTTTATATGACTAGCAGCGCCCCGCGGTTTCACCCGTATAACGTAGCCGTGCGCAGTGCAGTGGTAGCCCAAGGGTGACGGCCGCGACTTCCGAGTTGTAGGTTCGAACCTAGAGGCGCTTTACTTTGTGTAAATTATTTCATCACAACTGCTCTCAAAACGGTGAAGGAAAACGGCATGTCCTAGAACCAAAAATTCAAAGACATGTGACATCTACCAACACGCACTGAGTCCGCGTGGTGGATTACGGCCCACTCCCTCTCACCGAGAGGCCTGTTTCCCAGCAGTGGTGACGTTATAGGTTGATTGAGAAGGCCGTGCGCACTTTGGACGCGTTTTCGAACCGAACACATACGAACACGCACGAACTATCCCGACCTTCCAAGTACTAAGGGAGCACGCAGACTGAGTGCGAGTTAGGTACGTATAGTTCCGACGTCCGAAAACAATCCAAACTTGTTAGGATTTTCCAACGCGTTATCACCGGAACACTACCTATTTGACGGAGAAAAACGTATTCAGCATGCGCACTCAATTCGTACGACCACGATCATACGGTTACGTACTCGTACGATACAAATTCGTGTCCAAAGTGCGCGCGGCCTTAGTCTCGACTTCGTGGTAATATCGGGATAAAAAGTATCCTATGTGTTATTCCAGTTTATAAACTATCTGTGTGCCAAATTTCATCCAAATCCATTTAGTAGTTTTTGCGTGAAAGAGTACTAAAAATCTATCCATTCATCCTTCCTCCCAAACTTTCGCATTTATAATATTAGTAGGATTAGGTCATTATGAGATGTAACAGGTGGGCATTTTCAGCAATGGACTGCTGAATACACTATCCCTCTGCCCATAAACATACCCCAATTTGTTTGTGGTCGACCCAGCAAAGTTTCTACTTTCATGCATGTCTATCAGCCGTTATGTCAGTATTCACTGCCTTTATAACTATAGCATATGCCACACCATCCATACGCCGGTTTTTTTTATTTCTCCTAAACGAAATCCACATTCATAGGTACTCGAAATTTTCTTTACGAAATCCTGTTATCTATAGACTTCCATTCCTACAGTAAATTCAGAAGTCAAGATATGTAAATAACATATCTAAATGATTTGTAAATAACCCTATCGTTGTTATCTATTTGATTTATTGTTGTGGTTGCATGTGTATTGTGTACATATTTAATTATTATACATAATCACATTCCACTTTCTAAGAAACGTTATTATTATCGTTCAATGGCAGCACTGAACTATGCGATCGATTAACAATAGCTGAAAGGCCTTGAATTGAGTAATACCGCACATAAGGTTTCTTTTTTTTGTAAATTATAAAAGAGAGCAATGCTGCAAAAGCTGCAAACTGCTGCTTCTGGATAGCCTGGCGATGGCGGACGCGGGCGGGCACGAAACCAGCAGCGAGGAGCGGTGGCCGAGCGGGGTACGAGCGGCGATGGCACAAAATTCGTGCCCTCCCGCTAAGCCTATCGGGGCCCCGGGGCGGCAAAACTAAATGCCCCTGACCAGGAATAAACGTCGAAATACGGTGACGATCTCTTTCTAAGTTGATATGTGTGACCTTTAGTCTGCCAGTGGCTGGAAGCTGCTTATATTAAGTGGGTTTGGGGCGGACATGTCTATAGCATATCTAGGCGACATCCCGGAAGACCAAGATGTAGATGGAGGGACAAACTTGACTTCCACCGAACCCGAACCCGGTCCCGGCCCCGGCCTAGGGGCTCCACTTACCCAGCTACCCCGACCAGGTAGCTTGCCTGCCTGACGGTGGATGCTAAAATGTTCGAAAGTTTCTTTTATTTCCTAGCCCTGGGTCTCTAATTCCGGGCTTGAATCACGCTATTGATGTACTCTCAGTTTCGTGGCGTATGATACACCCCAATTTCGCTTCTAAAACGTTACTACAATATAGCACAAAAGTCGGTTCTATTCAATCGTAGTATAATGGGTAGCACGCTAATATTCAGAATAACCGCCTCTGTGGTCTAACGGTTAGACCACCTGTTTAGACCCAGAAGACCAGGGCTCGATTCCCAGTAGGGGCAAAATTTTCTGCTCGGTATGGTTGATGGTAGAGCTTGTTCTAAGTCCGCCTGGCTAGCTACCACCATCTTTTCTAAGTCTGTTAACAGCATTTTTGTTTAGAGGCAATACCAGTTCCTCTGTGGTTGAGGATTCCGGGTGAAGTTCACTTCTACCTTCGGCCTGATCAACACTTCGGCCAAGAGCTACCCCGTGGTGGTTAAAAAAATATAAGTGAACTAGTGGCCCACGAAATTCGGAGTAAACTAAAAAGAAGATGACAGATGAGCTTGCTGAACTTGCCTTTCACCGAAAGGACTGGCCTACTCTAACAGCAAATATAAATACGTGGATAAGGAAGTAAGTGCCATAGACAGCCCTGCAGTGGCACAATACTAGATGAACATTAAAAAGTGGACGTACAATATGTAAATGGAAGCATTTTTTATTCTTCAATAGTTTTACCTCAAGACTGATGACCTTATAAGTCCACACAGCACACGTCATTTTCTGGTTCCAAATGTGCAAAGAACATTGTCTGGTACGTATCAATACGTAAATACTCATAAACACTAATAAACTTAATTAGTGAGCGATGTGCATTCGCGAAAACAACGTTAAAATGGATGATGTTGCAATCAAATGCCTATATTTTTGTTTTTATAAAAGATTGCTCCGTTCCTGTTTAACACGAACTCAGGTAAATTACGCTTGTGCTAGGATAGAAATTACTTCAGAAAGTTAAAGTCAAAACGTTTCTTGCTAACAAAGTGCGAATTATACCAAAGAAATTAAACGCGATCAAGCATCTAAACCGCATTCAAGAGCTGTTAGTGTCAATATCCCACAACATTGATGACACTGACAGCTCTTGAACGCAGTTGGACCTAAGTGTACAAATTATTTGTCGACTTGCCTTAGTCTATGACACTGACCGCTCTTGAACGCGGTTGAAATTAGCCCTAAGTGTAAAAAATATTGGTCGACTTGCCTTGGTCTATTGCCACTAAATTCCATATTATCTAGGACTACGTCCTCCTTAAATGGGGGTTCAAACGAGCTGGCTTGATTCTCAACCATTTGTGAGAACATAAATTCAACAACAACGGGATCATGGTAACATGAAAATGTGTTTAGCATGCTTCAGCGACTGAAACGCTTTTATTTAATTTCCTCATTTGACCGTATGTTTTACGCAACTATCATCCTCATTGCGAAATACACACTTGATTGCAACAGATCTCATTTCGAGAATTGAACATTTCTCGTGTTTTGATTATAAAAAATCCGTCTTTTTAACAGCGCGATCAACCAACGGGGCACGTATGCTGATAAATTATTACAAAGCTAGGTATATTAACTATTAGGCCGGCCACATACAGACGGAATTCCGTTTCGAAATATCGATTCGTAATTTCGAAGGCAGCAAATCTATAGAGGTATTTGTGCTGTTTTCCGACTTCCACCACGGAACAATATGACAAGCAGAAGCTAATTATTATAACACTATTATTAAAATACAGCCAGCAACTTCGTCTGCGTGATTTTATATATATCTAGGATGAAAAGTACCCTATGTCCTTTTCCAGGCTACCTATCTGTAAAATTTCATAACGATCGGTTGACTGCTTTAGGCGTCAAAATGTAACATTCAGACAGTTACTTTCGCATTTAATAGTATTAGGAACATATATCCTGTGTTGCACAAATTAGAGTAGCGGTTACGTCATATAAACATTATTGTTGAAATAGGTAGAAAAAGCGGTTGAGATAGTCGCTGACATGCTGGCGTGTTGATCACCAAATGGTGTGATTTTTTGCTGTAATTATTGGTAACTAATACCGGTACTTATCAATGAAACATTGTAAACAGCGTGGCATAACAACGATGAATGTCAGAAGTGATGAACCATACTAATAAATCTGCCAAGCCTTTTCCCAACTATGATGGGGTCGGCTTCCAGTCTAACCGGATGCAGCTGAATACCAGTATTTTACGTGGAGCGACTGCTATCTGACCTCCACAACCCAGTAACTGGGTAATACGATACCCCTTGGCACGACTGGTTATCAGACTTTCGAGCTTCTGACGACCCGTAAAGACTGTCAAAGATCCACAAATGACAGCCGGGACCAACGTGCTTTTCGAGGCACGGAGGAGTCTCGGTTTGTAAAGATGGTCACCCATCCACGGACCAACCCCGGTAAGCATAGCTTAACCATACTATTATAAAAAATACTGTGTCACGCGCCTACACTGGAAGTACAGCTCCATCTCCTTCCCACTCCACACTGAAGTTACACTAAATTAATACTGCTGTATAAGGTGGTGGTAGGCCCACTGGTAAAGGTAAATCAGGCCGATCGTAAAGAGTATTTTTCACTTGATCAAGACTTGTAACTAGCCTAGTAAAATCAAGAATCGTAAGCAACTAGTAATAACGATTACAGAACTAGTATTTAGACTTGGCTAGGTTTCAGAAACAGGTGCCTGATCTATCGCGTAATCAACTTCAATAAAATAAACAATACTTCAATGTGTTTATAACTTCCGATACTTTAATACGCATTATCTTAGTGTGTGAGTTGTGTGACACACACGAGAAGTGATAACACTATCACTAAAAGTCTTCCACAACTAAGTACTTAGTTGAAATAAGCCAAGGTGACTTTGTTTACATATCAGTCTGTGAAACATTTTAGCCTCTTTTTAGGTGTGCCAAAGAGTAACCGTGGAGTTTTTTGCCGGCTCATCTCCATATGAAACAACCACGCCCCTTCTGACGTTTCATAAGTGCCCATGTAGGTAGGGTTGCCAGGTGTCTGGCTTTTTACAGTCGTCCCCGGCCAAACATTCACAAGTCCGGCCTTCCCGGCTTTTGTCAGGCTCTTGGTCAACCCCGCCCCGCCAAAAGATGCCTGATTTTATTGATTGTTTTAATTTACTTTCAATGTGATGAAGAAGGCTGATTATCGGTTGGCGCAGTGGTCAAGCATTTGACTGCTGCGCTGCGTGTCGCGGGTTCGATTCCCGCACGGAACAAATATTTGTATGACCTACAAGTAGTTGTTCCGGGTCTGGCTGTTTGTGTATGTGAGTATAAATGTTTGTAAACGCACCCACAATACAGGAGAAATTCCTAGAGATGAGGCAGTCTTTAAAAAAAGATGATATTATGGCTAAAAAGGGGGCGACTACTGAGATGATATCTAATAATTATGTATGGAACAAGACATGCCGTGCCGACCACAGATAAATTGGAATAAGGGCAGAAGGGTGATGTAATAGGGGCAAGCAAAACGGGCACACATTGCCCGGTTTATAACAGTGTGAAACCTAAATATTCATCAAATTAACAGGAACGTACGATAAAAACACTTTAACGATCTAAAACAGGTCATGACTGCATGCCTGACTCAGAACTTGAGCGTTGCAAAATGGGACCAGGCACTCGAATTAGAACAGTGCCAACGAACAAGAAGATAAAAGTGTTCGTGTTTTTATTTGGAAGGTCAACATCAAGGTCGAGTTTTAAGGAAGGTCGGATGGGTTAAAATAGCGTAAACTTGTGGAACTCCGACTCACAGAGAGGTCTGTGTTCCAGCAATGGGCACTACAAGCTGATTCTGATTATGTTATGAGTGCAGTACTTGAATATACGTTCGATGCGTCCAGCGCGGTTGGTCCTGCTACCACCGTTTGTAGATTGGATGATACAAGTCAAAGTCAAATAATTTATTTCAATTAGGCACAAAAAAGGCACTTCTAAACGTCAACATTTACAGAAAAATAATAATAGGTTCTAGTCGCCCCTTCCAAAAGGTAGTTTTCGTATGGAGAAGAATGGGCAAGAAACTCCACCCTTTACTCTTTTAAAATGTTTGTTACTCTTTTAAAATGTTTTCACAATATCTTGTATATGTCGTAGGATAATTTGATACTTCGAATCTTCGCGAAAATCCTAGGGGTTTTGCGAAAACGCGGATAATTAGACATAGGCGAAAAATTATCAAATCTTACTGGACAAAGTCAGGATTTTTGCGAAAATACTCGTTATTATAGCAATATTGCGAAACGAAACGCTGGCTGTTATGAAATAAGAACGCTGATTGGTCGGTCAGCGCGTTCAATAAGAGATCGTCTCTGATTGGTTGACGTCTTAAATGTCAATCATTAATTTGTTGCCGCACGTTATTTGTTTACGTTTGTGTCTGAGTTAAATTGCAGAAGTGTTTTGTTTTTTATCGTAAATAGTGTACCTACTTGGACTTAAATAAAGTGGTAAATAAAAGTGCTACACGGATGTACATAGTGTCATATATCATAAAAGTCTTAGTCAACCACTCAACAACAACAATGCTTTCGAGATTGGTTTAGCGGTGTTTTGTTTGTCATTGTGTTAAAAGTGGACTATAAAATTGGACTTGAACTAAGAAACGGTGTGAATAGGAGGTTTGGTTTTCATATAATTATGACAAATTCGACAGAGAATGATGTTCAACCTTCAGCAGAATCGGAGAATTTGGAGGTTATCTCCGATAAAGACAAATTTTACATAGAGTTAAGAAAGTTTTACTATAATAGAGTTGACGGTACAACTAAACCAGAATGGACTAAAGAACGCGTAAATGCTGTAATAAATTCAATTGAACAATTTAAAACTGCGAGTGTACTTAAGCAACCAAAAACACAACAACAGTATAGAAATGCAAAAAAATACGACGTGATGAGTGTAGGTGAAGAAAAACTTCTGATACTGATCAATTCCATTGTTGCACTATTAAACTAATTGTTTACCTAACCAGTTTCACCCAATTTATGGATTACACCCTAAAATTGGATCATTTTTTTTTACTACGACTGAGATCTCCTATTGTCTGTAGAAAACAACATACATACTAAAATTTTCAATAAAAAGTTTATAAAAATCAATTTAGTGATTTTCCTTTCTCACCTATTCTAAACCTTCATAACTCTATGATACAATACTTGAAGTTAATCATCGGCAAACTAGGAACCAATTAGAAGTCAGCCAGCAAAATTGTAGCCAATCAGTGTTGAGCACATCAAATCTTACTATAGTAACGAGTATTTTCGCAAAAATCCTGACTTTGTCCAGTAAGATTTGATAATTTTTCGCCTATGTCTAATTATCCGCGTTTTCGCAAAACCCCTAGGATTTCCGCGAAGATTCGAAGTATCAAATTATCCTACGACATATACATCAATTATATGAGAAGACGATGCATCTAGAATAAGATTACTACACCACGTTAGGTAAAAATAATGTATTAAAAACGGCATGGATATGAAAGAAGAATTTACAATGCACAACCTAAACTATCGAAGATAGCAACATCTAACCTTAGACGGTGAAAAGGACCACTCAATTTGTGCAGAATAAACAATTCGTCGTTCTTAATTATTTAGCCAATCGCTTAGGCCTTTCCCAAGCTGCTCCACAACACTCGGTTCTTCGCCTTCCGCATTCAGTGTGAGGGAGTCAGAGAGGTGCAGAAAAACCTAGGATTTTGAAGAAGTCATTGGTTTACAGTATGTACGAAAAAACAAAAGAAGTCGCAGAAGAAGCTGGTGACTAAAGATCCTCCTGAATGAAAAGATCGTCCGAAAACGACAGAAAAGTAACTAGGCATAAAACCACGTTGATTTTGAAATAGACAGTAAACAAAATAAGTTTTCAACAGCAGCTCAATATGAAACTACTGCAACATTCCTACACTGTAATAGAGCAAAGCGTGGGCGCATGCACTGAACAAATTTAACCCGAGCGGATCAATGGCAGTAATAACATATTCGCAAGTCGTGTTTAAATGGAAATTAGCGTGCAATTGTGATAAGTGCTGATCATTTAACACTCATTAAAAGGTGGTAATTCTATGCTCTGTGTAATGCGTCTGTTTTCAACGCAAGCGCATGAGATGATCGCTGTTTCTTGTCAATTACATATCAACAGCTTTACTGGTTGAGACAAGCACGCAAGTATCAGTTGCGTGCCAGATAAAATATCTCGGAAAAACTTGGTATTGTTTTGTTTTTATGTAGGCTAGAGCCGCCCCTGCTTCGCACGGTTTTTAAGTCCTGACAGAACATCGTGTTGTTTATAATATCACCAGTCTCTCTACTATTCCATTGCCTACTCTAGGATGCTTATCCAGTATGGCTCGCGAATCCTTCCATATCCTAAGGGCACGTCTTCCCTACCATTACCGCGCCCCCCGGTCTACTCCTTGATATGCAATGGCCTCTGTAGCCCCATGAAGCATGAGGCTCCAGGGGCTAGCAAATCTTGGGATTCATTCGATTTATCGAGTCTGGTTAAACCACGCTGAGGTCGATGCATTTCATTAATATATTATGTAAGTTAAATATTAATGTATTAAACACATGAACCTTCCAGAATAAATTCTCTAAATGATGATTGTTTAGAACACGTTAATGTGTGAACTCGTACTTCTACAAACATGAAACCCGACTTTAATTTATAATATGTATAAAATAAATACTGAATTTGTCTCCTTTCTGTCTGGTTTTTGTTGTGAGATTATCCTAATGAATACCGTTCGTCTATGGAGACTGAAGGGTTATATTTTGTCGGTGGCGGGGATCTCTCGCGTCCGGCCCTGGTCCAGGCCATGGTACGGAGCGAGAGGGCATGGGAGGCCGTCACCTTCTTCTGCGAAGCAGTAATGCTCACGAAGGAGGAGGCAGAACGCGTGAGGGAGAGGCTCTCGAATCTCGCGCCCTCACGCCCCTAGCCGCCGCAGGAGACGCCCTGGGCGTCGGGAATCGCGGGCCGATTCCCGGCCACCGTAGGCGCGGGCTTGCGGACGGTGAGCAATGGGTAGCTCGCCGTCCGATAAGGACCAGGCTCGGGTCGACGGCGCGTTGTGTTCCACGCGCGCCTCAAAGAGATGTCAGCAAGTGAAGGGGTCCGATAGGACAGATGCCTGCCGGGGTTGCGGGAAAGTCCGAAAGGGATACCGTGGCCCCTGGCAACGTACAGGCAACGGAAGGAACACGGGTGGGTTTTAGTCAGTAAGAGTCTGACACGCCCTTCCGCTCCACCCAGAGCGGGAGAAGATATTTGATAATTTCCAACCCAAAAAAAAAAAAAAGAGATATTACATATGTCGGACCACTCCATCCCCACGGTGTTTCGCCTGCTGCCATAAGCCACGAGGCCTACTCTCTAAGTCCGTTAACGAAGACACGGGGCCGTCCAAAAGTACTGTGAAGTGAACCCTTCAACCCGATATTTTTTTCGGACGGGCAAATCACATCGGGAGTAGGGACAACTGTCAAATCATGGTGTCATTCATTCTTAGGTCGGGCCCCAAACGAATCTTATGTCCGTAGATGATACGGAGTAGGAATCGCCTGTAACTTTGACCGAATCTACGGATTTCGTGCTTAGGGTGTAGACCTCCAGGAGTGCAGGTTTCACCAAAACATACACCCTTAAACGTCGCTTGCCTTGCGAATTGTCATAGCCTCAGTACATTAAGGGGTTAATTTATAAACGTTGTTTAAAGTTTAAGTTATGTACATGCATTTACGTGTGTAAATAAACTCTTTAACTTTCTAATTCAAACTCAAAGCATTTATTTCCGTTACACCATTTATAGGCACTTTTGAATTGTCAAGGAGTCGGTCAGTCAGAAATATGAAGCTAGTTGCCCATTCCAAAGCGTAGGTTCCTATGGAGAAGAACGGGCAAGAAACTCCATGGACACTCTTTTTAATTATATTGTTACATCACTAATCTTTTAACAGAGTTAATAGCCTCTCATACGGGCATATCATATAATTTTATTACTAATCTAATTTATGACGCAAACTTAAATTTCTATTCTTTTGTAGTTTTAAATTGAGGTATAATAAACACGCATTTTTACGCAACCGGTCAGTACTCAGTGGTTTATTAGTCGTAATAGTGGCTACAGCTCGATTTCTAGTCTAGCCTACAGCTATTAGCTTTTAGGGTATTTAATTGTAAATTTTCTGTGACTAGCCTAGTTTTCTAGACATTGGCCCTGGTATTAGACTTGTCATAGGCTATTTATCTTTTTCTGCATATTTTTTCTATATTATTTATTCATACGTTCAAAAAAGCACAGAGAAGGACTTCAGTCCTTAGGCATTATGTGTCAGTCGGCTTTTGGGTCATGCAGAGACATCATATTATATATACATTAAGAGGGTGCATTCAGAAAGTTGGCAACGACGCTAATGGCTGTCAAATATTTACATGTTTTGATTAATTTGTCAAAATTACTAAATAGGCTCGCTATTCCTAGTTACGTTGAGATCAAGAGCGTTTATTCTGAAAGTTGGCAACGTCGAAAAGAGATGTCAAATATTTCGCTGTTTTGATTAATTTGGCAATATACTGTATGCAAATAAGAAATGTGGCTAACTAGCGAACTAGAATATTAATAATGAATTGCAATTACAACACTGAATTTGATATTTTAACCGTTCCAGGTGTAAATAAGGCATTTGGAAAGTTTCCAAATATTTTTTTATGTCTAAATCTAATTATTCGGTGTTAAGATATTAATTATTGCATTACATAATCAATATTTTAGTTCACTAGTTACCCACATTTCAAAGTTCCATACAGTAATATTGCCAAAATAATCAAAACAGGTAAATATTTGACAGCTATTTGCGATGTTGCCAACTTGTAGGATAAGCGCTCTCAAACATAACTGGCGAAATATAGGAGTACTATAGGTATACCTCTTTGGGAATACACGCGTGATGTTATGTTATGTATTACTCATTGAAATATCTTAACAAAAGACGAGCCTATTTTTTATTTATCTGTCTGTCTCTTTCTTTTATATTGTCTCAATCTCGTGTGTCTCATTTTGCGGCAAATTAATACTCTTCATGATTTTTCTCTCCTATATATCTCAGCGTATTAAAAACTCGAACCATCTTACATGAGCCGATGCTGAATCGATTAGCAATAACCAGTTTCTTGATCCATATCGATTCAGTTTCACTAAACACAATCTCTCTGACGCAAATTCATTTGGTAAACAAAGAAGTGAGACGTGACCGAATATAGTTGAAACTGTAAATAGAAACCAGTGAAGACTACAATGTTTTACTGGAGTTTAGCTTGGCTACAGGCCAGGGCAAATTATATGGAGAACACCGTTCCGTGAATGACAGACGAGGTACAGCGCACAGAGCTCGCAGACGCCTCGGCGGCCGCTGCTAGAAGGAGTATTTTCAACACTTTCCAAAACCACGCGTGTCACCGTTTATTCGCACTACGACACAAATCTTCAATTCGAGTCGTTGGCCAGTAGCACAGATTACTACAGACGGTTCACTCTGCAAAATCATTTAAATAAAAAGCGACTTTTGCTACGACACAATAAAGTGCAATTCAGGTCGCACAGCGCTAATTACCAACAGTTATATTCACCTAGAAGTTCCCTCTCTTTCTATCGCGAAACTCATATCTGACTACGTTACGCTCACTGAATTGGCCCGACAAGTCGAGCTCAAGTGACAAAAAAGTTGGAAGGGATATCGTTTGACTTGGTATGGGCATGTGATGAGGAGAGAGGAAACGCATGTGACTAAAAGAGTGATGAATATAAATGTTGATGGATGGGGGGAGAGAGAGGGAGAGGGAGAGGGGGAGGGAGGGAGGGAGAGGGGGAGAGAGAGAGTGAGAGAGAGAGGAGAGAATGGAAAGAGAAAACGTGGTGCGCCAACCCCACGTAACATGGGACAAGGGCAGGAAGATGATGGGCCCAAAGGTGACCACGCCAATTACCGTTTTCACATTGGACGATAACGACACGATATCGTCGTCTGGTAATTTCATACAATTACTACTAAACGGTTTAACACTGTCCTTGTAGTAACGGTATCGTCGCCGACATTGATTGTCGTACTGATATCGCACGGACGACACAGTTCACTTGTTAACTGCTGTCATTATTACCTCGAATACACTATTACACTTTTGGAACGAATACACTATTACACTTTTGCGGCGATGTAAACGTTTGCTGGCGCAACGCGACTATTCGCGACTGTTGTGTCATACCGCATGACAATAACCTATTGGTTACATCGTGTCACATACCGATATCGTAGAACGATATCGTTGTCGTCCTAGCTGACGATATGTCGGTGTTGTTATCGTCGCAGTGTGAAAACGGCCAATCGCGGCATCAGTGGCGTTTTAGGTCCTCAGAAGTGCAGGTGTATGGACATTTTGGACACTCCAACATATGGGACTTGATTTGGTCAGGACGTATAAATGACGGATCGAAACTGACGGCTTTGAAGGCGGTTCGTGACAGAAGTTGGAGCTCAACGCACTTTCGACGTCACGAATTTTATTAGTACTGCCGTATATAGACGCTGCTGGCGCGGCAATTCTTTGCTCTGTGGTACAGCCTAAGCCACTAAGATATTTATAAAAGAAGACTAGCTGTTGCCCGCGGCCTGCGCCTGCTTGGTAATTATTTATCTAAAATATCCTAAGTTAGTCCTCATAACATCAGCTATCTGCCAGTGAAAGTCCCGTCAAAATCGGTCCAGCCGTTTCGGAGATTAGCCGGAACAAACAGAAAGACAAAATTTTAAAAATTGTTTTTTTGTCATGTTAAGTACAGACGCCAGCAGGTCAACCCACCCGAAACTGTCAAATTTTCCCAATCAACTTTGAACCTTATGTGATAAAGTTGAAAATTTATTAAAGAAATTTGACAGATTGTACTGGCGTCTGTACCTTATCACTTTCATATGCATTTAATAAAAACTAAAAAGCTGTTATTTTAACAATAATACAAACAGACCCTTCAATTTTATTGATTTGTATAGATGACTAGCGTCTGCCCGTGACTTCGTCCGCAATGAAGAAACATATCCTATAGCACTCGTCAATATTGTAGCTTTGTATTTATGAAAGAATATTCGTAATCGAATCAGCTATCTAATTACGCAACCCATTTTCGTAAACGATTACGACAAATTTGTTTCATTTCGACAGTTCAACAACATTCATTGCGTTATTTACGTTGTTGAGCAGATTTTTTTTTTCGAACTTATGAAGCAATGGATTAGCAATTTGTTTCAAAACGATTCAAATTTCGATTGATCGTGTATTACGTAATTAAGGTACAGTACTCCCAGAGATTATCTCCTACAAACAAACAAACAGTTTTACCTTTCTTTATTAGTTTCGATTTAAGGGTTTGCTTCAAAATGACCAGAAACGCGCTACCCAATTAATAAAAAAATTAAATGGAATTTGTTTGAATTGATCTGTCAGATAACTAACTACAATTTATCCGGAGGTGGTTAATGGTTGGTACAATGTAGTCATCACACAATTTACCTTATTTAATAATATTATTATTAAATAAGGTAAAATTGTGTGATGACTACATTGTACCAACCATTATTAGTTTAGATTAAGACGTGTTTCTTACAGTTGTCCTAAGAAATTAATTTTTGAAAATCCATCCCTAAGTGAAGCCCGCAAGTCTTACAAATTGTCAGATCTAACTTAAGGCTCTCGCAGACAGGCTCGACGCGACTCTGGTGGAACAATGTCTATGAAAACTTCACGGAAATTGTTCTACCGGTGCCGCGTCGCGCCTGCCTGCGGGGGCAAAGGCCCCCGCAGGCAGGATTTGTAGATTGGTACCTTGTAAAAAATAGTTGAATGAGCATTTATTAAAAATATTCTCTTTTGTATTCAATGTACTAAGTTTATAATAAAAGAAACAAGATTTAGATATTACTTCTAGATATTTTTCAGCATTACAAGATTTTACTGCATCCAGTTAAGACTAGAAGCCGACCCCAATATAGTTGGGAAAAGGCTAGCTAGACAGATGTAATGACTGCATTCTGAATGAGCTGGTTCAGTAACTAAGGGTGCGTTTCCACTGAAGCAGAGACGAGCGTAGCTGAGCGGAGACTTGCAGGGATCGACCAATCAGAATGGTTGCAATCCTCATCGCGTCTCTCGACTCGTCTGTAATTGGACGATTTCTGCACGTCTCCGCTCAGCTCCGCTCGTCTCCGCGTCAATGGAAACGCACCCTTAACAACGATTTTAGCCCCAAATAATGTTGCCTGTCCACTGGAGCGGAGAAGAGAGGAGAGGAGCGGAGAGGACAGGAGAGGAGAGGAGAGGAGCGGAGAGGAGAGGAGCGGAGCTATCTGTATTAAGCAATAGATTTTATTGGTTAATATTGGCACAGCTCCGTTCATCTTCTCGCTTCTCCGCTCCAGTAGATAGGCAGCCTTACACCCCAATAAAGTAAAGCTTGTATAATATTACTGGCTATAATTTTGGCAATTGAGACGTATCCATTACATCGTCTGTTGGTAAACTTATTTTCTCAACAACTAGTAAAACAAATGTATATTGCAGAATCGTCAAAAGGCAAACTCTTGCGCTTACGTACCATACGTTACATAAAGGTATATTATTTTTATTGCAACTAACTGTTACTCGCGATTTCGTATTTTATGATTTCTAGGGTTCCGTAACCGAAGGCCCCTTCGGTTACACGGAACCCTATTACTAAGCCTCCGCTGTCCGTCTGTCTGTCAGCGGACTGTATCTCATGAACCTAAATAAGTAGAAAGTTGAAATTTTCACATAATATGTATTTCTATTGCCACTATATAACAACAAATAATAAAAATTAAATAAAGTTGTAATGAAAGGGAGTTCACATACAAGAAACGTTTTTTTCGGCGGTTTTTGCTTGATCTTGACGGTACCTTTTGGAAGGGGCGACTAGAATCATTTCAAATTTTTTGTAAATTTTTGACGTTCAAGTGCCTTATAAGGGCCTATTTGAAATAAATGATTTGACTTTGACTTTGGTACCCTTCGTATACCTACGAGTCCGAATCGCACTTGGCCGGTGATTTGTGTACAAATTTACAGGATGAAAAGCCTATGTGTTTCTCCAGGTCCCTGGCTACCTATCCGTCAAATTTCATAACAATCGGTTCAGTGGTTTAGGCTTAAAAAGATAACAGACAGAGTTACATTCGCATTTGTAATATTCGTAGGGATTGTATAAGCACTGATTACGTGTACCAAAGAAAATAATAAAAGAATGAATGAATATAAAGAATTTGTTTAATAAACTATGCTATTTCTATAGACTGGGAACGTTGCAGTGCATCTCATTCGAAGCTGATTCATCTGTATTGAATGCAGTAAGTGTTCCTATTGAAAAGATTGAACGAACGACCGACGTATGCGGGTTGACGTCGTGTGTAGTTCTGGAGCAATCCAGATTATTGTTATTGAGTGTGTTCGGATGTACCTCATGTAGGTAGCTATTTGATGTTCTTGGAATGTTGGACACAAATTGGTGAGCGCAGCCGAAGCCATTTTGTTTATGTGAAATTATTCGTTATAAAACTCTGAATTGAGCTGCACTATTACTGACATGCGTGCACTGACAGGGCAGGACACTCAAATCTGTGTCGTTCTTTTCTCAAAAGACCATTTCAGACACCAATCACATGATCTGACCAAGATTATGTCTGGACTTTAAAAGAGACTGTGACCTCTGAGTTTATAAAGTATATAGGTAGGTATTGCACTTTTGTGGGAAACAGCATAGATTTTATAGCCTACGAAAAAGTTTAAACACAGGGGGATCCAGAATCATGTACTGAATCCAAGGTAACAGGTTTTGCATCGATGTCCCTGCCACCCTGTATGTCTAACTAACCCTTAAGGCCTTCAGGGTGCGTTTCCACTGAAGTGGAGATGAGCGGAGCTGAGCGGAGACGTGCAGGAATCATCCAATTACAGACGAGACGAGGGACGGAATGAGGATTTCAACCATTGTGATTGGTCGATTCCTGCAGGTCTCTGCTCAGTTCCGCTCGTCTCCGCTTCAGTGGAAACGCACCCTAACTATCGGAATACAAGCTCAAGAACGCAATACACCGCACCGCACCGGTATACAGGGTCAAATTAAAATAGCAAGCGAAACTCCGCAGACGCGATGGATATCTAAGAGCGTTATCACACTGACGATTTGCCACCGTGTTTCCAGCGAAGCGATTTGTGAAGGTGCTCCCCGCGGGTGAGAAGCGAGCTAGCCGCAAAAACGAGGCGTGTTCGTCGCGTTTTCACAATATTGCACAATCGCTTGTCTCGCTCTCTCTTGTTGTTGTTTTGTCTTGAGTTGAAAACCAGCGTCAGGCACTAGTTGTCTGGCATTTTTGCTGAACTGGGCCTATTTGGTGCAGCCGCGAGGCACACATTCCTGCTAGTATCTTACAACGCACTTTACACTTTTTATTTTGTATTTTTTCTTTTACTTGATTTATTTTTACTTGTGTGCCTTTTAGTCTGTACTAAATAAATGTATTTTCTTTCTTTTCTTTCTTTGTGCACTCGTGTCAATCGCTCTCGTTCCGCAAACGCGGCGAACTCGTGGCGCACAGGTGGCGTGCTCGCTACGCAAACTCAGCCAGCTCGTTAAACAATCGCCTCGCTGAAAACACGCTCGCAAATAGCCAGCGTGATATGGCCCTAATGACAATAAAACATAAAACTAACCAAAAAAATATTCTTAACTCATAGTTTTCAAGTAACTACACTACTAGCGCCCCCGTAAACCCAGTAAACTTCGTAATCAGCAGTAGTTCTTTACTTGAAATTGTAAGTTAAGAAAATATTTTTTTTTTGTTGTTTTATCTTCTTTAGATATCGCTCGCGATATGCTCATCGTTTGTGTAGTTTCGCCAGCTAATTTAATTTGACCTTGTATACAGAAGCGACTTGTAGGCGACGCTTGGAGGCCTATGTCCAGCAGTCGACGTCATTCAACTTAATGTAATGATGATGTAATTTTATGTCTACTTTACGACTTCTTCTTAGTGTGAAGATAGCAATCTAAATTGAGTCAACCCAGAATTTGGGCGCCTTCATAAGTGTCTATCAGTTCCAGCACGCGTAACATTACAACCATAGAAAAGGGTTTTCTACGGGTTTTGTCGATGGAAGAATAGACAAAATGGCAGATTGTAATTGTTTATCTGTCATTTTGTCTATTCTTCCGTCGACAAAACCCGTTTCTATTGTGGTCCCTAAGCTCGAAATTCGTAGTTTTGGCCGGAATTACGGGCGTTCCCTACTTCGTATCACTTACGAACATAAGATTAATTCGGGGCCCGAACTAAGAATTAAAGACAAAACGATTTGACAGTTAACATCCTAATCCTGATATTTTTGCCCGTCCGAAAAATTTAATTTATCACTTGTTTTGACCGGTCTACTACTTTCGGACGAGCCCGTATCTTTGTTGACGGAATTAGAGAGTAGAGCCCGTGGAACGTGCAGGCAACACGACACGCAAGGCACTATATTAAGTGTCCCATAGTTTGTGGAACAGGTTGGCCGAAGCTAGGAAAACCTGCTCAGATGGAGATTCATAGACTTGTCTAAGACTAACCTGTCGTTTGAACACGTCTCGCTGCACGTGCGGCTCCGAGAAGTCCTTGCTGTAGTTGAGGCCGCACTCGCCCACCGCCACGCACTCCGGCGCAGCTGCGATCTCGTGCAAGTCGCCCCACATGTCATCTTCTATCATCGACTTTGCATCGTGGGGGTGAACACCTGTACCAATTGTTGAACGGCTTAATTTATTGTTGTATATCATTTGTCTATTTCCTTATCCAGGTCAGTGGCCTGGTCAGTGGTTTAGGTGTGAAAAGGTAAGAGACAGACCAACAGACATTTACTTTCCCATTTATAATATTAGTATTGAAGTATAGATTTTGACAGTAATCTCGTAATGCAAATTCAAGGGATCCGATTCTCTAGCATATATCAACACTGTTTAGCGGCAGAAATAAGTACAGAGATAGCATTTGCCTACCTGAACTTATTTACAATTTTACTAATACTAAAAGGGAAAATAGTTACAGGTGAGTGTGTGTTTTTGTTTGTTTGTTGGTTATATGGTATTATATAATTTCATAGCACAGGTGTGAGTACTATGTACTAAAGAGCTACCATTTACCGGGTAATATGTCTTTTATTGACTTGAATGTGCCCTGGCGGCTGTGAGTATGTCATGCTCACTCAGATGTCTCGCTGATGGTGGCGCGAGTGTTGGATCATTTAGCTCCCTTCAAAATGGTTGAGCTGAATGGTGCTAATCCATGCGTCATGTTCGTGAACGGGCGCCGTCAGTAGGGACTGGTCATCTCTTAGCTGCCATGGCTTATTTTAATTTTTGAACTGTTCTTTGTTTTTTTATTTTTATTACGGACGCTTTTAACGTGCACGTCTTTCTACATTGTTCTCACATGTATAATTTCAACATTAATGATGTAACCAATATTTTGTAACAATTTTTTGATTTAAAAGAGTGTTCGAGGAGTTTCTTGCCCGTTCTTCTCCATAGGTACCTACTACGCTTTGGAATGGGCAACTAGCTTCATATTTCTGACTGACCGACTTCTTGACAATTCAAAAGTGCCTGTAAATGGTTTAATTGAAATAAATGCTTTGAGTTTTGAGTTGCGTTTTCACGCTAAACTGGCTGAACGGATTTGGATGAAATTTGGCACATGGGTAGACCATGACCTGGGTTAGGACATAGGATACTTTTTATCCCGATATTCTCACGGGATCGAGACTTATGCAGGTGAAACTGGCGGGCATAGCTAGTTTCTGAAAACTGGTCTAACTTTAGAAATTACAAATTGCGGAGTCTGGTGGATATTTTAGTTATTTTCAGGCAAAGACAAAGTCAAATCATTTATTGGAAGGACGCCATTAAAAGGCACTATTGACATCAAGCCGTCGAGAAGCATCTGAACAGTCTGAATTTAGCCTTCGGAGCCAACACAGCGGAAAGGCTTAGATAAACATTCTAGTTAAAATAACTTGCAATTCTAACTACTTACTATCTTTTCCTACAAACACTCATTAAGGTTATGCACATGAATTTATAACAAAGAGAGAGTTACAAAATTTTAATTACACCTCAAGTAAAAGTAGGGCAATTAGCTTTACATAGATACATTTAATTTAATATTTGAATATTTACATTTAATCTGTAAGTACGATAAGGAAATGGTTATTTGTCTGCTTGAAAGCTTATGATTTTCTAGAGAACTACTGGACGAATTTCGATGGAATTTTCACCAGATAAAAATTAATATTAATACTAGCTGTATAAAAAGAGAACGATTGTGCACCAGTGCATGAGTTTAGCTTCTAACGCATTGGTTTCCTAATAAAGCGGTCAATGGTCACACAGTATATTGTAAAACATTTTAAAAGAGTAACGGTGGAGTTTCTTGCCCATTCTTCTCCATACGAAAACTACCTTTTGGAAGGGGCAACTAGAATCAATTAATTTTTTTTTGTAAATTTTTGACGTTCAAAAGTGCCTTATACGGGCCTACTTGAAATAAATGATTTGACTTTGAGTAACGGCTGTCCAAATACAGAGTGACAGCATTTGACAAACAACAACGTAATGTTAAATACAACATAACATATGACATAACATCACACCTGTAATCCCCGATGGGTTAGGCAGAGGTGTACGTATAATACACCCACATTTCGCCAGTTATGTTTAAGTCACATGTAATAGGGGGCGAGCCTATTGCCAACAAACCTGCAGAAATCCAGACTGTGGACACTTTGCCCGACCCGGGTATCGAACCCAGGACCTCATGCTCAGCAGTAGCGCTTGCAACCACTAGACCAACGAGGCAGGCATTGTCAAATACTGGTGTCAATGACAGATTTTCGGAACCGCTTTTCTAGGAAATCGTATCTTTAGAGTTGCAAGATATATTTAATTAAAATTAAAAATGTGATACTGCCACATGCAGTCTTCAAATATCTGGGATGAAAGTGCTCTAAGATTTTTTTCTCCGTTTGCCAAGTATAATTAAATTGTTTAAAAATGCAGATGTTATTAATTAATTTGTATTAGCACGAATAAACATAATGGCCTGGTTATTAATGTGTCAATGAACAAAATATTTATTATAAGTAATCATTAGGATAATAAAATTAATTAGTGGTGTTAACTGACTTGTTTATTGAATAGGAAAATTAATGATCGAAGGACAAATTGAGTGTTAATTTACAATGCAATATTGATGTGACAAAAAAAATTGAAAATTATTTCTTTACTGTTTATGTTTCGTCAAAGAACTTTCCTTTTTTTTTAACTTATTACTTATAACAAAAATATTCTCAGTTAATAACCTTTTTGTTTTTTCATATTTTTTTTCATGCTGACGTGACACAGACAATTTTCAATTTACCGCCAAATCGTAAACAAATGACAAATGGATAAAATACATACACAATAATATTGGCAAAGAGTTCCATTTCCAAAATTAACTTATTTTTTTATTATATTGTTTACAAGTAGCCAGTTCTAAAAACTTTCAGTGTCGCCCTCGTATAGGCATGTGCTAGCTGACATATAGCAAATAATTTAATCTCATGTTTTGTGTTGCATAATGTAAATTACTTTGCATAAGTACTATTGTTTAGGATCAAGTTTTTTCAACTAAACAGACAGCTGTGCTACTGGGGAGTTTGTTGCGCCACCTCTTCTTCCCAGTTAAAGCACTAGGAAGTGGTGAAGGGCGGGCGTTCTTAGAGGATTGTCTATGTAATTTTGACGTTCGAAAAGTGCTGATTCTCAGCCAAGTTTGAATAAATTACTTGAATTTTAAATTTAGATTACATACATACACAAATAAAGCTACAAAAGAAAAACTCACCGGCTGTTGAGTAAATTGTGCTGGGATAGAGGCGGGTCAGTCGTAGGGCTTCCTTGCTGTTCCGCACTGAAGTACCTGTGACCATGATCTTTTGGACACCTGTACAAATAATATAAATGATTAACAAGACGAAAATAAGCAATTACATACTTATACTCTGTTCCAAAACTATTCAATGAAAATGTAAACAAATGGGACAAAAAATGTAACAGCTGTGAAGTAACAGAGTTAAAGTAAATCTTAATACTTATTATCAGTGATCGGAGTAGGTAGATTGAATTGGGGTCATTGATCCGAAACGTATATATGAATATGGACATTCCTCCGGAATTGGTTAATTATTTTAAAAAAAACCGGAACTTAGATAGGAATTGTATTCAAATGAGCAATATTATATACTTCATAATTTTTTTAACGGCACACAGTCATGATTCCAAGCTTTGGTAAGTAATATTTTACTTGTTACAAGGAGTTTAAAGCATGTTTGGATGTACTATAAGAATATTTTTAGTATTGTGTTTGTTTGCTTAAGCTGTTGAACATACCATCACCAACTTTGAATTGAGTAGTAATAATATCACTACCAACATTAACAATATTTAATTGAATCCGGTAATACCGGAATTGCTTTCCGGAAAAATGGCTTATCCATGTTATTCTTTCTGTGTGCACTTATGATACAAGTACCAAAAATCAATCTACCTACTCCGATCACTGCTTATTATATCACCTTAAAGATGTTTTTCATTTGAGAATAGAGATTATTTTAATACCTCAGGTTTTGTCAATGATCTGTACAATTTAATCATGTTTTACAAATAAATTATTTGTAAAACATGATTAAATTGTACAGATTATTTGAAATAATAACTGTTTGAAAATGTGGTGAGATAGAAAATAAAAATGTGTTACTAATTTAATTTCCTTTACTGACTGATTGTGTAAGAATTTAACATTGAACAGGTTTGTTTACATTCAAAAGTTTTGGAACAGATTGTAGACACAAATACAATTAAAAGAATAACAAACACACTGCTCAAATCATAACATTAAACAGAGATTATTGTAGTCTTTGTTGTTGAAGTTGAAGTAACACATACATTCTAAGCTTGCAGTAATATTTTGGGTATTTTTTGTGAAGATTCTACAATCATTTTTATGAAAAAAAAATTTAATACTTCAAAAATTAATTAATTGTTAGTAGGTACTTATTTGGATTATAATTAGTTTGTATTATTATAGTTTTGTAGAATACCATAAATATTGTTGGCCTACCATCAAGTGAAAAGCCAACGGCCTGTCTATTAGTCATCTCTTATATTTAAAAACAACATTAATTTCCTATGAAATTAACTTCATAAACCACATGTTAGGTAAACAGTTTATATTATCTTTATTACTAAAAAACTCGTCTGCAGTAATACCTGTTTTCTTCACTAACAATTAAGTGCTGGATCATATTTCATTGCACACAAAAATACATAGCATTCCAAGCACAAAAAAGTATGTAGCATGACAATAACCCAGTAACTCGCGAGGTATTCAATGTGCAATCAATCTAAATGAATAAATTACTTTTAACACTAGTGTCGGCATTGTTACACCAAATCATTGTACACACGCAATCACACATATGTTTTTTTTATTTCTTTTTTATAACAAACCTGCATCTTTTGCCCTTTGCACGACGGAATCGAGATCACGGCCGTATTTCTTGTTCGTCAAGTTCGCGCCAATGTCGATTACAATAAGATTCTCGTAACATCCCTTCAGTTCTTCAGATACTTGGGTTTCTTCAGACGTCATCCTCGGTTTTGTATGAAGCTTATTGAACGGTGTTTACCTAAAATTTAACGTTGATGTCACTATTTCTCTTCGAGATTTATGTGAAACCGAAGTTGGAGGTGTACTTACAAATTGTATCAAACACTCCTGCTAAATAAGCCTCTGTTATTTTAATGACTAGTCGAGCGGTTCACCGTCTTCACTGAGCTGCCACCATGTTTTAGAGGCACGTTTTTCTTGTCACACTTCAAATTGGTTGTGTCAAGTTTGCATTTTAATTCGGTTTGGTGATTGGCTTTTAACACAATCTCCGAATTTTGATAGGCCGTTTTGAATTTTATTAATATTGCAACAAACATCACACTGTGCGTTTAATTTGCGTAAACGCAGACGATGCAGACAGAAAATCGGAAAATTGACATTTTCAGCTACCAAAAATACTTATCAGTCTCGAAGACAGTGTTTTTATAATGGATACTAATTAAATACAAATTAAAGTTACACATTCACACTATATTTCGAGTCTTTGATAAAATAACGAATGCCATATTGTTCTTTCAGTGACTGTAACAAAACGCATGATAAACATTCGAAACCTTGTTTCCTACACATATTCATTAATAATCGTAATTTAAAAACAGATAATTTGAATGTTTTGCGTTGATTTATGATGTTAAGCTTTATTGTTACGTATTTTGTGCATACTTTTGGGTAAAATTCTAGATTGTCTCTTGAATCTGTTAGAACACTGTAAACTGAAACGTAGGAACGTTCCCTAAAACTGTCAATCAGCTGAGCGTTTGACATTGACAGTTGATTTATGTACATAAGCCGACCAAATAAAATATTCGTTGATGCATTTAAAGATTAAGCACCCAAACTACCTCTGTAAAGAAATATCATTATAACAATCGAGAAAAAGATCGAATCTTAACAAATTTCGTACTTAACCAAAAAGGTAATAGAGAAATTCAAAATTTTACAAAATGCAGGTGGCACAGTTCTTTAAAAATAACATTGTCATTATTGTAATGGTGCCCGCAGTAATTAGTGCCCATTACGGCTGGTACAAACTGCAACAAGTCGATTCATTGGTGTCCCAGGAGGAGAGGAATAAACTGCCGATTACGAAAGTAATTTCTGATCTATCGTCGTCGTAGTTGTTTGACATGATAACGATAGTTCATGCCTGCGTGTGCCCCGAATGTTAGTATGTTTGTTTTCTTAATAAATTTTAGTTAGAACCACAGTTTAAGTTATAGTGTTTCTCTTAAATATCAATCCTCAACTACTAACCGTGTTTTTGTACTTTACCGCTTGTTTATAAGTCAAATCTTGCACCCCTCCTTATTTCCAGCACACATGGTATATTATAGGTATTAGTCATCTGCCTAACCCTTCGGGAATTACATAGGCATGATGTTATATAAAACTTACTAGTCCCCTTTGAGAAAAACTTTTACAAAAAACTAAAGGCTGCTCATTCATCAACGCTCAAGGCACGCGGCGTCCCGCCCGCCACTCATTCCTCAAATCTGCCCCCTGACTCACCGCGCATTCCTAAGGCGCAAAACAGTGGTCTTGGTCAAACTATTATACAGGTTGTTGTAGTGGTTATTATACAAGCTAATATTTCCTTTGCAAGTAATTTCATTTTTACTTAATTTTTCAGGCCTTAAAAGGATTCAGTATGTCTGATTGATGGCACCGCTCACCTTTCCTTGTACATATGAATAATTAAATTTAAGGAGATGAAAATCACCAGTTTTAAATTTAAGGTACATAGCATAATGTTAACTAGTAAAAGTTAATATAAAAATAATAAAAACATATTGTTTTTGATGTTTTACTTTGAATGCAGCCTGATTTATGTTTTGGCTTTCACTAAAGATGAATCTACTTTTATTTTCATAAAATAATGTTTACGGGGATGCATTAACCCTTAAACAAACGCGAGCCGGTATGCATTTTTTTTTTAAGGTTGCATTGTATTTTAGGTAATTGAGGGTCACTGATTTCATATTTTAAATCAAAATTTAAAAAAGAATAGGGGATGGGGTAGTTTTTCTGGTGGTAAATAATTTACCATTATCCGTTCATGACTACAAAATTTTTGATGTTGGTGGTAAAATTGTTACCATTGTCCGTTACGGTTTAATTTTCGTTTCTTGACTAGTGACTTCCTCTTGGTTCTACTTATAATATTTATTTTATATTTTGGAAATGAAACATTTTATTTTTTTCTTCGTCGCAATCAGAGAGATCCGATAAGTCTTCTAAATTATCAACAACTTTTTGAAGTCTACTTTTTTCATTTAAATTTATTTTCTTTGACATATTGAATATCTGAAATAAACAAAGTATTAATTGACACGTTACGTAAGAACTTTATATGAACTTCTCAAAATATTTATTTAGCTTTTTGCAGTCCAAAAAAAATATACAAAAAGACAACCGATTTTTATATAGATAATCTGATATTTTTCAAAGTGGGATCGGACAAGGGTAAGATATTTACCACATATTTGAAACATCTAAATTATATGAATAAGTCAATTGCAAATGCTGCTAACACGTGAGATTAGTCAAAATATGTTATAGTTTTGGAATTTGCGTCGAAAAAGTACTTACCAGATTTTTTCTTGAACAAACTTTTAAAATTTCTGATAACACCCGCCAAAAACTCGACTTTTTTCACAACAAAACCGTTGAGTCAACTTTGACATTACCTTACAGTGACAAATGACGTTGACAGGTTGTCAAATGAAATAAAATAGATAAACAAAAACGTTATCGATGGAGCCAGACCTTTAAAAAAAAAAAAAAAAAAAACAAATTATTATAGATTATAAATATGTGATATTTATACCTTTAGTGTTACCGTATTAAAAGTTAGTGTGCATTATTTAAAAAAACACGATGTGGTAATATATATACCTTTATTTGAATAAGGGTTAAGGTAGCCTGTGGAATAAAAAATTTCTTAATTTTTTTTTGCTATTTGCAGGTGATTGTCATGTTGTATGTTGATTAAAATGTGATTCGGGATAGTAAAAAATATGGCTTTAAACTGTAATCATTAGAATCAGCAATACAACTCCTTAAGTTAGAATTAGCCTCAAATATCATGATTTCATGAAATAGTCATTCAATAGGTAGTAGATGTGCAGCACCCTGTGATTATAGACCTGTAGCGGTATTATGCACTCCAGCTAAAGTGTTTGAGTCATTCATGATAGCCATTATCCACAGATTAGCGCTCTGTACAAATAGTACCGACGGTGGTTGTGGGTCAACAGGTAGATGTTGCCTACTTCGATTTCAGGAAAGCTTTTGACACAGAGAACGATGTCACAATATAATAGATAAAAGAAGAGAAGGAAGAGAATGAATGGAAGAGATTTCTTTAGAAATAAGCATCACCTTTGTACATATTTTTCTGTTCTTTTCTTCTTGTCTGTTTATATAAATGTGTGTACATAAATGGTTAAATAAATAAATAAATAAATAAATAAAATACACAACCCAGGCGTTCTATGCACAGTTGGGTTGTGTTAGTTTGAAAAAAAAAATTTGAAGTTCGCGGGCTACCCTGACGCTTTTGCCTTAGCTGATCCATCTTGGATATTTAGAACCCTAAAAATGATAAGGGTGAAATCTCGACCAGGGTTGACCTAAAGGCACCTGTCCACGGAGTACTATCCCACCGGTGACGAGGATGCCACTGACATCAAATATTTTCTCACTCATGAAACATAAGTACTTACATAAGTTTGTACTTAGGTCCCGTGTAAGGCTTCCTGTACATGACGCGGGAGCCGCTCCGGCGCCAGACCGCATGCTTTTTTAAACGAATGAATATCGCCCATGCGCGCCGCACCGTGCATCGGCGCCGCGTAGATTTTACATTTTCATTCTTAGATTTTGTGTTGTGCTCGTGGCTAAGTTATAACAGCCGCACGGGTCGATCCATCAGGTTAAGCTACGCTTACGGGTTGGTCTGTGGATAGGTGACCATCTTTCCATACCGAGACTCCTCCGTGCCTCGGAAAGCACGTTTAGCTTTTGGTACCGTCTATCATGCGTGAATCTTTGACAGTCGTTACGGGTCGACAGAAACCCGAAAGTCTGACAACCTGTCTTACCGAGGAGTATCGTATTACCCAGTTGTTACTGGGTTGTGCAGGTCAGATAAGCAGTCGCTCCATGTAAAATACAGGTATTCAGCTGCATCCGGTTAGACTGAAAGCCGACCCCAACATAGTTGGGAAAAGACTAGGCAGATTTATTGATTCTGAGACTTACTGAATTTTTTCGTCTTGGGGTCCGGCGGCGCCGGTTTGGCTCCGGCGTCGTGTACAGGAAGCCTTAGAGATATCGCTGACTGATCACACCGTCGCCCTGCCGGCGAGTACCTACTTTGCCGCAGCGATATCAACTATCAACAAAGAGTACTCTCTCAGTCGCTCATCGACGCTCGCTTGGCGGGAAGAACACTCGCTGAGATACTCACGCTTGGTACAGACGCCAGCACATCAACCTACTACAATCTGTCAAATTTCTTTAATAGATTTTCAACTTTATCGCTAAAGTATAAGGTTCAATGTTGATTGGGAAAATTTGACAGTTTCGGGTAGGTTGACCTGCTGGCGTCTGTACATAGGCATACCAGCGAACAGCGAGTAATCGCTCGTGTTTAATTGCTAGCTCTACTCGTCGCCGGCGGGCGGTGGGACAAACATGTGACATAAGCTTAGTGCAAATTCTGCAGGTATGATGTAAACAACTTTTTATTTCACTGAAACAAAGGCACTACCACTAGTCAGGTGGTGGAGTTATCACAAATAAAAGACAGTCTGAATATGAACTTATGAAGAACCATTTAATAACAATGAGGGTCAGGCTAAGCGTAGGTATGCTGAGACGCAGTTCAGTACAGTACAGATTTTGCAGGATAGGGCAGGCGAGGCAGACAGGCCGCGAGCGCATACTGCGACGCAGCTACACAGACTGATTCGCGTCCTAGCTAGTACAAACAATAGACGTGTGATAAATCACATATAACGACCTGCACGCGTCGCGCAGAGTTCCGTGTCGGCACTACGAGATGCAGAGCAGGCCAGACGCATGTCTGCGTGGCATGTACCTGCGCCGCAGCCACAGAGTACTTACGATATGCATTACAAAATCTGTTCTGCCCTGCGCTGCGTGGATCTGCGTCAACTGCGTTTCAGCATAATTATGCCTAAAAGCGCACGCGCGGCGCGTGATCAATTGTTGGTAGATTACTCTTGAAGTACCTACCTAACATAACATATGATTTCATACAGCTATCACAAATAAAAGACAGCCTGAATATGAAGAACCATTTAATCACAACGAGGGTAGTAAGCGCACGCGCGGCGCTAGTCAGATGGTAGGTAGATGACTCCTGGAGTCGAGGTCTGACTTCTTATTCTTGGCGGGCTGGCTCCGATCTGTCACTATCAGTTGGGGCAGCAGCGGTGATGACTGCACCTGCAACGAAATAATTGTTTCTAAGACTTGGAAATATCAAGTTGAACCTTTGACTAACGATCGAAGACCTGAGCAGACAAATATTATGCGTCGGACCGGTCTGACTGGATGCATGCTTCATGAAACGATCAGTCCATTTATTTTCAAATAGTAGCTAATTGTTGTGGCCGCCAATTCGATGGCGGTTTATTTTGAGGATCGTAACAGCCACACAAGGTACCTACGGAGTTTGGTCAAATCAGATGCGTCTGAAGGTATAACTGAAAACGCATGGTGGCCACCTTCTACAGCCTGTATCCATTATAATTTATAACATTACTGTAAACCTATTTTTTAAACTACTCAATGAGTACCTAACAATTCATTACGGAAACGTAAAAATACCGACCTAGTTAACAATGGTTTCTCATTCCTACACGCAATGTTATAATAACTACCCAATTTAATACTTTTGCAATACACGCTAAATTACTCTTTACAACTTACTTTCAAACTTCAAGAAACGAAACAAAACTATAGATGGATCTTTTGGCGCATGGCCTAAATAGCCACTAACGCAGTCTTGTTTTGCAATAAATTTTCTGTGACAATTTCAATAATGTTTACCAACAACCCCCCCCTCCTGTCAATGTCATTCAAGCGCCAAAAGATCCTTCTAGCACTTTCTTTAAGTACAGACGCCAGCAGGTCAACCTACCCGAAACTGTCAAATTTCCCCAATCAACTTTGAACCTTATACTTTAGTCATAAAGTTGAAAATCCATTAAAGAAATTTGACAGCTTGTAGTAGATTGATGTGCTGGCGTCTGTACGATCGTACCATTGAGTTCATCTCACGACACTGCTACACTGCTCGAGCGTTACTATAGCGCGCTATAGGAAGAGATCATTTTTTCTTTTTGCCCCCTTTCTTCTTTGAACCGGCCGGAGAGTTAACAACAATGGGTTCAAGAGGAGCATTTTCGGTCGGTTTGGAATCGTCCACGAACACTTGCTGCAGAATTATGATAAGTGGTTAACAGGCCCATAGGCCTATAGAAATTAAGTAGTACGAATGAGGACTTTTAAACGAAATACATACACTTTCCGTACGTACGTGTGCTTGCTTTTTTGGGATTAAGTAGGTACTGATATGGTGCTGATGCAGCTTAAAAAATATTGAAGGACGCCAGATGTAACGAATATGGTGTCTGAATATTTATTCGGTAAAGTATTTAAACAATCATACCTGTGCTCTTCTTGCCTTTTCATACTCCTCATGGTCCGAATGTGGTACTGTGAAGAGGAAGTTCTCGAAAATGGGGTGCCTCAGAAGCTGTTCGCACGTCCATCTCACCATGGGGTCTTTGTCTAGGCATTTCTGGAAAGGATACGGCTGATAATGAATAAAATCCTTCGAAATCGAATTATATACTTCCACTGCTCAAAGTTTTGATTGACTTTCGAGACTCGATGCTGGGCAGGACTATCGCAATTGGGAATCGAGAAAGCTCAGGCACTGCTTAAATACCTAGCTAAAATATATTAATTGACAAAGTGGTTCGACCTTCTGAAGACGCGGAGGGCTGAAAGATTTTGGTTCAAAGATTTTATACAGAAAACTGCCGATCTATTCTGTAAAAATCTCACGGTGAAAACTTGGGTGAAGTGAGCTGTCATTTCACCTGCTACTAGGGACTGACAGCTCACTCCGTGCTCACTTCACCTAAGTTCTCACGGTGAGATGGTTACAGAATAGCACTGCTGTAGTTACTGTTCGCTCGTATTGTAAGAAGGTTCCTCTGTTTGGTACTTATTGAACCTTGTACCAGATGCTAGTAGACTAAGTATATTATTTTCTAGTAATCAATGATCAGTACACTCACAATCATAAAATCTAACACCAGCTCGTTGCACGAGTACCGCTGTGGTATCTTCTTCTGGAGAGGTTCCACCGTGCTCGGCTCCGGCAGCTCCATGCCCTGCGAGTATTGCTTTAATACTTCATTCTTTTTCAAACTGCAGCGCTTGGGCCTGACAATTTTGACTGTTTGCATTCCAAAAGTACCTATCTAATGTGTTTTGTACCTTGTATTTTCTTTATATTCGTGTAATTTGTTATCATTTAATTATGTGCTATTTCTTTTGGGTGCTCTAAATAAATGGATCTCGAAATCTATCTAGATATTTTTATAGTACCACAACCCTTTCAGTTATTTTACCCCTGCATCACCGTGATCTTTATTGTCTTAGTTAGAAGGTTCATAATCGGTTGCTGTCAGATGTAAAATAACTGTGAAATACTGTAAATGGTCCTTGCATCACAGTGATCTTTATTATCGTAGTAATAAGGTTCAGAATAGGTTGCTGTCAGATAATTGTGCAATACTGTAATGGTCGTCGACCAAATTGAAGTGGCAGTCGTACAATGGTTGAAGCATGGTCGACAGTTGCTAATTGTCTAATAAATAAAAGAATATGCTTTCACCACGGTATGCTCTGCGCTCCAACTAAAGGTAGGGTGGAAAAAAATATCGACCAACTCCTCTAGAATTCTAGGCTTAAGCTAAGCTATTAATAGATGGCCGTGACCGTCTGGTGGCTATCGAAAGAGTGTTGCCAACGAGTAACCCAAAATAATGAATTGACTTGTTGCCATTTCCCAACTAACCTGAAAGAAGGTATTTTGTGAGAATATAGTCATGTGCCTGGGCAGGAGATCCCCGAGTGTCTTCCGTATAAGGTATAGCTGGTCGAGGTCACTCTTGCCCGGCCATAACGCTTCGCCTGACAGGAGCTCGGCAAACACACAACCTGGAAAGATGAAGTGCCTGATGAAATTATAATAAGACCGAATAGTAACCAGTGAATGTGTGAATTGTGTCAGGCGCTCGGCACCATTTCAACCACCAAGTTTTACTCAGGAAGAATTCGGTTCGATAATATAATTGATATTTTAGTGAAGAATCGTAGTCTAGAAGGATACAGAGATGCTTAAACATGAGATTCTTGGTTGAGTATCATTCGACGACACTAAAAAGTCGAACTTTTTCTGAAACACGACGTGGCGTACTATAGAAGAATTTCATATTAAAACAGTTTGAAAACAAAATCCCGTGAACATGAAGACCACATCTGTTACCGCCCCGGTTTTATAGCAGCAGAGCGCTGCAAGCAGAAATAGTCCTTACGGTGTATAGATATGAACTTCTTCGATGGTATCTATCTATTTACTGTACAAGTGTACTCGTACAGTCAGTAGTAACATTTTGATCTTCAGCTGGCCTATCTTAGTATGGAGTATCAATAGAGTAAGAGGCCAGTTTATACTGGCGTACCACTGACGTGCGGCCCACCGTAAGTCTAGTAGTGAGAGATGATGGAAAAAGCTTGGGGCCACGGCCTTCTCATCCTGCTAGTCACAGTCTGCATACCTATAGCCCAGACGTCGACAGGCGTACTGTACATGGTGTCGCCGACCAGGAGTTCTGGCGCGCGGTACCACCGCGTCGCCACGTAATCTGTGTAGCTCTCCCCGGGACCTGGACATGTAGGGCAAAAAGAGGAGGTGAGTCAGCCAGTCATAATTTTTTTCGAGGCGAGGGCAAATTTTGGACTCGTCTCGTGATTCTCTAGATTCTAGAAGAAGCGCTACCTCTTAGTCCGAAACTTGACGGAAAATGGAGGATTTTACCTGGATTTATAATTTCTATATAGTCATTCTTAACATCATTCCTGCAATTATTCTTGCAGGTTTGATTTGGATGATTCAAATCAAATCAAAATATTTCATTTCACATAAACCCACATGAGCACTTATGAAACGTCAGAAGCTAGTTGCACGGTTGCAATTGGTCGTTTCTTATGGAGAAGAGCCGGCAAGAAACTCCACGGTTACTCTTTTAAAAAGAAATGACTTTCACAATGTTTTCAAATTGGGTTTAGGACTGTGTAGGGAGTGCTGTCAAAAAGATGAACAAAGATTTTAAAATAAATTTATAAAATAAATTTCCTACCACAAACAAAAGTATTTTCTTCGATACTGCTACAAAATAGGAAATAACACCTACTACAATCTGTCAAATTTCTTTAATAGATTTTTAACTTTATCACCAAAGCATAAGGTTGAAAGTTGATTGGGAAAATTTGACAGTATTGGGTAGGTTGATGTGCTGGCGTCTGTACCAAGCTACCTATTAATATTCCGCAAAGTAAATGTAGGTAGTGTACATATCTAGGTGTATGTAGTACCGTACCTAGTTAACATTACAAAAGGCTCTTTAAAGGCCAAAGGTAAAGGTTAGGCTATACGACCCACGAATCGATGGTTCTTTGTTGATAGCTTGATTAATGGCCTGGGAACACCCACACAGGGTGTAACTTGGAACCTATAGCCTATAGATAGACGGAAGACCTTGGTTATTTATAGCCTTCCGTGAGTGTGCGCTAAGCGTGTTCAAGATGGTTTGCATAAATACTTCGTGAAACAGTAAAACGAGGGTATTTTTACTCTTGACTGACAGCTTTGTCAGAAATACCCTTATTACCTAGCGCTTGGGTATCGCCACAGAATAGTACAGAAGGCGCACTCCGCATTTTATGTATGTAGCTATAAGTACGCGGCGGGCTCGTTTTGTCGGGCCAATTCAGTGAGCGTAACATTGTCATAAAATTATAAGAGTTACACGATAGAAAGAGAGGCAACTTCTAGGTCAATATTACTGTAGGTACTTAATTAGCGCTGTGCGGACTTAATTGCACCTTATTGCACTTTATTGTGTCATAGCTAGAGTCGCTTTTTATTTTGCGGAGTGAATCTTCTGTACAACACAGAGAAAATTTGAAAGATTTTAGAGTGTCGAGAAACGCAATAAGAGCGGATTATTTAAAAATCAAAATAAGTTTGTGGGCAAAAATCAACTCTTCGGTCGAAGTGAAATGAAACAAAATTGTTTATTCTGTAAATAGGATATTGGAATCACTTTTACACATCATCTTCATTTTTTTTATTAATAATTAGCTAGATGAGTTCGGCGTTTCCTATCTGACTACTCTGAGAAGAAAGGCCGAAACAAACTCAGAGGTCACAGTCTCTTTTAAAGTCCAGACATAATCTTGGTCAGCCCATATGAGAACCATGTAGATTAGTCTGAAATGGTCTTTTGAGAAAAGAACCACACATATTTGAGTGGACCTGTCCTGTCAGTGCAAGCATTTGTCAGTAATCGTGGAGCTCAACTCAGAACTTAAGGAGCTCAACTCGACGAACAATACCAAATAAAGGACATTTGGGTAGGCCTCATAAACTACTCAAACTGCCAGACCATCATTAAAACTAAATGAGAAAGAAAAAAAAAAGATAAATAATAATAAAAATATCCACATAGTCCTCACATTCGAAAAATAAAAAAAATATATAATACTTTACAAAGTAATCATATCATTTTGTATGTAATGTTTATATAATACTGGTATATTTTGATGATTTTATTGAATAATTATGTCACGTTTTATGATTTTATCACAAGGCTTAGCAGAGCGAGCAGCTGACAAAAGTCGCTGACAAAAGCTATAAGTAGTCCTATGTCCCTTCTCCAAATTAAAATTACAATTTAGTTCACCCCTTAAAAGTTCATTTACGGTTGAAGTCGCTGGCAAAGCTAGTTTATTCATATCCCTAAACAAATTTAGAATTTGCTTTACCCTATAATCAAGTAAGACCATGAATTATTAAAGTAAAAAGTAGCTTGTTTAGTTTTGTAACATGTAGATACCGTCCGATAAAACCTTGCCCTTGACAATGCGATGGTACTCGAGGTCGATGTGGATTTTTATGGGTTTTGCAGTAGATAGGTAGGTACTTAAAATGCGGTTAACGGAGGGGCAATTCTCGTATTTCCAAGAACATTCGCATTCTAAACTCTAAAGTCTCAATTTGTCAAAAATACTCGATTCGCCTTAATTTTTTTTTTTTTTGACATTGATTGTCGTTGATGACATTACGTCCAGATTTTGAACGTTTTTAGGGTTCCGTACCGGAAGGGCGTCCAACGGAACCCTATTACTAGCCTCCGCTATCCGTCGTCCGTCTGTCTGTCAGCGGGCTGTGTCTCATGAACCGTAATAGGTAGTCAGTTGAAATTTTCACAGATTGTGTATCTCTATTGCCGCTATAACAACAAATAATAAAAATAAAATAAAGTGAAACATTAAAGGGGGTCCCCATACAAAAAACTTTTTTTTTTGCCTTTTTTTACTAAATATTGTACAGACGCCAACACATCAACCTACTACAAGCTGTCAAATTTCTTTAATAGATTTTTAACTTTATCACTAAAGCATAAGGTCCACAAGTGATTGGGAAAATTTGACAGTTTCGGGTAGGTTGACCTGCTGGCGTCTGTACCTACGTCGCATTTCGCCGGTTTTTTAAATACGGCCTTCTGGTACATGGAATCTAGTGGTATATAGTGGTAATGGGTTTTTGCACCAGGAATTTCTCAGTAGCAGCCCGCAGTCTGGATTTGTGACTGGTTAAAAGCAATAGGCTCGCCCCTATTTCATATGGGACTTAACGTTTACTGGATAGTAAACCGGATGGCCGGAGAAGTCGAGGGTGGCCCACGGTCAGATGGTGAGATGGCTTAGACCAAGATTTAATAACGTTGGAGGGAGAAATTGCAGAGGAAAAGCCGGAAATAGGTCACGTGGAGAAATATACACTGTACCCGAATTGCGTAATACACGATCAATCAGAATCTGAATCGTTTTGAAACAGATTGCTAATCCATTGGTTCATAAGTTCGAGAAAAAAAAATCTGCTCAACAACGTAAATAACGCAATGAATGTTGTTGAACTGTCAAAATGAAACAAATTTGTCGTAATCGTTTACGAAAATGTGTTGCGTAAGTAGATAGCTGTTTTGCGTACTGCTTCGGGAAAAACGGGAGTGACGTAATGAAGTCTAGAAGAACGATGTTTAAGCATGAATTGCTACTCAAACAAAACTGTAATATTTTATACAAATCTCGACACAAATCGAGTTTTAAATCGAAATTCATGCTTGAGCATCGTTATAGAAAGGGGGCCCTAAATTCAAGATTTACCTATTTTTGTTTGAACACGATGACATAAAATCACGATTCATGCCTGAATGAAAGGGATGGGTTGAAGTTTGGACACCTACACGCGTAGCATGACAACCATAGAAACGGGTTTTGTCTACGAAAGAATAGACAAAATGACAGATTGTGATTGTTTATATGGAGTATCCTAAAACAAGCATACTATTTGCTTAAATGGATTCTCCACATTGTAACTAGAATAAGGTATTTAAGTTGAAGCAATAAACTATTTTTTTTTTTTTTTTTTTTTTTATCTGTCATTTTATCTATTCTTCCGTCGACAAAACCCGTTTCTATTGTGGTCATGCTAAGCGTGCTGTAGTAGAGAGTGAGCCTATTGCTATCAGCCGGCTACAAATCTGGACTCCGGGCTGCCTTAAATGGGGGTTTCTTGATGAAAAACAGTCGCAACCACTCGACCAACGAGGTAGTCAAAAATACCAATAGGTTTTGGACCGATACCACGTCGTAAACTCGTGGTAAACTGCTTTGCATACATCTATACTAATATAATTATTATAAAGAGGTATTTGTTTGTTTGTTAGTAAGTTTGTATGTAATCTCCAGAAATACCAGTCGGATTTTCGGTCGAATTATTTTAGGGGTTAGGTAGAAACTACTGAACGCCTCCTCCTCCTTACACACTCCTTTTGCGTCGTCTACGTTCATACATCAGAGGCCCTAGTGTGAGTTTCTTTTAACCATCTCGACTTTACGCATCGACCGCGTTCGGCGCTCCGATTGGCCCCTCACCGGTGAAGGCCGGCCGGCTGCCAATCGGAGCGCTGAACGCGGTCGATGCGTAAAGTAGAGATGGTTAAAAGAAATTCACACTAGGCCCTCTGGTCATACACGCAGACCGCGCGCCGGTCGCGAGTACTACGCACACGACCTTTCTGAAGAACATCACCAATAAGATCACTATACTAAGTCCTCCCGGCGTTTCCACTCACATCTACCGGTTTTCCTATCAATATTTGCCAATCTGTTTTGCAGTTTGGCTATTATTGATTACTTTACATATATACGGTGTAATATTTTGTATTTTGTTTTATCACAAGACCTAGCATGCATTGTGCAACTGCAAGTAATCTACTTAGAGTCTGCGCTCCAAGCATTGTGAAAGCTTTGACATTCGAATTCGAATCAGTTCTTACAAGTATGCCAGGGTCGTCAGGGCTTTAATTCATGCTTATTTCTAGACTTTAATTCGTGGATATTGATTAATATTGGTGATAGTTACAAAGCTATTAGATAGTGGGTTAATCAGTGACCTCGATGAGCGATATTTCGATCGGAATTCAAAAGGCCACAATTCATTCATTGCTCCAATATTACAGAACTTTGTGTAATCTTAGTTTAAGAAAAATTGTGTTGTTTACATTCCCATATAGTAACAGTTTGCCACAGGAAGAAAATAATTTAAGATTTGATTTAAATATGACATTGTATAATTGGACTTTCAATAATAATCTGTTCCATTTAATTGATACTAACAATTATGTTGGTAATAATTTAAAATTGACAAGAGATAGATATAATATTGTTATGTACTATCTTTCTGACTATTGTAAAAGACAGATAGCTGTGTCGCTATCATATTTTTTTTCTATTTCAGCCAAAAATTTGGCTAAACAACTTGCTTCTTTTGAGCAATGCAATGACATTTTAAATAATTCTGCCAATAATTTGGCAACTACGAATGACATGAATTATCATTTAAATTAGAAATTAGGACAATAGAGGAAACCTCTTGCTTAATAAATGCAAAAAAATTAAATACTGGTTTAAATCATCAAAATGTAAAAAAAAAAACTTCTTTAATATCTCACCCGTCAAATAGTAGTAATCTTAATAAATGTAATAATAATACTCTTAAAATTGTTCATCAAAATATACAGGGTGTGATAGGTAAGGAATTAGAATTGGAGCTGTTCATGAACTGTAGTTATATTGATATCCTATGTGTAACTGAACATTGGCTAAAAGCCCACCAGTTCATGTTCAGCTTTAACAACCACCAGGTTGCCAGCTCATTCAGCAGAGTTAATATGATACGTGGTGGCTCTTTAATAATTGTTCGTAACAATATGAAATTTAAAGAACGTAAGGATATTGTGAGCCTCTCTGTTGAGCGAGTTATTGAAATAGCTTGCATTGAGCTTGAGCAGTTCATTGTAATGAGCGTGTACAGGCCCCCATGTGCTTCATATGATATTTTTGAGAAATATATGGAAGAAGTATTGTTAAAGACTTGTAACAATAATAAAACAGTTGTAGTCTGTGGAGATTTCAATATTAATATACTGGATAAATCTGCTGTAGTAAATAAATTTATAACTTTATTAAAGTCGTATAATTTGTACAATACTTTCTTTGAGCCGACTAGAATAACTGCCACTAGTGCTACCTGTATTGACAATATTTTTACAAACTTAAGACCTTCTAGCCATTTAATTATAAATGAGCTGGACTCTGATCACTGTGGCCAGTTAGTCACTTTCCCTCAGAAAACAGTCAGAGCTCAAAGAAAACTAGTGAGTTTTGTTCCTGTAAATAAAAGTCGCTTAGGACAATTTAAAAATAATTTAATGGAAAAGCTACCGGGTTTGCCTTATCATGATGACCCGGATCAAGCTTATGCTTCACTATTTAAACTCATCAATTGTGAGTTTAGGAAGGTTTTCACCTCAAAAACATTGCCTGTTAGTGACCGCATTATATTAAGTGATTGGGCAACACCAGGTATTTATAAAAGTAGGCAGAGGTTATTTGAATTGTATCATGAAAAATCATATAACCATGATGAAACTTTTAAAGAATTTGTTAAGAAATATTCAAAAACTTTTAAAAGAGCCTGTTCCTCAGCAAAAGCCATACACATTAAAAATAAAATAAAATCTTCTGGAAATAAAATTAAAACAACTTGGAATATTATTAATTCAGAAACGGGAAGAACGACAGTACGGAATCGTGACTTCCATCTAAAAATCAATGATGTAGATATTAAGGCAGACGTGGAGGTGGCCACTGAGTTTGAAAAATTTTTCACTAATATTCCCATTTTAACAACCAAAACTCTGTCATCGTCATCCTCCACTTCTGCTTACTCAATACTTAAAGAATGTGTACCAGAATGTGACAAACTTTTTGAATTCACAATTATTACTGCTAAAGACATTATAGAATCTTTTAGAAATCTTGATGTAAAGAAAACTGCTGACCTTTGGGGATTATCAGTACATACCTTGTCTTCAATAATTGATGTTATTTCACCCTTTTTAGCAATCGTTTTTAACTCTTGTGTTGCATCTGGTGTTTTTCCTGATCTGATGAAACTTAGCAAAGTGATTCCACTGTTCAAATCTGGCAGCACAACTGATCCCACAAATTTTCGGCCTATTTCGATTTTACCATCATTGAGCAAAATTTTTGAAAAAATAATTTTAAAACAAATGTTAGGACATTTCAATGCACATAATTTACTTCATCTGAAACAGTTTGGTTTCACAAAGGGTCGTTCAACTACAGACGCGGGCGTGGAATTACTGAAGAGCATATTCGAGGCCTGGGAGGAGTCGCAAGATGCTCTTGGCATTTTCTGCGACTTGTCCAAGGCCTTCGATTGCGTACATCATGACACACTCATCAGGAAACTGTACCACTATGGTATGAGGGACAAAGCTCTTGACCTTCTGACTTCTTATCTGAACAACAGAATTCAGAGGGTCGATATTAATGGCAAGAGATCTGCAGGATCTGCGGTCACTATGGGCGTTCCGCAGGGTTCAATTCTAGGTCCTTTCTTATTTCTAATTTATATAAATGACTTACCTTACCACATAAGGGACAATCACAAGATCGTCTTATTCGCAGATGACACTTCCCTCATTTTTAAAATCAAACGTCAGTTAGTCAACTATGAACAAGTTAACGATGCACTCTCTAAAGTTGTGCATTGGTTTAATGTAAATAATCTTCTCCTGAACGAAAAAAAAACTAAACTCCTTAGATTTTCAACGCCAAATGTCAGGCAGCTAACTACTAATGTTCAAGTTAATGGAATAGAGTTGGACCCTGTAGAGTCAACAGTTTTTCTTGGAATCACTATTGACGGTAAATTACAATGGGGCCCACACATAGAAAAATTGTCAGGAAGGCTTAGTTCGGCCGCTTATGCTGTTAAAAAAATTAGACAGATAACTGACGTAGATACAGCCAGAATTGTTTATTTTAGTTATTTTCATAGTCTTATGTCTTATGGGATTCTTCTCTGGGGAACCTGTGCGGACATTCATACTATCTTTGTTCTACAGAAAAGGGCTGTTCGAGCCATTTACAACCTAGGTCCAAGGGATTCCCTTCGAGAAAAATTCAGAGAAATAAACATCCTGACTGTAGCCTCACAATATATTTTTGAAAACCTATTACATGTACACAAAAATATATCAAATTTTAAGAAAATGACCGATATTCATAGTTTAAATACCAGGAATAAACACAACCTTGCTGTACATCGCACACGTCTCCACAGAGTAGGCAACTCGTTCATGGGTCAATGTATACGCTTTTACAACAAACTTCCCATTGATATTCGAAACTTACCCATTAAACGATTTAAAAGCTGTATAAAAACCAAACTTTGTAAAAAAGGGTACTATAAAATTTCAGATTATTTAGAAGATAAAAAAGCGTGGGATTGAGCTGCTCGCTCTGCTAAGCATTGTGATAAAACTATAAAATTTGACATTTTAATTATTATGTAAATCATTAAAAATACCAGTTTTTTATATACATATTGACATTGTTGAAATTTATATACAAAATAACATGATTACTTTGTAAAGTATTATATTGTTTTAATTATTGTGAATGTGAGGACTATGTGGATATTTTATTTTTATTGTTTTTCCTTTCTTGAATTTTTTCTTTCTCAGTTAGTTTAAATGATGGTCTGGCAGTTTGAGTACTTTATGCGACCTACCCAAATGTCCTTTCTTTGGTATTGTTCGTCGAGTTGAGCTCCTTAAGTTCTGAGTTGAGCTCTACGATTACTGACAAATGCTTGCACTGACTGGACAGGTCCACTCAAATCTGTGTGGTTCTTTCCTCAAAAGACCATTTCAGACACTAATCTACATGGTCCTCATATGGCCTGACCAAGATTATGTCTGGACTTTAAAAGAGACTGTGACCTCTGAGTTTGTTTCGGTCTTTCTTCTCAGAGTAGTCAGATAGGAAACGCCGAACTCATCTAGCATTTTCTTCTTATTTTTTTTTAATATGACGTGTAAAAGTGATTGCAATATCCTATTTACAGAATAAACAATTTCATTTCATTTCATTTCATTTCATTTCATTTCATTTCATTTCATTTCATTTCATTTCAAAAACAAAGTCGAACCGCAGTTAGGTGGAGGGACTACCGAGATGGCGACTAATAGAGAAGTAGGTATGGAAGAAAAAGACATGTCGAATGATGAGTTAGGTTGACTATTTCCCCAGGGATTAGGCAGAGGTGTACCTATAGTACTGGGTGTACTACATTTCGCCAGTTATGTTTAAGTCCGAAGTAATAGGGGGCGAGCCTATTGCCAACAACCAGGCACATGTCCAGACTCCAGGCTGCTATTGAGAAATTCCAAATAGAAAACTCAATAACATTTAGCCTAAAACCTTCCTCATGAATCACTCCGTCCATTGGTGAAGCCGTTTGAAAATCCGTTCAGTAGTTTTTGAGTTAATTGCGTACAGACAGACAGACGCGGCGGGACTTTGTTTTATAATAAGTAGGTATGTAAGGTTATGGATAACGATAGGTACATGTCCTATAAGTACCTACTGCCTATATAGCTTTTCTTTCTTTCTAAACGCCTAGCAGCACATGCCTACCAAAATTAGGATTGCCATCCCCAAATTTTGAAAACCAGGATTAGTAGGTGAGAATATCAGGACATTTCGGATTAAAAAAAGTACCCTAATTACGTTATACACGATCAATCAGAATTTGAATCGCTTTGAAACAAATTGCTAATCCATTGCTTTATAAGTTCGAAAAAAAAATCTGCTCAACAACGTAAATAACAACAAAATTAAACAAATTTATTGTAATCGTTTACGAAAATGTGTAGTAATTAGATAGCAGGACGCAGTATAAGAGCAGTGGTTAATAGCACGCAATGGAAACAGGTTCAAGCAATCTCAATTTTCGCGCACTAGAGCTCTGTATCTGACCGTTAGATAGAGAGAGCTCTAGTGCGCGAAAATAGTAGAAACAAAGCAAGCAGAGTGCACGTTACAACTTTATTTTTAAATACCTCGTGCCCCGCGTTTGAAGGCCGACCGATAAACGCCAAAAACAACACTTTACCAGGATGTTTTAAAAACCCAGGACGTTACTGAACAACAAAGTCAAAGTCAAAGTCAAATAATTTATTTCAATTAGGCACAAAAAAGGCACTTTTGAACGTCAACATTTAAATAATAATTGATTCTAGTTGCCCCTTCCAAAAGGTAGTTTTCGTATGGAGACAATCTACTGGAGATGGAGACAACTATCCAGGACACCCCAGGACATCCCAAAAAGCAGGATATGTCCTGGGAAAACAGGACGGCTGGCAACTCTAACCAAGATAGACTTCCACAATAATCAATTAAGAGAGAACAGGGCCTGCGAATCTCTATACAAATGTATTTCCCTTTTTTCTTCCTGAATAATGCCTCTAGAGCAATTTTTTTTTTTTTTAATCAAGGTCTTCTGTGGACACGTCCCGTTTGTTTCCTTTTTTTCAGCATCTTATTGGTAAAGAAAATATGACCCTTCAAAAATTACAAAAAATGCCCCATTTTTACCGCCGTGATTAGAGGACTACCAGACAAACTCGAAAAGTTTTTAACATATTTTTTTTTATAGAAACCTTGACATTCTCTTTCTTAAAAAAATTATGTAAAAATCAATTGAATCGGATCTGTTTTCGAGAAGAAAAAAAGGGGAATACGAAACGTCTATCTCGTCCATTTTTTTGTGATATAATCGAGCTGCCTATCGCACTCTATGGAGGCAGACTTGAGGTAAGCCGCCGGCAATAGTTTCTTCAAATACCTATTTTTCGAATTCCTCGCAGCCCCTGTTCCCTCTTAATCATTCATAACATTCATAAGTCATAATAAATTGAAAAGAGTACCTTTGGTTACATGGTTTGGTTATGTTGAGAAGATGAATGAAGGGCGACTAACAAAAGGTATATTTACAAGGCAGATGTCATTGTATGTGGAAACACCAGGAGGGAACGCCCTAGAAGGACATATAGTGACCTTATTGGTGATGTTCTTCAGGAAAGTCAGGTGGGTAGTAATCCCAACCGACGTGCGTGCATTTAATTGCGTAATATGCTTTCAATTACAATCTGAATTGTTTTGAAGGATATTGAAACTGTTATTTGAAAATATTATAAAAGCCCGTTATTTTTAAAACAGTAACCGTGGAGTTTCTTGCCGGCTCTTCTCCATAAGAAACGACCAATTGGAACCGTGCACCTAGCTTCTGACGTTTCATAAGTGCCCATGTAGGTTTATATGAAATAAAAATATTTTGAATTGCTTCATATTGTCCGAAAAATTGTCTGCTCGTCACCGCACGGCACGGTTGGCGCAGTGGTTAAGCGATTAACTGCTGCACTGCGTGTCACGCGTTCGATTCCCGCATGGACAAATGTTGTATGACCTACAAGTAGTTGTTCCGGGTCTGGCTGTTTGTGTATGTGTGAATTCCAAGAGGGGAAGACTTAAAAAAAAAGCAGCAAATAACGGAATGAATGTTGTTGAACTGTAAAAATGGAAGCATTTGGCTGCTGTAAGTGTATTACGCAATTATCCTGCAGATATGTACTCGTATTAACTTAAACGAAGCGAAAGGAGTATTGTTACGATCGTAACTGGTGGGTGGTGGCATTCTGTAGTTTCTGCCTACCCACGAAGACGAGAGTTTGTGTGTATGCAAGTCATAATAACTCATAGATTATCTAGGGCTTGCCAGTCATTGCGTGGTTTCACACAATCGCACTGCAATCCTAGTGGCAAGTTGACTGACCTCAACAGTACAGCCATGAACCAATAACGTACGGTATTGGCCTATTGGGTTCAAACATTGCGAGAGAATGCAAATAAAGACGCAACGAGAACTAAATGGCCCTGCCACGGCTGCACTGTCACTAAATGTTTAGTTTACTCGCATTTACAGGGTCAAATGAAATAAGCTGGTGAAACTCAGCAGACGTGATGGATTATATCCATATCCAAACACGATAAAACACAAAACAAAAAAAGAGATTAAGGTTTCGTTTCGTGTTTGTGTTTTTGTTTCAATTGTGTGCCCCGTGTGATGGCGATTAGACTCGCCCTCATAACCGACTTTTAATGATTTTATACTGAAGATAACGTCTAAATGAGAGGTGTTAATGATTTGGAAAATTGATTTGTTAAATTAGAGCATTTTCTTAATAACTGATAGGTAATTCATATATTAATATTTTAGATTATGCTTATATTATATAATAAATTAATTTGTAATGTTATGTTTAACGCGGATAAAAAACTGAGAATCGCGCAAAATTTATCAAGCGTATTTTTCTGAAACCTTTACTATTTTGAAGATAATTTAATTATTGATCTTTTAATATACGTTTTTTTATTAAAATACTTTTTTTTTAATGTATAATAAATTAATAATGCGTCTAATTTGGGACAGCGCTGCTGGATGGGCGAGTCCTATTACTGGCTGGGCGTACGACGCATTGCCTGAGCTTAGTACAGAACACGCAAGCTAGCCACTCAAGGTCACTGGCATATATCTGCGTCTTAAATGGGACTTGAATATAACTGGCGAAAAAAGGGTTCAGGCACAGAGAATACACAGGGGACAATCCGCAAAATCATTTAAATAAAAAGCGACTCTTGCTACGACACAATAAAGTGCAATTAAGGTCGCACAGCGCTAATTACCTACAGTTATATTCACCTAGAAGTTGCCTCTCTTTCTATTGCGTAACTTTTAGAACTTCTGACTACGTTACACTCACTGAATTGGCCCAGCAAGACGGGCCCGCCGCGTACTTGTAGCTTCATACCTAAACTGCGGAGTGTTCCATCTGTATTCATCTATGGTTCAGATACAATAACTTTTGCCGAACCCTTCAAGGACAATCCTGTTATGAAATACTAATATTGTTAGGCATCTAATAGAAACACATAAAAATAATGTGTAGAGTAAGTGCCGTTGGTAGTTAATGAAATTAGCTGATTAGTATCTAAATAACTCGATGTTTTATGTTCAAACGACATGATGGCGTGATTTGATTTGAGTCTGTCTGCTTCGTAGCCACCTTTAATTAATTACCATGAATTTTTATTAGGAAAACAGTATTTTTGGAAATCAACTCCGTCAAAAGGGGTGCCATTCACTTGGCTGAATGCAGCTGTCTGAATTTAGTCATTGTGCTGTTTGACAGATAGTTGACACTTGACGTTTGAGTGACAATTGAGGGTATCCTACAGATAGTTTAAAGCAACGAAAAACGACCTCATCAGTTCAATATGGACGCCAAGTAAGTACAGCAGCCATATACTAGCTGCTGTCTGCAGATTTGCCCGCGTGGACCCTAATTATTTTCTAACATAAAATTAGCCTTGATTACTCATCATAGCATCAGCTTTCTGCCAGTGAAAGCCCCGTCAAAATCGATTCAGCCGTTTCGGAGATTACTTGGGACAAAAAAAATAAAAATTGTTTGTTTGGTGTAAGTATATACTTTCATATTCATTTAGTAAAAACCTGTTATTTTTACATTACAAACAGACACTTCAATTTTATTTATTTTTATAGATTTTGGAAGAGCATTTAAAAACTTGGGATTATCCGACACAATTTCTAACACCAACGCTTTTTTACGAAACCAATTTTTAAATACAAATAAATCACCCAATCTGTGGACTTTAAAAGTTGGGATCGGTAACGATTTTTCATGTTCACGTGCTGAACAAATAACTTGAGTCATGCGACGTATGTATATTTATTTACCTGTTAGTACGTTACGGTATTCCCATACCGTAAATGTCGAACATAACTTATAAAACGTACATTACAGAATGTCTGCAGCTATTCGAAGGTAAATGGAAGGAGTTACGAGCATTAATTTGGGTATTTTCCAGTACTTCGTAATAATAATTTTTCTAAACGCTTGAAGGTTGGTTCGAAGTAACAAAATGCAATGAATATTTGAATTTTAAATTTTATTGAAATATCTAAAGGTCGCGTTGTGTGTTGTAACCTAATGTATACAGTTTTTAAATATAGACACAAATTGCTAACAATAAATTAACCATGGGGTTGCCGGGTGATCTGTAATTCAGGGCTATAATTCAGGATCTGTAATGTACCTGACCCAGTTCTCGAAAATGACCTTGTCACGTTGTACTGGGATCGGTCTATCATTATTGACAGTGGTGCCGATTCTCTTGTACACCGAACTAAACTAACTAAACTATCACTAAAATTCCTTACTTTTGACTATGAGAATCTTAACGCTATTCTGAAATAAATGGTCTCTAAATTTAAAAAATATTTTGGCACAACTAAATCGAATGCCATCGCGACTCCACGTG